>ML681973.1:39413240-39465826 GCA_007922195.1 Podocnemis expansa | reverse complement strand
GTTAAACATTTAAAGCACATTCTGAAAACTCTTCATCCGAAACAGATTTGCATGATATCAGAAAAGTTGGTAGGAAAATGGACAATAATTGATATAATTTTTTCCGGCAGACTTTTGAAGCATTAAAATTCAATGAATGAGATTCTGACATATAGCCCTCTTTTACTGGTCCTTTATGAATTAGAATGGTATTTTTAAAGTTATTACTAAAAACATATTTGCTCTTTTATTTCTTGGATGTAAAGAATGCACATATAATTAAATTTCCCCATTCATCATATGTAATTTTTCTTTAAGCAAATTTTATTTCACTCTTTGAAAGAGAGTTTTCACTTAGAGAAAGTGAAAGTTAAATGCAAGAGGATAAACTCAACCTTCTTTTTATTTGGGTCTTAGTCTGAGTCTTAAGCAGGTAAGTAATATGCTTTTAGAGTCTTAGGTGTCAGACCCTAGAAAAAGGGAAAATGTGATACAAACTTTAAAATAAAAATTAGACAAAAACATTATCAATGAATTAATAAACAATATGTCCAGAAATATGGCTGTATTTTTCTCATCTAGTAGAAGAGAGTTTATGGTGCTTGGGTTTTAGGATGGGAGATGAAAGTATACCTTCAAGGTTCTGAGTGCCTGCTCTGAAAAAACAAAAAACAAAAAACAAAAACACCTGCATGGGAACTGAAGGGTCTCAGCATATTGTAAGAGGTGTGGGTTCTGAACCTACTTACCTTTGTGGCACACATCCACGCAGTATGTATATTACCTGTATGGTGCTGAGGAAGTGGCAAAGGGGCCATAGCTGTGTGCTGATTTGGCTGTGGATTCAGAATCACAACTTCAGGGTCACGTCATAAATCATGAGTCTTGTGCTCCAAATATATCCTATTGTGCTGTCAAAGACAGCCCACATTTTGTTTAATACCAAGCTGCAACCCACTGGCAACAGAAGTGGCATTAGGATCAAAACTTGTAATGTCATAGGTTGCACCTTATTGCTAAACATTTTATGCTAATCAGGGCTTTTTCCAGCTGCTTGGTTGATAGGATTTTTTGGAGGAAAAGTTATCTGGTGATAAATAAATAAAAGAAGAATGAGGGTAAAAATATAACCCATAATGCACTCAGGCCAAAATCTGAGAGAAAACAAAAAGGCTGCAAAACCATCTGTCCCATTCAAGTTATCAATGAAGCTTTTTCCTTGTTCTTCATGTACTCCTTCCATTGTTTGGGTCACCACACAAAAGCCCAAAGAGAAATAGCAGCTGTAGAAATTCGTGACAGGTGAAGGCACTCATACTCTCTTCTTCTGTTCAAACTGCTGTGGTTTAGTTTGGTTAATATTCAGCATTTAAATTTTTAGCTTTAATATGATATTCACAGACATGCACAGAATTGGCAATTAATATAAAATAAGGAGTCGTCTAGCACTTTAAGACTAACAGATTTATTTTTTGCATGAGCTTTCGTGGGAGAAAATCCCACTTCATCTTCTCTCCCACGAAAGCTCATGCGAAAAGTAAATCTGTTAGTCTTAAAGTGCTACACGACTCCTTGTTTGTTTGGTTTTTGTTTTTTTTTGCTGGACTAGACTAACACGGCTATCCCTTTGGAAACTGATAATATAAAATACCTGTTTTAATTTACTATGTAGCTTAGTTCCATTCAAAGTTACACTTCCAATGGTTTGTCTGTAAACCGTAACAAACTCTGTCATGCACCATATCCACTCCCTTCCTCAGTGTCTTTAGGTTAAGCCTTATACCTAGGTCTCCAGAAACTTCAGTACCAGGTGATGATTTTTCTCTTTAGATTAATCACACACTAAGGAGAACAAACAGGGAAGGAATCCGGTGGCACTTAAATTTATTTGTTCTATGAGTTTTTGTGGGAGAAAATCCCACTTGATCAGATGCTTTATAGTTCTCCCATCTTCAAAGCATCTGATCAAGTGGGATTTTCTCGCATGAAAGCTCATACGATAAGTAAGTTTGTTAGTCTTTAAGTGCCACAAGACTCTGTTTGTTTTGCTCAGGCTTGTCCAATCTGTGGCCCATGGGCTGAACTCTGGTCTGCCAAGGCCTTTCATACGGCCTGCAGAGTGCTGACAAAAGAGCCTGGGAGCTGGGGCTGGTCGGGGCCCTTGTCAATTTCCCACCCTGCAACAGCTGCAGAAAGGCATGGCCTGGCCCGAGAGCTGTTCAGGGGCTGAATTTCCCTGAGCAGTGCTTGGCAAGGAGTGAGGAGAGCGAGCTGGTGGTGAGTCCTGTCACCCGGCTGCTCTGCTCCCCTCTCATCATCCTTCTTCCCCTCCACTCCTCTGCCACACTCCCCTGTTCCACCTTGCTCCCCACGCTATGCCTTGCCCCCTCACACAAGCACCTCTTCCCCTCTTGTCCTCTGTACACAGTGCAAGCAAAAGCAATGCCAAATATCACACTAATCATTATTCTATTAAAGTTTATTCATAAGATTGATTTATATGTCTTATCTATCAAAATTTTTCTCACTCACCCTCTGATGGAAAAACGAATTGCAATGTGGCCCCACACCCAAAAAGGCTGGACATCCCTGGTTTTGCTGAACTAGGTGAACACAGCTTCTCCTTTGATGCTAAGGAGAGATAGCAGTACATTTTCCTTTTGTGCTGCTCAGTGTGATGGCTCCCCAGTGAATATTGAGTCTATTTCAAGGTCTGTGTGCTGATATTAAAAAATATGCACAGTTTTGAGTCTCCCTCTCCAAGATATCTTTTCTCTCTGTGACCATGACTGTCCATGCTAACTGTGTTCCAATAGAACAATGACTGGGAAGAGGCTTGTGACTGAGAGAAAGAAATGTCTTAGGAGCTGTGGAACTCAGATACAAGAATGAGCATGAAACTGGACGTGCACACCCCATCCCAACTTCTTGAAATTAATTCATTCATTTCTTAAAAATGTTTGAGAAGGAAGATGGAGTGTTTACTGTTGAGATGGTTTAGGTATTTGAGGGCTATAGAGATACTAAGCTGATGGATATTCTTGCTGTGCCAGCTTTGCTTAACGTGCATCATCCTTGACAAGCATTTTCAAACAGTTTGTTACTCCAAAATCGACAGGATTTAAGATTGCTAAGGAGTATGTGTGTTTGGGATCATAAAAGCACAAAAATTTAACAAAGATTGCACATAGCTAATTCAGAATTCATAGAAGTCCTTACAACTTATTTCAGGATTTTACTGTTGACATAATCTGTGTGTTCTAGAATACAGGAACAGTTATGCAACAATATCTTACTTACTCTGTATAATATTTCTTCTAAAATCTTATTAAAATAGCACCATTAATGGTGCATGTAAGTTTTATATTTCCATATCTAAACTCCTGCTATTTAGTGTTTTGATTGCCATAGTATAGTCAAATACATTTAATTTTTTCCATTTTTTAAATTTAGACTTTGCCGTAATTAATAATACAGCACAATCTTGCTAATTCACACTAATAACTCAGAGACATGAATTCCTAAATTTTTGTGGATTAATGATGAGGCAAACACAGTCAAAAAGCTTCCAATACATAGTAATTTGTTCATTTAGCTGACAAAGGTAACTTTAAGATAAAACTTTTTAGGAAGCTAGTAAATATTCTATAGCATACATCTGTATTCATAAAAGCAATAAAGCCTCACTGATCCCAGTTAAGCAAGGCACTCACACATAGGCTGTGTCCACACGAGGCTTTTATTTGGAAACAACTATGGTGGTTTTGAAATAAAATTTGACAGGTCCAGATGATGTTTCCTCATTTTGAAATAAGGAACTCCCTTATTTTGAAATAAGGAAAATCATTTTGATATAATAAAACCTAGTTTTGTACAAAATGAGGGTTATTTTGAAACTGTGGCTTCAAAATAACCCTGTCTGGCTGTGTTATATTGATATATCACACATATCGATATAACACTCCCCTCAGCACCCTGGCCAGGGAGCTGATCATCCAGCTTTGCCCACTGCTCCCCCTTCCCGGGGGCTGGGAGTTTGGTGGGTACAACAGCCAGCTTCGCTCGCTGCTCCCTCTTGCCCAGAGCAGGGGGAGCAGCGGGCGCCCAAGCTGGCTTTGCAGGATGCCCACTTGGGTAGCTGCAGGCCGGGTGGTGGGAGCAGAGGTAGCCGGATGCCCCACATCCCCAGCCCCTGGCTGCCTGCAAGTGGCCAGGGGAGATGCTCCCTCGGACTCCCCTGGCCGCTTGCAAGTGCCTGGGGGGGTGCCAGTTTCCCCAGCCCCTTATGGGCTCTGCAGCCTATGGTCAATTTCACAGAGGTGTGCCCAGCCTGGGCGGAGGGGGTGCACAGAGCCGGAGGTCGCAGCCTCTGCCCGCTGGGTGTCATGTGCCCCACAGTCCCTCCCCTGCTGCCCCATCCGCAGCAGGGGAGTCAGGGCAGGGGGATTGGTGAGAGCCAGGCAGGGGATTGGTTGGCAACATGGCCCTGCTTAAATATTGGCATGTGCTTATATACTTTGCTAAGTTATGGCCTTTGTTAAATATTTGCAGAAAAGTAGGCATGTTTTTTCTGTATAAATTGAGGAGGTACACATTGAAGAGATTAACTGTACTTTGCACTTGCATAGTACCTTTTAAAGTTGAAGATGTATTACAAATGTAATTAACCAAAATATTGAAGCCTTGCAATATATCTATTTTTGAGTGGGTAATATAACCATTTTGTGGATGGTTAAACTTAGGTATTTAGCTGACAAATCAGTTTCTCAGAATTACAAAGTACATCTGTGGTAGAAGCAAGAATAGAACCTGGAAGTCTTGCATCTCAAGCCCCATTCTTATCAGTGGGTGATTTTTGCAGGACATGAATCACATTGTAATGTTCATCAATACTCTTCAAAATACTCACCAATTACTCTTCAAAACTCTTGGAAAAAGTTTTGTGAGATCTCGTTAGATGCGAAGAACTGACATACAGACATAATTGGAATAATATATTTCTGAAAATAATCAGTGTAATTCTAACACTGTTCCCTTCTTTAGCTTTTAGTTCAACAGTAATGGAGATGACATAAATGATGAAGTCTGGGGATTTTAGTGGGGTAAAAGCCTCCTATTGTAATTTTAAAAAGGAAAAGCCATTAATATTTTTTCAAGTAACTATTAAGAAAAATGTGACCATTAAGTGTTGTTTCCAGATTCTTTAGAGAGAAAAGTGGTGAAGTAATATCTTTTACTAGACCACCTTCTGTTGGTGAGAGACCATGCTCTTTTACAGATTTGTAAATGTAGTCAGTGTTCCAGTGTTGCCAAATGCAAGATGGAATAGGTTCAAGGGATCATTCAAGGTCAAGTAGCCTATTAAGATCTCTCCAGTTATGACGGAGAAGAAAAGCTGGGAAGGAGGTTAGAAGGTTTCAGATTGTTGAAATAGCCATAATACCAGTTTGGCTATCCAGTATCTAGCAAAATTATGAATTTAAGCCCCCAGATTCATCATTTGAATGTATTGTGCAGGTTTCCTTTGAGGATGAGGACTGAGAAGTCAGATATAGAGTGATCTCCTTATAAAAAGTGTTTTCTAACAAACAAGTAACCTGATGTTTGTCTTTTATCCATTTTTTCTTTCTGGGTTGATTCAAGAGCGTAGTGATTGTCTAGCTTTATCTGCATAAGTTCCAAAGGGGTAGCATGTTAGTGTAGTTCAACAAAACAAACAAGGAGTCCTGTGGCACTTTTAAAGACTAACAAACTTATTCATCGCATGAACTTTCAGGGGAGAAAATCCAACTTTGTTAGATGCTTTAAAGCCAATAGGATTTGTTGGTGCTTGAAGCATACAGTCTGCATATCTGTATTCACTGGCAATGTGGACAGGCTTTTATGGAAAGGAAGGAGTGTTGTTGTGATTGGTGGGATGGGTGTAGCTATCTAGTTTCTTCTTTAAGATTCCTTTGGATTTGTTAGTAATGATGAGACAGATGATACTGGAGATAGTTTCAGTTGTATAAGATGGCAACATTTCGAGGACTGGATGAATAGATATCTCAAATGAAAGCCTTTCACTCCTGCATCTTATACAAGAGTGTCACTAGTACTCAAGTACTTGTCAGTCAAGGATGCATTGTCAGTCCGAGTATGTTATTCAGTGAAAGAATAATGGAAAGGTGGCAGTGGCATTTGTGTGTGATTTGAAAAATAAAACTTTGCTTGGATTAGGGGAAAATACTAGTACAGATTTATAGCAATTCTAGCAGAAAGTTTATGATGAAGAAAATTATGTAATATAGATATAATGCCTAGGAAGTATAATTTTTCTTGGGGGGACACCCCTGAAAAGAAGAATAATGCAAATACTGAAATTCCCATTCTGGCTTTTCTGCTCTTGACTGTAGTAGATCCTCAGGCACTGAATTTGTGCTAGGATTCCAGGGCAATCTGTTGGAGAATTTATCCTTTTTCTGGGGAATCAATGTAACAGTTATCTTCTCAATATTTGCCATTTTCCCTTTGCTTTTAAGTTAAATTTATGTACTTAAATTTTCTAAATCCACAATTTAATATTGAGGGATAACTGGTGAACAGTATTATACATACTGAAAATCAAAAGTCCCTTATTTCAGATATTAGTCATTTTTCAGATTACAACTGTTTGGATACTACTCAGCAAGCAAATATTAATTGATATTTTACAAGTTATTTTTAAGCAATGTTATGATTGACTCATATTTTTTCCAATAGTCTTAGCTGACCAGCCCATTTATCAAATATTATATTTATTGCATGATGTCAATATTAAACTCAAGATCATTTAGTGAAGAAAAATTTTTTAATGTGGTTTTAGTTCAAAATGTTACATTTCAGTTTTCCTCAAATGAGTCTCACATAGTGCTAGGTCTAATGCTGTTCTGGCTTCGGCATAATAACTCAACCATATAATACAGGAACATACGAAACCTTTTTAAAATATCTTAACTGGATGTGCTTGTGTGTTTTTCTGTAATTAGTCACACAAGGTATGATTGTTAGATTTGACTCAAGAAAATACTAGCATTCTGAGCAGGGTATTTCTAATAAAAAACACAGTAGTCTGGTGTCATGCTGGCAGCATGTTGTGTTGCTAATGTGCTGAAAGAATGCGTATAACTCTCTGTCTCTGTTGGCATGAGCTAGTGTGGCTAGTCTTCTAGTTAAGCTAGAGGAGCACCCACTGGGGAGTGCTTGAGCTTAGCTATTAGTCCCATCTCTGACTGTTCTCTGTAAACTAACTGATTAATGAGCACACATGCTTTTTAGTGAGATTTGCATGGTAGTCTTTGCTGGCGTATGTGAATGTGGAAAACTAAAACAGTTGCTTTCTATTTTGGTGTCATGAGTCCTTTCTGGATTGCAAGAGATTAGGTACTGTTGGGAATGTGCTTAAAAGAATGTTCTCTGATTTCTCTTCCTATGCTGTCCTCTCCAGTGGATCTCTGCAGGGAGAAAAATTTAATTGCATGTCTCAGGAGGATGTCTAATTTGCCCTGTTTGCTGTCTAGAGAAAGTGTTTCAAAAGTTGTCAGAAATGGAGGTGATGGAGAGAAAATGTGAGTTCAAATGCTTTAGACCACTGATTCCCAATTCGGGTGGTCCACAAGGCCACTATGTGGGGTCTATGGAAAAGAAAAATAACATCTTCACCGAGGAATTTAGTACTCAGTGAACGTTATTTCTTTGCTATTATGTTAGGCTTTCATAAAAAATAGGTGTAGAAAACATCTAGTAGCATGTGGTGGTCTGCAAAATGTTTGGAGGTTGAAAAGGGTTCTCTACACTCAAAGTTTGGGAACTGCTGCCCTAGGGTATAACTAGATACCTAGTAACTACCTGCCGTATTGCACTGAGTCCCTGCTAAATCCAACCATCTTTGTATCCTTACTAAAAAGGGTAAGGTTGGGCAGTCACCAAAAAGTTCTGATGGGGAGCCATTTCCATTTTAAAAACCCTTGATATAGCATCTAGATTGTTTTATATGGTGCATATAACATAAGGATGATTATCAGGCCACTTATCTGCTGTGTGATGATTAAGACCATTATTGGGAGTGTACTCAGGTTTTAAAATATGTAGCTGTATTAATTATTCATGATACACCATTAAATGAATTCATTTTTGGAATGCTGTCCACTCTGTTTAAAGAGTTTAGGTCCTCATTTCTAGAAGTTTATTTCTTTTCAGTGTAAGACATTGACTTTCTAGGACTGCTATATAATCCTTAATAATACTTGTTTTTGTAATAGACAGATAAACAAGCTATTTATGCCCAAACCAGTTAAAATATTTTCTATATTTTATGCAGAGATTTCACTCTTGAACAATTGAATGAAGAGATGGATTTTGCACCAGTTATCAAAATATAAACCCATTTTCCAGTTACCTGGCAGGAAATCTTTCTGGCTTAATAAAGGAAGGACTACAGTATATATTCTGTCTTATAGTAAATATGCTTTTTCCCTTACTGCAGTTGGTGAACTCTTTATCTATTATGATCAGAAAGTGAACCCGAGATAAAGAGATTTTTGGCCTGGTCTGTACTGCCATGCTGGATGATGTACACAGTCTGCCTACTGTAGAATGCATATCTCCTGTTGACTTATTTACCTTCCCTTATCATGGCATCTTCACTGGGCTCTGCTGACGGGAAATGCTCTACATTTGATGCAGCATTACTTTTTCTCAGGGTGGAGTTACAGCATTGAACAAAGAGCATTTCTGGCATGAGTTGAGCGGTTCTCCACTGGAGATCTGTGGAGACTGGCATAGCATTTTCATTAGAGACAAGCCCTCAGATGCACTGTAAGTTGTTGGAAAATCATCCTGGATCTAAAACATTTTAGTCTCTAACCACCATTTTCAATAAATCCAAATGTTTTCCTTGCAGCACTTTTGGATGCTGGCTTTCTGTCAAGTGGAGAGTCAGAATCTCCTCATCCATTTTTGAAATAGGCATTAAATTCATAATTGGACAAAGCCTCGTTTACATTCATTTTTACATTAATATATTCATTTATAGTATTCTGTGGTAAAATACAGTGTAGCCACCACAGCTGTGATGCCAAAGATGTCTAGAGCAGAAAAACTCACACACCAATCATTATGGAACCATTAGTTTAAGTCTCCAGATGAGACTTGGAAATCCTGATTTTGTATAAAATTATTTTTTTAAGGATGCAGACATTGAGACTTTAAAGTGTTGTTCATTTGCCTATTGTGCATAATTCAAAGCCTGGAACAGGGTTTTTTAATGCACTGAAGTGCAGCTAGTTTTCTTCCTTGTTTATTCTTTTGTTTGAACATTCAGCAATAGTGCTTTCCTGCACAGGTGCACACTTTCAAAGCACCATTCTCATTTGTCTTTATCACTCTGGCCATGAAACACAGAAGCTGTTTGCAGGTTACAGTTAGCACTTTTGGTCCCCATTGACTTCACGCTGAGAACATAGTTGAGTATAAGAGCAGAAGACTAATCTTTTTTTTTTTTTCCCCCTCTTCTCAATGACCTTGAATTTATTTAAGCTTTGTAAAAAAAAACTGCAGGTTTCCTCAAGTAAAATAGGCAAATTCAATTATGGCTCAGAGTGTCTCAGTAAAATGTATCCTCCTAATAATATTATGGTCTTTCCTTAAGAGTTCCCTTTCCTTGCCTTTTTGGTAGCAAATTTGGGCTAGGAGTTTAATTATCACTAATTCTAAAAAGTAGTAAATATTTTTAAAAGTGTGGATTTTATTTTTTAATATGGTGATAGGTGGAGGTTTTACTTAGAAAGACCATACTTGCAGTGTCCCTCCCTGACTGGTAGGGAGTCAGGATGACCCAGAACATCCATTGAGAACAAATGGATGTTGCATGGAGCTTACAGGTTTCTATTAACATCCTTGCTAAGTAGAAAAAGAAGCTGAGAGTTGATTCCTGGTTAATGGAGGCTGTAGTTTGTCAACATGGACACAAAACATGAGGCAATTTTGGTTGGTTTAAAACAGCGGTTTTCAAACAGAGAGTTGGGGCCCAGCACTGGGTCACAGACTCTCAGGCACTAGGTCGCAGTGCCCCTTGCTGCTGCGACCAACAGACTGGAATGCATTGCTCAGGATGTAATTATAAGGGCACGGGCAAAATGATTTTTTTTCATTTGGGTCTCAAAAAAAAAAAGTTTGAAAACCGCTGGTTTAAAATAAACATATTATGTACATTTAATATCACTGCTGGTGTTGGTGGGTACTGCTGAGGCCTGATTATTTCTCCTCATTTCTTTGCTCCAAATTTCTGTAGAAGGGTATTAGTACTTGTTGGTGTATCATATAGCATGTCTCCCTCCATCTCTTGGTCTGGGCTTCAGCATTCTAATTGGGAGTAATGTGTTGTGGCTAAATGTTCTTTAGTTTCAATTTGGGTTACATGGGGCTTTCTGTTCCAAGGTGAACTCTGCAGATCCAGGAGGATTGCAATGCAGTTCATGAACAGAAAAAATATGAAGAGCAATTGCTGCAGTTGGAAGTTTTGTCATGCCTGCCATTGGTTGCTGGGAGAGTATGGGAGACAGACACTATCACAAAATAACATTGGAGGGTCCATATTGTGTTTTCTTCCGTGGATAGGTGTTAATATTTTTGTGCAGTTGGCAACGTTTTTTTTTTTTTTTAAATTTTATTTTTTATGAACTGAGTCTTCATTTTCCTCCCTTAGGCCTTCTATGGCAAATATGATTCCATTATTTTATAAATAGTTATTGAGATTATATTCAAGTTTATTTCAGGCAGAGCAGATAATAGAACAAAGTCTTTGATTTGACAGACCCAAATCTGCACTGAAGCATGATACCTTCTGATTGATGATGCCAAATGTATATGCTGTGATGCTTTCTGTGTTCCTCAACCAACACTCTTTTCCCAAAGCTATGAAAAGAACGCAGGAATCCTGATATCCAGCATTCCACTGCTGTCTCACAAATAGTTGCATGTTTCTTCTGTTCCCCTTTAGCTCTTACTGAGGTAAGGGGAAGAAGACACATAAAAGAAAAATGTTGGTGATCAGGTAATTAAAGTCGTTATTGCAGTCCATACACACACAAGGAGGCAGCTATAAGGTTTCAGAGGCAACCTTAATTCTGGCATTTCTTGACTTTTGAGTACTCAACTTTGCAACCTTAATAGTCTTGTAACATGACTTTGTGTGTGTAATGAAACATATAGATGGCACCTGGTCTTAAATGAGTATTTTCTCAAGGACTGGAAATCTCGGTCCATTTCTAATGAGCTATGCAGCATTTAACATACTGGCCATCAGTTTAAATTCTTCCCAGTTCAATGAGAATTCGGTTGTTCTCATGTAATGAATGTTGGCCCCAATATGAGATGAATTTGGTGAGTCTCAGCTCCTGCTCCTACATGATAAATTCAGAACCATTCTATGTACTAAGTAGAAGACTCGGCAGAGGCCGTTTTGCATGGGCAATATAGAGCAAACTACCCTTGTCATTAGAGGAAGTGTCCCTTGTTTTCTAGATCAGGATTGAAGTATTCTGGCAAGAAATGTGTCTGTACATGCAAAATAAATAACACTAACCAAAATAAAATGGAAATAGTATGGTAAATCTAGACAATGGAACTCTGCAACTCATTTTTAAGTAGAATTCAAATTGAAACTAGACTGTATTAAACTATATTCTTTGTTTAAAATTTTGCAGTTTGTCCTTTCCCCTGCCAAGCATCATTTTCTTTAAGAAAAGGGAATAGGTAAAAGGGGCTTCCAGGACTGGCTTTAGAGCTAACTCAAAACACCATGAGGGCTGCATGAGGACTAGTACATTAGCCTGAGGGCTGCACCGCTGAAACCTTTTCATAAAGCAATATTGCTAATATTAGCAACAATAGTTTCATTGTGGGTCACAGGAAATAGCTTTAGGGCCGCATGCAGGCCACGTGTTTGAGACCCCTGCTTTAAAGCCACATTTTTTAAATACATTTTTCAGGATTACAAAGGGAAGCAATTCTGGCACAATGTACTAAGTTTTATATCTGAAACTGGTTCTAACTAAAACAAACAAAGAGTCCTCTGACACTTTTAAAAGTGCTTGTTTGTTTTGCTTAACTAGACTAACAGGGCTACCTCTCGTTCCAAATAGGTGCAGAGGGCTGCCAGTGCCTGTAATGTTACAGGAGGTGTGTGTGTTTGGGGGGGAGGATTTGCAACCTGTGCAATTTAACATTTAATATACTTGAATAAGTAGATTTGTCAGTATGTTTTTTGAAATAGCTATGTAACTGCTTTTTCTGCAGTGGGGGAGTTTCATCAAGACTTTTGTACAAGCTGTCTAAGAAACAGCATACACATCATAATAAAATGAGTGACTCACACAATTAGTCAGAATAATGTAAATAAACTTACAAAAGGGTCTTACTTTGAAAAGATTGTTTTGATATAAATTTTGTTTACTTGGACAAAAAGACTTAAAATCATTGGCCCTTTTCTTCTTCTGGTTTCTATCTGCAACCTCCCACTCTCTGACAGCTGCTGCTCAGCATTTTTCTTCATATCCTTATGATCAATGTTTTTGACAAATCCTGTTGGGCTTGAGTTGCAAACAGTTGGTTTTCATGCATATCATTACACCGTAGAAGGGATAAAGAAAGTAATGCAGCTGATTTGTACTGGGGCCCTGATCATATTCAGTATTTCTCACAAGTTCTAGTCTTGGGCTATGGTGCATACACAAGGTTAGTCAATGTAGGAATAAGGCTACTTAGGGAAATATTTTGGACTATGTCTATACTTAAGAAGTTAGTTCAAAATAACTTACTTCCCATTAATTATTTTAAACTAATAATGATTAATTTGAATTAAGTTAATTTGAACTAACATGTCCCCACTAGAAACCCAAATTGAACTAGTATGTCCATGGACAGGACTTGCTAGTTTGACTTAGGAAGGAGGCATGATGGGAAGTGTGGCAACATGGCCCCAGAGAAGGGCCATGCCCCCACCCAATACATAGAAAGAGGAAAGCACACTGGGACAGAGAAGGTCAAACCATGTTAATTCGAACTAATGGTTAGTTTGAATTAACACAGCTACATTTGGTTAATTCAAACTAATATGTTCGAATTAACCGTTACTTTGAAGTTAAGTGAGGTTTTATAATTTTGAAGTAAGCGTTCATTACTTATAACTAAGGAGTTCCTTAGTTCGAAGTAATGAAAGCCAGTGTAGCCATGCATGAATTTAGTTTGAATTAATCCTCATTTATTCAAACTAATTTGTAAGTGTAGACATAACCTTGATCACTAGGGGTGGTCAAACCTGTTTGGATGAATAACTAAGAGAACAAACTGTCTTTAGAATTGAAACAGAGTATTTCTGAGATTTGAAAAGTTGGGTTAAGTTTAATTTAAATTTTCTTTCTGTGACTCAGTACAAATCACATCTACCAACTTTAGCGTTCTGCCCATACATTATAGGTCAGGGGTCTGCAACCTGTGGCTCTGGAGCCACATGCGGCTCTTTGTCTGTCCCCTTGAATCTCTGTGCTGTGCCTCCTTGCCATTGAGAGATCCTGCAGGCTGCCTGCTCCTGGATCTGGGCACCCCTCCCCAACAGGAGACCTTGTGGCAGGCACCCCCCCCCCATTAGAAGCCTATGTCCATTGCAGGTCCTAAAACACTTGGTTATTGAAGAAATTTTTTAAAATGGCTCTTCTTATTTTTTGGGTTGCTGACCCCTCTGTAGGTAGATATGTATAAAGTTAAGAAGAATATATTATAGGAAACTGTGAAATCTAATTTCTTTTTCAAGGGGTCTCTTTCCTATGTGCTAGGTTTGTTACCTAACAGAGCATGCTATTGCTTTTTTCAAAACAGAAATAGCAGGAAAAATTTTATATAAATAATGATCAAAACAAGTATCTTCTAGTGTGTGCCATTGGTAACCCACCATTCAGGAGAGTGCATGTGTATTAGCAAAAACAATATATTTCATCAAAACAGATAGGGAGTCTGGTGGCACTTAAAAGACTAACAAATTTATTTATTGCATGAGCTTTCATGGGAGAAAATCCCACTTGTGATGAATAAAGTTGTTAGTCTTTAAAAGTGCCACCAGACTTGTTTGTTTTTGCTGAACTAGACTAAAATGGCTACCCCTCTGAAATATATTTCATGTATGCCAATACCATATATTTTGTGTTTTTTTTAAATCAATGCATGTCTGAAATGAGATATTGCAACTAATGTTAGTGGTATCTAGGAAAAAATGTTCTTTACTTTAATTGCCACACTAGAATTATTGATAAAAGTTTGGCATCTGAAATAATTAATTTTGTAACATAGTTGCAGCAGGTGACTCAGATGTTTTATCACTCACTGACAAACACTAAATTAGTGAAATTGGACCACATCTGCGAATACTGAGTGCTTAAAAGCAGTGACTGTAGAGAATTAAAATTGAGTGGTCTGATTTCTAGAAGTATCTACGTGATTTCCTCCTCCTGCAATGGTTTAAAAAATAATTGGTCATATGAGATTTGCACTTAGCTAATATTTTATCTTAATATCCACTGTTTTCTGCACTCTAAATATGCTTAGGACATTTTTCCAATCTTATATCTTTGTATAATTTGGGATAATTGAACAAATAAGCATACTTAATGTAAAAGAAAGAGTTACCGGTAAGCTGTAGGGGAATTCTGTATCTGAACAGATTAAAAATTTGTCTAAGCTGGTGTGATGGTGTCCTACATGTCTAGTGACAAGTGATCCTGATGGAAGATATTAAGACTGTGTGTGGTAAAGGAAATTTATACAGTTTCAGAATAATAGCTTCAAAAATGAGAAGATTGTGCCCTCAAATGGGCAAGTTGCTTTCTATTGAATACCAGTCACTCTCTTCTATTTTAATACAGTGTGTGCTACTTTTTTGGCCTGTACCTTTCCTGTCATTGGCAGTTTGATTGTCCAATTGGTATGCAGCTGTTAGAAGCCTTGGAATTGTCTTGTTGGCAAGATGCTGCAGAGCTGCATTATTTGTACATTAATCTATTAAGAGAGCTGTGTTAAATTACTGGAGTTAAATCAAATTGTTTGGCTTTTACCTAACTTTAGGAAGAAGTAATGAGTCATGGTTGGTACTTCCTTTTGTTAACATTTTCCTATACAGACTCTATGAGACAGGAGTTCTTTCTGAAATCTGAAGTGATAAATTTCTACTCCAGTATTGATATAACTGATAAGCATTTGTGTAGTGAAAAGTGAGAGAGTCAGTACAAGTAGCATTGCATGTGGCAGGCTCTCATTGTGAAGGAACACAGTGGAAAATATGCCGGATGGTAAACTGCAGTGTGGAAAAGACAGGTTTAACGGTGGTAAAAGATAATTAATCAGTCTGCTGTTTGTTATGCCCTCTAAGGTTTCTGCTAAATGTTTTAATTAATAAATGATTTTCCACACAGTTGAGTTTGTAGCCATGTAGGGGAAGAGAGAGGAAAAGCATGTAAATGTAGGGAGTAAATTTTCAGCATAGATAATACGGCACCATCTGCATATAGAAATTATTCACCTAAATCAGTTTTGCTGAAAGTGTTTGCCCATATGGATTACAAATCCTGATTTAACTTTTTTCCTATGTGCATAGAGACTGTTTTGAATAAGCTTTATTTCGAAAAAAGTAGAGCTATGAATTAACTGGTGTGGAAAGACTAATCTTATCATTAGAGGTAGCTGAAATTATGCTTATATTTAGTAGTTAGCACAACACTTGAATATAAAATTGCTATGTCAGTGTAAGGAGGCGGTATTAACAGAGTCATCCTCATGCTTGGAATTCATTGTAGGGTAACAAAATTCAACTAAATGCGAGTGGAAGATCCTGAATTTAGGAAGATGTTTAGCTCTCTAGGTGCTGATTCCTTCTATTGTTTTTCATCCCATGCTGGAAATGTAGCCATAGGGTAAGGCATATAGTCATGAAAGTCATTTGTTCAACCATGTATCAAGTGGAATAAAACATCAATTGCAATTTATAAAGATGTATGACCTTGTTTATAAATTGGATTGCATTGTTAAGGCTAGATATGCAAGCGCAACTATGTTATGAAGTAGGGAGCATCCTATTCAGTATTACAGAATCCTGCAGGTGTTTGACTGCAATGAAAAACATAATTTTATAAATTGGGAGAAAGTCTCAATATCTGTTTGTATTCAAAACATTTCTAACATGCCACTATTTTGTGTGAGTGAGCCTGCTTCATTTTGGTAGTGGAGTGTGTAGCAGAGATGTGCACTACCAAGTAATGAATTTTTCTAATAAGGGAGCTCATGAGCAGAAATGTGCATTTACAAGAGGTTCTCAAACATAAAAATGGAATTTATGAAAATGTCCTGATTGTGATTAAGGTCAAGATTTCCATATTCCTTTGGTGTACTGATTCAGACTGCTTATCTGAAAATCCTCCAACATGAGTGACCTACATCAACCACTAGATATGATGATGATGGATGCATTAAAACTTCCAGAGTTTTGGTACCAAGGATCATTTTTTCCCATCATCTGTTCCCAAGCCTTTGGTAGACCACAAAGTGTAGCAGCAGCATACTTCTATTCTACGGAACCTAACTTCAGGCTTCTGTAAAAATTTCACAAAGCAATAACTACTGTACTTATTTTTTGGAATTTTACTAAAGCGTCACATAGTAGTGTTGCCTCTACCATACCAAGGACCTTTTCCTTGGTACCAGAGTGTAGTTCAAAGTCCCTGACAATTTATTGGTCAAAGGAAAGTTTCCATCAGCTAGAGAACAACACTCTGATGCAAACCAAATGGTGGGTATACTAGATAATCTCTCACGTTAACTGTTTCTGTTGCCTTGGAATGTGAGATCATATTACTCTGGCCATGGTTTTTACTGGGTTTGGTGATAGTAATTCCTCCTCAGAAAGGCTGTTTCTACAGTCAAAGCTATCATCTAGACAAATTTCAGTGGCATGTTTATTTTAGAATTAAAAGTTGGGGAAGTAATCATCATAGATTTATCATTATAGACTAAAAAAAGCTTAATTTCCTTGTATTCAAATTGTTCAACATGGATCCCATGGGTCAGATCTTCAGCTGGTATAAATTGACGTAACTCCAGTAATTTCTGCTGTGATTAGTGATCCTGACATTCTATTGGAATCCACTTGCATTCATAATAGAGAACAATCTCCTTACCTGGGCCCAAAGGGGGGATATATGTTTTCCCTGTCAGTCACAGGTACGTACATGCTAGATAACTCGTAAAATCCAGAAACATACGTCCAGAGGGACACTCTCTTAATCACAGCTTGACTTCAATGGGTTTGGGTCACAAACCTGCTCAAATTCTCAATGACATTATGTGCCCCAAGTAACTGATTTCTTGTTTTCAGAAAAGTCTATTACTGACAGTTTGATTTGTGAGTGGTGTGGTCCCAAAACAAGTTATTTAAGGTCAAAAAGAGGAAGTTGACTACCTGGATTGGAAAAAAAGGAAAAAAAAAACCAAAAAAAACCCACTTTGTCTTCCACTTCTTTTGCTCATTTCAGAGGAATCTTCAATAACTTTCAAGGACTTTAAAATATTTAGTTAACTATTTTTCATTATTTTTGCATGTACTTCCTCTTCTAGTTGGGGTGAGAATTAGGAGCTGTGAAATACTACACAAGGCTATGTTCCTGCTTCAGGTGGACCAAAAGCCTCTTGAGATGAAGCCAAACACAATGGATTGCCTTTTTCTAGGAACTACTTCTATCCTGTGTTGCCAGCTTAGGCAGAAATTCTCCATGGTGTAGTCAAGGGTTCTTAGTCACATGGATCTGTGAGTGATGTGCTACATTTTCCACAGTTCCAAAGCGGCAGCCGTGTTAGTCTAGTAGAGCAAAAAAAAAAAGGCAAGGAATCTTACGGCACTTAAAGACTAACAGATTTATTTATCACATGAGCTTTCATGGGAGAATATCCCACTTCGTCAGATGCTTTGAAGAGGGAGAACGTACAGAACTGGATGAAAATAAATGAGTCTTTAATTTTCCACAGTAAGTCTAATCAAAGAACATCACTCTGATTTTGGTGCTTTGCATTTACAGTAGTCTAATCAGAATGAGATTACAGGGATGACTTTCTGCTAGTTATTGATTTCCTCCAAATTGCCACATATTAGTTTTAGTGTTTAATGTTGCAGGCTGTCTGAAACTCTAACTCGTAACTAACAAAGATTCTTCCTCCCTCACTACGCCCCCCTCCCCCCACTAACTGGTTGCCCTACATTCCCAAGAAAGGAATCCCAAGGGATTACTATTCCTACTTTATTGCCCCAAATTTTCTAATAAAGGTGGTGAAAATGATGCCAATACTTTGCAATTCTGTAAGCCTCTTGTCTGGGAATCTCAAGTGCATCACAAAACATTTAATTAGTGAACTACAGTAGAATGTAAGTTTTATTATAGACTTTCTGCAAATATGTAAAAGTGATGCATAGGGCAGTAAAGTAATTTCTCAGGTAGCACGGAAATCAATGGCAGAGCGTGGAAGAGAACCCAGCAACCTGACTCTGATCTGTGCTCTCACCATACATTCCCACATTCTGTGACTAGGAGTGCACTGGGCACTCTTCATGTTGTAGTAGGTCTGTTCAAAATATACCACAGGCAAGGCATATAGGGTTATGTTTAAATTCTCTGGGAATTTTACTAAACCCAGTGATATGGATTAGAGTTAGAATTGCTGACATCTGTATGAGAGCGCCTCTTTTTGTTGGCAGAGACAGACCTCTTCATGAGTTCGTTGGTAGGAGATATTTTTTGAAAGGATTTGTGTTCTTTTGCTAGGCACTATAGGCATGATGCATTGACTTCTACACACAATGCTTGCTGCATTTAAGAGCTGTATTCCTCCCCCACAAGTAACCTTTTTTCTCTTTTGTAAGAGATTTCTAGTCCAATCCCTGCAACCTAAGCTTCTGGATTGAAGGGTATGGGCAGTAGACATTTTTACCTATAATTGCTGTATTGCATCTGCAGCAATATGAAGTTATATGAATCCAGAAGGTCCTTTCCTGATTATATCTGTGCTATTACCCATGTATTTTGTTTCATTTGGAGTTTGAATGTCATATGCTGGTTTCAGAGATGATTTTATACTTTTTTTCAAGGTTAGTTTACATTGGTTTTTATTAGGGTTTTCTTTTATCTCTGAATAATCTAGAAATCAGATTTGGGAACAGAGGTATGAGACTGGGAGAAAAAGATACTTGGCACCAAAACTTACAGGTCCATTCTTTTTGTGCTACAGCCTGTCAATCATGGAATGAGCTGAAGCTTAAGTTGGGGTATCTGAGGTGGATATACACAGGTAAAAACTACAGTTTGATTGTAATCAGGAAAATAGATACTTTCATCAGGCATCACAGTAGTCTTTCTACTGTACCTACTGGAAGGCAGCATAAATAATCAAAATATTGAATGGGAGAGACAAGCATGAAATCTGTTACTTGTTTGTTCTTTCAACAGGTCTTTTTCTGTTTCAGAAACTATATTCCCTGAAGTCATGGGTTCCATGATCATAACTTTTTAATAAATGTCTGCTTTTCATTTCTTCATGCAGTGGTAACTCAATGCCCACTCCACCAAGACACAAGTTTTCCAGACAGACATTATTGTTCTCTGCATGCCATTTCTTATTCATTAAGTTGTTACCCAAACGTAAGCAGTTAAAGAGAAGTTATAAGATGCAAAACTTTAATAATCACAGAAGTAGAATGAAAAGATGTTTAATCTATATTTCTTCTGTAAGAATTGTGCACTTGTATTTGAAAAACATACAAAATATATATATCTTCACATTGGAAATGGAGAGATATTTGTTTGGATATGGCTATGTGTGGCTTAAGAGGGGAGTAAATTGAAATTTTATTAAAAAAGTAAATCAAACTCAAAGGCGGTGTGATAAATTTAGAAAGGTGTGTTTTAGGTTTATGCACTCAGTGCATAAATCTTGTGTTGAGTACTTCTAACCTGTTCACATATATTGGAGTTTGGCAACTTATATTCGTTAGTCTATAGTCAACATTAAAGCTGTGTTTCTCTGCTAACTTATTCTGATTCAAGAAGTAAAGAAATAATGAACTAGTGCATTGCAAGTCTGAGGCAAAATTGAGAATTTTCTTGGAGCACTAAAGCCAAGAATAAGGTTATAAGTGCAATAATTTAGTGGATTTCTCCAATGGGAATTGAAAATAGTGAACTAGTCATCTGTGCTATAATCAGATTGGGGGCATACATACTTTTCAGTTTGGAAAGTGTAGTTTCAGTAAGCAGGATTAGCCAGATTTGGCAAAACAAGCAAGGAGTCCTATGGCACTTTTAACATCTAACAAATGTATATAATGAATATTATAAATATATTATAAATAAACCTGTTAGTCTTTAAAGGTGCCACAGGACTCCTTGTTTGTTTTGCTGACTAACATGGCTACCCCTTTGGAACCAGATTTGGCAGTACTTCTTTGAGATTGACAGTAATTTTAAACCAACTTAATTGACTCATTCCTGGCCAATCCACTAGTGAGGTCAGCCATCTGGTCCAACAAAGTGCTAGGTAGGTAGATTTCCAGAAGTATTGTAGGGACGTGTTCCCAGGTCACATGCATTCTCTTAGAAACTAGGTTGGTCACCATGAGTGACCCAAATGGTTATGTTGGAGCAATGATTGGGGCCACTAAGGAAGAAGGCAAAGATTATTACCTAACAACTGGTTGGATGTCCTTTTTCTTCCTTTCACATAGATGAGGTCCTTTTATGGAAATACTGATGGGTTAACTGAACAGGGAAGTGTGGCAGAACAAATATCTAAAGCTGGATCTTTTTCTTCTCATTGAAGAGCAAAGGCAGGCTTATGCTAACTCGACTGACTGCAATATAAATATCTGTAGCTAGCATTAAAATAGTTCATCTATCACCAGTGGCACATTTACAGTTAGTGGGGGCCTGTGCCCAGCTTCTTCTTTGGGACCCCTCCTGCCCCCAGCAACCCAGCCAAGAAAAAGAGCACTCTCTTACTCCCTACCCCCTCCCATTTTTCATTCATTTTTCTTCATCTTCCTCCTATGATACAAGTATTAGGAAGTAAATGAAAACGAAGTGAAGTATCTTGATTATTTCTGTAGTCTAATTTTTTTTTTTTTTACAGACCACTTGAAAATTGCTTAAGGTGTCAGCAGACCACTTAATGGTCTTTCCAAATGCTGTTTGTACTGTTAGCTAACTACTGTAAGTTGCTTTGAATAAGATTACCTTATTAAGAAAAAAACTCCAAAAAACTTCATTGAATAAATTGTATTGCTTTGTACTATATGCAATAATTAGTGAGTCAGGGAGGAACCCACTGTAGACAGGGCTGAATCCATGCAGGGGCCTTAGGGTCTGCAGCCTCTAAGGTCCCTGCATTTATCCAGCCCCCATTAGCCCTCTCAGGCTGGCCCACTGATGGCAGGGCCTAGGATGCGCTGGGTGGGGCTCTGCCTGAGCTGGAGAGGCTGGGGCCAGAGCCTAGCTCTATGGTGCTCTCACCCCACTTGCCTGGGGCCCTCACGGCAGGGTCCTGGTGGGGTGGGTGACAGCATCCCAGGCCCTGGAGGATCGTGTCAGAGGCTGCATCACATATTGGGTTCCACCTTTGGGTGCAGACCGGCTGCTCAAGGGTGGAATGGGAGCACTGCTGCCTCTGGTTCCAGGGCCCCAGCACCATCATCAGTACTGGGCCACTGTGGTGGGGGGCCAGGGCTCTAGGCAGGGCAGGACTCATGGTAGTGGGGAGACAGAGCTCCAGGCCAGAGGCTGCCATGTAAGTCAGCACCTCAGGACTTTATGGTCCCGTAGTCTGGCCTGATTGCAGAGTTAGCACCTCAGAGTGGGGACACCCTAACCTCTGCCCTAGATGACTGCAACCATATTGGGAGTTGAACCCACCAGGAATCTGCGACTCAGCATTGTTGGGGTTACAAGAACTCCACCACACAGGAGAGTGGGAGGGGAGTCCTTCAGGTCAGTCACGCCTCTGGGTAAAGGGAATGGGAGTGAGAACTCAGATCCTTTTTCTAACGAATTCTATGGGGGCATCGTATGAGCTTGGGTAATTCTCCACAATAGATGAAATGCAGTCCAATCTTCTTAAGGCAGGTAAGGCTACATTTGCTCCCATCGGTAACAGTATATGGTACTACCTGAAACTGTTACCCAGCTACACCTGGCTCCCTCTGGAAAGTCTTCTGTGGTGGATCACACGGTTGAGCAAATATGCTTGTTTCCCTGGCTGTGAGGGTCATTGGTAAGAGCTGTGTAGACAGCCTAGGACATCAGTTCAGGTGAAGCAGGACCTGATGGCCTTCCACTGCACCCAGACCTGTCTCCAGATGTCTTGATACTGTCGTGCCACTGGATTCAGAGAAGCTTGGATGAAACGGCAAGGGAGACTTTATGCAACCTTCCCTGACTTAAATCCAATTGATGTACTAGTCATGATATCAGCTACTCAAGTCCTGTGGTGATGGGCGAGCAGCAAGGCAGCATGTGTAGATGTACTGGGAGCTATGGCTGCAGACTTGCATATAAGTGGTTCATAATATTGTGGCATTTCTCACTGGACTGGAGCAGCAGCAGAATTTGGTAGCCTCTTGAGTGACTGAGCAATCCTCTTTAGAATCACACAGCTTTTCTCCTATAGTACGAGGAAGAGGCTACAAAAAAGATTGTTTCACTTTAATCCTTGTCAGCATATTGCAACAGATGGGGATCCTGCTACAATGGTTAAAACATCACTCAAAAAGACAATAAAAAAGACACTAGCCTGGCCAAAGAAGGACAACCTGCTGAGAAGGGAGCCATCTATACCTTCTTCTGGAGTGGCCATGGTAAAGAACAGCAGTGTGAAGCTGGTGTTGGCTTTGTCATTAAAACACAATCAATCAGTAAGCTTATGAATTTCTCAGAGGCTGTTAATGATAGACTCATGCTAATAAGACTCCTACTATTTGGGAAAAGATATGCAGTGATCATCAGCAGCTATGGATGCACCATGACCAACTCAATTTCAATTAAGGACAAATTTTATGAAGAACCAGGGTTTCTTATCACAGAAGTGCTGAAAGAAGATGAGCTCATCGTCATTTGTGACTTCAGTACTAGAGTTGGCTCAGAGTACCAGGCATGACTGAAAAAAATAGCCTCAGGAAAAACAATAGCAATGGGTTCCTCTTGCTGAGGAAATAAGCTGAACATGAGCTCCTCATCACCAGGACAGTTTTCCAACTCTCAGACCATAACAAGATGTTTTGAATGCATCCATGCTTCAAGTTCGGGAATCCCATTGACTCATCATCTGGAGCAAAGACAGAAAGAATGTTAGATTCACAAAGTCTATGAGACGTGCAGAATACTGGACTGATCTCAGGCTTATTGTCTCCAATGTGAAGACCCAGAGATGTGTAAGTAGAGGACCACAAGGTAAAAAAGCACTCCAAAGCTTAATATTTCCAAACTGGAACAGGAAAATATGAAAATGGCTTTTATTGAACTATGCAACCAATTTGTAATGAATCATGCAAAGTCTAGTGGTATCATTTAGAGACTGTGGACTCAGCTTCATCCAACACCTTCAGCTCCATCACACATAAACATCAAAATTGGTTTGATGAAAATGGTATTGATGTAAGGAAAGAGAGATGAGAAACACCTGCATACCACCTGATTAGGAGACAGCACATCAACATCTAAGAACACAGCTTCAACAACATCAAGAGGACTGTCCAACTCGAACTTGGAGAGATGCAGAACTCATGACTGATCAACAAGGCAGATGACATTCTGTCCTATGCAGACAAAAATTATATTAAGAACTTCTATGATTTTCTGAGGAAAATCTATGAGCCACGGAACATCTCCAATTCTGAGTGCCAATGGCATCATATTGCTCACTTACAAAGAAAAAGATGCTGCAAAGGTGGGCGAAACACCTTAACAACATCCTCAGTCTTCTGTTAGCAAGGAGGCAATTGATCAGCTTCCCCAGACAGATATCAGCATATCTCTTCCTGATCCTCCAATGCCGAGTGAAACTGAAATTCACTGATCTACTGTCAAATAGTAAAGTGCCTGAAACAGTTGCTATATCAGCAGAAGTTTGTAAAGCTGGGTGCTGCACATGGCTTTGAAACTAACTGACATTTTATAGTCAATGGGGACTCAAGGAACTATACCCAGGAATACACTTGTACAAGCAGAAAGGTACAGACAGTCCTGCAACAACTATCAGGGAAACTTATGCAAGAAAATCCATGTCAGTATCCCTCTGATCAATTGATACATGCCCATAAGAGTTCTTCAGCATTTCATTCACTGTTGAGTTTATGATTCCAAGTTGAAACTCGGATAAAGAATAGGTTCTCGGGGCCAACACCTTTTTGCCTTCCTCTGTAGCATGGGGCATGGCTCACCTGTCAGTGAATTCTTTGGCTTTATCTTAAAGTCCTTAAATCATGATTTGATTAAATAACTCAGTCATAAGTTAGAGGCTTATTGCTGGAGTGGGTGGGTGGAGTTTTGAGGCCTACACTGTGCAGGAGGTCAGACCAGATGATCATACTGGTCCCTTCTGCCCTTAGAGTCTATGGCTGTGTCTACACTAGGAGCTTAAGTCGACTTGAGCAAGGCCAGGTGCTAGCAGCTTGGTGCCTGGTCTGAGCCTGTGAAATTGACCAGGCTTCCAGCTCCCTGCCCATGGCACAAGCAGCTTAGAGCCAGATCATACTCTGAGCTGGCTTGTAGCACCCACAGCCTGCAGCAAGGAGCTGGGGGCAGATCGGGCTCCCAGCCCATCTCCGTGGGTGGTGCATTCTGGCAGCCAACTCGTCCTGGGTGCTTGCAGGTGGCCAGGGGCACATGGAGTTGGCTTCTGCCCTGGCCACTTGCAAGCAGCCAGGGGCGTGTGGAGTCAGCTCCTGCCCTGGCTGCTTGCAAGTGGCCTGGGCAGCAGCCAGCTCCACAGACCCCTGGCTGCTTGCAGTCCCCGCTGCCTGCAGACAGGGGCTGGGGCCAGTCTGGGCTGACAGCCTCTCTCTGCAGGCTGCTGGAACTGGCTGCCAGCTTCCAACACCTGCAGAGAGGGGCTGGGACCTGGATCCGGCCCCCAGCTCCTCACAGCATGGCAGGAGCCTGATCAGGTCCCTGGGGCTAGATTGGGGCCCTGGAGCCCGATCACACCTTGGGGTTGGGAAGGGGTCGGGGCCCGAGCCTGGGCTGGGGTATGTCTACCAATGTAAACATACCCCAAGTCAACTTCACAAGGTCAACTTCAACTGGCCCCTAATGTAGACATAGCCTATGAGTCTCACACAGAGGTATCCTCTCGTTCTTCCCCATACTGTGTACAAGATAGAAAAGAAATGCTGACACAATGCTTCAGTGTTTGTAAAATCTTTCCTTATGAAAATCATTATTTTCATTCATTGGTTGTAATTATATATTTAAAAAGGGATAGCTGTGTTAGTCCAGTCCAGTAAGAAAAACAACAAGGAGTTGTGTGGCACTTAAATCTATTAGTCTTAAAGTGCCACACAACTCCTTGTTATAATTATATATACAAATTGTTCTTAGTAACAGTAATATAGATAGTACCTTATGATGTTAATGTCCATTATATACACTGTATGTTATATTCATCACTTGACAATTTTTATAGTTTCTTCTTTAATGTAGGCAAATTTAGAAATAATTACCATACGTGGTAAAAGTGAGCATAAATGCTTAAGAGAAAAATTACCCTTTATTTTTAATGTTTTGTTGTATCAATAGTGTTGCTGCACCTTGGGCTTAAATTTTTTATTGGAATTGATTTTTTTGACAACTCTGAATCCTGTTTTCTAACATTTAGTCCCATATTCATTTTTTCTTAATACATTTTATTAAGAAAGAATAACACAGCAAGGTAAATGTAGAAGAAAATTAAATATGAATGGAAAACCAGTTGCAGAATAATATTTATATGGTTTTTAGGACAGTTCATATGAAATGACTGGATTAACATTTGGTTCAAAACTCAATAAGAAACTGTAGAAAATGTAACATAATGAAAATTAACTCAGGCAGTCAGAGCACATTTACTGAAATGTACTCATTGTACAAGATGCACATCCAAACTCTGATTGACTCATTGCTGTTTGCAAATCAGGGAGCTGGGATTTCCATAATCACAGTACTTTTACCATACCAGCAATCACACTCTGAAGGTGCAAGTTTCCCTATTAACATATTTAAATTAGTGAAAATATACTTTACTGAACTTCTAAGTTGTAGAGGAACTACATTTTGTGATTGAGTGTGACTATAATATTATGATCTATCTGATCCTATCCTGCAAAAACTTCCTATTCCTTCAGCTTGGTGAGAGGCCCAGATTTCCACTGATGGAAATGGGTTTGTGTGTGTTTTGTTCCTTATAGGATTAGGGTGTGTACTGACTGAAGAATGTATCTCTAACACTCACTCCCATTAGTGGGAGTCATGCATGTATTAATGGCAGAAGAGATCCCTCTTCAGGTCAAAGTGTTTGAACTGCTTTTGTTCGTGAAAAATTAACTCCCCAGAACAGTTGTTCTTGACTGCACACACAATGAATTCTTATGGCCTGGGGTTTTGATACATGGTTACTAATATACTTAAATTTGTATGTGGATGACCTGGAGGATATTTTGCACTTTAAAAAACATTTAATAAATATGTATAATATCTAAACCCAACCTTGCCTCAAGAGATTGCATCTTTTTAATTACACTTTTATTTCTGTGGGATAAATAGTGTGCATATTTTTTTCTCCATGAGTGTATTTCTTTAAGAAAAAATCCAAAAGTTATTTCTTTCATTATTTTGCACTGTTAAAAGTAAGGCCTTTAAAAATTAATCCCTTGACAAAAAATGAAATATAAAGGCACAGCTGTTACACAGGAACATTACTGCCCCAGGGAAAGATCTGGGGCATGGGCCTGGGCCCAGGCCCTGCTCCCTGGGCCTGGGACTCTGCTACTTGGCCATGATCCAAAGCCCAGGCCTGATCTGGCATTGGGCTCCTGTTGCTGCCAGCCTGGCCGGGGATGGGACTGGGAGAGGCAGGCGCCACCACAGGTGGCCTGGCCACAATCCCCGGCCAGGAGAGGCAGGTGCTGGAACTCGGGGCATGTGTCCTGTGGCCAAGTGCCAGGGATGCCCCTGCTGTTACGTGGCAAATAAGTAGCTTAAAGATGGTATTGTCTTGTAATTTCTTTTTGCTTTCCTGACTTTGTTGCACCCACCTATTGAAAGACAGCCACAAAGCTGACATTTAACCACAGAATAGTGCTGCATGAGCAGTGACCATGCATGCTTCCACTAGCCTTGTGATGCTTCCAGTATGCCTTGTACTTGAACTGAAATAATTGGTGTGGGGGTGAATCCATTGTCTGTGGTTTATCTGGTCTTTGGACTCTTTACTAAGAGAGCAAACAAGGGTTCTTATTTGGATGATAGTTTCCTTTGTACAAATACATCTATACGATCTATGCTAGCTGAGGAGCCAGAAGATCATAAGGATCTTGGCAAGGTCACTCACTACCAAGCTGAGCTGAAGCTGAACTGGCAATTCAGATAAGCACCCTATCACCATACTTGTCCAGAGACATCCACTTCTTGATTAAAAACTTACTTAAGTAATATGATCAGATCAGCAGCTGGTCTGACATTACTGCCAGGTAAACAAGGATTGGACTTCATGGCCAGTTAAATGCTGCAAATATTTTTTTGTTAGAACAGCTGCATTTCTTAGATTTACTCCAATACATACTCAGCCTCTAGTTCCAAATGCTGAGATGTATGTATACCATCCACGTAATCACTTGAAAAACCTCCTTTCAAAAAATATTGCTTTAAAACTTCCTTTGTTGCTGCTTTTATTTATCAGAGACTCACTTTTACTGCTGTCTTCCTCTGATTGAAACCATAAGGACTTTTTTTTGTACTGGGCCAGGCACTGTGCTTTGTTGCATGTGAAAGAAAGAAAAAAGACAACAGATAAAACATACCTATCGGATTCATTTAGTGAGATCTAGGCGCACAGGAAAATGACTGGTTGATAACCAAGCATTCTAACGGCTATACTAGTTGTATGATTATCAGTAGCACCTGGGGCTCTAAAAGAATTCAGAGCTGGGTTCCTCTTATCAGCCTCTTGAATTTCAAGAGGGAAATCTGAGATTTTCTTATGATATGTATGCCTCTAAGAAGTCTTATAAGGCTGAAGGTGATGGGGGCGAGAGCATGCCCTGATCAGCCTCTAGCCTGTAATGGGTTGCAAGGTTTCCACAAGTGCCATCCTGAAGGTCTCCAAGGTTCTTATGAATTTGTACTGGATGACCCCTTCTGTTTAAATTGCTCATATAGTTACCCTTGGCACTTAATTTTAGGCCTTTGTAATGACTGGGATTTGTTTGTAAGAGTTTTCACACTTAAATTGTTTACATGAACTTTCAACTGCACCCTTTTGAGTCAAATTTCTAATTTGTGATTTACAGTTCTTTCTGATCCAACATAAAATGTGCCAGCTTTTAAAAAAGTCCTAAAACTATTGTTATGTTTTTGGTCAAAGATTTGGGACAATTCTTACTTTAGTTCATGCATCTGTAGATTGCATTTTTCCATTATAGTTATAGAAAAAAGAATGATGGAGAGAGAGTTCTCATAGTAACATCTATGAGAAATGCCTGGAGCCAAAATTACATGAATGGGATATTGAATTCCTAGATTCTAAGCTTCAAGGAGATCTAACATCACAGCATATAATTAAGTATTAATTTCACAAAGATTGTAGGGGATTTTGCCATCTCTTTCCTTTATTCTGTTTATCTAAATAAAGGAAAAGAAAAAATATTTCAGATAGGGCTACATGACTTATAGAGAAATAATTTACAGATCACTACATTTTAATGTAGAAATGCGGTTAATTTTGGAATGAAACTTCTTTTCCCTCCAGCAGAAAATCTATTCTGTTTATGGGAAAACTAATATTTGTGTGAATTTAGACTACTGAAGTTGGTTGTTTGATTTACTATTAACCAGTTCATGTGCAAACATCAGATATGCTCAAGAATAAGAAAATGTAAGTTCTGATTAGTAACCTCAAAAAAAACCCATACATTTTTTGCCTTTTCTTTCCTTATTATTCATGTTTGAAAATGTAAAAGTAAATCACTTATTCAAGCTTAATGATGATATCCATGGATCATTTGTTTATACTTTATGGGCCAGATATTTGGCTGGTATAGACTCATAGACACTAAAGTAAGAAGGACCAATATGATCATTTAGTCTGACTGAGATATTAGAGTCCTCAAATTGTCATTTAAAGACTTTTAAGGTACAGAGAATACACCAGCAAGTGAGCCATGACCTATGCTACAGAGGAAGGTGGAGCTCTCCTATTCCCCAAGCCTTTGCCAATCCTCCCGGGGGGAAAATTCCTCTCCACCCCAAATATAGTGATCACTTAAACCCTGAGCTTGTGGGGAAGACTCACCAGCCAGACATCCAAGAAGGAATTCTCTGTAATAACTCAGAACGCACTCCACTTAACATCCCATTTCAGGCCATTGACATATCCACCACAGTAATTAAAGATTGGTCAGTTGCCAAACTAGGCTGCCTCGTTGCATCAGCCCCTCCCTAAATTTATCAAGCTTTTTTGAAGACAGCTAGGGTTTTTGCTTCCACATCTCCCTTTGGAAAACTATTCCAAAACTTTAATCCTCTGATGATTTGAAATCTGTATTTAATTTCAAGTCTAAATTTGCTGATGGCCCGTTTATATCCATTTGTTTTTGTGTCCACACTGGCACTGAACCTAAACGATTCCTCTCCCATGGTATTTATCTCTCTGACGTATTTACAGAGAGCAATCATATCTCTTCTCAACCTTCTTTTGATCAGGCTAAACAAGCCAAGCTCCTTAAGTCTTCTCTCATACGGCAGGTTTTCCATTCCACAGAGCATTGTTGCCCTTCTCTGCTTCTGTTTGAATTCATCTTTCTTAAATATAGGGGACCAGAACTGCACATAATATTCCAGATGAGGTCTCACTGGTGCCTTGTATAATGTACTAACACCTCCTCATCACTACTGGAAATCCCTCATCTGATGCACCCTTGGACTGCTTTAGCTCTTTTTCATAGCCACACCATATTGGAGGCTCACAGTCATCCTGTGATCAGCCAATATCCTCATGTCCTCCTCCTCCATCACTTCCAAGTGATGTCCCTGCTTTAGGAAAAAATCTTATTAGTCCCTAAATGCATGACCTTGCACTTTTCACTATTAAATTTCATCATATTCCTATTATTCCAGTTTGCAAAGTCATCCAGATCTTCCCATATGATAACACTATCCTTCTCTGTGTTGGCAACACCTCCCAACTTTGTGTCACCTACAGACTTTGTTAGTACATTTTCACTTTTTGAACCAGGGTCACTAATAAAAAGATTAAATAAAATTGGTCCCAAGACCAATCCCTGAGGAGCTCCACTTAGCAACCTCCTTCCAGTCTGACAGTTCACCTAAGGTGAATCACCTTTCAGTATGACTTGCTGTAGTCTCCCCATTAACCACTTTCTTATGGTGTATCACAGGTGATCTAGTCAAGTTCCTCATATTGGACCTTCACCAGACTCCTGTAAAGGAATCTAAATACTGAATTTCCTGTGCTCTTTGTTTTTGTGCACTGGCAGATTTTAGATGTTTTTGACCATGTGCTTCAGGGGCAGACCTCATATCTGGAACCTCTCTCGGGAGTGGGGCCACTGCATCAAATTGCCCAGGTGTGGAAAGTAAAGCCAGTTCCCTGAATTTCCTCAGAAACACTTGCACATTCTCCAATTTCCCACTGAAGAAGTGAACCTTCTGGTTTTTGTTTAATCTCTTACGAATCCCTTTGAGTACCCGAGATCTTCCTCCTGTAGCTTATAAGTTCTATTCTAAACCATGGTGCTTTTACTACCCCAGTTATATTTGACAAACGCTGGCTGCGTTGCGATTACACAGGACTTCCCTATTACAGAAGCATGTCCATCCCTTCCCCTCTTCTGCCCAAAGTTTTCTCTGTGGCTCCTGTGAATTTTTCCTGACTCACCGAGCATCTGAGGTTTTATAGTTTAGCATGAGTACTTTGGATTTCTAGTTCTGTGTTTGGATGTTTTTGGCTTTCCAGCCCCTTACAGAGAGGTGGGAGAAAAATGACTCTCCTAATCTTCAATTGTCCTCTGTCCCAAGGTACTTCTTCCTGAATAGGCAGCTATTAAGTTCTAATGCAGGTGTGGCCAAACTGTGTCTTGGGAGCCACATGTGGCTCTTGAATGAAAAATTGTGGCTCCTGGAAGAATGTTAGCAAATCAGTTTAGGAAAGCATCCCCAGCCTAGGAGTTCAGGACGGGGGTCGGGATGGTGGAGAGAAGTGCAGCACGGTCAGGATTTTAAAAAACTCTCCACTAGCCTGCAGTCTTCTACATCGAAGAGCGGCTAAGTTTTTACTGTATAGGCCTAGTTTTCATGGTAACCTTAAGTAATTATTAGAATCTGACAGTAGTAGGATCAATATATTTGTCCTCTTTTTACGCTACAATTAAACTGTGCAATACATTTTAAACTTAGTAAATTTGGAGTAGGTAAAAGTATATGGCTATATGCCTCAGTGCGGCTCTCGAAGCTTTAATAATCAACATTTATGGCTCTTGTGCTCCATAAGTTTGGCCACCCCTGTTCTAATGACTTACCACTGTATCTGATATGGGGGTGGGGAGGATATAATGCAGACCTTGTGAGCAAATGGTGGATTCCACATATACCAACACAGTCCACGATACAACACTTTTCCTAATAACTTCATAGCATCAAAATTCATCAGTTGTAGAGACCAATTTCCCAGATTGTCACAAGGTGTAAATTGGCATATCTGTTGAAATCAGTGTTTTTTAGACTTTTATATCATCTTAAAATCTGGCTCTGTGAGAAATATATGCTTGGTTTCTGCATGGCAGTAATTTTATAGCCTATTTTACTGTGAAATATGTTGAGTCAAATTGGCACCACTCTGGAAAAAACTTGACCATTATCTTTCTGAGGTACAATTGATTCATCTTACTGGAAAAGGCTTGATTTCAAGAAAATCTCTTCTTGTGGTACTCAGTCTGTTTTGAGTCCTTATCCTGTTGAAAGGGGTATTACACATGTTAGGCCAGATTGTGTCACCTTTACTCATGTTCACTAGTACCTTTATACCACATGTGCAGGGCTGTTCTACCACTTTTCCCTGGCATACTCTTTTCCTTTGCTCTGTTAGGTTCAAAGGGCATGACTGTCACAGGAGGAGGTGGAGCTCCCTTTATTAACTTTCCACCAGTGAAGAGTTCTCTTGTGTAAACAGACTTCTCCACTAACTAACATCAGCTGTTTAAGCCCACCATGTAAAATGTGGCCCAGCAAGTACAGCCTCATGTATTGGTTTGCAGAAATATATAATAGCTAGTTTGTGATTTTTTAAAATATATGTATGATATGACAGATGTGGAAATTTTATGCAATATCCTGGACAAATTTTACTGAATTAAAACTGTATTGAATTTAAACTTACTGAATTAAGTTTCAATATCTTATGAATTCATTGTATTAAAAATGTCGATGTTTATAAATTGTATGTAATGTTTCTGAGGAGATAAGACACAAGATATGTGCAGTAGGGTAGGAAAGACTGTTCACTACTCAGAGCACTTGTTGGAGTTGGGCTGATATCTGGTAAGCTCATTAGCAAGTGCTTGGATTCTGCCACTGTTCCTAAAATGTCGTTGTGTACTTTACCTTAAGAGTAAATGTACGTGCTTCAAAAGAGCTGTGTGGTAATTTAAAGCCCTGGGCAATTACCCTGTTCATAGCCTTTGAAGAGAAAGCAAAGCAGAGATGCCATCCTGTTAAGGCAGCTTACTTTGCTGGGGACTTCAGTGTGAGCAGGAAAGTGTGTAGTATGGAAAACCTCTGATAAGTAGGGAGAAATGTGTGTACACCGAAGGAAGATGATAGCTATGGATCCGGAAGCCTAACAGGAGATGCTCTTGCCAGACAATAGAGAGGTAATACAGGTGCACTGGCTGTGGACTGTAATACTACCATTCTTCACAGGAATTACTCAATCAGCATGAGTTTAACCTGTTAGAATATGGCACTGATGTGATGTGATTTATTTATTAATTTTTAAATGACTCCCATAAATGTTTGACCATAGGGTTCACATCTGAATAACAAAGTGAACTCTGTTAGTAAAATGACCCATGAACTTAATATGTAGAGATGGAATATAGTTGTTTTGCTGTTATTATTTACTATTGATGGGCTCCAAGATGACACCTTAATGAAGTACTACTGATGAGTAAATATCTAGACCTCAAAATTGTACTGAAGCATTTATCTTTTAAAACGCTGCTTTAACAGTGGAATAGAATTTTGGGTTTAAATATCTGAAGTTGGTGTGGTGACATCCTGGTAACTCAGCACTTCATAGCATGCATGCACACAATGCATGCTCTCCCTTCCCTACCTTCCCCCCAATATCAGTACTCAGGTCATAGGATGGGTACAAGTAGATATTTCCCAGGGGATGTGAAATAAAAGATCTCCTGTAAATGTAACTTCTAAAAATCGAACAGATGTATTAATGCAAAGTTAAGTAAGTAAACCAACCAACCAACCACCTACTTTCCATAAAATTATTTTAAATGGACTGCTTTTCTTAAAGATGACATTTAATTATTTAAGTAACTTTTTCAAATAGTGCCTTTATTAGAACACAGTTAAAGTTCTATTTTATCTTTTTCTTCACCACCACCCCACCCTTAGTCTTAGTTTCTCCTTTGCTGTGATTTTTATTTGTTGTTGCAGCAGAGGTTTTTCTTCTGCTCCTGCCGTCCTTTGATTGTTCCTATTTGATCTCCTCATTGTAGTTTTCAAAATGCTGCTGAGATTGTTGTTTTGAGGTCACACACAGAAAGTTCAAGACAAAAGGATCTTTTTGTTTATGAGAATTGGCTGTATTTGGGGTTAGGAGGTCTTCCACTCCTATAGGTCACAGATAATTGACTGTTACCTCTGCTCCTATTGCTTTATTTCTCACCTGAAATCATGCTGTCTTATGACTTTATAATTGCCCCCAAAACTACCATTTGTGATGTCAGAAACCATTGCAGTATCTTATCCTATATTTACCATATAAGCTTGTCTTACTAGACAATTATTTTGTATATGAGAGAAAAACTACTAGTAGTGATTTTAACACAAACTCTTTGTGTATGTCTACACTGACAGCAGCAAAATCGCTGCCATCAACCTGACAGTCCGGGCGCAATTCAGCAGCGAGCATGAACTCACAGCTGTGCTCTGAAAGTTGGCACTGGAAGTCCTGCCCCCTAAAAGACGTAACTGAAAGCTGTTTGCAGTCGGCTTTCCTGAGTGTGTCCCAACGGACAATTGCCAGCAGATACACAAGGTATTTTAGGTGCCTTGTGTATCTGCTGTCAACTGCTGCCAAAAATCCAGGAAAGTGTAGATGAGGGCTTAGACTCCCAAGAGTACTCTATCCGGAATCAAATTATCTAGGTCAGGAAATTAAATTATTTTAAGAAATCTTGTATACTGATATCTAAGGAGACGACTGTTATCTTACAGGATAGTATGATCAAATGGTGCTGAGCCACATAAAAATATCAGAACAGTCTCAAATAATGAGTTGGCTCTTCCAAGGTAACAACTTCGAAATAGATTTGCAAAACATGTGAACCAAAAATTTGACTTAGGTTCACAAACTGTTTCCCTTAACTCTAATAATAATAATAATAATAATAATAATAATAATAATAATTTATCTTTAAAAAGCTTCAGATTTATTTCAAATCTTTTTCATAAAAGGAGACTTACTTGGGGCAAAACATTTTTGGGGTTATTCAGGGTGCAAAGTACCTAAGGGTTGAAGATTATCACTGCTATTAATGGCTCACTTTTAAATTTAATGTTAACTCTTCAGACCATCCCTGCCCCGTAGATGCAAGAAGGCATCTTTAACCACTACTGCACTTTTACCACATGGTTGTACATAAGCATGTGCTTAAACATTTTCCCCAAACTGAGGCATATAATAACCTTTTAACATAATGGAGTAAAGACCACTTTAGTCTTGAGTAAGCCTGAAAGGGTGAATTGAGTTTGCTTTCAAGTGACGTTTGGCTTTTGCATGCCTTATTCCTGGGGTCCTTTCTAGGATTTTTTTTTTCCTCCAAAGTTCTCATTGTTTACGTGTACAGGGCACAGCTGAATTTGGCTGACTCCATGCTTTTAGTACACTGTGTGCTTTTGAAGGTCACAGTGACATTTGGTCTTTGAGTAACCACGTAATATATTTATGGGCCACTTTTAGTCTTTTTCTAAAGTTCCATAGCAGGCTGTACAATCCTGTACCACTCCTTGAAAACTAAAAACAAGATTAAGTCTTTTTCGGAGAAAATGACTAGCTGATGAATGATAAGAGACCGATTCTGCATTGTACAAGTCAATAGGAACTTTTCTATTCACTTCAGTGGGTACCAGACCCTAAGAGGGGATCAGTCCTCCAAGGTACCAGGCATTTCATTCCAGTTCATCTAAGCATGTGCTGAACTTTAAACCTGGTACCTAAATGCATGAGTGCATCTTAATATGTACTTAATTAAAACAGCTTTAAAAAACTTTTTCAGTGCCTTTTTTCCAACAAAATGTAGCATAAACAAAATCCGTCATCACCGGATAGACGCTTCTAGAAGATAAATATGCTTGGGATAACTTTCATAACTTGTTTGTTAGTCTTTAACATTTGTTTGTCTTTGAAGTGCCAAATAATTACTTGTTTCTTTTGCTGAAATAGATTAACAATGCTACCCCTTTGGAAAATATTGTATATAATTTCTTTTCTTGCTGATATGTACGTATAATTTTTCTGTTATTTAAATATCCTAAATTTAGCATCTCTTTGGGTTGAGTTGTGCCATATTTTGTATTTAAAATATGTCTAAAATTCTAAAAAGTATATGTAGTTTATATATACGATTATAAATATTCGTATTTCATAACTGGAGGATATTACCCATAGCAATTTTTAAGAGTCTGTTTTTAAACCCACAAAACCCAGAATTTTGAACTTGATCAGGTGCTTGTGTATATCTTCTAAGGAAAATTAATTTTAAGTATGAATGATTGTGCTAAAATTTTAAAGGCTCCAAAATGCAAATTTGTTCTGCAGGACCCTATCATAGAGTTCATGTGATATATTCAGATGCAATCAGAATGGCTTATGGGACAACTGTAATATTGACTGGATCTATTAAACAAAGTGTTGAATTGTAGGAATGAGTGCTGCAATATAATGGAAGTCAATGGTTCATTTCATTGATGGCTGCTGTTTTGTAGTGTGACATAGATAAACATAGTATGCATCCATTCAGACATAACAACTTTTGTTTGGATAATTTCAGGATAACTAAAAAATTAATGGAAGCCTTTCTCTTTGATATTTTATATCCCCCTTTCCGTTCAAAATTTTGCTGTTTTAAAATGATGTTGCAAAATGTTTATCTTGGGTATTTTTTGAAAGCTTAATAATTTAATGTTATAACGGTATAATCCAATTGTTATATTGAACCCACTCTTGGCTTCTTAGGTAGCTATACTTCTCTGTTTATATCCTTCAAAGCTAATCCACCTTAATATAAGGATAAACAAAGGCCAACAATGGAAGATCTGAACAAAAGTATAGCTAATCATCATCATCATCATCACCTCTGGTTTGGGTCTGGTTAACCTCCCATTCTTTAAGTTGCCCATTTTCAAGCATCTGATGAAGTGAGACTTTCTCCTACAAAAGCTCATGTAATAAATAAATTTGTTAGTCTTTACAAATGCCACCAGATTCCATGTTTGTTTTTCATACATGCAGTAATTACACTTAAATACTTTGTTTATGGTATACAGTTACTGCTATGGAAAGGTATATATTAAAATGTGGTCAAACAAGTATTTATTAATATTTGCTATATAGAACTGGGAAGAAATACCAGTTCTAAATGCAACTGGCAAGTTATTAGACACTGATCCAGTGGACAGATTCCTCCACCATATCTTTTATTATACCTGTTGAACCTTTTTGGGCATATGTATGTGATTAACAAGAGTAAAAGATGACTGAATCAGGAAAGCATTTAAGCATGTTCTTGAAAGTTAAACACATACCTAAGTCATTTTGACTTCAGTAGGATTCAGGAACATGGTTAAGGTCTTGATCTTGCTAAGACTTACATACATGTTTAGCTGTATGCCCTGGGAGTAGTCCCACTTACTTCTCTGTGTGACTGAATAGCCAGAAAGGTCCACAAAATGTAGAGGCTATTTTCGCTTGAATAGGTAAATATTGTAAGGGGTAGAAACATAGGAACTGCCATAGCAAATGCAAACTGATCCAGATTGTCTGCTGCTTTGTACCCAAAAGTAGTAAAACCTGGAAGCTCCAAGGAAGGTGTAAAACCACCATAATATAATGTTATGGAACTGTCTTTCATTTACAAGGTTCATTGGTTTATTTTAAGAATAAACACCTCTCTTCCATCTCCAAACTGTCCACATTTCCCCATATGGTGAGTGTTTTACATTGAGGAAGGCCTTCTTTCTTTGTGTATAGATGTCTCACCTGCTCTTCAGGGAAGCAGTGTATAAAAATTCCTGCAGGGGGTGGAGAAAAGCACTCCCTTTACAAGTAAGCAAGGTGTTCCTCTTCCACACATGCATTCACAGCATTCAGGAGTTACAGACCTTAGGTAAGTTCATCTTATAAAATTATGACCATTTCTGTAATGTAAAGTGTGCCTGAGTCTCTTCTACTTCTCTAATTTCTCTCTCATTTCAGTAATACAATCTCAGCATTCTGAGAATTTCAGGAACTGATGCTTTATATATGCTGTCTAAATAACATTTCATGCCCATGTGGGTTGTACCAGTAGTACATAAAAGGGACAAGAACTATATAAACCTTGATCTAGAGGTGAGGGTCTGTAACAGAGTTCATTGTTCGCAGAGCCAGCCGTGTGGATGGTGAGTGCAATGACAATGTTTGTGTCTTATATTTTACATGTTTTTAAAAGTGCAAGTTTTAAATAATTGTTCACTGTAAAAAGTTCAAAAGAAAAGCCGAACTGCTAATGTTTTAGCAGAATTTGTCTATTAATGATCTTTGTAATGTTTTGAATTATAATATTTCAATAAACATTGTGATGTAACATGCATTACATCCTATTGCAAATGGAAATTGATTTAGCTGAATTTCAAATGACAATAATAGATTCACATAATTTAAGGCAGAAGACCACCAGATTGTCTGGTCTGATGCGTGGCATTTCAGAGGCCATTAGATGCCAACCCAAATCAAGCTCAATAACCAGAATTAGACCAAAAGTATTACAACCCTTGGAAGATTAAGGTTGATGTGCTACAGAAAGAAAACAGGAGTACCAAGGTGCACCAGTGCCTGAGACCCTGACAGGACAGGGAATTGATTTAAGTGAGATGTACAATGTGATACAAAGATTTTTGGAGGGGGCATTAGCAAGAGGGAAGGAGATAGTAAGGCAGTCTTAGGAAACTTCATGAAACAGTTGCTTTTTTTTTTTGCAGGTTTATACCATTGGTTCAAAAAATTATGCTTTTCTATGCTTCCTCACAGAAGTACTTTGTGTTTCAAGTTGATGGGGTTTTTTTTGTTTGTTTGTTTGCTTTTTAAGTGAGTCCTTTTTAAATGTACTCACTGCCCAATTCTACCCTGGCAGAACTCCAGTGTTGGGCTGTTTTTTCCTCTGTGGATCATAAAGGTTATGAATTTCAATTATTTATCTTGAAACTAGAGGTGGGAAACCACAAAATTCAGACATTCATTTTGTATGCTACAGCCACGTTCCCTAAATGAACCAAGCCACGTGAAACTGGCTCCTTCATGGTATGTGTATCTACTTCTGCTCCCTGCTGGAGGCAGAAGTCAGAGAAAAGGGAAATGCTATTTTGGATTCATTTCAGCATTATTTTACAAGACTTCAGCATTTTCTGTTTCATGTGGCCCATTTTCAATTGTATGTGAATTTCAAATATGCTCACAGCAGCCCACCTTGTCTTTATGGAAGTGCTAACACACTACATAGATAGCTTTGGGTTTGCAAATGCTTACCTGAAATATATAACAGTTCTTTTTTTAAACTAGAAAATTCAGAGGCTTAAGGTGCCTCTGACATTGCAAGAAGTTGGAAGTCTCCCATCCATGTTGCAAATGCATTTGAAAATGAAGCAATTTCTGTATGGATCACGTATTCCAACCCATTAAAAAAAAATCAAATTCTCTTTTCAGACATGAGTCAGGTGAAATGGAATTCTGTCAGAAAAGACAAAATGGATAAAAAGTTTTTGTGCTGCACCTGATATAATATGTTGTCATATACTGCAGTATTGACTTACTATTACCACTAATAGTTCAAGGAGAAAGGGTTACAGGAATGTGACTAATTACCCTCCTTTCTTAAGGTAACCAGATGTCCTAGTTTGTAAGGAATTACTTGGTTAAGAGGGAAAAGTTTGGTTTCTCAGAGGGTTTTATTGAAAATGGAGCTTTGTTCTAGTTTCAGTAAAATCCCATGACATCTCGTTACTGAAGTACTGCCTGGCAACTCAGTGAATTCTCATAGGGACCTTTAAGCACTGTCATACCTCCTCTGTGGTACTACCAGGCAATTGCTCTCTTCATTGCTTTGGATGCCTCTTTGCTTTTTAGCAGAGATATGTGAAATCTGGAGCTGCTGTAACAGCAAGAGCCCTACTTCAGAGGCGGATCCTCACTCTTTTGAAGCACTAGTTGGGACAAAGATGCATTCTCATGGATGCGAGAATAAGCAGAAATGAAATGTTGTTTTTTTAGTTTGGAAGTACTTTTAACATATGGTAGTTCTTCTGTGACATTCACATATCCATTTCCAAATAGGTAGCCATGTTATTCTAGTTCAACAAAACAAACAACAAATCCTGTGGCGCTTTTAAAGACTAACAAATTTATTTATCTCATGAGCTTTCACTGGAGAAAATTCCACTTTTTCAGATGCTTGAAGCTGGAGGGGTATAGATGAATGGGAGAAAAATAAATGCAGGGAAGTGTAAGTCATAGTGTAAGTCACATAACTATGAAACCCAGATTCAGTGAAAATACTGAGGCTCTGTCTGCCCTAACACTTTTGTGGGCAAGACTTTTTTTCATCGAGCATGTGAGGAAGAAAAAAAATCCCATAACCTATGAGTTTTACTAAGAAAGACACTGGTGTGGAAGCTGCTACGTCAGCAGGAGAGCATCTAGCATCATCTACTGATCCTCACCTGTGGTGGGGAGGTGGTTTAATTACTCTGGAGGGAGAGGTCTCTTTCATTGGCATATGGAAGCAAGACACAGGAGAGACCTTGCAACAGTGCAGCTACAGCGTTACAGATGTGCCACTGTAAGTACTGTAGTGTAGACATAGCCTGAAAATGAGGAGTCATCCATGCAGACAAGGGTTTTCAGGTTAACTGTCATGCTTACCAACATGGGGCAGACAGCCCAAGTCATAAAGCTCCTGTTTAAATGAGAAATATGGGCGACCAGTAGTGAAGTGTATACACAAACTCGCCCAGGGCACAGGCCAGGATAAATGGAAGAGTAAGCAGCACAGTTAGTGGTGCCAAATGGAATGCCTTTGGCAGGGGGAGGGTGGCCTTAGAAAGCTCTCAGATTTGTTCTACTATGTGCATTTAATCCACTGCCCGCTGAAAACATTTCACATAGAATCATAGGATGTGTCTACACAGCACTTTTATTTCGAAATAACACTGGTTATTTCGAAATAAAAGATATTTGGTCCACATGATGTTTTCTTATTTTGAAAGGACAGATCCCGTCCTTTCGAAATAAGAACTGCTATTTCAAAACAGGTTAAACCCTGATTGTTTTGAAACGGCTGTTATTTCGAAATGGTTGTTTTGAAATAAGGCCATTTGGACATGTTGTTTCGAAACAACATGTCCAAATGGCTTTAATTCGAAATAACCATTTCGAAATAACAGCCATTTCAATAGCAGGCTTTCCCTTAATTCGAATTAACATTTTGTTAATTCAAATTAACTTATTTTGAAATAAGGACTTTATTTCGAAATAACTCATTTCAAAATCCTTATTTCAAAATAATGATGTGTGTGTAGACATAGCCATAGGGTTGGAAGGGACCTCATGAGGTCATCTTGTCCAACACCCTACAAAAAAGCAGGACCACGCCCACTAAATTATCCCAGCCAGGGTTTTGTCCAACTGTGTCTTAAAAGTTTCCAAAGATGGAGATTCCACCACTTCCCTAGGTAACCCATTCCAATGCTTCACCACCCAACTAGGCTCTAAGACTTGCTGTCTGCATGCATGCTGGCTTTTTGAAAAAATATTTTTTGCCCAAAAGAAAATCCTTGTTTCAAAGTACTGATTTTTTTGGTCCTGCTTTTTTTTGGCAGGGGGTTGGACTAGATGACCTCGTGGGGTCCCTTCCAACCCTATGATTCTATGATTCTATGATCTGAGTGAAGGTTCTTAATCGGAGAAGGAAGCATAGAATCATGGCTCACATTTCCAACATACTCAGTTCATACTAAGCATTGTGTTGGGCAGGTAAGTTCCAAGGATTTTCTACGATACCCATCAGTGTTTTATCTAAAAGTCAGCTGAATAAATTACAGCTGCAGTACTAGGTCCATTCTGGACATTATGGAGGACCCTTCCCATGCACTGGGAAGCACTAGGCCTAGGTTTCAGTTTACTTTAAATCAAAGTCATAGAATCATAGGGTTGGAAGGGACCTCATAGGTCATCTAGTCCAACCCCCTGCCAGAGGCAGGACCACTCCCACTAAACCATCCCAGTCATGGTTTTGTCCAGCCAGGCCTTAAACACCTCCAAAGATGGAGATTTCACCACCTCCCTTGGCAGCTCATTCCAAGGCTTTACCACTCTCCTAGTAAAAAAGTTTTTTCTAATATCCAGCCTCGACCTTCCTAACCGCAACTTGAGACCATTCTTGAGGCAAGTCTTCCAGCTGTAGTAAAAAGACTTTATCAAAAGGCTGCATATCGCCATGTGTTCTGGAAGCAGTTGAGCTTTGAGTTGTTCTAATATCATCTGATGACTCACTTCCCAGTTTACCCACCTTAACTGAGATGGCTTAGAATGAAATACTGGCCATGCGGAAATGCAGTGGCAAAATATCTGTTGAGTTCAATAGGACTAAAGTTTTACCTGTTTCTTCATCTCTAAATGTTCTTGATTTTGTAAGCTGACCTAGACAGGTACTGTTACTTTAGCTGGTGATGCGCTTAGTGATGTTGCCATATCCTTGTCCACCGATGCCTTTGAAAAAATTGAGATCAAGGCATTACATTGGCATAAGAATTACTGGTAGGCAGTGGAGCTTTTTATGCATAAGATGATGTATTCACATCAGCCCTTCCTGCTGAAGCCATTTGTAAAAGTTGAAGATTCTGCTTTTACCTAGAGCTTAAGACATGGTGCGTTTGTTACTGTAGTTTGGAAATCTTTGAAATATTTATAACGTTGATTTAGCTGTTTTAGAGCATATCTAGAAATGTTGCACTATTTTTGGGGGGAAATCAAGGGTGAATAATGTCAAAGAAAGTTTTGTATGTACAAATCACACACAGAGTGACATTTACATAAATAGGCACCATGAAGTATGAGAAAAGCACAAACTCTGTAAGCTGTGAGGAATCAAACAAGACATCATTGATATCAGATACAAATAGAATAAATAGTACTTTAGGTTAGGCATGTGATTACTTTACTAATTTCCAGGGGTATTGATCAAGATTATGAGCCTGATTTTGGGGTCCTGCTGAGCTCTGTAAGATGGATGACCTAGCAGGGACTCAGTCTTCTTCACTCCTAAATAGCTCTCTAAGCTCAAAATCTTACCTTTTGTAAACAGAAACACAACGTCCAAAATCTTATATATATGGAATTATGTGGTATGCATTATTGTGGCTATATTACACAGACAACAATTTTTAGAAAAAGATATACTTAATGGGGGCAACAACCTGAAAGTTTGCTGTTAACCTTGTCAACATTAGAGTGGGTTTCAAAAAATATAATTTCTTGTACAACAGTTTGCTTTATACATAAGGCACGGGTAAATGATAGAACTAAGATTGCATGGCTTCATTTTGAATTTGTCATTTTGCAGCTTAAAGTGTCATTCATCTGCCATATCAATTCCCTTTCTTTATTGGAAAGATTTCACTACTCCCAACATTTGTCGTTAGAATGGCTTAACAAAATTCTCTTGTAATTAAGGAAACTAGCGCAACACAAACACAAAATCAAGTATGAATATACTGTCAGTGCCATATTTCCTGACTGGAGATGTAAAACCCCCAAAGAATGAAAGATATACTATTAATATCCAGACAAATGTCAGCTCTTAACAGTGGTGTTGACAATGAATGATCTATGATCTAAAGGCCAAGATTTAACATAAGGTGAAGGAATTAAATCATTTAAAATATCTGAGACTGTGTGTCATGATAAAAGCATCTATGGAATAATCAGTAAGCAATTGGATGCTGCAAAATCAAGTAAACTGTTTGCTTTCTCTTTAACTAAGTGGGATGTATTTCCACTGTTAATGCATCAAGTGGATTAAGTCTTGCAGTTCCATCATAGCTAATAGAGGTTGTGCATGTGGTAAAGTCTATATGCATCATCAAAGAAAATTTATTCCTGTTTGTGATGGAAAACTATCATCATCTCACTTTTGAAACTTCATTTGGGCAACTTCAAATGTCTTATCAACTACAACAGGCTTTACGTCAGCAAATATAGTACTTCACGTCACTAAGTGCTTTTCATGTTCAGAGAAACAGGTCATGCTTATGTTGTCCAAGTACAAGGACAGAATGTATTGTTCCTGGCATTTACTAATAGTTCACAGCAAGCATCTGAGATATATAAGATTGTTAATGCCACAGAGAATGGCTGTTGGTGACATAAGTCATAGTAGTGGAAATCCAGACCAAACAGGCCCAATAGCTGTTCTCTCATCTGACCTCCTGAGCCTGTATCAGCCTTTATTCAGTCTGTCACTCAGGCTAATGGGCATTCTGTGGATTCTTTCTCCCTGACTATATGAGAGGGAAAGAGCTCCCACTAATCTTTATCCAGACTTCAGCACAGCTATTGCCCTTCCTTTAAGTCTGTTTTGTTCTCCCTTTCCTTTCCTGCAGGGTATGATATCAGTGCCCCCTTGCCCACCACCACCACGACCCAGCAGTCCTTCTGAGGTGTAAGGGAGTTCTTGCTTTCCTTTTCCATGAATTAGAGCTCTTAGACTCTAAATAATGAAGAGGCCTCCTCAACCTATCCCTGCTTCATTCCCCCCAGGGTTACTCCCTCCTCACCATAGAGTCCATAAAACCCTTATTAGCTGACACCCATGTCCCTTTTGCTGCTTTCTGGCCTTCTCCCCTCTTAGTGAGAGACTTTAAGCTCTTGTCTTTTCTCAGTCTCGTCCTTCGTTACATGGGTCTACAATCTACTTCTTTCCTGACTGTCTTCAGCAGACAGGCCTGGCACAGATCTTACTCCCTACCCTCTTCTGTCTCACAGGGAGGACATCCGGCTAGTCCTGTGTGCCCTCTTTCCCAGCATGCTGTTCCCCTCTAGAATATAGATCTCATGTTCTTGGGAACTGCAGTTCTCAAAGTATCTCCTTTTTGGGCCTGAAATCAGTAACAGGACTGTGTTGGACCAATATCCCCTGCCACATACCCCTCCTTCCATTGGTTTTACATGCTAATACAAGCACTGAGTGTGTGAGGCAGTCTGGTACAGCACCTTTTTAGGGTCTAAATTAACATCTTTTCCCTTATATAAGTAATAAAACATGACATTCTGGGCTTTAGTAAAACAAAGGAGGAGTGCTGTGGCACTTGAAGACTAACAAATTTATTTTTTGCATGAGCTTTCATGGGAGAAAATCCCACTTTGTCAGATGCTTAGACAATTCTAAGTGTCTGACAAAGTGGGATTTCTCCCACGAAAGCTCATTCAAAAAATAAGTTTGTTAGTCTTTAAGTCCCACAGGACTTGTTTTTTGTCTTCTTGAACTAGACTAACATGGCTAGGCTTTGGAACTAGGCTCTAAGACTTGCTGTCTGCATGCATGCTGGCTTTTTGAAAAAATATTTTTTGCCCAAAAGAAAATCCTTGTTTCAAAGTACTGATTTGCTTCATTATTATTGTAGATGTGCTGAAGGTATTGATGGATTGCTTTATTTATTTATGGCTGCCCTACATGCACACCTCCCATACCGTAATGCAAAATCACATCTTCCCTGCTGGGATGAATTCAGTTTGTTTTATTCTCTAGGGAATAGCTGACAATGCTTCTGCATCGCTGAATGCCTCTCTGTGTTGTTTTTACCTGTTTGTACAAGCATCTAGTACAGCTTGATTGCTTAGTCTATGTCCATCTGATGAAGGAGCAAAATCAGTGAGGGAAGCTTACATAGATATCTGGGCTTCAGGTGGGTAAAACTTCCTAGTTTTCTGTTAACAGTATTTTGGGATGCGTCACTTTGAAAACGACCCTAAAAGCATCATTGAAATGGTTCCCATTTGTGTCTTGGTTTCTTTATCAAACTTCCTTGCTTACAAGTAAAGGAGCTTCTCCCTGCCCCTTCTAACTATAAACGCTGCAGACTTGTCCTTTGCTCTGAAAGCTTAGCTGTGTTCTCCTTGGCTTGTCGAAAGACCAGCTCTCAACTCCAAGCTGCCTTCAATAAAATTGTATGTGGGAAACAGAGAACACAGTTTGGCCCAGCAGTTGGAATTCAGATAATTTTATTGAAAATCTGAAATGTGATCAGTCAGCACTTCAGTCCCTGAGTTAGCTCTGTTGTGCTTAACAGGAGTAAAGGATCATAAACTTATTTTGCCAGTAAACAGATGTGCCTGTTTTGCAGTTAATTTTCAGATTACAAATGCACTGCAATGTGCATTTGCAGTAGATGCTTTCTGTCTTCCTGAAGCTGCATGAATATAATTCTTGTGGTTACCATGGGGTTGCACAATGGGTATGTCTACGCTGAAAAGTTATTTTGAAATAAGTTTTTTTCTGTCTATGCAGGCATTTTGTTGTTTTGAAATAAGCATTTCCTTATTTTGAAATAACAAAGCACTATTTTGAAATAATGCTTCTTTTGAAAATATTATTTTGAAATAAGCCATTCTAAGCTGCGGAATAGGCTTATTTCAAAATAATGGCCCTGTTCTTTTGCCTGCCTTCCCTTGTGTTGAAATAGAGAGTCTAGTGAAGATTGTCCATTTCAAAATAATAACTCCTACCTTTTCAAATTAGAGAGTCTTCACTTGACTCCTAATTTGAAATAATAAAGTTGAAATAGTGCTAATTTGAAATAGTTATTTTGAATTAAAATTGAAATAGTTATTTCAAAATAACTCTTTCAAATTAATTTTGTCATTGTAGACATAGCCATAGGGCATACAGAGGGGAGTATGTATCTGAAGTATGTAAATTGAAAGATGGCAATGTAAGTCATGACCCTGATCTGTAAGTGCACAATTTCTTAGGAGAGTAATGCGGCAGTCTTGACATGACACCAATGTATGAAAGGGGTAGGAAGCTATATTTAGTAATGATTCTTTTTATGAAAGTGTGCTCATTGCATACATTTCTGGGCTCACTTGTGGTGTTGAAACAAAATCTAACCTCAGGCTTACATTATTTGACTGCAAATAGAAGACTGTACTGGAATGTATAGATGTTAGCTGCAAAAGTAACATTTCTGTCCATTACTTGAATAAATCAGGAAACAGAACACCTGTCACAGTGATCTGCTTCAGATAAAGCTTTTGTGTTGGTTCCTGAAAGTTAAGAACTCTGGTTCTGTTGGACCATCTGTGGAACTGGATTCCAGAATGACAATCTGTAACCAAAACCACACTGCTTCAAGCTCCCAGACATTCAGATTCAGAGGCGGTTAGTGACCAGTTACATCTCAGTTGTCTCAGCAGTTCTGGGAAGCTATCTAGGAGCTGAAGCATGTACACTTTCAAAGAACATAATGGGTACCTTGAAAAATAACACCAAAATCTTTGGGGAAGTGATGCAACATACTTTTTATTGTAAATTCTGCAAAGCTACCCAGATGCTACCTTATATTGTAGTTGATATGTCTGAATAATCTTCAACTTCAGCACCATGTAGAGCATATCACATCAATCCAATACAGAGGACAGAAAGGTTCAGTTGACTATGGTAAGGTCTGAGAAGATGTCACAATCGCCACCCTGAGGCATATATATGGAGGAAGGCTTCTCTAGCCTGCTAGCCATGTGCTCTTCAGAAGCAATCAAAGGTGAAGTATTTAAACTGTGAATCAAAATAAGGAAGGATGAGCACAACCATTTAATAAGGGAGATAAGGAGCAGACACCATCCATGCTATGCTCCTCAGACCATCCAGCCATTTATATACATATAAATCCAGGTACTGCTTACTTTAAGGATGGCCCTGGATCCTGCGTTTGTCTGGAACAGCATGGACAGTTGCCCATATGGGGTGGTATAGAGTGGTGGGGTATCCCTGCCTTTTGTGGCTCCCCGCAGGAGGCCCTGTGGTCCTACTACATCCTCATCCCAAAAAACACTGAAGTGACAGGAAAGGAGCAGCAAAGACATTTTCTCCAAACCTGCATACAGAGGCCTCATGCAAGCACTCCAAGTAAGTAAAAGGAGCTGCAGTGTGTTAGCAGGAACTAGAGGGATAGGCCAGGGTTAATTCTATCTCAGTTTTGCTTAGCTGGGCTTGCAGGAAGAGAGAGAGGACCCAAGAACTTTGACCCTGAGGTAAAGCAACAGGAGGGAGAATTATAGACCATTTAAGCTATACTAATAGAAGTTAGTCATCATCCAGAACATCAAATGGGCATCGATAGCTGATCCAATTCCATTCAAGGTCAATCAGTTTTCAAAAAGTCAAAAGTAGTTTTCAGTAATTAAACCTGCCTCCAAACTCTGCGGTGTCAAAATCTAGTGTTGCAGGTTTCGTTTGGTTTGAAAGACTGCTGTCCCTTGCTGCTGTGTGACAGAGCCACACGAATATGAGAGGAAACTCTATAGGGAGGGAAATGAAAATGACAAAGTAATGTCAAAAATACAAAGAACTGAAAAGGAAGGAAAAAAGGTTTCTTCTCTTCTGTTTTAAATATTGTAGGTTTTACTAGTAATAATGGCATGTAAACATTTCCAGAGGAGTAGCCCTGTTAGTCTGTGTACAGCAAAAACAACAATAGTCCTGTGGCACCTTATAAGCTAACAGATATCTTCAGGCATAAGCTTTCGTGAGTTCCAACCCACTTCATCAGATGCACATAAATATATTTCATTGTTATTCATTTAAGATTTTGGCATTTATTAGAGAGAGAGGCAGTTGGAAAAAATGTTACCACCATCTTGGTATTTCCTTGTTATCCATGTAACTGCTGGTATGTTTTACTGGAAGCTTAGAATTTGATGGATTTGCTTCTGGCAATGATATTTCATTGCCTGTCAATGGTTCTGTTGTTAAAACATCCTGCCTGGAAGCTTCACCTTCCATTAGATGAAAGATGTAATGAGATTAGTGAGTGATGTACAATAAAGAGTGAAATATACATGTTGAATTCTGGTTTTGGATGCATCATGTATTTAAATAATTGTTTTTCTTTTTTAAACACAGAAAAGGGTTGGGTCAATTACCCATGATATTCTGCTTATGCTATTTATTTACAAAAATCTTGCCTCTTATAAAACTCTTTGTTTATGGTGTTTTTTCTGGTATTGGTACTGTGGTATTTCTGGTACTCTTTGTTTCCAGTATTGGTTACAGAGAAACTAAAACTCTAATTGCTAGTCCTGCCTACCCAGCTGAAATCACTCATCCCCAATTCTGTGTTCACACGCCAGCGTCAGCCGTCCTTCTCCAAAAGTCTTAAGCCAAGTGTACTCTACATCGACTAGTGGCATAACTGTGGCTCCATAGCTTTGTCAGCATAACCCTGTAGTGTAGATGCAGCCTACAGTGATAGATTTTTGTTGCTGTAGGAACACCACCTCGCTGGGTGATGGTAAGTAATTCAGAGAACATATTCTTCAGCTGACACCAGGGGTTAAGTCATTATTGCTAAGGTGCTTAAAGGTGTGGGGTTTCTACATTCCTGAGCACTGTAGCTGTGTCAACCTAAATTTTATGTGTAAATGCAATGGATAGTCCTGATCTGCTGACCTTTGGTGCACACTGAAAGCCTGTTTTTCATTGGGGATGGGTGGGAGCAGATTCCAAAACTGGGGGCTCCTCATCAAGTGAGCTCAATCACACCCCTGTCTTCCTCATATCAAGAGAAGAAAAGCCTGAGTGTCATTATCAATTACCATGACAGCAATATGGAATGGTTAGGGAGATGTTCCTTCAAGTAGAAGGGTCCCAGCCATCAACGGCTTGTCAGTTAAGCAGGTGTTTCTCACGCTGAAATATAAATGATTCATCTTATGTTAACCCTAATTGCTAAGCTGTTCTCTTTTTAAACATCTGTGTTCATTTTGAGAATATTTCAATTTAAAATAAACATTCTGCAGTGTGGTTCTTCTATACAAGTATCTAAATGTAGCAACTCTTCACACTATTTTAGCATTGGCAAGCGTGTTATAGTGCTCTTTTTTGACCTCAGCAGCTACTCAAAATTTAGGGGATTGGGAAGGTTCTAACTGGAAATTGAAATTGTTGGAGTCTGACATTTTCTTTGCAGTCTTGTTTATTTACCAGGAGTATAGGTCTCCAAATGCAGAAGGAACCAAGAACAGAAGGAGAGGTTTCTTAGCTTATGGTCCCAACCCTCTTTAGCTGACACCAATCTCAAAGTTCTCTCTAGCTTTTCCCAGGATCACATTGTACTTAAAGGCTTCACTGCCTTCCTCCACTTCTTGTTGTTGTTGTCTGTGTTCTGCATTCTGTTGTCCTTTACATGCACATTTACCTGAAACCTCACTTAGGAAAATCCTCACAGCCACATGGTGCTAGTTTCCAAACAGACACCACTAGGCCTTATTTTAGGGGTCAACCCTTAACTGTGTTTTATATTAACTAAGGGGCATAAACTGACTGAATGAGATCAGAGCCTGATTCTATCAAAGAAAATGAATGTGTGGGTAAATGTTCATATTAGAGGTGAATATTAATTCTGCTAATGTGTTTGGTGGTTAAAATATAATTTGATGGGCCCCAGAACCCTCCTAATCTTTGGGCCCTCTTCCTGTATTGCCTGGGCACCTTTATGCATGTGCGGGCCCCAGCCCAGATAGGCAATTACAGCCACTTCTCAGTACCATATGCATCAGTTATTGCTCCTTAAAAAGTGGCCCTGATCCACCCCCCTGCCCTCATCCTTGTCTCACAAGCTGTCCTTCTGCCTCCCTACCCGCATGCTGGTCTCCCATGCTGCTGTGGAACCCTGGCCCCTCAAATTCATGGGCCCTGGAACTGCATTGGGGGCATTCTGGCTTACTTTAACTCCTGAATATATTAAAATTCATTACCAGAAAGTATATTGGATACCAAGATAGCAAAACAAAGAAGGAGTCCTGTGGCACTTAAAGACTAACAGATTTATTTATTGCATGAGCTTTCGTTGGAGAAAGCTCATGCAATAAATAAATCTGCTAGTTTTTAAGTGCCACAGGACTTCTTGTTTGTTTTACTGAAGTAGACTAACATAGCTGCCCCTTTGGAACAAGATAGCAAACCATATGATAGAGGCATTTGTGACTGTCAGGTCATTGCTACTGTATGTACATCAGGCATAAGCTGTGACAGAAGCTTAAATAACTTTGTTATTTACATTTAGGAGTTTAATTATTGCAAAAATAGCCAGTTACTGTACTTGCAAAATGGCCAGTCTCCCTTGGGTAAGCTTGTTTTGTTTGTTAGTGAAAGGTTGCCTCTGACAGAGAACTTTAGACAATAAGAGCCTGGGTAAGCCTGATCCACTGAATAAACTGAAATTCTTGCTTTACCTATTCTGGCAGTAAGCCCTTTGTTTTATGCTCTGTTTGGTTCAGATCATCCACCATACAAGATCTCATTTGGACAAAAGGCTAATTAATGGACTCCAGCTTTCTCCTGCCTGCTTATACCTTGGCTTCTCCAGTAGTTCCCCAGGAGGTGTTCCTTCCAAACACTTTCCTCCCAGGAAATAGTATGTTGCCTGAAAGTGTGTGCTAGCACTTTCATGTTGTTACATCCCTTCTCTCAAAGAAAACCGACACCCAAGAGTAACAGATAACATAATTTAAAATGTTCCTCTCCAATGCTGACCTTGCAGTTGTTGCATTCACCACCTTATCAGTTTGTCTTGCTATGCACCTGTACAACTTGTAAGTTCATCATTATGAAATTCCTCAGATGAGTAGGTCTTTTAACAATCCACTGTCCTACAAATGTGTGAAATTCACTGTCACCTCTTCCTCCCATCTAGTTAACTACAATTTTTGGGTTTGCTGTTGCTGAAGCCTCTATTAAAACACCTTCTTCCTCCTGTAATTCCTCTGGTGTGTCTCTGCCATTGTTTATTTCTAATAATACCAGCTTTAGTTCTTTTGCTGTAGAACACCAAGGCGTGAATTACCTGCACTGTCCTTAGAGGTTTCTTTTGTGTTTTTAAGGTACCTATCACTTATCCTCACTGTCTCCCTCTTTGCACTTGTGAATTTCAGTTTCAGGGTTGCATACTCTAGCTTTGTGCCAGAAGTTAATTTCAAAAGGGATAGCCGTGTTAGTCTAGTCCCGTAGAAAAACAACAAGGAGTTGTGTGGCACTTACAAGTTCACCCATCTTTGAAGCATCTGAGGAAGTGGGATCTTCTCCCACGAAAGCTCATGCAAAAAATAAATCTGTTAGGCTGTGTTCACACAGCACTTTTGTTTCGAAACAACCTCGTCGTTTCGAAACAAAAAAAACCATGTTCACACGACGCACAGTTGTTTCAAAACAAGGGAAAGCCCTTGTTTCGAAACAACTGTGTTGTTTCGAAACAAGTTAAACCCCACTTGGGGGCGAAACAATCTTGTTTTGAAACACTGGTTTCAAAACAACTCGTGTGAACATGTTGTTTCGGAACATGACGTTCCGAAACAACAGGTCAAGGGCTGACCCCTCAGCACCCTGGCCAGGGAACACTCAGCACCCTGGCCAGGGAACACTCAGCACCCTGGCCAGGGTGCTGAGGGGTGTCCCCTGGCCAGCGCCTGCACAGCCGGGC
>ML681973.1:39334829-39412840 GCA_007922195.1 Podocnemis expansa | reverse complement strand
GGAGCAGCGCTGGGCAGCGCTGCAGCCCACCGGTGCCTGCAGCCCCCAGAGGAAGCGAAATAGCAGGTTCACAGTGTGAACCTGCTATTTCGTTTCCGGCTTTCTCTCTTATTTCGAAATAACATTTTGCTAATTCGAAGAATGTTGTTTTGAAATAAGATGTTATTTCGAAACAAGTTGTTTCGACACAACTTGTTTTGAAATAACCCTGTGTGTGTGAACACAGCCTTAGTCTGAAAGTGCCACACAACTCCTTGTTGTTTTTTTGCCAGAAGTTAGCCTGTCAATGACAGAATCAATTTTTTATATTATGTGCTACAAAAAATGTTGCTTTAGACAAATCTGGTAATATGTCCTAAATTGTAGGGAGAGGGAAATGGTTCAGTTTCACAACTTTTGTTTAAAGCCTTTGGGTCTATGCATATTCCGTTTTCTCATTGCTTTTTTTTTTTTTTTTTTTTTTTTACCATCACAAGTCTGCTTATCTAGTGTGTGCTCTTCTCCATAGGTTGTATATAATTCCATCTTTCTGTAAATTCTCCTGTTCATCTTTTAACAGCCATAGTAATGCAATGGGATCTTTTCTTTTTGCCAATTTATTTCACATTTATCTATGGGCTTCAATGTGTTATGATCATACATAGTTAACAACAGGTTAGTTTCTTCCAATTGTATATCTAGATCACCAGCCTTATAGGGTTAATTTTTAATTTGTCCAAATGTAATCAAAATTGTGTCAGTTTCTTCCCAAATAATATGTCTGTATGCAATTGTTTCAGGTGCTTAGTCAGGTGGTCTTCCACTGTGTTTAGCAGCTGTTCTGTTACCCACATTACGTCCTCATACTCATGTTCAGGGCCAGTCCTTCCATTGAGGTGACCTAGGCAGTCGCCTAGGGTGTCATCAATAAGGGGGCACCAAGGGCTGGGCCAGCAAGCCTATCCCACCCTGCTCCGCTCCACACCTGCAGCTGGACCCCCGCCTGCAGCACCGGTCCCTGGCTAGTGCTGGACCCCTGCCTGCAGCTGGACTGTGGTGGTGATGCACTCCCTGGCTGAGGCTAGATCACCCCTGGTGGCCTTGGTGGGGGGTGGGAGGTGGGAGGTCAAATCAGTGTTGGCCTAGGGCGCCAAAAAACCTTGGTTTGGCCCGGGTCATGTTTGTACTCTTCAGTTACTGTATGTACCTTAGATTTGTTTTTTGCCTTTCTGGACAAACATTAGACTGTTAAATGACTAAATCTGTCAATTTTTTTCCCCATAAGCCAACCACTTTTCTTTTACTCTGGAACATTTTTTCCCCACAGTACTTGCATGTGTTTTTTTAATCTATTAATGTTGTGTCTAGATTTGCTTTCTCATTCCTATGTATTGCATTTGTAGTTTCTACCAACTGCCCTTCCAGGGTTTTAATCCTCTCTTTGGATAGCTCTCCAACCCCATGTATCTCCAAGGTTTTTCCCTCAAAGTTAAGTCAGCTTCCTTCAGCAGCTGCTCTTGTACTTGTCTCATATCCCACACAATATCTGTTCACTTATTGTGAAATTACGTATTTCCAAAACTGCAGCCAGGTGCTAGCACTTCTAAATCAGTGGTGTCCTCATCATATATCCTCCCCAGCTATTTGATCCCAGGAAAATAAATAGGTTTTAATTGTTTATTTCTTTCAGGGGTTCCAATAAGTATCAAAACAGCCTATTATTGCTTCTAAGATGTGTTGAGCTAGGGGAATTTGCACACAGTTTCATGTACTTATCCCCCTTTCTGCAATCAGAGAACAAAATTTTGTTTTCACAGCATTCTCTTAACCTTCCATAGCAATATGTACATGGAGATTAAAGTCCTCTTTCTCACCTCTTCCATGCCTGAGCTCAATTCATAGTTTACAGATTTCACGTTCCTGAAGGCTTCAGCCCCTCCATTTTCTGATAGCAGTCATATATTGTAAACCGTATAAACACAGAAGTATTGTCCAGTCTGCAGCACAGCTGTGAATGGTCTCTCCTTCTGTCTAGGACGCAATTATCACTGCCACCATGTTTTAAGCTCCAAAGCTGAATCATCTACTGTCTAAGATTCCATTCTGGTACAAGGTTGACTAACAAACTCCAGCTTTATTGTGGCTGCCCACAATATGGCTTCCCCAGCTTCCTGGCTTCTCTGATGTTTCCTGGGAGGTGTTCTTTCACTACAGTTCTCCCAGGAAACAGTATGCTGCCTGAAAGTTTCTGTAATGCTTTTATATTGTTACACCCTCAGCTATGATTAGCTAACAGGTGAATTAAGGACTAACACCTCTTGTTTACAGGGAGGGCAGCTTGAGTCAATGAGTAGGAAAGACAGTAAGAAGATGGAAGTATTAATTTATGAAGAAATATTAAAGGAACTATGTGTAGCTTGCATAAGAAACCACAGTGGAGGAGACATGTATAAGGGAGTTAACTATAGTGATGGCAAAGGGATTATTTAGGATGGGACAAGCCAGTAGACACAGATAGAGCATATCTAGATAGCGGGTATGTCTACACTTTAAAAGCAAAGTCGACTTAATAAAGTTGACTTTAAATGGGTGTCCTGGCTTAATTCGACTTAATGAAGTCGAATTAATAGTCCCACTGAACTAAGTTGACTTTATTAAGTTGAATTAGTTAGTCCACATTGCCTAAAGTTGACTTAATAAAGTCGACTTAATGGTAAAGTCGACCTTACTGGACCCTAAAGTTGACTTTATTGCCATGCAGTGTAGACAGGGCTCTGTTTAAGTTGACTTAAGGGCCCTTAAGTCAACTTAAACACACAGTGTAGATGTACCCAGTGTGTCTAACTAGATGATGTACAGGATTACTTCATAATAGGAAGAGATATCTGTATGATCTTGCTTACAGTGAACTTTTAGGATCATTAATAGTTCCCCTGGGGAAGTACTAGCAGCCCATCACTTCTGAAAATTCCACCCTAGATGCTCGTGTTGACTTAATGCCATTTCCATTGAAGTCAATGGCAAAACTCTGGTAGTCTTTAAAAGTGCCACAGGACTCCTTGTTTGTTTTCCTGAGAGTAGAGTCATGCAAATGCTGAGTAACTTCTAGAAGGGAGAAAACATTAGAAAATGTACTGTGGGGAACAGTTCTGTAAGTTGACCTAATACTCCTTTGGTTTCCATGATGCCCTTGTGCTCAGTCTGGAGTCTACTTCTAAATCACATGTAGCTTAAGCCACCATCTCCAAGCAAGTTAGTGCTCTGTATTGGTGAGAAGCAATCACAATTTAGCACTCCTAACTGCAGTACAGCGTTTTTGTCTGTAGCCACTTTTCCATTCAGACATTGTTAGACCACATAAAATATTTCAGTAGGCCTTTTTGACCATTTAAGCTATACTATTTGACCAAGGCCCCTTGTCAAACATTCACCAACAACTTTATATTTGGATTTGATTCGGCAAGGAGATTTCTAGTATTGAAATGGAAAGTTTGTCATTTTGCTAGCAAAAAGGAAAGTGAATTGAATTATGTGACATAAAGATGAAAATCAAAATTAATTCAGCAGCAACATTTAATTTCTTTACTGTTACATCAACAATAAGTGCTGAAAACTGTACAAACATAATTCCTTCCACCTGCTCTGTGCATGTCAGTCTGCTTTTGTGAACAGTTGTTCTTTAAAAGTCATGTTAGCAAAAAGAAATATATCATTTGTGGAATCACTTGATTGCCCAATTCTACAATCTCCATTGATTTCAAAGGCAGTTGAAGGCCTGAAGTACCTTGGAGGATAAAACTCTATTTACTCCTCCTTTTACGCTGAGCTCAGATGGAGAATTTCTAACCTGTACTTGAGTGGTAGAAAGGCATCTAGGTCACACATTGTTTAAGGAAAGGAAAGTAGGTTGTTAGTGTTTTTCGTATCTTTTCTGTCCATGTGCTAAAAATTCATACTAATCCGGTGCACGTGAAATATGTTACACATTGTCAGAGTGCAAAACACCGCAGTCAAAAAGCAATGAGAAACCAATCTGCATTATGTATGGAATTAATATGACAAATTATCTTGCTTGAGTCATGATTTTTTCTTTAAACTGGTGAGCCATTCAGAAGAACAAAGGCCTTCGTCTTTCAGTCCTATGGCTTCTATGTATCTCTAATTTGATTGCCTCTTTATACCAGTTTAACTAGGGGGATGTTTTGATCATGGAAAAATGTGTGTTGTTATTTCAGCATGAATTTCCTTCTGATCTGAACAGGGCACTTGATTATATTAATCTGACAGTAACCAATTTAAGCAGTACACTACATCTTGAGTGACAGTAAGGGTAAACAGATTCAGCAAATAAGCTGTCCTCCCAGTGTGCTCTCAAGTGGCACATCAGGTCCACTGAAGAAACAGATAAATAGGAATATACACACAAGATTTTCTTGTGTCATTGCCTCTTGACTGTGATCTATGCAGAAAGCCAGTGAGCAGAATGCTTCATGATTTTTTTCAGCATTTTTTAATTTTAAGTAAGATGCATATATTTGGGGGGAGGGGTTGAAAAGCCCAGTGGAGAATTTATTTGCAGAAAGTGGTCTCTTTTTCCTTTTCTGTGAAAGAGATGGGTCAATGAAGATATACATGTACGTATCTTATCATTTGTACTCCTGTGAAGCCTAGGGTTCCCTACTGAGATTGAAGTCCCATTGTGCTATGTACAAAGCTCATACATAGTAAGAAACAGTCCTTTTCCTATCTATAAAAACAAACAAAAGGAGGGACTGGGGGTCTTATTCCTGTTTTACAGATGGGGAATGAGGGCAGAGAGAAAATGGTTCTTGCCTGCAGATGTAGGGAAGTCTGCAGCAGAATTAACATTTGAACTCGGATCTTTTGGTCTCAACCAAATGTGCTAACTCCATTATCATCCTATCATCCTTTACCTCATGTACATGTACTCTGAGTTTAAAAGTGCACTTTTTATAAACATAAAGGAGGTCAGAAAATAAACCAGTATGATACAAAGACAAGGAAGACAGGCAGAAAAACAGTTTGGATGGGTCTAATATAAGTTTAGGGCTAAAGTTTTCAAAAGCACTTGTCATGTAGCAGACTAAAAACCCATTGTCAAAAGTGACTTAGGTTCCTAAATTCCATTGTCCTTCAATAAGATTTAGTCTTCTCAGTGTCTACATTTCTTCTTAAAAATGAGACTTAGGTGCTTTTGACAACTTTACCATAGGACTGGGAAAATTCAAGTCCTGTTAGAAATCACAGAAAGCCAGAGTTTGAGAGTTGTTTAAATTGTTATATTTTTAAAGGAAATGTTTCCTGTTTATTCACACATGATTTAATCAATAGTTAAATGAATCAAACTTTATTTAAATAGAATTTTAAAGTAAAAATAACTTAATAGCTAGGGATTCCTTTCTCAGTCAATGGCATTATTGGGACATGAGAATGATTGTAATTTCTGAAGCTATCAGGGTTACTTTGACTTCTAATAGAGTTCAGACAAAGAGCACCATGGAAAACTCAACCTGCTAAATTCAGAGGGAGGATTTTCAAAGGAGACTAAGGGAGTTAGGGACTCACATACCAGTGGCATTTGGTAGCCAAACACTTCACCATCCCATGAAATTGCAAATTAAATTTGTTCGTTTAATCACTTACTTTTTGTAAGATTTAAATGTAAGTTCTGTTGGACTGATTTTTTTTTTTTTTTTTTACTTTTTTGTGCAATGGACTAAAATGTTTGTCATGTAACTGCAGGAATCACAGTTGGATGAAATATGAATAAGGTTGCTGATTTTAGTTTATACCTTTATATTTTTTGTAAGTGAATTTTTGTGCATTATGTGATTAAACAGATTCTGTTGATTAAATGTGGGCTGGTTTTGACTGGCTTTGTGAGCTTGGCTGTTCTGTCATCTTGGTGGAAGCACTACATACCTATATGGTTTCACCATCGTTTCAGTTTAGAACCTGACAAATTGGCAATAGTTGTTTATCTTCCTGGTTCAGTGGGTGGCATTAGAGAGAACTGTGCTTCTGGTACAATTAGTTTAGTCAAGATTTCGCAGAACTTTTGCAATGAGTTATATTTCTGTTTAACAAGTTTTGCATTGACTTTGTTAGATTCTGCTAGACAAAATGTTGTTTGATCCTGGTCTACTTATATTGGGAGCAGTAAAGAAGCACACACTGTACAGGACAGATGATAACCTCAGAGGTCTTGACTATACTAGGATTAAAAAAATCCCGACTTGTTAGCTAACAAGTTTTAACTTGTTCCTTCTGCTTCTCATCCTAGTCTTGGCATACCCATAGATAACCACGACCACTAAGGCAATGCTGGCTAGAGTCATGTTGTTTTAATCACTCACCATTTTGCTAGTAACCCTAATGTCTTGTTCTTGGCTTTAAACTTCTTTCAAAGACAAATTCCCACTCTGGAAAATGGAAAAGGAATAATTGGAAAAGTTCTGTTTCTAAGCCTTGTGTATAACTGATTAGGGTTTTCTGACAATGTGTGGTTATTAGAGTTGTCTGGAGACCAACAATTCTATTTTCACAGTGATTTTTGAGGTTTTTGAAATTTGTCCCATATCAGAATGAAAACCAAACCTTTCTGTTAGATGAAAAATTTAAAGCTTATCAGAATAAAAGTCAGGTTTTCCATGTGGGTGGGTGTCTTTCTGTCATAGAATCAGAATCACAGGGGTGGAAGGGAGCCCACGAAGTCATCTAGTCCAACCCCCTGCCAAAGAAGCAGGACCACTCCCACTAGATTATCTCAGCCAGGGTTTTGTCCAGCTGGGCCTTGAACACCTCCAAAGACGGAGATTCCACCACCTCCCTAGATAGCTTATTCCAATGCTTCACTACTCGTCTAGTAAGAAAGTTTTTCCAAATATCCAGTCTGGACCTCCCCAGCTGTAGCTTGAAACCATTGCTCCTCGTTCTGTCCTCTGTTACTACTGACAACAGTTGAGCTCTATCCACCTTGGAGCAACCCTTGAAGTAGTTGAAGGTTGCTATCAAATCCCCCCTCAGTCTTCTCTTCTGCAGGCTAAATAAGCCTAGTTCCTTCAGTCTTTCTTCTTGGGCTTGTGCTCTAGCCCTTTGATCATTTTTGTTGCCCTCCGCTGGACTCTCTCTAATTTGTCCATGTCCTTTTTGTAGTGGGAAGCCCAAAACTGGACACAGTATTCCAGATGTGGCCTCACCAGTGCAGAATAAAGGGGAATGATCACGTCCGTCGATCTGCTGGCAACACTTCTTCTGATGCAGCCAAGTATGTCATTGGCCTTTTTGGCAGCAAGAGCACACTGCTGACTTATATCCAGCTTCCCATCCACCATGACTCCCAGGTCCTTTTCTCCAGTGCCGCTATTTAGCTGATCACTCTCCAACCTGTAGCAGTACATGGAGTTTTTTCGTCCCAAGTGCAGGATTTTGCACTTGTCCTTGTTCAACCTCATGAGATTTCTATTGACCCACTGTTCCAATTTGTCTAGGTCTCCCTGAATCCTGTCGCTGCCCTCCAGGGTGTCTACCGTTCCTCCCCAGTTTGGTATTATCCGCAAACTTGCTAAGTGTTTAATCTATCCCATCATCCAGATCATTAATGAAGATGTTGAACAGAACTGGCCCCAGGACCAACCCCTTGGGCACACCACTTGTGACTGGTTGCCAACTTGATGTGGAGCCATTGATTCCTACACGCTGAAACCATTGACCTAGCCAGTTTTCTATCCACCTTACAGTCCATGCATCCAACCCATACTTCCTTAATTTGCCAATGAGAATGCTGTGGGAAACTGTATCAAAAGCCTTGCTAAATTCGAGGTATGTCACATCAACGGCTCTTCCCACATCCACAAATCCAGTCATCTCATCATAGAAGGTGATGAGGTTGGTCAGGCATGATTTACCCTTGGTGAATCCATGCTAACTGTTCCTGATCACTCTATTTTCCTCCAAGTGTTTCAGGATGGATTCTTTGAGAACCTGCTCCATGATTTCTCCAGGGATTGAGGTGAGGCTGACAGGTCTGTAATTCCCTGGATCCTCCTTTTTGCCTTTCTCTGGCACCTCCCCCATTCGCCATGAGTTTTCAAAGATAATGGCCAACAGTGCTGCTATCTCATCAGCCAGCTCTCTCAGCACCCTCGGATGCAGTTCATCCAGCCCCATGGAATTGTGTACATCTAGCTTCTTTAAGCAGTCCCTAACCTGACCTGCCATCACCAAGGGCCTCTCTTCTTCGCTCCAGTCTACCGTACCTAGTGTAGTGGGCTGGGAGCTGACCCTGCCTGTGAAAACAATGGTGCAAACAGCCCCCACCCACAGTAAGAAACAACTAACAGTAGTCAGCTGTAGCGAAAAAGTCACAAACACACAATTAGCAAACCCTCACCCAAGCTTCACTCTGTCCCTTGCTGCTTCAGCTAAGGGATTGCTTTCACCTCCTTCTTGGGGCATCACAAACTCCTTCCCTCTCAAACTCCCCTGTTCGCAAGCTCCCTCTGGTCACTCAGCCACTGGCTTTTAAAGCCTTCTCTGCCTAGGTCAGCCCTTGCCCCTCGTTAAACACACAGGGGAAGGATGTCTGTCTGTCTGCCTCTCTCTCTCTCTCTCTCTCTCTCTCTCTTTTGGAAGTTGACCGGATTGTCCAGCCTGGACCTGAGAAACCTTTCTATTGAAAATGTAATTAATTTGATATATGCACATGAGCATATTTGTCTTAACCAACTGGCATTTTCTGAATCCACCCCCCCCCCCAAAGAAGTCAGTAAAAAACGTTCCATCCAGCTTTATTGTTAAAGTCTTTATGCTTTTTGGGATTCTTTTGCATGGGTAGTGACTTCTTTAAGAGTTAGAGGTTAGAGTATTTGTTTGCTGGCCAAATACTCCAGTGTTCACAGGAGTGTGTGCATTGTGAACCTGAAGGCATCTCAAACTTAATGACAAAGGTCCCTGTGCTGCAAATGCTTACACATGTGCTTAACTTTAAGTATGGAGTACTCATATGGAATCCAGTGGAAGTGCCACACGTGCGTGCACACCCACGAATGACTGAGCCTTTGTTGAATGAGGACCTAACTGTGCAAAGTGTGGGTAATCCCACAAAAACTTTGTAACTGCACAAAGGGAGTGCTTATTTTGTCACTGGAGTTAAATGTGTCCATGCCTATGATGCTACAAAATATTTCCGTTGGAATCCTTTTTCAGTCAAACATATATAGAGTTCATGTTCAGCTTCAGAAGCTTAGGTTTGTAGCAAACATCTGAGGAGCACTTCAAAGGTTTAACCTGGATTAGTGTAAAAAAAAAATAAGATACTTATACAAAGCACTTTGATCTAAAAATGAGGATAGAAATCTTGTGGAAACTGACTGAAATTTTTTTTTTACTTAAAATTTTTTTCCACTAGGAAAAGATAGAATCCAACAAAACAAAGTAGATATGACAATTTAAGTGTTTTGCTCAATAATTATTGCTGATAGGATAAATTACATGAAACTGTCTTTTCTGGTGGGATGTCTGCCACTTTCCTCTCCCCTTCCCCCCCCCCCCCCAAAAACCTTTCTGGAGTGGGCAAGGGCATGTCTCTGTGCGCAAGTGTGCATGTATGTTAACTGAATGAAAACTTATGGTTTTGTGATTTTTCGTAATGGTAATTACAATAGGAGACAAGACCCAGAAAGTTTTGTTTGATCATGTTTTCTTGGGCATAAAATAATATTGACTATTTTTTTCTTTCAACAAGACTCATGTGCTCACTTTAAAATATAGTTACATAACATTTTCTTATGTACTGGCAATTCTGCAACCTCCACGTGGAGTCTAAGTAAAGTGGTGGTGTTTATGACTCATTCGTCGTTATCAGAATTGGTTAGTTAAAACCACTTTGTACATTTGTTACCACTTTGTACATTTTATGGAGGTGCTTTTCATCAGTAGAATTTAAAACCACTTTTAATAACATCCATATTTGTGTCTATTTTTGCTAAGCATCAACTTTCTCTGCAGCTGTAACAGTGGAGCCTTTGAAGATCAGGTTCTGAAACTACCTGCAGTTTTTGCAATTGCTGAAACTGCAAGAGAGAGTGGTGTTTCTCCAGATACATATTGTTTAAAAATCAGTTTTTAAGCTTAAGTTTTCAAAATATCAGAAATATAGGAGAGTGAGAAAACATTAGGAAGTGTCTTCTGTTTTCTTCTCTATTAATTGGGTTTGACTTTAGATATAAGCAAATGGTTATGATATAATGTTGGGGAAAGCCTTTAACTCTACTGCTGTGGATATGTACCAGTATTTTAAAGAAACTCTACTAAGGGCACAGGAAGATACCACTCCAATGTGCAGAAAGAACAGCAAATATGGAAGGTGCCCAGCGTGGCTTAGCAGAGAATTCTGTGGTGTGCTGGAACACAAAATGGGAGCTTACAAGAAGCGGAAGCTTGGACAGCTGACTAGGGAGGCGTATAAAGATATTGCTCAGGACTGCAGGGATAAAATCAGAAAGGCCAAAGAGCAATTGGAGTTGCAGCTAGCAAAGGATGTAAAGGATAACAGGAAGGGGTTATTCACGTATATTAGTAACAAGAAGAGGATCAGGGATGGTATAGGTACCTTACTGAATGGGGCAGGTATACTTTTGGTGGACGATGCAGAAAAGGCTGAAGTACTAAATGCTTTTTTTACATCAGTCTTTATAGGCAGGGTCAGCTCCCAGGCTACTACACTGGGTAACAGGGAGAGAAGGAGAGTGGCATTCGGTGATGAAACTTCAGGTTAGGGACTATGTAGAAAGTTGGATGTGCGCAAGTCTGTGGGGCTGGATGAACTGCGTTTGAGGGTGCTGAGGGAAGTTGGCCCATGTGATTGTACAGCTGCTAGCCATTATCTTTGAAAACTTGTGGCAAATGGGGGAGGTCCTGGATGACTGGAAAAAGGCAAATAAGGTGCCTGCCTTCAAGAAAGGGATTAAAGAGGAGCTGGGGAACTACAGAAATATCAGCCTCACTTCAGTCCCTGGAAAAATCATGGAGCAGTTCCTCAAAGAATCCATTCTGAAACACTTGAATGAAAATAGAGTAGTCAGGAACAGTCAGCATGGATTCACCAAGGGCAAATCATGCTTGACCAACCTGATTGCCTTCTATGATGATGTGATGGGATATGTGGATGTGGGAATAGTCATCAATGTGATATACCTCAGATTTAGCAAAGCTTTTGATATGGTTTCCCACAGCATTCTTGTCAGCATGTTGAGGAAGTATGGTCTGGGTGAATGAACTATAAGGTAGATAGAAAGCTGGCTAGATTATCAAGCTCAGCAGGTAGGGATCAATCGCTCAATATCTAGTTGACAACCAGTAGCTAGTGCAGTTCCCCAGGGGTCAGTCCTGGGGCTGGTTCTGTTCAACATTTTCATTAATAATCTGGATGATGGGATAGATTGCATGCTCAGTAGGTTCATGCAGGACACCAAGCTGGGGGGAATGGTAAATACGTTGGAGGGCAGGGATAAGATTCAGAAAAACCTAGACAAATTGGAGCTTTGGGACAAACAAAGTCTCATGAGGTTCAACAAGGACAAGTGCAAAGTCCTGCAATTCGGATGGAAAAATCCCATATACTGCTGCAGGCTGGGGACCTATTGGCTAAATAGCAACAGTGTAGAAAAGGGCCTGGGGATTATGGTGGATGGGAAGCTGGATATGAATCAACCATATGCCCTTGTTGCCAAAGGGTATGTCCACACAGGCTTCTTATTTCGAAACAACAGAGGTTGTTTCAAAATAAGAAGCGGCATGTCCACACGACACACCGTTATTTCGAAACGGTTAAACCTTGCATCTAATCGAAATAGCTGTTGTTTCAAAATGGTTGTTTCGAAACAACGGCGTTCGGACACATTGTTTTGAAACAACACCATTGTTTCAAAACAACTGTTTTGAAACAACATGTCTGAATGACCTTGTTTTGAAATAACCATTTTTAAACAGTGGCTATTTGAAAGCAGGCTTTCCCTTAATTCGAATTAACAAACTTAATTAGAATTAACTTATTTTGAAATAAGGACTTTATTTTGAAATAACTCATTTTGAAATGTTGTATGTGTGGACATAGCCAGAAAGGCCAATGGCATTTTGAGCTGCATTATTTGGAGTGTTGCCAGCAGATCAAGGGATGTGATTATTCCCCTCTATTCAATGCTGATGAGGCTGCATCTGGAATCCTGTATCCGGTTTTGGGCTCCACACTACAGAAAAGATGTGGACAAACTGGATAGAGTCCAGTGGAGGGCAATGAAAATGATTATGGGGTTGGGGTACATGACTTACGAAGAGAAGAAACTAGGCTTATTTAGTCTACAGAACAGAAGATTGAGGAGGGATTTGATAGCAACCTTCAACTACTTGAAGAGGAGGGAGCTAGGCTGTTCTCTCTAGTAACAGAGGACAGAACAAGGAGCAATGATTTCAAGGTGCAGCTGGGGAGGTTGAGATTGGATATTAGAAAAACTTTCTCACTAGGAGGATTGGTTACCTAGGGAGGTGGTGGAATCTTTCCTCTTTGGAAACTTTTAAGGCCCAGTTAGACAGAACCCTGGCTGAAATTATTTTGTGGGAGTAGTCCTACTTTTTGCAGAGGTTTGGACTAGATGACCTGATGAAGTCTGTTCCAACACCGTGATTCTATGTGCATATCTATAAGCAAGGAATCCTGTGGCACTTAAAAACTAACAAATTTATTTACAGTTTTGCTGAACTAGACTAACAGTTACTCCTTTGGAACTTGGCTGCATATATATAGTTTATCAAGATAAAGCCATGTCTCCCCCACTGCAAAGTATTAAGCCAAACACCAGTGGATTTGTTAGAATGAACATTAGAACTCAGTAGATACTTTTCCCTTTTTTTCTTTTCATCTTCTCTTCTTCTCCTTTCCCTTCCTTCTGAGTCCAGGCTCTCGCTGATTTACAAGCAGGATATCTTGTCAGCCATTTTGTCAAATGTTGTATGCTTGTTTGGACACGAACATAAAGAAGTCAGTTTCTGTTTTCACTAGCTGCTCTCTTTCCTGCATGTTGAAGATGTATGCTTGGGCCATCAAATTTAAATTTAGGTTTATGCAAGTGGATCTGTGTAATGCTCTATGTGCATGCCTAGTATAAAAATACATAGTGGACCAAATAAAAATTGGCCAAATGTCAACACCACACTGAAGCCACAAATGAAGTGTTTTCATCTTCATGTTACCTGATACTTGCAGAAAGTATAGATAAGTGATTATGCACCCAGAAGTCAGCGCACTTTTGCTTTGTTGCACCAAAGTGGGAAGCCAGTTCTGAAATGGAAGGTCCTCCATGAGAGAACTGTCTGCCAGCCCCGTAATAAATACAACTGGGGAGTTTCAGCTTGAAAGTCCCAGCTGTTTTGAAATACCAGGTAAGGCACGGGGAGAGATGTTGTCTCTAAAATACACAGGTTTCCAACTGAAAAGGGATTTATAGTTCAGCATCTTAAACTGGAACCAGAAATTAAATGAAAGTTATTTCAATATGTTAAGCTTACTGGCTATGCCTACACTACAGCACTGTATTAAGCTGGCTTAATAAGGTCTACTTTAAGATGGCTTAGAGCGTCCACACTCAAAATGCCAGGAGGCTGCCCACATCCACACTGGCAACCGCTAAGTCACCCTAGGAGTGGTTTATTGTGGGTAGCTGGTCCATAATGCACCATAACAGAAGTGCCCCTCTCTCCCAGCCACTCCTTTACTACAGGAAGTGAGTGACGATACCGCCCTCCATATTGAGTGTGGCAACAGGGAGGTCAGGGAGCCTGATGTGGCCCAACAATGTGCCAGCACAGCACTCTACACCCTCCATGCACTGGCCAGATTCCTCCGGCTCTGGATCAGGTCCTGCAGGGCAACTGCCATCCAGGGGTGTTACTGAAGGGGGTGTCTGGACCCAGGACCTGCCACCCCACGAGGCCCTGATCCTTCTCAGGGCCCCAATCTGTCTGCTGCTGAAGCCGCTTGCTGTCAACAGCAGGGGCCTGGTCTGGCTTCTAGCCTCTTGAAGAGGCCTGGAGCTGGGGACAGTCCGTGCCACTTTTTACAAGCGGCAGGAGCTGTCTCTGAGCTTCTGCCACTTGCCGGAAATGGCCTGGAGCCAGATCAGGCCCTTTCTGGCTGTGCTGTGAGCCAGAGATCCAGGGTCTATGCCCTGCTGATCCCATGCACAGTGACGCCTCTGCTGCCAGTGCAGGGGCAGGATGCAGCAGTTGTTAAGATTCAGACACTAGGAAATGGAACATAGAGAAAGGTGAAGTCAAATCACTTATTGTAACTGGAAGAAAATCCACAGTCACAATTTAATCCTGCTTTCACGCAATCTAATCTAAAAGAAGTAGCAATTTTCTTTCTTTCTTTTCTATGGGCTGTTTTCCTGGTTTTTCAGTCTTAACAACTGCTTTGATTTGATGTTACATTGTGACCTGATCCTGTGGCTTACAATCCCCTGCATTTATTTTCTTCCCATTTTGTAAGTTCCTCCATCTTCAAACCGTCTGAGGAAGTGGGATTTTCTCCCATGAAAGCTCATGCAATAAGTAAATTTGTTAGACTTAAAAAGTGCCACAGGACTCCTTGTTTATTTTATGATAATAGCAGAGGGATCAGGCTAAGGAGGGGAGAGAGTATTCTCCCCAGGACCTGAAATTAGGGGGGAGATGTATGGGGGTGTTGGGGTGCTCACTAAATTGGTTTAATACTGTTAATAGCTGACAACTGGGGGAGGGGTGTTGGGAAATTCAGGAGGGGTGTGAGGGAAATCCCTGGCAGAGATACACAGGGTTAGGCTGGAGACAGGCAAGTGGAGAGTCTCAGGGGGTTGGGCTGAGAAGAGGAGAGACATGGGGTTGGGCTGAGAACAGGGGAGATGCTGGATCAGGTCAGGGGAAGGGGAGATGAGGGGTTGGGCTGAGAAGGGGAGAGATGTGAGATTGGGCTGAGAAGATGGGGAGACAGTGGATCTTGTTGGGTGAAGGAGAGAGATGTGGGGGTTGGGTTGAGAAGGGGAGAGATGTGGGGTTGGGCTGAGAAGGCGAAAGAAGCCAGACAGGTTGGTGGAAGGAGAGAGATGTGGGGTCAGGCCGAGAAGATGGGGAGACACTGGATCATGTTGGGTGAAGGATAGAGATGTGAGGGTTGGGTTGAGAAGGGGAAAGAAGCCAATTAGGTTGGTGGAAGGAGAGAGATGCAGGGTCAGGCTGAGAAGAGGGGGAGATGCTGGATCAGGTCAGGGAAAAGAGAGAGATGCAGGGTTGGGCTGAGAAGATGGGGAGACGCCAGATTAGGTCGGGGGAAGGCAACATGGGTTGTAGTGCTAGGATGCAGGGCTGCGGGGCTGGGGAAAAAACATGGGGGGATTTGATGTGTTGCATGCAACTGGGAATGCTCCCAACTGTGTTGTGCCATCTCTCCAGCCCTCATCCTTATGTTTCAGATAGCTAGGAGGCCAATTAAAGTTGACTTAAGCCAACTCCTGGGCTACAATGGCTTAAATCGACTTAATAAATTTGACAAAACTGCTGAGTCGACTTTACAAGTGAGAGTTATTAAGTCGACTTGAGCAAATGCATTCGGCTTAGGGAAGTGTGGAAGGTGTAGATGATGGGGGCCTGGAAAGAAGAGTGTGGATGGAGGAGAGGAGGATATGTATATATCCTGCCGTCCACTTGGTCCCTTTTAAATTGTGAGGGCTCTGAGCAATTGTCCACAACTTAATTCCTCCTACATTGCTGGGTCTTGCAATCTGTGGAACAAAGGTGTAGATTCTCTGAAAGAATCATGGCTTAAGTGACCATGTTCTATAATAGCTGAAACTTCCACATGGTCTTATGGTTTACCCTTAATTAGAACACGCTGCAGTGAGCCCATCTTTAGGTGAAACAATCAAGAAGTCCTATGGCACTTAAAGACTAACAAATTTATTTATTACATGAGCTTACGTAAGATAGGCATACTCCACATCTGCAAGGAAAGGCTATCATCTTGTCCATTGTGGAAGAAAGCAAGCTGTTTTCTACACTGCTTCTGCTAGAGGATCTAGGAGCAAAAGATCTGAATCCATCCTCCCCTATTTCTAGATTTGAGTTACAAAAGGTAGATAAACTGCCTCAATTAATAGGACGGAATTACCTCCACCACTTCCTTCTATTGCTGAATTCAGCATTGCCAATTTTTTCCCCTTAATTCAGGGATGCACTTTGCTACCCCCTTTACCTGTCATAGCATGATGTATGAAGTTTGGAGGACTTTGTCGACATCTAATATCTTAGTTCAGACTTGGTTAGTCTGAACTAAGTAGTTCAGAAGTTAGTTCAAACTAAGCACATAGTTCAAATTTTAAAAAGGTCAGTTAATTTGAACTAAAAGTTAGTTTGAACTTAAAAAATGCTTAGTTTGAACTAACTGCTAGTTCGAACTAATTTTAGTTTGAACTAGCATGTCTACATTGTGCTAGATTGAACTAAATGTGAAAATTAGTTTGAACTAAGCAGTTAGTTCGAACTAACCAGCCAAACTAAATAGTTCGAACGAAGCTTTTTAGTTCAAACTAGGCAAGTTTTTTAGTTCAAACTAGTAAAAGCCTAATGTAGACAGGGTTCAAATTAGTTTGAATTAATTTGCTAGTGTAGACATAGCCGAGGATATTAACTATTGAAATTCAGTACATATTTGCCTAATATAATGCATACTAATTGCTCTGCAGTCAAAAGCTAGGCAATTGGCTTTTTGAGGTGCTTATTGTAGTCAGATACTTGTAGATGGTTTTTATTCCTCTAGCTACATAGTAAGAATCTTTGGGCTATTTTACCTAAATTAACTAGGAAAGTATAGTCCCACATTTTGTCAGAGTTTTATGCAATCATGTACCGTTGTGCCCTTGAATAGACATGGTGCATACCAGTAATGTTAGTTCTCCTCTCTACCGCTGTAATCCCTGCCTCCTAGTCCTCTAAATTCAAGTCCTTTCAAACCTATGTAGAGGTAGTATCCATCCTGCTCCTGGACTAAAGTCACTCAGCAAGGGAAGATAAACTCAGCCTGCTGGTTATATGTAATGAACAACCTCGGGCTTGGCTGCTCTTCTGTATGTTCCAAGACTACCTTATTCTTGTGATAATTTATCACTAGTCTTCAAAGTGGGCACATAAGTGCTGTGCTCATAGTAAGTACTGCCGTAAGATGACTTTTAACAATGATTCTAGTGCTTAGTACCAGAGATAGACCCTACCTGGCTCCTTCTGAACTACTGAGGTGATGACTCCTTCCCCTGCCCTTTGTCTGAGGAAGTTGTAGCCACCTGACCCCTATTTCACATGTACAAAGGGGTCATGGCTCTGATCCCCACTACTACGAATCATCCATCAAGGCTCAAAGCTGACCTCATTTTTCTTCCTCATCCTCATAAATTTTCCTTTTATGACACAGGCCCACTCTGAGTAAAAGAGATTGGAACTAGATTCCATTCCTAATTGTAAGGAGATACAGAAACAATAGTTTTCCAACTGAATTGTGATCCAGAAATGGACAGCTAATTTGTAAGTTCTCACTCTATCAAAATACTTCATGTACACAGTGTCTTGTGTAACCCAGTGAGATTACTCATGTGCTGAAAATTGAGCACATGCTAATTGTGCTACTGCTGATCAAGCCATTAGTTACACTCAGTGCTCATTGAAAACCTGGGGGAGGGCAGTGAAGATAGCCAATGACATATTGGGACTAAAAATCAGCCCTGGCATTTAAAGCAGTCCGACCCAAGTTCAGGCTGTGGCCTCTATGCTGCCCCCTGATACCCACCAATAATACAGAAGCCCAACCTACAGAGTTAATTCAGTCAGAGAGAGCCTGCAGTGCCCCATGCCATGAATGTGCCACACACCAAGACGAAGCTGTTAGTAAGCTCTGTGCCACATGGGCTGTGACCCTTGGTGCTCGCTTGGGGCAACCCAATGGCAAAATTACACATAGACCTTGGGTGACCAAATAGCTTGATTTTATAGGGGCAGGCGCATGGTCTCTGGCTGATTCCTGTGTAGGGAGCAGTGGCTGGGGTGGAGGTGGTGAGGAGTCATGCAGCAGGAGAGACAGGGAGGAGAGGAAGAAACTGCTTGGCAAGCAACAGCACTCACAAGGCTCAGGGTGTCAAGGATGCCATGTCAGGAACAGAGATCGGGGAATGGGATGCGGGTGGGGAGGAAGGGTCAGGGATGCTGGGCGCAATAGCTGGTGTGCGAGAGGGTGGGCAGAGGCAGTGTCCAGGCAGGAAGAAGGAGGAAAAGAAGACTGGCAAACCAGAAAAGAGCGGTAGTAGGGAGGGATGTAGGGAGCAGTGGTAAGGGGGAGAAGGGGAGGAAGAAACCAGCAAAGTAGAGCTCTGCAGCAGTGAGTTGAGTTTCTTTACAATGAGACTGGCAGTGGGCACTGGGCAGGCTGAGGGCAGATTCTGTGGCAGTATCAGACAGTATGATGGTCACAGAGGCAGAGAGAAGTAAAACTGAGTGGAGAACTCTGGGTGGGCAGCTGGGTGGCTATATGCTCAATGCAGGTTCGTGGGCAGCACAGGAGGCAATATCTGTTACTCAGCGTCCTGTGTTTCTCAGACCCAGGAAACCTGTGTGGAGCATAAAACTGCCTTCCCAGCAGGGAAGGTAGAGAAAAAGGTGGGTCCCCCACAGCTGCATGCTTTTGGCCTCGATTTCCTCTTAGGGAAAGCTCAGCCCTCCCCTGCCTGTAGTGGCAGCTCTTAAGGAAGACTCAGCCTTCCCTTTAATATGGTCCACCACTCTTTGACTGAACTGGCCCCTCTGGCATTTGCCAAAACTGCCAGATTGCCAGTCTATGCCTATACCTTAGAGGGACTGCAGCATACTTCAGAATTGTTTTTTCTCTTATTTCAGTATGTCCCTCATCTTATTGTCAGTGTTGTTAAAGATGATATTTTGGGAGAGTATCAAGGACTTAATCTCCATTTCTTATCTAATAGTTACTTATATTTGTATTCCTGTTTTTTTCACCAAACATGTTACAATATTGGAGTTCCAAAAGCAACAGATATATTTTTAGCTCACTAAGGGCAATAAATAGAACAGTATTGCAAGCTCTCTTGGTTGGGAAAAAAAAATTCCAACTGAACTCAGCAAGGGAGAAGATGGTATTAAATAAAGCACCAAGCATTGCTTTTAAATAAATCACAATGCTAACATATGAGTTATGATGGTGATAATTCTGTCTAAAAGTGTTAGCCTCTGTTTGCAGTGAAATTTGTTTCGTGACCTAATTGGTGATGCATAGTCCTTACTTATCTCCTACCTTATTGTATAATTTTTTGTCTAATTGTATAATTTTGAGGTGCTGTGCTCTAAGGTTCCATATAATCACTTTTTATCCACCAATTAATGTCTGCAGCAGTTTTATCAGCTTATTTTTCTGAGCCTCCAGCTAGGATAATGTGCTTGAGGGAAAATTATACCCTACATCAGTGGGTCTGTTATAGCATGTAGTACATTATTGGTAATTTGAATGCACCCAGATAAAAATAGAAAGGTTAAGTAGTTTTGCAAGTGTTTCTGATGTGAGACAGAAAAACAAGTGGTATCTGAAACATACCAGTTTTGGAGGGATAAAATTTTATTTTTTCATCCTGTTCTCCATTTCACTTTTATTAACACGGACTTCCATTTGCTTCTAGAATTCTTACACCACACGCCTCAGCTGCATTCCTCCCAATCCCTATCCCTTTCTTTTGACACATTTTTAGGATTAATGAAGTTGCTTTGTGTCAGCATTAGCATACATAGAGAGAAAGTAAATGTTTTCCTCCAGGCAAGCATTATTGTTTCCTGTCAATTAGAATTAATTGCAATAAAATGGTGGTGATCTCCTGCTGTAATGTAGTGGTCATCTAAAGCTGCCATTTCTAATGCAGTTGTTGTAGCTTTGTTCTTTTATTTTTCTTCCAATAGTGTTTTAAACATTTTTTTAAAATTTTGCTCATATGTTTCCAGTTGACAGGAAAAATATAATTTCTGTGTTTGGTGCATTTACTCTGTGTATGTGTATTATATTGTAAGTCTGTAATTTTCCATATCTTTCCAAAACTTATTAAGGCTATCTAAGACAGAACAATCAGTGTGAAGTAGATTCTAGTGTTGTGAAAGTGTCTAGGAAAAATATACAGTTCATTTAAAAAAAAAAAATCAATCTTCTGTGAATGTCCTATTTGAAATCACTGCTGAACACAATTTTTTCGTCTTTCACAACTGAAGCCCACTGAAAGATTAAAACTTCCTCATCTGTAATTCTTTTTTTATCAGTGACCTTGATTTATGGCTCCAGTTGCCTGTTTCTTCTCCCTAACCTTTCCATTCTGTTTTACATAATGCTGACTTACTTCACCTTTAGCTCTGATTCTCTGTCATTCCTGTAGACAGTTCATAGCGACAGCTGTGTGTTCAGAGCTCTGAATCTCTTCACAGATTAAAGGTACTTCAGAAATATTATATATCAGGGGTGGTCAAATTTATGGAACTGAAGAGCCACACAAGTTGATTATTAAACCTTCAAGAGCTGCACTGAGGCATATAACCGGATACTTTTACCTACTCCAAAATTAGCAGGTTTAAAATTCATTGCACACTTTAATTTTATCATAAAAAGAAGATGAATATTAATCCTACTAATGTCAAATTCTAATAATTACTTAAGGTTACCATGAAAATTAGGCCTATACAGTAAAAACTTAGCTGCTTCTCAATGTAGAAGACTGCAGGCTAGTGGCAAGTTATTTAAAATTCTGACCATGCCACACTTCTCCCCACCATCCCTGACCATGCCGCGCTTCTCCCCACTGTTCCGACCCACTCCTGAATTCCTAGGCTGGAGCTGCTCTCCTAAATTGATTTGCTGACGTTCCTCTAAGAGCTGCAATTTTTCATGCAAGAGCCGCATGTGGCTCCTGAGCCACAGTTTGGCCATGCCTGTTATATACCATATCTTATTTTAGCATTTTATTGGACAGTTCCTTAAATGCACAAAGCTTTCCTTGTGGAGTAAAGGGGAAAAAGACTGTTTTGAAAGACAGGAAGTTAAAACAAACAGATTGATAGTGTGACCTTTAAAAATTAGGAGAGAAGTTGCAGTCAAATCCTGGGTTCAGATCAGAATCTGCAGTTCCAACTTCTTCCTGTTTTGGCCATCACCATTGTTAAGAACTGGTATCACTGCAAGTATATGGGAACATATAGTGAAACCTTTGAAGATCTAAAGCGGTAGATGTGTTAGTCTAGTTCAGTAAAACAAATAAACAAGGAAAGCATCTGACAAGGTAAGATTTTCTCCCACAAGCTCATGCAAAAAATAACTTTGTTAGTCTTTAAGTGCCACAAGACTCCTTGTTTGCTTCTTAGTAGATCTCATATTCTTCATTTGTAAAGTATATCAAGTACAACTATATGCTAGTTTTTTCCAGTGTTAAAGAACTCCTTTTCTCTTGCAAGAGGGTATCTTTGTCTAGTGTAAGTTTGCCTGTTTTGTCTTGTTTATTAATAAAATAAAGTTAAAGCTAAATTAAATATAGTATTGTCCTCTGAGCGTCTCATTCACAGGCCTTTTTGAACTGTGTGTGCAACTTTAGTCCCAAACTTAGGTCTCATTGACATAACTGAGGTTGAAGCAAGATCTAAGCTGAAATAGGGACAAATTCTTACAAACTAATTTCGAAAAACACCAAGGAAGGTTCATGAAATTACTCAGCAAAAATTCTTCCTCAATTGTATTTAAATTTATTAAATTTGTTTTTTATTTTCATAGGATGCCCTGTTGTTATAAGGCAGAATATGCAAGTGGCTGTGATTGGTCCACCCAATGGAAAACATATTCACAGTGTTAGGCCTCTTTTAAATATAACTAATAGTAAATAATAAATGTATTGCAAAATTTTAGTCAGAAAACTTAGTCAGAGCCCAATTATTTATCATTCCAACTAGTTAGTATTGGTCTGTTTCTGTCACCAGATACTTAGAACAAGTAAATAACATGGAAAGAAGAATATAGCAGCATTAAATGCTATTTTGAATCTTCTTCCCAACTTCAAAAAAAGTTGGGAGGCAACTGGGAGTGTAATGTGTGAAATGCTCAGATACTCAAAGGGAGGAGTAGAAAGCAGTAAGGTAAAGAAACAGTCATGGGTGACAGGGAGCAGTAAATTAAAGGTAAACTTGCAATGTGATATGCTGGCACAAAAGGAAGGGTTGGAGCATTTGTGTGGCTCACTCAGAAGTAACCCACATTATAGCCTACAGAGATGAAAACTGTATATAGTAGTAAGTTCTGAGATATAGTACAATAATGATTCTAATTCTGAATAATTCAATATTGGAAGGAGCTGAAAAAAGGCAACTGAAGTAACTCAGGTTCTGGAAATAGTGATCCATACAGGTAATTCCATCAAACAATGATAATAGAGGATGTTATCAACTACATTCTTTGAAGGGAATAGGCACCAGGCAGGAAGAGGATTTACAAGGGTTATCTGAAGGAGTATAACTAGGAGTATCAGGATGAGATTACACAAAGAACAATGAAGAATGAGTATCTGATGGATTTGTCAGTGGTCTTGATATTTAGAAAATGTATGATATTAATGTGAAGTAATGGAAAGCCATATAAATTTGGACCAGACAATCGTGCAGTGACAGGTAAATGAATGAGTTATAAATTATACAGGATGGGCTCTGTCCAATTTATGGGGAAAAGTTTGGATTTCCTCAGCTTTTAGTCTCTCTAGTTGAACTAGTACTCTGTTATTCTCCCATGAACAGAAACTATGAAATTTTAAACTTCCGTTAATGAATGGTTAATCGGAATCAATTGCAATTTTCATTGACCCAGTCTCTTCCATGTTGCTTTGTAGCCTTTTCAATATATTTCTTCTGTTTTTCATCCAACACAGAAAATTATCCCAAATTGACAGATGCTTCTGCAAACTTAAAGGGGAAAAAAAGGAATGCCTTTAACCATTTTAGGTTAACCTAATGACAAAACTTTAACAATTATACTAACCTTAAACTAGTAAAATTTCAAGTTATATGACAAACCTATTTTGGGTATTCATATATTAATATAACATCAAATGTAAGTGTAGGAAGTGTAAAAATATATGAAAAAAGAGAAGAGTTATCCAAATTGTTTAAAAACTGTGGTGAGGTGAGGCCTCAGGTGCCCCTGTAGGTCCTGCGCTTTCTATCATGTGGCGAGATTTGGCTGACCCTTCTCAATTTTTCCTTCCCCCTGGTAGTGAAGGGTTGGCTGATGGGGAGGGAGTTGAGGGGGGCCTGGTCCCGCCCTCTACCCCAAGCCCTGACCCAGGGACCCTATTAAGTAGCAATCTCCACACTTAGTCCAGGAGGGCTGCTACCTTCCCTGGATTGCCACTCAGGGGCCTCACTGCTCCTGGTCTGCCTTCAGACCCTGGGAAGTCCCCCAGTCTCTAGTTCTAAAGCCTCGGTCTTCAGGCTCTGGAAAGTTCCACAGTCTCCCTCAATTAAATATAGTCAACCCTCAGGTTGCAAGTCCTAGTGGCCTTGCTTGTAGGGTTTTCTCTCCCAAATCCCCACTGTACCTCTTGGTGTTGTGGCAAAACTCCAAACAAACTGTCAGTGTCCTCTCAGCAGCTGTACTCCTCTCTAGTCTCCTTTCAGTTGCTCCGCCCTGCTTGAGAATGAGGCTTTAAATAGCAGGCCTCTTGATTGGGACACCTGGGACCAATTATTCTAAAATATTCTGGGCTAACTTAACCCAGGGAACAAAGCTTTATTAAGCCTGGGGCTAATCTATACTCCCTCCATCACTCTCCTGTACCTATCCAGCCTGACCCTGTCACAAAACTTAAATACTTCATCTGGATTTCTGGTGAACTTCAGTAATTTCTAATTAGATACTAACTTATGATATGATCTGACATCACCTTCTCATTAACAAACTAGGGAGGTACTGCCTGGATGGAGCCACTATAAGAGTGGATAACTGCTCCCAGAGGGCAGTTATCAATGGTTCACAGTCATTCTGGAAGGGCATAGAGAGTGGGGTGCTGAAGGGATTGCTTCTGGGTTCAGTTCGGTTCAATATTTTCATCAGTGATTTAGATGATGGCAACATCTTATAAAGTTTGTAGATGATACCAAGCTGGGAGGAGTTGCAAATGCTTTAGAGGATAGCATCACAATTCAAAATGATTTGGGCAAACTGGTGAAATGGTCTGAGGTAAACGGGGGCCGGGGTTGCTGCAGCCGCAGGCGGCTGGCGGGGCCCCGGATCCCCGGCCGGGGACGGGGTCGCCGTGGCCACCAGCGACCAGGCCCTGGATCCCCGGCCAGGATCCGGGGCCTGGCTGGCCGCCCGCAGCTGCAGCGACCCCAGCCCCCGCTGGGGATCTGGGGCCTGGCTGCCGACGGCCACGGCCGCAGCGGCCCCATCCCCAGGCTGGGATCCGGGGCTACCAGCCGCGGGCCTGGGCTCCAGCTGCCACTTTGGGCCAGGCCGGGCTGCGCTGCACCACACCGCGGCCTAGCTGCCAGCAGTGGTGTGGCCTCCCCCTGCCCCTATCCCAGGCCAGGGGGTGTGGCCGTCTGGCTGGGGGCGGGGCCTGCCCTCTGGGGCAGGGACTGGGCCCATGCCGCGGGTCCCTCCCCACCCCAGCGATGCCCCTGGTTTGAACCAAAAAAAACCCCATACCTAATTTGAACTAACAGCTAGTTTGAACTTATTTAGTTTGAAGTAACATGTCTACATCATAGTAGTTTGAGCTAGCCAAAGTGGCAAGTTCATACTAAGCAGTTAGCTTGAACTTAGCTTTAGCAAGTTTGAACTAAAAATTTTTGTAGTTTGAACCAGCCAACGCCTCGTGTAGACAGGGTTCAAATAAGTCTGTGGACTAAGCTTGCTGAGTCTGGACTAATTTGCTAGTGTAGACATGGACTATGATTCTATGAATCATTAATTCATAAGATTTATTTTTATAGTTGTCCTTTTTTAAAAAAAATGATGCCATTAATCAAGGTTTCATATCTGAAAAAGGAAGGTAAAATGAGGCAAAGCACATTTTTCCTAAGTTATTAAAGCTTGTGTTATGTTTCAAGTATAAGGACTAGATGGCAACTTTAACTGAATGTTTCCATAATAAAAAAAAATATAAAACTTGCATTAAGAAACAAGTTTTGTGCCCTTGTGAGCAGAAGTATAAATATATTTCGAGTATTGAGTAAAGGAAGACTCAGTCATATATTATAACTCTCTGTCGAGTGAAGACCTTTCTTGTTTCAAAGTAACTAGATAAACCATTTGCTTTAAGAGGTTTTGGAGATTTTCTCAGTTAAAACCGGAAGCAATCAGTTGTCAGAACATGGAGTGTAAAATGTGCTGTACAACCAGTGCCAAAATTCACTGAAAAATTCCCGTTTAGCTGATGGTTTCTTTATCACAAAGGGTACATGATTAAAACACAAATCTTGTCATTTATAACTATGCTGCAATATGAATCAAAAGTATTTACTCGGCTCTGACCAGTGAAATAAGATGCCATATAATTCCTCTGAAACTCAGCATTCATTAGAGTAATGGGAATTTTATATTTTAATAACTTATTTCTAAGAAGGTGAAGGAAAATAACAAGGCGTTAACCTGCTCTGTTTAAGTTTTTGGGTTTAATGAATCTGAACCTTCCATCAGTACAGTTTTTTAATCATTGTGGTCTAAATTCATTCTGTAATGGTCTGCAACAAATGATGAATTGAAAATGTTAAGTATACATGTATGATATGTTTGTATGTTTTATGTTAATATACTTGTAGCAACATCTCTAATGTATAATTATGTGGTTTCTATAACTCCAGGTAAAGGACCTGATCTTGCCCCATTAAAATTAGTGAATTGTGCAGTTAACTTCAGTGGGTGAAAAATCCATTGTAGATAATATGTTCCTTAAATTCTTTTATATACTAGACACTTGGTCTTACTGATTTGCAGATGTAACTCTGTATTTAATTTGGTAATTAATTAAATTATAAAATGGTGGTGCTGATTACATTTTTTTTTTCTTTCCCCTGTGGAAGCCTTTGTAATTTTGTATAAGAAATGTATCAGAAATCTGTTGAAACAAACTGGCTAATTAATCTGCAACAATATGTTAACATTGCAATCAGAGGGATGAAGATATACATTTTGTCTTACAGTCTTATCTTCCTTGGTGGCCCTCTAGGTGTAGAAATCTGAAATTTTGACTGGTAAATTTTGACTAAGATAGGGTGACCATATTTCCCAGAGGGAAAATGAGGCATTACTTGGGGTTAGCCCTAGCCCTTGTCTCCACATAAGGCTAGCCCACTTGCCTGAGGCTCTCACTAGGCTGGCCTGAGCTTCTTGCCTGAACACACTCTCTTTCTTCGTCTTTCCCCCTCCCACATGAGTTGGCTGTCATCAGTGCTTGCCCATGTCTTGACTGCCCCTCTGCCTGAATCTTGCACTTCTGTTAAGCAGGGCCAGCATTGCTGCTCATCCTCTCCCTCCTACATGTCCCTCTGTACCCTGCTCTTCTGACAATCAATGGCATGTCTCCCATTTGCTCTTGCCAACTGAGCAAACTGACAAGAAAATGGGACAAAAGTCTACTTTTGCCAGCAACAACAAGAAGAATAAAAATTAGGATGGCCAAGCCAGGGCTTAAATAAAGGACTGTGCAGGCCAAAATGGGGCGTATGGTCTTCCTACTCTGACCAACATATGCATGGTGATATGCAGATTTCATTCTATGCCAGCTAACCCCTCACCTCTCTAGAGAGTTTCATATTGAAAGGAACTTGGCTAGAATTTCCGCTACCATACTCTCAGAGCTCCAGCTTGGTGGGGATGGAGGATTAGTTTTAGGTGTTCTCTGTGGCTCCAAAAAGCCACGCTTACAGATAGTGCTGATGAGGAGACACTGACATAGTGCACTTGTTGATTGTATCCCCTTCTTGACAAAGACAGCTTCCTATGGATATCCCAGGGGAGGAGTAGGTATGAAGGTTTTCTGTGGTCATAACCTCCAACACTACTGGAAACTTGGGCCAATGGGACCTGCTCCTGTGTTTGTGCAGGGATACAGCCCTTAGGGTTAAGCTCAGTGTTTCTTACAGAAACCATACTTAAGTGATTTTTTAAATTATTTTTCATCAGTTTATCTCTTCATAAATAAGAGTGTGGGTACCAAACAGTCTTTCTGCTGCACAGTATTTTATAGACAGATTCTCTGAAAATCAGGCTTTATTGAGAATTCTGCATAATATTGGTATTTGTTTTTACTGAAGTAGTTACAAACAATATGAATTTTAAAGAGCTATGTAGTGTGTTGTTTGGTCATTGTTCATTGCCTTACCATTCTTTGATGGGTTGTAGAAATCTAACTCCAAAAAGTGTAGATCTGTGGAGATGGTTTCCAAATAAGAGATATCCAGTTACTGCTACATTATGGTGGTTTTCAGTCTCTGGAGATACAAGGCTGATAGAAAATATCCTTATTTATCAATGAAGGTCAAACAAGTTGAGGTAAGTTCTTAGTAGTATTGAAGTATTTGGAGGAAATGAGAGAGAAAAGCAGGTTTCTGAATATATGACTTATACAGATCTTATTGGAAAAAATGCTTTTGCCTAGAAAAACAGGTTTTTCCTTTTTTTAAATATCTCAAATATTTTTATATGAACACAAACTCCCTTCCATTTTGCAGCTCGTATGGCAGTCACTGGAGTCAATGAACACTGACTCCTTTCATATGACAAAGCTTCTAAAGTTTTTAAATTCCAACCAATTGTAAGTGCTGGTGCTAGTGCCGGCCCAAAGTTTCTTAGCACCCTAAGCACCTGTGATTTTGCCCCCCCCCCCAGGTTGCACAGGCTGGGTGGTGGGCCCTCTCTCTCATTTCCCCGTAGTGCCCCCCACAACCTGGCCAAGCCATACAATGAGCCAAGAGGAGGGCTAGGCTGTGTCTGACCAAGAGGTGGGCCCAGTTGGTGGCCTGGGCCTGGCCATGAGCTGAGAAGCATCCCACAGTCCCTGAGCTGGTGATCTGTGGGCCAGCTGAGAAGCCCCTGCCCTTCTCCTTCCCTCCCTTTTCACTTCCCCGAAGCCTTTTCCTAGCCCCCCACCCTCTAATCCTGTCCCTAGCCCGCACTTTACCTTTTCTAGGAAGTGGAGCCAGCCACAATAGCTTCCTGCCTTGCTCCATCGTGGGCTATGTGCCTGTGTGGAGCAGGGCAAGAAATTTAAAATAGGCTCACTGGCTCCAGCCCAGTGGCCTTTGGTGCCCCATACTGTCTGGCACCATAGGTGACCACCTAGGTTGCTTTTATGGAAGGACCAAGCCTGGCTGATGCTGGCAATGTCATGCACTCAGCTTGAAGTGGAGTCCATTATACACAGGGTTTACAGTTTGGTTCGATGGCTTTCGGTGTCGCTGCTATACAAACTGTTCCTGCACCGCTGTGACCAGTGTCAGGCGACTGAAAACAGGAAACAAAATTCACCTCTTACTTGTAGTTTTGGATGTCTCATCTTTACAAACCTTATATATGCTGATTGAAAACCTGGCCCCCACTGAAGTCAAGGATTTTACCTGTGTAAGTTAATCTGATCCTGTTGAAGTCAGTGAAAAGGCTCCATTTATTTTAGTCTTCAATCATGTCAATAATTCAGCTGGTTTTATTGGGACCGCTTGTGAAAGTAAGGTTTGCAGGCTTAGGTCTTGAATCATATTTGGTTCAAACAGCTACACAGTGTATTGAGGTAATATAGATAATTTTATTTCCTGAATGATTAGTTCTCCCCATCTGTATTGTTGCAGAAAGGGGAAAAAAAAAGTCTTTGTGACCAAATTTTTATTTTTTGTATGGAAGAGAGGAGTTGTCATTTGGGAATTACAGCAGTATCAGTCTGATGGCTGTGTGGGATTAAATTAATACTCCTATTTCTTTCTTACTTCTTGGATTTTCTTTGTTATTTTGAAGAAACATTACTTTAGTGATTACCACATAAAAAACAAATTTTACCAAAATTTCCAAAGTCGTACTATCAGAAGAAATGTGATATTTCCATGTTAGAATGAAAAATAGTTTCAGCTTCTCAGATACAAAAAGTATGCTATGTTTTTTGCAGTCGGTTTTTGTTTGTAATGCTTACCACCATTGTATATTCAGTACAGATGAATTATTTACTAGTTTGTTTATGAATTTCATCTTGCAATAAATTATGTAGAGATTCCATTATGAAAAAATTTTTTTAGATTATATTTAGCTGCAAAGATATGTTTCTCTTTCTTGATCCACTCTTGGGTCCTCAAACGAGTATCGAACAAGAATAAGTATTTGTGAAGGAGAATAGCTAGTTCAATAAACTACTCTTATTCTTTAGTACCCTCTGCAGGTAGTTAGTGTGCTCCTGATAATTAAGTTTCAAAGGTAATATCCTTTTAAGATGAGAGTGTATTCTTGTACTTCTCAGTGTGTGTTTTATTCGTTTGGCTGGCCGTGGATTCTGTCTGACAACACATCCATCATTCTGAGCTTTCAAGGTTACATTCACTATTCGAGGGACAAGAAACATTTTTTAGATGAAAATGTGCATCTTAAGGTGAATACACCCAAATCGTTGATAAACCCCTACTTCTGTGATTGATCATGCTATTCTTGCTTGTCCCAAAACTTCACTGAGTATAAGAACTTCAAGAACCTTATTCTATGAAGTTGCAAATCCAAAGCCTGATCTACCACTGTAGTTTAATGTCAGTGGAATTTCACTGAAATTAGACTACCAAAATGCTTGGCAGTGATATTTGTATGGACAGTCTAATATGTTATAAAAATATTTACAAGCTACCAGGGATAAAATTTTATTGATTAAGGATAATTGAGGGATAGTTTTCCATCGGGCCCACAGTTAGTTCATCCAGATCACTTCTTATGTAATCAGCATGTATTGCCTTCAAACAGTTGGAAGTTGAAAAATATTTGACTGGGGTGCTGCAGGAATGAATGGCTGTTTCCCAAGGCAAAGCCTTTCCAAATACGTAGACCCTACAAATCTGCAAATATTCAGTTTTTATGTGCAGATCATTTTTGTGGACCGTGGCTTGGATGCAGACATAAATTTTGTATCAGTACAGCTCTACAAATAAAAATCAAAGAATCAGTATTTGCAGTGTATTCACACAGCAAAAATCCATCTAATCTTTGGTGAAGAACAATTAATCCAACAGTTACACTGCTTAAGTGAAGTTAAGGTATTTACTCTCACTTTTTTATGAATAAAATACAGATCAATTGTTCTTAAATTTAACTTTGTTAGTGGATATTCCCAGTAGAAGTGAGAAGTTTATTGGCTACCTTAGCTAAATGTAGACAAGGTGCTACATCAGATTGATTTGATACAATGTTTTCCACCACTAGGTGACTTCTTTTAATATGTATTTTTTTAAACATTGTTTAACATTTTATAAAGGTTATTCTATAAGAAAACAAATTATCAAACAGACAAAATGTAGCTGTCTAAGAGACAGTGTATAGTGTACGAAGATGTGGCATTAGTTTTTCAGTATAGATGGAGATGTTCTGCTGAGCTTTTCTTTGCCTGTCTTCCTAGAGAGTATGCTTTTCCAATCAAGTGCAGAGCAGTGCCTATATGCCTTAACTAAAAACATGGCTCTCTTACATACATACGGTCATCAGGGTCCATGGCTGGGCTGTATATCCCACTACACAGTCATGTGTTTCATTTAGATTAAAAATGCCAGAACAAAATGTTTTGACATCTCTGAATGAATAATTTTTCAGATTTTGTTTTATAAAATATTTAAAATTGTGAATTTCATCCAAATCTCATGAATCGTTCCATTTTGAATCTAGAAACCTTGGAGGCTTGCTGGTCTTGGGAGTCACTGCCAGCCACATACTCATCTCAAATTTTAGCTTCCTTGGTTTTTGCTAAAGAAGTATTAATCTCTCAGTAAGGATGGGGTGGCCCACGTATGTCATATTCAACTGGTATACACTTGGCAAAGTTCCTAGACTTTTCATAAAAGAGATTCTGAGATCAAGTGAAGCCTGCATATCTTGTTCCACAGGATTAGAGAAACACGTTATCAGTGAATAATGCTAATCATGCTCTGCTTGTTCCTACATTTTACCACCTGCCTTTCAAAAGCACAAGAGATGTTATTTCCTTGGTGTCATGACATCAGGTGTACCCCCAAAGATCACATGAACTTTGAAATATTTTTTGCTTAAGCACTAATGGAAGCACACCTCTTGTTTAAATGGTTTATTTATAAATATTTAATTGAAAGTCAAATAAAAGATTAATGATTGAATCATATGCAAAGAAACAGCATCCTAGACTAACGTTGGCTGACAAATGATAAAAGTGGCATTTCTGAGGGTAGTAACAAATATTAATATATAGTGATGGTACTATGATTTTTAAAAAGTGTTTTTACTTGGCAGTAGAATTCCTGTTAACATTCTGCAGAAAAAATTCTTCTGGCAGACATCTTTGAGGTGCAACTTTAATACCCTTTGCATTATTCAGGAGAACAGTAGGTGTTATTCATCAAAGAGAACTAATAATTGAAGTTTTTCATTGCAGTTTCATGAACCACTTCTAAGGAAGAGTTTTTAACTTGCTCAGAAAGAAAGGCAAACAAATAATCAAATGAAAATTAACAGCAATGAGTTTTCTGCTATGTAGATACCACATTTTTTTGCATTACAACTAGTGCATTGATACCCAGTGGTTAAACCCTTTGGAAACACACATTCTATAAATAGCATTTCTGTGCCTATTTGCAAGTAGCAATCTGTCACTTTAATTATTCTTTTTCATCACTGAACCCACATTTGTTCATGTCAATGTCTTTGGCTGATTTTTTCCAGCTCAAACACTAACATGCTTTCTGGTGAGATTTCCTGGCTCTCATCCATTTACAAATGAAAGCATAAATGACTAGATCCTAAAACAGGTGGATGTTTCCAATCAGCAGGAGTTGTGGGGGCTACTTATCTATTGGGATCAGGTCTGTTGTGCAGGGATGCTTAATCCAACCCCCCCCCATTTTGTAAACTTTTTAGAATCAAATCCAAGCGGTGGTGTGATTTGGTTCCCATTTTATTCAAATTAAGCTACCAGTCCCTCTTTAGAAAAACATCCATAGGCTACGTGAAGATTAAGGTGTTTCTGAACTTGCTATGTTGTGAGGTATCTATAGTTAAATCTATACTGTAAGCACTCTTTTGCGTGCAACTATAGCAAATTGTGTGTGTGCGAGAGCATGATAATGCCTACCTTTTGAAGATGCAGTTATTAATATGGGCATTAATATTTGTGGACACATTGGACACAGTCCAGAGAAGAGCAACATGAATGATTGGAGATCTGGAACACTTGACTTATGAGGGAAGATTGAAAGAGCTGGGTTTGTTTAGCTTAAAAAAGAGGACACAGGTGGGGACAAGATAATTGTTTTCAAGTACTGAAGAGGTTGTCATGAGGAGGAGGGAGAAAAACTGTTCTTAATTGCCAGTGATAGGACAAGAAGCACTGAGCTTAAATTATAACAAAGGAGGTTTTGGTTGGACATTAGGAAAAAATTCCTAACTGGCAAAGTGATTAACCACTGAAATAAGTTGCTTAGGCAGATCGTGGAATCTATCACTGGAAGTGTTCAAGAGCGGGTTTGACAAACACCTGCCAGGGATAGTTTAAGAAGGTGCTTGGTCCTGCCATGAGTGCAGGGAGAGCACTGGGCCCAGAAATGATTAGTTGTATGTGGGCATAGAAATAAGCTTCTTGTGACAATCTTAAGATGGGGAGTTAAGAACTTTGGTTCACTCCTCTTCTTCCCTTTGCATGAACTCTGTTGTAACTCTTCATTCAGCTATGTATCTTTGTGACTGGCATCCTGCTTAAAACCAAAAAGAATTCACTCTCAAGTCCATCATCTATTAGTCTGATACCATACTCTCAAACCTTTTCTGTCATGTGAGAAATATTCAGAAGTCTATAGATTAGGCAGTGAACAGGCACTGTGCCACTTCAGGCAAAAGAGAAACCTTTAATCTCTGTTAAAACTGTGTTACTGAGTATAATAGCTGGTTTCAACAGTGTTTAAACCAAGCCATTAGCGTTTGTGTAAAGTGAGCAGATTTTAAAGGCTGGTTTAGAAAGTAATCAGTTGGTCTCCCAGATGGCCCATATGTGACTCCTCTGAATACGCATGTTAAAAATCCTGCATGTGTCCCTTTCTTTATTTGACTGCTTTGTAGGTCTCAGGCCAAAGCTATCAAATGTGTTTATGAGTCAGCAGGTAGTGCTGAAGGAAAGCAAACTGAAACCTTCCTATTGGTATGAGAGACAGTGCTCATTGTTAAGCCTGAAGCATTCAGGTGCTTTATCTCTTTCCTTGTATGTGTTTATTTTCATAGCTGACAAAGCTGCAATGCTTAATTTATTTAAATTTATTCCGGCTTGGAAATGAAAATGTTCCTATTCTCCCCCCCATTTTACTTTTCTTGCACTGAAAAATGGTTTAGGTAATGGATGAAGGCATAAGTAATAGTATTCAATTAATTTTTATTACTTTGTAGTCCTTTATGAGGGTGTTTTGTTTTGTTTTTTGTTTTTTTTTGTTCTTGTCAGATGAAAGATTGATACAGCAGTATGAACCAGAGCACATACCAGAGGCATATCTAGGCTTTTGGACTAATGGCTTGCTTATTAATATTCATGACCCGTCTCATTTAGCAGACGCTCTTGGGACTTGATTAAAGTAAGGGACACTGCTATTGCTGCTGTAGCTGGAAAGAGCCTAGTGTATGACACAGCTAGTATCAGTCTTTGGAGTCAGCTGTGACTAAATACAGAAGCTTGCCGACTCTTGTATCTAACTCTTTATAATCAAGGCCCAAGTTTGGGAGACGTGGGGAGAACAAAGTTCAAAGGATTTTTCTAAAGCGTTTAGCTTCACTCTTTTAATTGTGCTTTGTGTTTTGATGTTTCTCCAAAGGTCCGGAGAAAAAGATGACCATGTAGATACTACAGCCTGAGTGCAGCATAATGGGAAATGGTGAATGGAGTGGAGCTGGTCTGCAGCCTTGAAAGCAGCCATCCTGCAGACTATTACCTGGTCAGGGACACCTCAGTCACCAGAGGCATCTCCACCGAGTTCACTGAACATCCACTGGATTCTTCTTAATCCCTTAGGTTGGCATTTCAGCTTCCTCCCTTGCTATTTTTAAGCAATTTTAAAATTCCGTCTAGCGTGCCGAGTGGAGCAATATAGTCAGCAGCAATGGGGGACATGACAAACAGTGATTTCTACACCAAGAACCAAAGAAATGAGGCCAACCATGCAGGAGAGTTTGGGTGCTCACTGCAGGAGCTGCGCTCCCTCATGGAACTTAGAGGAACGGAAGCAGTAGTAAAAATTAAGGAGACGTATGGAGACACAGAGGGACTCTGCAGACGTTTGAAGACATCACCAACAGAAGGTGAGTGCATTTTCCTTTCTTTATTTGAGCTGGGGGTTGTGTAAAATGGTGACATTCATATAAAGGATCTCCACTGAAAGCAAATAGTGGAGTGGGGTAATCTTGCTTCCCTTCAGAATTAGGATTCATATGATGTTCCCAGTAATGACAGAATATCACTACTAAGGAAAAACATCTCTGAAAAGAGAAATGAATGAAGACCTAGATGAATATGGCTACTTGTTAAAGCTAGTGTGAGATTATAAAAATAAGTGTTGTGTACTGAATGAAATTAAATGTGCAAGTTCAGTATTAAATAGTAGGCAAATAACTAAATGAAAAACTCAGCTCCAATATATGAAAGGGAAATTGCATTATAAAGATGCTCTAATGTATATTTTTGGGAGCAAGAGGAAAATTACTTTGAAGGAATTGTTATGCAATATGAGTACATAGTAATATTATTGAACTTCGTATTATAAATTAAACTGGTCAATAAACCTATATATAGGTTTATTGACCAGTTTAATTCATAATTATATATATATCAATTATTCAATAGTCTAATCTCATAAATTGACCATAGCATTCAACACTACCATTATTTTCATAGCTAAAAGAGACAGGAACATGTTAGGTTAATAAAACTGTCTTTGTCTTCTTTGTAATCCAGCTAAGACTCATTCATTCATTTTAACTTTTTCTCCCCTTTTTCAAGGTGGTGGAGGTGTTAGCTTAATGTTTGATTTTTTTTTTTAATGTAAACTTTTAAAATTAGTTATTTAGCAATTAGTTCCTTACTCAGTGTTTGAAGCTCCTGAAATATTAGTTTGATGATAAACATGTCATTTTATTATGATGTCATGTCATGTGATCTTGGGTTATAAGTGTATACAGTGAAAGGAGTCCTAAGGAAATAGATACTTATTCTTGTTGTATATCAATTCTTCATACCCCCTACACATCTTGTTTTTCAATTACCTATTCTTAGAATTGGTCAAGTGTTGGCAACCTGTGACAAAGGTTTAATCAGTTAGTAATGATTAATCAGGGGAAACTACTAAAAAATAAGCAACAAGTTCTAGGATAACAACTTTCACATATCATGATGTACTATAAGAAGAAACAACAGGAATACTGTGGAGAAGATCTTGGTGTTGTACAATACATGCTGATATACAAAAATGGTAATACTTCTGAAATTCATAACTTTGTAGGCTCATTACATATTTGTGGAACTTTATGGGCCAGATTCTCAGCTTGACTAAGTCAGCAGAACTTCATGGACTTAATGAAGCTTTGCCAGTTCATATCGATGAAATTAATTGCTTTTTTCTGCCCCGTATGAAAGATCAAAGGAACATTATTCCTCATACTCAGAGTGACTATATGGATCCAACTGATACAGTATGCTGATTCCACCACTGGTTTATATGTGATACTTCACATAAAATAACTTTCCACAAGCCCTGAATGCACCAAGATGTTTGTGCATTAGGGGGAAAATTTTCCCATCTCCAAAAGATGATTGAGCTATGCCTTGAAGCATGGGTAACAGCTCAATTAACTAATGTAATAGTAATAGTTATTCCAAGTTTCCTAAAGTTTTCATCTTTATTTTTAAACTCTTCACTTGGAAACATCTTTTTAGGAAGAAATACCACTGACTGATTGAATACTGTACTAAAGTATTTTTAAATACATTCAGAGAGGGCTTATACAGTGGGAATCTATGTAATTGGGAATAAAAGTGAAACTTTACAGGGATAATTATGTCAAACTTTAAATATATTATTAGAAATACAGCCTCATCCATTCTACTAAAGATGATTGGTTATCCTTCTTCACTGTCATTTGTATACAACGCTGTTAAAATCATGTCCTACGGGATGATCTTCTACTGTGGAATAAAGGAAACAATCAAAATGGAGTTTGTTCATGTAGATGTGAGCTTCACGTATACCTAGAACAGCGTTAGGACATATAGCCTAGAAAATTGCCAGTATGGTTGTAAACACTTCCAAAGGCTATAATCACTTCATCCTATGAAGATTTCTTTCATGTAATGAGTAACAAGCTACATCCTTGGATGCCCTGGATCCGTTGAGGGCCATCTGTACTGAAACATCTTATTCTGATGCCCAGAACTTCGGTCAGCCTACCTTGAGTGAAGTCATGTTGCTTCAGCTTCTTCCTCAAGCAGCTCCACCAGCATCACTGTGCCTCAGTGGGGCACAACTGAGGACACCTGGTTCATGACAAACTGCTGAGAAATGAGGCAGACCCACCCCATCTGGTGCTTCTCTCATATAAGTTACATCAAACCAGTAACAAAAGTAAACTTCTGTCTCACCACTGATATATAAGAAGTCAAAAAATCAGTCTCCTTGAATATCCCAGCCCTTGTTTCATCTAGTACAGGGCCAGATTAACTGGCCCAGGGGGACCCTGGGCTGCTCCCCACTGCAGTGTACCTGTCTGCCCTTGACCATGCCCCCCCCCACCTGGACCGCACAGGCCAGTTCCCGCCCTGCCTTGCACTGGGGGAAGCCCTAGGGCCAGAGAGTGGGAGTGACCCAGCCCCACTCTGGCCATTCTGCATTGGGAGGGTGAGGTGAGAGGAGCTGCCTGGTGCACGGCGGGCTCCGGAAGGCCGTGGCGGAGGCCTCACCGTGAGCCAGCCAGCCTTGCTCCCCAGGTGGAGTAAACAGGTATTGACCTGCCCCCTCCCCAGAGGCATGGTGGAGCACAGAGCCTGGCCTCTGGCTCAGGGCCTGCACCCACGCTGCCACCCCCCCAGCCATGGCACTAGCACTGAGCGGGGTGGGGAGCTTGATTATTGGGATTTTAGGGGCTGGAGCCTGGGGCACCCTTTCTGCCTGGGGCCTGGGGCGTAAGCCCCTAAACTCCCTTTGATAATCCAGCTCTGCTCAAATACTAAACTTTGAGTGGTTATTTCAAACCAGTTTAATCAAATAAAGGATCCTTCCAATCCCAAGCAATTAGTCACACAGCCAGACTCATTTATAACTCAGATCTTACCCAATAATCACACTGCTGCCAGTCCTTTAGTCCCTAATATTTAAAGGTTTATTCTTGGTGAAAAAGAAATGACTCTGTTACAATGGTCAAAGAATCGCATACATACAATTATCGCAAAGTTCTTGAGTCAGGTTTTAGAAGCAGTGAAATAAATTGCCAATTTGCAAAGTCTCTGGAAATTACCCAGAAGGCTTGGGGGGGTCATCAGTCCTTGTTTAAGGCTTCTGTGTTAGAAAACCATTCCAAAGAAATAAGGTAGGAAATGAAGACAAGATGCAGATGGTGCAGCTGCCCTTGCCTTCAGTCTCAGTTTATGGAAAATTACAAGCCCAAAAATGGAGTCCAGGGTCACACGAGCAAGTCATGTCCTTGACCACTTTGTTGAGTCAAAGCAGCAGCCCCTGTCCATGCTCTGGCTGAAGTGTTCACTGGGTGATCCATAGGGTGAGGACAGGCTTCTTCTGTGGTTTTTTTTGTGGAAATTAAATATCCTGAAGTTGCCCTTTAACTTGCCGAGTCTAGGCACGATAGGCTGCCTGGCTTTAATGTGGGTGTTACTCAGGAAAGCAGTATATGTGCAGGATGCCAGTACGTAGCTAATACATGCAACTTCAGATGCTAAATCTGCTTCAGATGAAAAATGACTATATGGATATAAACAGGAAAGTCATGTTGGTTCCCAACCGCGATGGGAGGAGGAGACATCAGACTCAGTAGTTCTAACTGAGAAATGGGTTTGTTTATTTAGCGTGACAACGGGAAAAATTTTTCAATGGATAATCACAGTGACAGCTTAGTTACAACACTTGTTTCAAAGCATCAATTGAGGTAGCAATCAACAACTAAAACAGCAATCTTACAAGACTAACTGAGGTAGCAAATCTATATAAGTAACACAGCAAAACTGCAAGGTATTTGCAACAAAGAAAAACTGCTAGGTATTCACAGTGAAACAAAATTGCAAGGTAAAACAAACTGCAAAGTACTCATAGGGGGTTTTTATATACATACCACAACCCAGGCACAACTGACCAGCAGCATGAACACAAGGGACATGGTAAGGGACACAACACGAGCTAGCTTTCCTCGGGAGATCCAACCATCAGAGTGATCAGTTCCGGCGGGTAACACATGAACCTCCATAACTTCTGCCAGTTGGCATCTCCTTTTTATAGGATTTTTAGCTTAGTGTTTCCTGGTCTCTTCCCATACTAGGGGAGGGTCATATTAATAGTTCCCACGATTGAGTTAAGTTGTTTATTTCTTAGTTAAGTTTTTTGAATTCCTAGGTGGGACTCAAATTTCCAGGTGGATCATAAATTCTTAGGTGGGTTCCAAATTCCCAGGTCATAAATTCCCAGGTAGGTCCCAAATGCCCAGGTCATAAATTCCCAAGTGGGTCTTAAATTCCTAGGTGGGTCCCAAATTCTAGGTGGGTCACAAATGACTAGGTGGGACCCAATTTCCAGGTGGGTCCAGATTCCTAGGTGGGTCATAAATTCATATGAGGTCAGTACTTTTGAGTTATGCTAGTCTGTAGTCTCCCAGATTCCAGGCCAGAGCCCCCTACGCTGTCTATAAGGGGTTTTAGTGTGTGCTTGGGAGGGGGTGGCAAATGGGGTGCCCAGGCAAGCGGTCACCTATCATCGGGCACGAACAAGTCATACTTAGCAAATCACAACTTTTCCCATTCACATCTTACATGGTATACTTTGCCTAGGTTCAGTTGCAATTGTAGGGCAGTGATGACAAAATTATTATATTTCAATCACTCTCACATCCTAAGTCGCCAATGGATAATTTCACACTGCCTAAAGCTGCAGATTCCCTACAGGACTTGTTGGGGATGGGCACGGTATACATGACACCAGATCATTTCATCTCCATTAAAAGATCCATGAGCTTAGGTCAGTGAGATCCCATTGGTGGCTCAGTGAGAGCCGTGGAGGTGACTTCATACAAAGATCTAGGGCAGTGGTTCTCACCGTTTGTGGGTCACAGCATGTTTGGTGGCATATCATGACCCTACAGGACACACCAGCCTCCCCACCCCCATCCAAATCCAGCCATCTCCTCAGCTCACTGCAACACACCACTGTGTGGTGACACAGTAATGTGCCCTGACACAGTGGTTGAGAACCACTGATCTAGGGAGCAAGTACTACATCAGAATACAACTTTGAATTTATTTTCATGGAATATTCAAGAAGAAAAAGCAAAAGTGATAGAAAAAATTCACCTGAAAGCTGACACTTAAATTTTGATAAGATGAAATGTCATCTGATCTGAGTCTGCTTGTCTGCAGGATGTCATGTTAGGAAGGTGATAAGGTATAATAAGTGATGAATTTTGTCTGCTACTTCTTTCTTAAATGAATATTTGATTCTATCTACATACTGATAGAAAGAGCCACTTAAAATTCAAAGTGTCTGTTTGAGACCCAGGTTGAAGCCCTTGCAAAGGTATTACTCATTAGGCAATTCGGCTATGTCTACACTTGCAAATTAGTTTGAATTAGGGAGGCTTAATTCAAACTAACTTAGTCCCTGTCAACACTAGGCTTTCATTAGTTCAAACTAAGGAATTCGTTAATTTGAACTAATAAAAGCTTAGTTAAAACTCGTAAGGCCTGCCAGGTATCATTGATTTGAACAAGGGACGATGTAGACAAGGATTAACGGTTAGTTCGAACTTAATAAATTCAAACTAAGAGGCAGTTAGTTTGAATTAATGAAGTGAACTAATTCGAACTAATGTTAGTTTGAATTAATCCAAGTTGTTAATTTGAACTAATAAATTTAAGCTTAATTCGAACTAACCTTGAATTTATTAGTTTGAATAACACATTCAGACTAAGTGTTCCTAGCACAGACATAGGCTTCAAGTATAACTGAGCCTTCCTCACACTGTTTTACATACCTTTCTTGCGCTTCTAAAGTTCTTGTTGTTAAATATCTAACTTCATGTATCAATGCTAAGTGTAACCTGAAGAATTTGACAGTGTATGTTGATTAATACACTAAGATTTGGCAAGTGAATGAATAAACACACATTGTCAATTATGGTCATCTTTAGACTCTTTACCATTTCATTGATCTTGTGTTTCCTAACTCTAGATGCAGTGTGAATCCTAGTTCTCACTATTCTTAAGGAGTTCCTTGCATTAAAGTGTAGCTTTATTGTATTGGAAAGCCACAATTGGGAATGGTATTTGTTATGGGGAAAATACAAATATATCCATGCCTGAGATTCATTTCACATATTTTTAATGACAATTCATTTGTTTTCATGGTGGTACAAAAAACAAGGAACACACAGCTATCTATCAGTGCAAAAGAGGACATTTTAAGCATAGAACACCACTTGCTGATAGCTGTTAACTTTCCATGGAATTGGAGTCTGTGAGGCTGATTCAAACATATCTCTCATGAAAAAGGGAAGACTACTGTTACAATGTGATGATTTGTCTGGTAGAATATCAAATGTGCCTGAACTTGTATTACTTGCCAAAAGTAATATGTAAGCATATTTCATGTATAACTTTTATGTAGAGCACTAATATAAGCTAAATCATGTAATGCATTTTTCTTCATAGAAGAGCAAAGCTATGCATTCCTTTTATATAGACATTAATGTATTAATTATTTAACTCTGAAATAATGAGAGATAGTTGTTCAGAGTAAGATCTTGAAATATTACTGGATTATAAAGATGGGAAGTAAAATGAAAGGTATCTACTACTAGTGCATAGTTTACCTTGTTCATTTCTATATCCATCTAAAGAACAGCTGTTGCTTTGGTAATATCTCTGCTGTCATATCTGAAGTATCACCTCCAAAAGATGTTATGTTGTAGTGATGGTGTTAGAGCGCTAGAGAATAAACTTGTCAGCTGCTGTAAAGTCATTAGATGAGATATCAGTCTTTTAGAAAGGGGGCTGGTGCAAGCTGACACCATTTAATACAAACTAAAGACAAAGTCAGTGGCATCTGAATTTTTGTCACCTGTAGGTTTAATTTTCAAAACCAAAATCATCCCACCTTCTAACTCGTTCAGGATTCTGTAAAAAATAGACTCTAAGAGAGAGAATCCAGATGCGGTTTATTCATAATATCCATTTTCAGAAGCCTGGTTTGGTGTTATACTTATCTTCTGGCTAAGGTAAATGTAACGTTTATCTTGTACTTCCATCCCACTATTTTTGTTTTCAAATGGGTGATAGTTACACAGCAGATATTGAATGGCCCCTGAACAGAACCTTTATGCTATAAAACCAGTGGAGATGCTCAAGTCTGTTACTGTAAAATTACAGTCACATGAGTTTTCTGTTAGTTCTAAATTCTTTGGAAGGCAGTCTAAATTATTACAAATTGGAACAGTAATTGTAAATTAAAAGTAATTTAAATAGGGATTATTTTAATATAGAAATTTAGTTTTGAATCAGTGAAATGCAAAATTTAAGAACTTTAATCTGAGAAATAGCTGGAAGCTAGCCATTTTTTACAGCAATTGAAACTGCTACAGAATGGGGAAAAATGGTTTTAGGAATATACTGATATAAAATTTAGAAAAATGTAAGGCACTCATAGAAGGAACAAGTATTGTCTTAAACCATCTCTGTCAGAGTATCTAAAAGAAAAGCAGCATTTTAAATAATAAAAGCCATCTTCCTTCACTGCCAAAACCCTTCCTAGTTAGCATAGTTAGGTAGAATTTGATCCTCCAAATGCTCTAGCATTTTAAGTTATACTAGAGTTTTATTTTCTCAGATAAGTAGAGAACTAGAGTAATTTTTAAATGCATGTTGAACTTTGTTCACATTACTGTATAGTGTGTGGGAACTTTTTCAATAGAAAAACTAATGAGGAGTTCTGAGGCACCTTAAAAACTAACAAGTTTATTTGGGCATAAGCTTTAGTGGGTTAGAACCCACTTAATCAGATGCAACAATAAATAAACTGATTGCTACCCTCCATCTTGAACCATAAGAAACCATCTTCTATCAGCCTCTTTAAGTTCCTACTCCAGTGTCATCTAAGAAAGAAGTCACACTTTGCATCACGTCCAAAAGGTTTTAAAAGTCTGCAGTCCAGTATAGCAAGTGAGGAATGGATTGTTCTCAAGTCAAATGGACCAGTAGCCCAGCTAAACATATGAACTGCAATTTGAGTATTTCATGGAATCATGGCATCTTAGAATTGGAAGAGATCACGAGAGGTCATTGAGTTCAGTCCCCTGCGCTCATGGCTGGACCACGTATTGTCTTAAACCATCCCTGACAGGTGTTTGTCTAACCTGCTTTTAAAAATTTCCAATGATAGAGATTCCACAACCTTCCTAAGCAACTTCTTCCTGACAGTTAGGAATTTGAAACTAATGTTCAACCTAAACCTCCTTTGCTGTAATTTAAGTCCTTTGTGTCTTATACTTTTATCGGTGGTTAAAGATAATATTTTTTCTCCCTTCTCCTTGAAATGACCTTTTAGGTACTTGAACACTGGTATCATTTCTACTTTCTCATTCTTTCAATCTTCCCTTATTAGTCTAGTGTTCCAGACCTTTAATCATTTTTGTTGCTTTTCTCTGGACTTTCCCCAATTCCTTCACATTTTTCTTGAAACAAGGTGCCCAGAACTGGATATAATACTCCAGCTGAGGTCTAATCAGTGGAGTAGAGTGGAAGAATTACTTCTTGTGTCTTACTTAGAATGCTTCTGTTAATACACATCAGAATTTTGGGGATTTTTGGCAACAGAGTTACAGTTGACTCATAGCTTGTGGCCCACTATGACATACAGATCCCTTTCTGCAGTACCTCTTTGTAAGCAGTCATTGCCCATTTTGTGTGTGTGCAGCTGATTGCTCTTTCCCAAGTGGAGTACTTTGCATTTGTCCTTATTAAATTTCCTTCTGTTTATCTCAGACCATTTCACCAGTTTGTTCAAGTCCTTTTGAATTGTGATCCTATCTTCCAAAACACTTGCAACCCCTCTCAGCTTGGTATCATCTGCAAACTTTATAAGTGTACTCTCTATGCCATCATCTAAATCATTGGTGAAAAGACTGAATAGAACTGGACACAGAACTGATCCCTGTGGTACCCTCTTGTTATGCACTTCCAGCATGACTGTGAACCATTGACGGCAGTGGTTATTCAACCAGTTATGCACCCATTTTATAGTAGCTCCATCTAGATTGTACTTCTCTATTTCATTAATGAGAAGGTGATATGGGATTGTGTAAAACCCTTACTAAAGTCTTAGATATACCACATCTACTGCTTCCCATCTATCCACAAGGCCTGTTACCCTGCCATAGAAATGTATCAGATTGATTTGACACAATTTGTTCTTGACAAATCCATGCTGAGCATCACTTAACACCTTATTCTCTTCTAGATGTTCACAAATTGATTCCTTAATTATTTGCTCCTTAATCTTTCCTGGTATAGAAGTTAAGCTGACTGATCTGTAATTTCCTGAGTTGTCCTTATTTTCATCTTTATAGATGGGCAGTATATTTGCCATTTTCTAGTCATCTGGGATCTCTGCAGTTTTCCATGACTTTTGAAAAATAGTAGCCAGTGACTCATATTTACTGAGTCAGCTCTTGAGTACTTTAGGGCACATATCATCAGGCCCTGGTGACTTGAAGTCATGTAATTTGTCTAAGTAATTCTCAACTTGTTCTGTCCCTATTTTAGCTCCTGATCCTATCCCATTCTTACTGCCCTCCCCTATGTCAGGAACATAGTCGCCACCAACCTTCTTGGTGAAAATGGAAACAAAGAAATCCTTTAGTCCTCTTCCATTTCCACATTCTCTGTTATTGTTTTTCCCTCCTTATTGAAATTTCCAGAAGGGTAGCTGTGTTAGTCTGTGTACAGCAAAACAATGGGAGTCCTGTGGCACCTTACAGACTAACAGATTTCTTTGGCCATAAGCTTTTGTGGGCTCCAGTCCACCAAAAATATCCTATAGCCCTGTGGCTAGGGCACAGTCCTTTAAGCTGGGTAATGGTATTCTGCTATCCTTGGCCATCTTCTTGTTTCTTATGTGTTTGAAGAATGTTTTCTTGTTACCATTTATGCCTTCAGCTAGTATGATCTTGGTTTGTGCCTTGGACTTTCTAATTTTTCCCCTACATAATTGTGTTGTTTGTTTGTAGTCACCCTTGTAGTTTGACCTAGCTTCCACTTTATGTAAGACTCTTTCTTTATTTTTAGATTATTGAAAATCTCCTTGTTAAGCCAGGGTGGTCTCGCCATTTCTTCTTATCAGAACTGAACTATCCCAAGCTCTTTCACTGTTCCTGCTTTTCTTTGTTCAGTGCTTCACAGACCCTGAGGGTGGGATTCATCAGGGGCTTTTATGCATTTAATTGCCACTCGAAATAACTAACTCCAACATTTAGGCCCTGCTTGCTTTCACAAAACACCTGCTCATGTGCTGCCAGTTCCCAGGTGCCTAAGTTTCAGTCGCTGGCCATATACACCAGACCCTGATATCGCTCAACAGTTTGGAGCCTAACTCGCTCATAAACACCAGTGAGATTAAAAACAAGAAGTTTCCCCTCCTATGCTGCTTTTGGGGCACAATCTGATAGGGGTACTCAGAACATATCTAAACCCACACAACACCCTACTTATACATTTGAGCTTGGTGATTGGAGTATTCTTTCAGTATATGGGAAATGAGGTGTCTATTCCTCTCTTGTCGTACTTTGTGGTAGAGGGAGTTGAATTTGGGTACCCAGTTCAAAGGACTGTGCCCTAATCACAGGGCATTAGGATATTTTTTGGTGGGTCCACTCAATCTCACCTGTTGGAGCTGTTCCACTCTGTACAATAATTAGATTCATTGGACCTGATAGGGGGTTAGAGTACCTATAGACCGGTGGTTAGGACACTCGCATGGGAGGGAGACCTAAGTTCCAGTCTTCCTGTGTCAAGGAATGTTTAATTAGCTATACAGAGTAGAACAGCTGACTGCTATAATGCCTAAGCCCTCATTGTAAATTCCACCCACATGTATTGGAATTGTCTGGGCATGGAACAAAAATTTACCAAGAAAACTAAATTAAGGTTTTTTGCAAACATCTATCTTCCTCATTGTGAAAATGAAGCTAAGTTAATTAGGAGCATAGGAGCCCATGCTCTCCTATGTAGGTTATTGCGGCATACCGAGGGTGGGATGATTCTGGAAGTTTTCACTTAGAGTTTCCTCCAGATAATTTGTGTTGGCATGGAAAGTTTATCCCCTGAACCCATGTTAGATGCTGGCACCAAGAGCTATCTGTTGTCTGTTCTGTTTCTGCTGTCAGACACTTTCAGTCATCTTCTGAACCCATGGCAACATGGATCTGATCTCTCTTGAGATGGACTCTCCTGCTGGGTCAGTAGGCCCATTCCTCTTCTACAACATAGAAGGTGAACCCCCTCACACAAGATAATTCTGATACAGTCAGTATTAAACTGTGAATGTTTTGCACTTGGGATGGTAGGTAGAAATAATGCAGCATATAGCATCTACCCTTTCATCTAGGATGAAATCAAGAGGAAAGGGTAGACGCATATACAGTGAAGTTAACAGTTATCCTCTGTATATTCCTAGCCTGGATTCTCAGATTTCTGCTCCCCTTCCATTTGCCATGCTGGAAGGAGGAATTCAAAGCATTGCTACTCATCTGGCTCTTCCTTCATGCAATCTATCAAGAAACTTGGGATCTGACTGAAGACCATGTTGGGAAAGAAGTGTCAGAGTAGGTTTTGCATGTCAGCTGATAGCTGTTAAAAGAAATTCTAAGAAAGAAGACTTTGCATAGGGAACTAACATAGCACACATTGTTTAGAATAGACTGACGGTAGTCCTGGAAAAGGAGTGTATAGCATTTGTGTGAGCAGAGCTTAGGAACAGTGGGTTACTCACCAGTAACCGTCCTTCTTCAAGATGGGCTGCTCAGATCCATTCAGTAATAGGTATCTCCGTGCCAGAGTGCTGAATTGATTGGAAAAAATTTTGTCCTAGCCTGTCAGGAGAGGGTAGGCGGCCACTGCCCCCCATACCACCCAGTGGCTATATATATGGCTGCCTCCTGACCCCTCCCCAGTTCCTAGAAGTCACCAACTCCAGATGTGGGGATGAAAGGGAGGGACCCAAATGGATCCGAGCAGCCCATCTTGAACAAGGACGGTTACTGGTGAGTAACCCACCATTCTTCTTCCAGCGCTGCTCAGATGCATTCAGTAATAGGTGACTACTAGCCATGCTGACGGATGGCAGGTGGAGTTGGCTCTTCTGCCTTCAGCACAGCAAAAACATCCCAGATGGGAAGGAGCCCAGCGAAAAAGGCTCTAATAGGAGCCAAGGGACCAACTAGGGCTCTTGGCCTGGCAATGGAGAACTGACAGCTGTGGCCCAACCCAAAGCAGGGGATAGGTCCAATCCAGCTGAGGCAAAGCATGCGTGGGCTGGACAGGCTAAGATCACCTTAACCAGAGTTGAATTAACGCAACACAACTACATGGAGAAGATGCGTTTGGCTGCTCTACCTGTAGGGTATAGCTTAAGGTATGAGGGCCAGAGGATTAATGTCTGGCCATGGAACACTTCAGCATGAACTTATGAGAGAAAGCACTGGAAGCCATAGGGTTATGGGCTAGCCATGATGGCTGTGGGTTACGCAGATAACAATAGAAGGGATGAACATTATCCCTCGAACTGGCTGCATCAAGGCCCGAAGGCACATGCCCAAAGGGTGTAAGAATTTAAAATACCCAGCAAAGCACAAGGGAAAGGACTACTGAGTTCAGTTGAGAAGGGTCTAAGGGAAGACACTACGTGCTGGTTAATGAGAAAAGAAAAGAGCCAGGGGTGGTGTGATGAGCGCCACATGGCATATCGGCCAAGATGTCCCTGGGCCAGGAGGATACAACACAAGCCTCCAGCCATGTACAGTGTAAGAACCCAGAAGACTACCATTGGGAAGTAGCATTTCAGACAACTAGGCACCTATAAGTCGGCATGGTGGTCTTAGGAAGTGCTGCTGACTTTGGTCTCTATAAATACCTTGGTATTTATGAAGACTCACAGAAAAAGGACAGTCCTTTTGACCCTTATGTTCCACCTCAGGATTCCAACACCAGGAAGACTGCCTGGATAGTGGGGGAGGGGAGGGGGGTGGAGATGAGGGCAACGGAAATGCAATGCCACTGATTGGCCACTTAGTTGTGATGACTGAAAGGCCTATGGGGTTAGAAGTACAGTAACTTAAAACCACCAGGAGTGATTTCTGCCCCAACTACGCTGCACCTATGTGTGCACCAGAGTTAAGGGCTCATTAAGGGAAGGACTACTCTTCTAGATGGTATGGGTTATAGGAGGAGTGAATGGTCTCCTCCCAAGACCACCTGGGAAATATGATATTCCCAGAGTGTAAACCACAGCTCTGCACGAGTACCTTGGATTTAGAAAATCTGACATGGGCGGCTTATCCCTATCATGCAGTTCTATCCAGGACAGTATCCCACCATGGGGAAAAACAATTTTCTGAATTTCTGTGCAGATAAGAAATCATTTTCTTTTTTTTTTTTTTTGGGTCCACTTGAGCTCCCGCAAGTGAGCGGAGGGAATACAACAGCCCTTAGCAGATGCCTATGGCGAGGGTATCACGTAGAAGCTACCCAATGGTTTCTGGCCTCAGGTCCCGCAAGGTCCCGAAAAGGAAGGCGTAATGTGTTCGCTGGATGCCCAGGTAGTAGTGTCCCGGGCCAAGATATGGGTAATCATGGTACCAAGGTGACCTAGGGTGAGCCATTTATGTATACCCTGCTTGGGTGACAGCCATGTGCGGAACCCAGCGGTGCGCATGAATTTTGTCAACAAGCTAGCCCTGCAGCTAGCTAGCAGTTAGTTTGGGAGGCCTAAGGTGAGTTTCCTTCCACCTCTGTCCACACGGTTGGGGAAGAGGCCTTGTCTCTTCTGCCATGGGCCCTACTGACCTGATTGATTCTAGGTTGGTCACATAGAAGCTGTTAGTTCAGGGGTAGAGAGAGAGAGAGAGAGAGAGAGAGAGTGGTAAGGAGAGTATCACCTCACTTTCCTGGTAGGGTGGAGCCTAGATAGGGACTCCCAACTGGGGATGTCCTGGTTAGATATGAGGCCGTCCCAAGGAAGAGGGAGAAGCTGTTGTTTTCCCCCTCCCCATGGGGGGGGGGGCAAGTAGCAAGGTAGGGATTGTGGACAGCTCTGCCTCGGCCTCCCCTCGGGCATCGAACCGCATGTGGTAGAGTGTACCGAGTATTGTATTCCCACCTAACGGGTGGGGTAGTAGGAGGGTTTCCATACCGTAGAGGTGGCTGAGGACCTATCAGGACTGACTGAACCGCGTGTGCCGACTGGTTTGTTGGGGTGGGGAGATGCCCAAGGCATCCCTCCCGATTCCGGGTGTGAAAGCAGACCCTCCCTGATGTAGGGCAGGCGGGGGGGTTCCATGCATCCGGATGGGCACATGTGTCCGCGCATACTGGGAGTAACTGTAGTCATGGCTAGAACTACTACGTGATACATCTTTCAGCTTTAATGAAGGCCGCCCTTAACGCTTACGAGAACAGAAAGAATCGTCGTTCAAGAAGGTACCTGAAGGGCAGGGGGCTTTCTTGTTCTGTTTCCTCCAATAACAGCCCCAAGGTTAGCAATGGCTGAGAATTGTCTGGGCAGTGGGCTGCAGTTTGGGTGGGTCTTGATAACTGAGAGGAGCTTTGGTTACATGGGCTGCGCTTCCTATAAGATCGGGGGAGCAAGGCCAAAGACTGACTCACCCCTGTTCATGATATCAATGCAGGGTGGGCCCCCCCCCGACAGCCTTAGTAAGCTCCCCATTCTCTCACTAAGGGAAGTGGGGGGAGGGGCCTCAGTCACCTTCTCTGATGGTGAACTGAAGCCATATCCATGTCCCAGATGTTATGGGAATCACGGTGGGCAGTCAGTTGGGATAGGCTGCCTTCCTTGCAGAGGAAGGAAGTGGGGGAAAAAGGCTCCGAGAAGCCCCCAGAATAGAACTGAGGGAGCGGTTGGGAGGGGCTGAGTCCCTGCCCCGGGCTCATCTGGGAGGAGAGTGGGAGGAGTGATTTTCCATCCATATGGTTTATGTGGGGCGAGGACAGGGCCCCGATGGGAGGAGACCGAGGTATTTTACCTCTGCTCTAGGATCCCGTGTGGTACCCACGACAGTTAGGGTCTCGGGGGGAAACAAAGCATCACCTAAAGGGCAGATCAAGTGCCACCTGCTGCGCAGCGGAGGACACCCTGCCTTCCCTAAGCCAGGCCGCTCGGCAGATGGTTACAGCTGAGACCATGGTGTGGGCTGCTGTATCTACCGCGTCCCAGGCTGAGAGGAGGAGATCCTGGGAAATTATTCTTCCCTCGTCCAGGAACGCATCATACTCCTCTTTGGCCTCTGGTGGGAGCAAATGTCTAAATTTTGCGACCGATTCCCACACATCCAGCATGTATCTGCTGGTTAGGGCCTGATTATTTGCGACCTGTAGTTGGAAGGCTGAGGAGGAATAGACCTTATGTCCCAAGAGATCCAATTCCCTAGCTTCCCTTGAAGCAGGGAGGGGGTCACTAGGGGGCTCGCCCGAGCCTAGTGCCATCTGTACCATGTCCCTAGGAGGGATTGGGTGGTCGGCGAGAGAGGGGAAGTCTGATTTGGGGACATTATACTTAAGACTTGTCATGTCTGAGACCAGGGCAATAGAGCTTGGATTCTGCCACCGGGATGATGTCAGGTCCCAAACACTTGGGTAGAGAGGCACTGTAAGTGGCTCTGCTGAGGAGAAGACCGGCCTGAACAGGGTGTCTGAGGGGGGATCGGAGGACTGGACTTCCATCCCTAAGTGAGCTGTGGCGCGGTGCAACAGATCAAAGTGCGCTGATAGGTTGCCTGTGTATGAGCCAGGGACAGAGTGGTACTGCGTGTCCATCGCAGGGGGAAGGGGTCTCATGAGGGGACCATTCTTGAGGGCAGAAACAGAAGGGTGATGGTGCCAAGGCACAGTGCCGGGGCTGCTTAGAGCCCTTCGATGGACCTGCCCCAGGGCTTGAGCAGGGGGAAGTACCTCCGAATTCCTGAGGCAGTACTGGTGATGGCAAGGTGATGTGTCGCCGTAGGGATGGCTCTATGGTACCAGGGCCCAATGGAGTAGAAGATGGTGGGCTTTGGGGCGAGGGAGATTGGCGTCACCCACGATGGACCCAGGCCTTGGATGTGAAGGCCGGTTTGCCCCTCCTAACCGGTGTTGTGGAGGGTGGTGTGGGTAACAGGAGGAGTGTCTGAGTGGCCTCCACTGCCTCTGGGATTATCGGCATCAGGAGCGACCCCCGAAAGAGCCCATGGTAAGCCCTTAACTGGGGGGACAGGGCTGCCCTGCCGAGACAGGCCCTGCACCATTGGTACTGGGCTATGACAAGCCTGCGGTGCTGGAGGTGTCTGTGGTCGGTGCCAGGGTGAGCCCTGCACTGATGGTACCAGGCTGTGCTGGGACTGCGGTGCGGGGGGCGACCTCGAGCAGTGCTAAGGGGCCACGGTACCGGGATCGGTACCGAGCTCGTTCTTCGATGGCCACTGACAGCACAGTGCTGCACCGACTCTCGTGCTGAGCTGGAACCCAAGGCCTCCGTGAAGAGTTTCGAGCCTGTTCTGAGGCTAGGGCACAGCACCTTTGTTCCCTATCCTTGATTGTCCGAGGTTTAAAGGACATACAAATGGAACAGGTGGAGACCAGGTGGTCTTCACCTAGGAACCAGAGATACTTCCCATGGGGATCATCCCAAGGGAAGGTCTTGCTGCACTCGGAGCAAGGTTTAAACCCTGGCATGTTGATGGACGATCTCTGAACTTCTGGCCCGAAAGTGGAGGATCCCTGTGGTGGAATTACATCCATGAAAAGGTGCTTCCAGTCGGGTGAAAAGCTCATAGAAAAATGGACAGGCTGCTTGGGTTCGCAAGGAGTGGACGTTTCAGATCTGATGCGTAAGGCGGAAGAAATGAACCTGGGGAGGGGTCAATATATAGCCACTGGGTAGCGCAGGGGGCGGTGGCCACCTACTGTCTCCTGACAGGCTAGGACAAAAGTTTTTCCGACTAATCCAGTGCTCCAGCACGGAGACACCTATTACAGAATGCATCCGAGCAGCGCTTGAAGAAGAATTTGAGGCTGCCCAGAATTTCAGTCAGTCCACTTCTTTAATTTGTGGGACAAATTACACCCTGTTACATATGAAATGGGGGTAAGCAGGTGGAGGTTATGACATTTTCCTCAAGCCCAGTCCCTTCTTAGGGTATTGGTACAGTTAGGAGAATCTGTCAGAGCTCTAGAGAAACTGAGACTGCTTCGTTGGACGTGTACAACATGTGTCTCTCCCAACTGTGTTTAAACATTCACTACATCTCACATGTATTTAGAGCAAAGTGAAATTTTTGAAGCTTCGCCATACTTGCCCCAGTGCCCTTTTTCCCAAGCAGTGTTACTGCCTCTAGTGGGACCGAATACTTTAAAGTTGCAGTGTGATGAGTATTACACCTAAAAGGCAAAAGTAACAGCAAAAGCAAATTAACTTCTATAAAGCTTTTGGAATCCATTTCAGTATTGCTTCCAAAAGTCAGATCCATCTCTTAGCTCAGCACCTTCTGGTGTACAAGAAGGTTGGCTTCTTCAGCAATACAAATAATCTTCACACAAAAATATGGAACACAACAAGAAACCAACAAGACATAATTGTGATTAATTGTTTACACTTCTCTACTGTTTAAAAACCTATCTTAACTGATAATGATGTGTTGTCTAATCTGAGTGTCATGTGGTTCCTTTTATGTGCAATAGTTTAGGCCAGTCTTTGAACATATCACACACATTTTTGAGAGGCTGATGGCTGGCAATATTTTTAATCTAGACTAGCAAAATTGTGTCATAAAGTAAAAGAACTGAAATATTGTGTGTACGTCACTGCTTTTAGCAAGCATCAAAACAGAGCTCTACCAGTTGAAGATAGATTTTTCTGTGAAACCCACATCTGATATTGCCTCATTCACAGTTTATTCTCCAATCAATCCCTTCTGGAATTCCGCCTTGCATTTTCTTTGGTCAAACATGTTGCTGCAGTATTGGACAGTACTTTGTCATTGGAGAAGTTCAAAATTAGAGGACACTCCACTGATCACCATTACTTGTGAGCCCAGTCACTCAAATGTGTATTTTTGTCCTAGAGCCCACTGCCTCATGCAACAGGACACGTGATTAATAACCAACCACTGTTTCCCAACTTCCTTTTGAAGCTCTTGTGTGTGTAGATGTTTGGAAGATGTATAGCTAGTGATATGTTTTCCATAACCAATAGAGATTTGAACAAGAAAGTGTATTTTAACATAGAACTTCTACCATTGGCATTATTGTGAAGAGCTCTAAGGCAGTGTCATGAATATTTAACTACAGCAGGTTAAATTGTGTTTTGAGTCCCTTAAAGTGAAATTCAATTACAAATTGGAATTACAGATTGAAATACTTCCTGATGCCATTTAACTAGAGGTTTAGCAATTTGGAGTTAGGAAATGAGAGGGTATTTTCAGCTCCTGTCTCTCTAGTTCACATACAAGCTTCTTTTCTCTCCTTGTTCCTCCAGAACAGGTATCACAATGATAAATTTAAAATGTGAACTGTGTATGAAGCAGGTAAGATCAGCATTTTTAAGATGTTGTTTGACATTCAAAGTTACTTTTTTGTTGCAATAAGTGGATTTCTTTAAGTTGTGCAGCACAAATACATTTATGACCCACGTAAATTGGCTATTGTCTCTTGCATAAATGATTTTTACGTAAGTATTAGAGCTCTGTAAGCTGCAAAATTTCTGCCAATGAGGAATTAGTGACTCCCCAGCATAGACTTCAGATTATGTGATCATGTTCATTATGATATTGCCTAAGGCCAGCTAACAATAGGCACTGAACAGACATAGAGCAATACATAGTCCCTACCCTGTGAGAAGCTTACAGCCTAAACAGAGAACAGATCCTGGGTGAGGGAAGGGCTGGGACATACAAGCAGAATGAACAATGTGCTGGCACCAAATACTATGTTAGTTCCATGATTTTGGGGGATGCATGGAAAGAAACACGTATTTAGTTAGTTTCAAAGGGGCAGCCGTGTTAGTCTAGTAAAGAAAAAAAAGTAAGGAGTCTTGTGGCACTTAAAGACTAACAGATTTATTTATTGCATGAGCTTTTGTGGGAGAATATAAAGCGTCTGACGAAGTGGGATATTCTCCCACAAAAGCTCATGCGATAAATAAATCTGTCAGTCTTTAACTGCCACAAGAATCCGTATTTAGTTAGGAGGGGGATCCGTTAAAAGAGAAGGGAAGAAGTAAGGGGGATGAGACAGGGTAAAGGGGCAGATTTGCAATAAAGCTGAGAAGAAGAGACTTTGAGGATGGGGGAGGGGTGGAGAAATCCATCAGTTACCATAAGGTGGGGCAAGTCCAGCAAAACTAGAAAGCTCTCTTGATGTACAGAGGTCCTTACTTTGGCTGTTTCTTTCCTACTGGCTGCAAAATTGCTGACCACTGTCTGCTGTTTGGCCTCCAAGGCCACAGTGCTGAGGGGGAAGGGGAAGCACCACCTGGCTGTAGTTTGCCCCAAATAGTTTCCCCTGCACAGTTTGGGTTTCTAGGGGTGAAACCAAAACTAGCCATGCAGCCTTAGTAACTGAGAGATTAGCACCTGCAGTGATGTAGATCAATAGGGTAAGCTTTATCCAAGCTTCTTCCATTGACTCCTCCTCCCACATCATTGGTCACAGATTACTTACTGACAAGATACCTGCATTTCTAATGATTTAGAGGAGTAGGTAAATGCATTCTTGGCAGTTGCAGATATTTTCTGTGTCTTGATGCACAGTTGAACACCAAAGTTACAAACTTACTAGTCAACCACACACCTTCATTTGGAACTTGGTAAATATGCAATCAAGTGGCAGAAGAGACCAAAAAGAGCAAATACAGTACAATGCTGTGTGTTCAACTTAACCTACTAATAATGAAAAAGGAAAGTTTAAAAAAATTGACGAGATAAGGAAACTATCTTTTTGCTTTTTTTCATTTAAATTAAGATGGTTAAAAGCAGCATTTTTTTTTTTTTGCATAATAAAGCTTCAGAGCTGTATCAGCCTTCATTCCCAAGGTGTTTGCAACTTTTGAGGTTTTACTGTACTTTCATTGTTTAGCTAGCAGAACAACAGTAGGTTCTTTCAAAGGTTACCCAAATATACGCACCTCTTGTTTTCAGTTTGATAAATAAGATTTGATTGCTTATTTTGTTTCTGGTTTTGGCATGTCATGTCATTTGCTGACTTACTTTGGCTTTGCTCACTTTGTTGCAGGAAACTTAAACAAATATTGCATGGTGCACTTTCTCCACAAGGCTTTTAAAGTAAACATAAGGCAGTTCAACTGCTAGCTTGATCTTTGAAATTATCTGCTAAAAGGTTCCATTTGTGAAGCAGGTATTATTTTAAATGAAATTTGGGTATGAGGAAAAAACTAGCAAGTTGTCTCCGTGCTGGTTATGTGAGACAATGTCAGAGGTTCTCTAAGGCTAGTGTTAATTTATTCATGTAATTACTCAATGTTTTTCTCCCACACAATGATTATCTTACCCCCCCCTGGCCTTATCTGTTCATGGGCAGTCTTTTGAGAAGGGAAGCTATTTGTAGGCAAACTGAATCACTGTTAACTTTAGAGCAAATTATCTGTGTTAGCTGTCGCTTTTAAGTATTTAAAAGAAAGTAATTTCAACCAAAGATCACTTTCAAGCAAAGGAGTAGAAGACAGTGTTTCAAAAATGTTTCTAAAGATTGTATTTGTTGCATTAATTGTTGAGCTTTGACAGTAAGCTCAGCACTGTAATGTACGGTTTTTTATATATGATATGTTTTTTCACAGAAAGAAAGCTGGTAATGTTGGGTGACTTTTTCTTGTTTTGTGTGTGAGTACTTTAATAAAGCCATACACATTAAATATATGCATACAATGCTGGCCTTAGGTACATCAAATTCTCTCCTACTTTGCATCTTACATAGACACCCAGATCTGTGCAAGTTGAGTATTGGGTATATGTAGAATTTTACAGTTATTTTTCACAGGTCTCAGTGGCTACACAAGATGTAAGTTCATAGACACCAAGACTCAGCAAATACTGATGGTGGTCTCCTTATAGATTTTTATCTTGGTGGTGGTTGGGGAGCTGACATGAGATGTCAGAGATGTGTCAATCTCCCTTCCTCAGCCTAATGTGGAGCAGAGAACTCTAGTGGGTTATGGGGTCCTCAGCTGTGGTTCCCTCTGTTTGGCGGATGGAGTCTGTTCCATTTTTATACTTAGAACAGGGACTTGAATGTGAGTGCCCTAACCACCGTGTTGGTGGCACCATACTTATTTTATATGTCTGGCTAAATGATTGTTTGTTATCATTATAAATAGCAATGAACTGCTGCCATGAATGACATTGAATAGTCAGTGGGACAGGAAAAGAGAGTGAGACTGACCTGTTAGCCTGCAAAGAGGGAGACTGGGGAGTTCAGACTGACCTATTGTTCATTTAGAACTAGCAGTAAAGCTTAACATAAATAAATAAATAAACAAAAAATTCTTCACCCAGCTCTAACTGGCATCAAAAGATAAGGATTGAAGACAGTTTACTTCTATTAAAGTGCCTGATTCAGATTAGAAGTAAGCTTACCTCTTGCTTAGGTGATCTTTTTAAAAGGATGTCTGCAGTGGAAGAAGAGTATACCCATGCTTATTTACTACTTTGTGATATGACTGTTTTAAATAAAAATAAAAAATCCTGCTTGTTTCCTGCTTTTTCAAATGGGACATTCAGGTCTTTGTTTTTCATCTGGAATGTTTCAAAGTTACTTGGGGATAGTCTTCATCAACAGTGGCAAATTCTCCACTGTCAGATCAACCTTCTCAGTCAATCACGTCTATGAAGACCTGCTCAGTGGATTGGAAAGTTGATTACTGAAGACCACCCCAGCAACTGGGGTAGTGCTAAACTGAAAGCAGAGTCCTCCCTTCAACTCAGCACATTGGACATGCTGGACCTAACGGGGTCAAAGGGAGATACACAAGTTATTTTAAGTAACTTGCGTATCTCCCTTGACTGCTGCTGAAAACATCAGGGGGTGGAGACCTGCCCTTGGATAGCTAGTAGACTTGTATTAGAAATCATACCAGTGAAACCTAACAGACATGGGCAACCATTTTTGTTCAGATTATAATGGTGTTAACACTAGAGTTGTGCAAAATTTTCTTCCAAAAATAGTGGTATGGGTTGCATAAAATGTTAAAACTTAATCCACATCTGTGTAATCCAAAAAGGCTTCTAGAAGAAACCTGGATGTTCAGACTTGATATTCCCAGGCTTTCTAAAGGCAAAGTGAGTTGGAAATCAACTGAAAGTCTTTCATCTTTGCAGCCATCTTTGTGCCATAAAGGCAAGGAAAATCAATATTTCCCCTCACAGATAATCTATAATGCACATGTAACCATTCTGCCAGGCAGAGCCAGCAGCACCAATTATCTATTGGTTTCTATATCTGGGAGTTCTTGTCACTGATACATCAGCAAACTGGCTTAAGCTCCCACCTGATAACCTGAAAAATCACACACTCTAGGCTCCCCAGAAGGCCATACTTCCTCTCTCAGAAGCACAGAGTCTATAGGAAGTAGACCTTTTTTTAATAAAAGGAAGGAAGGGACATAGTACTGGTCTGGGAAAACAGAGCAAACAAAATTCATAAGCACAATGAGCTGAACTCACTCTGCCACAGAGTGCATGGAGCATGTCCTTTGCCTGTAACTTTACTCTGCCCTATTGACCATCATAGTTGTACTGTCCATCTCTCAGGTATGGGCTCAGCCAGTCCCTGTCTGCTGGCTCCTGATGGACAAGGGCTTGAGCAATTCTCTCTACTGCTGTCTCTTGCCAGCTGCCTGTGGGCCTCAGAAAGTCCTGTCTACTTGGTCCTGCAACTTATAGGTGCTGACAACTGCTGACTCTCGCCATCTGCAGAGCTTGATGTATCCTCTCTACTTGTTGTCAGTCAAAGTTTCCCAGCTCCTTTAGTGATTTCACTTCTCAGTGAATTTCAGCTTTCATTCATGGGAAGATCTTCTACTGACACAGAAGCAACATCCTTGCTTTCAGCAAAACAAAAGACTTCAAGAAGAATCATTAATTCTGCCTTTTAACGATGAGAGGAGATAGACAATCCTTTGCCAAGACTAGTACAATCTCAGCAGGAGATTTCTCAACCCCACCCTCTTGATTTTTTAGTCTCTGGCATCCAAATGACTCTTTTACCAAGTTCTGGTTGGATGAGAGTAAATCTTTCATCAAGAGAGACTGAGCATAAGTCTGCTGCCATTTTATTACCCCTGCAGTTAAGATTCCATTGATTTGTAACCCAGTGCCAGCCAAAACTGACCACTTCTCATCATGCTGCTCAGTATTGTGTGGTCTTATGCAAGTACAGAGACCATGCAAATCACTTTCAGCTGACTGAGGAAGGGGAAGACCACTCAAATCTTGCTTATGCACTTCTACTAGTTCCTTTGCAGCCCCAGCCAGGGAAACTTCCACCCTTTCTTTGGTGAAACTGTCCTACAGTCATGTAGATCTCTGTCAGAACATCTGCTTGTAGGTAGTGTTGTTGTAGCTATGTTGGTTCCAGGATATTAGAGTGTCAAGGTGAGGTAATCCCTTTTATTGGACCCATTTTTGTTGGTGGGTTGAGGGGGAGAAGCTTTTGAGCTACGTGGAGCTCTTCCTCAAGTCTGGGAAAGATAGTCCAAGCATCATAGCTAAATACAAGAAGGAACAGAAAGAGTTTAACATAAGCAGTTAGCACATTCTAAGGGACTATTCAAGGTGAAGTGGCCTGTTAACTCCCTTGTAGTCTTAAATCCAAAATGGGAGACAGTGGGTTACAGATTGTTGTAATTAGTCTTAATTTGTCTTTATTAAGACCATGATTTTTAGTGTCTAGCAAAGTTATAAATTTATGCTACTTGCCTCATTTTTTGAAAGCGCTGGGCAGATTTTCTTTGAGGATGTGAACTGATAGATCCAGGGCTTAAAGTATAATTTGGTGGCCCCAGAACCCTCTGGCATGGGTGGGCCCCCAATACTCATCCCCAGAACCCACCCCCTGCCCCAATATCTACCCCCAGACACAGACACACACACAAACAGCCACCCTGAGACATGCACACGCACGCTCCCACCCACCCACCCGCACACACACACACAGCCACCCCCAGACAGACAGACAGACAGACACACACAACCTCCAGCAGCACGCCCCCCAAGCCCTTACCTCTGCTGTTTGCATGCAGCTGACCGGCTGGAAGCTGCTTCCAGCCACAAGCTCCTCTGCCCTGCAGTGTGAGATTCAGAGACTCCCAGCCTGCCACAGCGCTCTGCTGGCTGGGCTAAGGTGGAGCCACCAGAAGTTGCGTTCCAGCTGCTGTAGCTATTTTTAGCAGGGCTCTGGAATGCAGCATTCCTGTGCCTTCCTTTATTTTGAGGGACACTGGAATGCTGCCAGCCTAAAAATAGAGGGGGCACTGGAACTGCATTTGGGTGCATTGCCCTTTACTTTAACCCCTGGATAGATCAGATACAGAGTGATTACTTTCTGATAAGTGTCAACCTTTGGGTAATACAGTGTTTTTGGTTTTTATCACTTTACAGTGTGAGTTCATTCAAGAACATAGTGATGGTTTGGTTTCACCCAGATAGTTGTTATTGAGGCATTTAGTACACACTAAAAAAAATTGTGGTTTTAACAGGTGTCAGAGGGGGTAGCTGTGTTAGTCTGTTTCACCAAAACAAACACGTAGTCCCATGGGACTTTTAAAAATTAACACATTTATTGATCACATAAGTTTTCATGAGTATAATCCGCTTCATCAGATGCTTGAAAGGGAAACTGCAGTGTGTTAGGGCTATATATACATGAAGAGTAGGGTGAGTCTCAAAGTTAGTTCAAATAAATCCAGAGGGGTAGTCTGTTAGTCTATTTCAGCAAATTAAACAAGTTGTTTTGATTCAGACAGTGTGGATGTGGGCTTTTAAGAACAACAGATGAGAAGGTGAGAATGTTAAACGAGGGAAAATGACCTTTAGTAGTGATTTAGCCATTGTAAGCCCCTAATCAGACCCAGTCTGACAGTGTCAAGTTTGCATATGAATTAAAGCTCTGAAGTTTCACACTGAAGTCTGGTTCTGAAGTTTTCTTTTGCTGAAGTACTGTGACTTTCATGTTGGTTACAGAATGTCCAGGAGGACAAACAAGAAGTCCTGTGGCACTTTTAAAGACTAACAAGTTTATTTATTTCATGAGCTTTCATAGGATAAAACGCCACTTAGTCCAGGGAGGCTGAAGCGCTCCCTTACTGGTTTTGAATATTACCATTCTTGGTGTCTGATTTTTTTTTTTGAACATTTATTCTTTTGTGCAGAGACAGTCCAGTTTCTCCAATGTATAAGACAGAGGGGCATTGTTGGCACATGATGGTGTATATCACATTGGCTATGTACACGTTAAATGTTATTTTGAAATAAGTTATTTTGAAATAAAGTCCTTATTTCAAAATAAGTTAATTCAAATTAAGAAAATGCTAATTTGAATTAAGGGGAGCCATCAAATTGAAATAGCATGGCCTATGTGTGGACATGCTATTTCGATTCAGCAGAGGGGCAGCATGGGAGGTGTGGCAGCATGGCCCCCTGGCAGGGCCATGTTGCACCCAATCCCCTGCCTGGCTTTCACCTGGATAGCCAGGCAGGGGAAAACAGCCCCTGGGGCAGGGATCCCCCTGCCCTGCCTCTCCTGCTGCTGGTGGGGCAATGGGGGACGGACCCTGGGGCACGCCTGCAGGCCCGGGAGTGGGGGTGGGAGCTGGCTACCTATGCCCAGGGACTAGGCGGCTGCAGCCCCGGGAACACAGGTGAGAGCCGACTCCCCGCACCCATGGGTCTCCAACCCTGCAGCCCCAGCAGTGCAGGTGGGAGCTGGCTCCTCACCGCCCAACCAGCTTGGCTGCTGCAGCCCCAGGAGCATGGGTGAGAGCCAGGCTCCCCCTGTCCCAGGGCTTGGACCCTGCAGCCCTGGCATTGCAGGGGGGAGCCGGCTCCCAGATCTCCATGGCCCTGCTGCCTGGGCTCCATTGGGAGCTGGCACGGAGCTGGCTTTACCTGCTGCCCTGGCAAGCCAGCAGCGGCGGGGGGGGAGTCCCCAAGCTGGCTTGCAGGGGTTGCCCACAGCCAGCTGGAGGGGGGGGTCCCAGAGCCAGCTCCCCCTGCTTGCTAGGGGTGCTGGCAGCTAGCAGGGCGGCAGGAGCCACTTGCCCCGCTGCCTGGTCTCGGAGGCTGCGGGCGGCACTGTGGGTGCAGAGCTCTCTCATGCCCCGGTCCCCTAGCCCCTGGCCGCCTCCAAGCGACCAGAGGTGATGCCTGCTCCCCCAGCCCCTCCCGGGTTCCACACCCTGGTCAATTTCACTTCTGTGAAATTAACCAGGCTGCGGCGCCTGGCAGGAGCTGGGGGAGCGGGCATCGCCCCTGGCCGCTTGCAGGCAGTCAGGGGAGCGGAGCCGGCTTGACCCCCTTGCCGAGGTTGCTAGCTCCTCCTCCAGTGGTGGGGGTGGGAGCCGGCTGGACCCTCTTGATGGCAGCCCACAGCCGGGAGAGTGGGCAGGGGAGCCGTGGGTCTGCCTGGCTGCCTGCTTGCCCCGCCACCAGGACCGCGTGGCAAGCGGGCAGAGGAGCCGTGGTTCCTGCTGGCAGTGGGCTTGAGACAGCAGCCAGGAAAGCGGGTGGGGGAGCCACGGGTCCCCTGTGGCTACCTGCTTGCCCCGCCGCTGGGAAAGCGGGGCAAGTGGGCGGGGGAGCTGCAGTTCCCCCTGGCTGCCATAGGTCCCGCTGGCTGCCCGCTTGCCCTGCCTCCGCAGCAGCGGGGCAAGTGGGTAGGGGAGGCATGCATCTCCCTGGCTGTGGGCTTGAGTCCGCAGCCATCAATGTGGGCGGGGGAGCTGCGGTCTGCCCTGGCTGCCCACTTCGTCCCGCAGAGGGGCAAGCGGGTGGGGGAGCTGTGGTTCCCCCTGGCTGTGTGCTTGCTGCGGCAGCTGCTGGGACCCGCCACCCTCCTGTGCCCCCCTCCAACTCCCCTCAGCACCCTGGCCCAGGGTGCTGAGGTGGGGTGGGATTTCCTCCCAGGGTGCCATGCACACTGGGAGGAAGGTCATTCTGTTATATCGATATGTGGGTCATATCGATATAACAGAGCCAGACAGGGTTATTTCGAAACTGTGGTTTCAAAATAACCCACATTTTGATATATAACCAGGTTTTATTATATTGAAATGATTTTCCTTATTTTGAAATAAGGGAGCTCCTTATTTCAAAATAAGGAAAACGTCTGGACATGTCTATTTTTAAATCGAAACAACTGCTGTTGTTTCAATTTAAAAGGCTTGTGTGGACATAGCTGTTGTTAGATGTGCAGGTGAGGGAGTGATTTGCTTAGATCCTGTGATTGTGGTACCTGAGTAGATATGCAGACAGAGTTGGCAACAGGTTTTGTTGCAAGGAGAGGTACCTGGTTTAGTGTTTCTGTTGTGTGGTCTGTGGTTGCTGGTCAGTATTTGCTTGCGGTTGGGAGGGAGGCTGTGTGTAAGCAAGGATTAGCCTATCTCCCAAGGCTTGAGAGAATGAGGTATTGTTTTCCAAGATAGATTGTAGATCCCTGATGGTATGGTGGAGGGGTTTTACTTTGAGTTTACAGGTGATAATCTGTGAGTCACCTTTCTTTGCATGTATATATACACCTAACACATTGCAGTTTTCATTTCATGTATCTGATGAAGTGGGATTGTATCCTTTAAAGCTTATACAATAAAGACGTTTCAAGAAAGACAATGGATTTTATTAGAAATGTCTGGAACCCACTATCCCCTTTTTTGTCTGATGACAGCAGAGGTGTTAGCAGACCACTTCACCTTGAATGGTTCTTTAGAATATGTGCTAATTGCTTACTCTAAACTATCTGTTTGAGCTTTTATTTAGCTGTGGGGCTTGGAGTACCTTTCCCAGATCTAAGGAAAAATTCCATGTAGCTTGAAAGCTTCCCTCTCTCACCAACAGAAGTTGGCCCACTAGAAGATTTTGTAAGTGGAAGCCCAGAGAGGAACTACCAGGCAATGTTGTATTCTTCAACATTTTCAAGGGATGCCTGGACTGCAAGGCTTCCACAGAGTCTGGAGCAGCTTCTCACTGGCAGAGCCACAATGGGGGAGATAGAGCCTTTTTTTGCACAGCAACCCAGAAATACAGAGGTGCAATTTTGACTGTGGTATCAGATCTGGCCTATAGGTGTGTAAGAGCTTGTCTGTTTTCACTGACACCACTGAAACAATCTGAAACCGAAGTTGCTAAGCTTCCAATGCCAAAGGAAAAAAAGAACCCTCTCTATTGAAACCCATTGCCTTGTCCTTGCCTCAGGACAGGCAAAATGGTATAGATTATCCCATCCTTATTAGCAGTTCTAACTCAGCAGCGCATCCAAACTGTGGTTTTGCTACTTGCATTACTGTTTCTGTTACATTATAGGACTAGCTGGTTAGATATAGCTGCTGCTGCTTCTCTAATAATAGATTTTTAAATTTTACAGACCTTGCTTCTACTTGTTTGTATATGAAATACTCTAGGGAGTGCAGAGGTTTTTTTTTTTTTTTCCGCTATGTGTTGTGAGACTGAGTGATTGGTCACTGAGTCTCTGCTGTTACAAGTGATAAGATAATGAGACCCAGAGAAGTGCTGCACCTAAGACCATACCTTTTCCTTGTGGTCTGACTCCACCCCGCAACCCTCCAAGGGCACAAACTCTTTGCTAGTGTGAGTAGTTAGGTGTCACTCCTGTGCACAGCCTGCAAGAGATGAGAAACACAGGAGAGCTGATCAAACTGAGCTAGCAGTGTGAGAGCAGCTTCAGTTCTTCTCTCATCTGGTATCTGAGTGAAACCCAGATGCAGTGATGTCCCCATTCCCTCACTGAAATGCTAGGAGGAGAGATTCTTTTCTTCCCATCAGGCAGCCCGGAAAGGGGGAGAAGAGCCTTCTCATCTTCTAACACATTGCATCACTTGCCTGTTTTGCCTGCCTGAATTACACTTCTTGATCCATGTTCTACTTACCATTAATACAGTGGGGACATTTGTATGATCACATGCTGTAGAATGGAAAAATAAAGTCTAAATATAAAACTTTGCTCTTAACCCTCACGATGGATTTACTCTATAAAAATCAGTTAGTGCTGCAGGGTTGTTTTTACTCTTTTTTTCCTCTCCTAATTTAGAATCATTTCCACAAGTTAGCATTTGGGGTGGCAGATGGAGACTCATGAATTTCCCTGTGGTTGTCCCATTTATTCCTTACCCAGTGCATAAGTTCTTAAATGTAAAGGCGTGATGATGACTTATAGAGCTGTTGGTTTATAATTGTATTGCCCTATGAAGTACTACTACTTTGATGCTAACCCCTAAAAAACCAGAAAGTGGCTGCAACACATTCAGCTTTGTCAGGAGCGTTAACACTGTGGCATATCTCAGTGTGAATGGTGAATATCACCAAAGTTGGCATCCTTAGGCCTGTGATCATACCCCTAATGAGGACAGCTTGATCACTGATCATCTGATTGATTTTCAGTGCACAGGAATATAGTACAGCTGATGAAGTTTAGTGCTTTCTCTTTCAGCCTTTGACACTTTTTTGTCTACTGGTGAGTGATCTATTTAAAAAGGTAAAAATTGAAAGCAGTATTGAAGAGTGGATCCTCCCTACCCCCTTTTGCAGACCCACTAAAGTCAGAATTCATCACTTTTTCACTCTGGGAAATTTTTAAAGTTAGTTCTAGCCACTGCATTTTGATATGTATACCTTAAAAAAAGTGAACCACAATATGGGATAATGTCAGAAAATTATCCATGTTCTGAGGCATATGTGACCTGCTGCTTTTGTACGCACCTTGGATGGTGATGATGAAGTACACATCCTTTGTTCTATTGTTTTCTTAACCCAGTGAGTATGAGTAGTTGCGTTCATCAGGTGCAAGGGCATTCTGGCATGACTGACCTTTTCTTTTTTTTCATCATGTACGTGAACCTGACTAAGGAACAGTGTGCTTAGGTCTTGAGTTCATAAAAAATAACTTTCAAGTTCAAGTTAAAATCATTACTGAAGGAAGCCTGAAGACAACGTGCTCATGGACTCTAGTTTTATCAATACATTGAAGGGTCTAAATTTCTTCAAGAGCATCAAAGTAGGATTTAATCTGAACACTACAATTTATTGGTATCAGATTGGTATGGGGATGGATTAAGGAATTATCTAGTGTTATGTTTCTATAATTATGATTTTTCTGTATAAATGACAAATTAACTTAAATGCAAAATTCAATGCTAATGGTTTTCAAACATGGCATTTTATTGCAGTTAAGAAGGATGCTTAAAAAGACCCACTTTTTCATTAAAACTGGGTTTACTGAGAAAAGGAACCACCATTAACATTTACTTCATTTTAACATGTTTAAAATGATACTGTCATCCCGTTATACAATGTCGGTTATCCAAGGTCCTTAAAATTAGTGGTCTTTACAGTTCTAAAATATTAGTGCTTTATACATTTTTATACAGCTATTGATAAGTTCCCTACAGACACCCTTTCTCAGACTACATCTGAGCATGAACTGTACTAAACTGAAGGGTTCTCTCCATTGTCTGTTTTTTGTATGCTGTACCTTTTCTAGGTTTGCTGTATTGAATTTGTTTTTAGTTATTCGTAAATGTGGTTCATAATATAAAACCATATACACCATTAAATAGACATCTCTCAGATAATTCAAGCTGCATGTGCAGTCTCAGAGTCTCAGTTTGTTGCCTTCACCCTCAGGTACAGTTTTGCAAATTGACCACTTTTCTAGTTTAGGTTAATACCAAAAAGGTTTAATGCCATCCCAACTCTCTGAACCTGTCCCAAGACCGTGAAACTGGGTTTGGCTAGGAAGACATTCAACTTGTTTATCTTGATCCGTAAAAGCGCTATGTATTTTAAGATCTAGATATCTGAGAAGCTACCTCTTTTGTGTTAAACCAGCAAAAATGGATTGCAGTGGTCTCACTATCCATCTTGCAGTTGAGCCCCTCCCTATTTTGTTGACCTTTAGAAGATAAAGCAGGCTTTTCTAATAGCTGTGTGGTATCTTTCATGAGGTAAGGTTCATTAGGTGTTGGCATGTGTCAGTCATGGATATTTAAAGGTATATGCCAAGAGGTAGGTCAGCAAATAAAAGTGAGTTTAAGATATGTTCAGCAATCAGCAGTTTAAAAATATACAAGAAGAATAAGTTCTTTTACCCATGATCTTTACATATGTCCCACTGTTAAAGCTTCTTTACATTATCTATTGTATCTCCTTTGTTGCTGGGCTTACTAGTATCAGCTTTTATGTGTACATAAACATACCTTCACATGAGCTAAGCACCCAGTCCAAAAATTATGGAAGTGAAATATCAGCCACATGCTCAATGAAAGGCTAATCTATCAGACATGTATTATATGTTAATAGAAATTCTTTGTGTTACATTCACTTTTTAGTGGGCTACCTATAGTGACTTAAATAGCTGTAGCGAGATTAGCTGGCTTTCTCTGAATGTCCTATTCATGCCTTTTAACTGTGGCTGTGTAGCTGGAGTGGCATTGCTTACCTGTGTGACACCAGCTGGCAGAAGTCAATAGGCTCAGGTTGTTTTATTCTCTTTTAAAGTGCCCTACTTTAAAAGAGTACAAAGGGTGACTATAATTCTTTAACTCTCACGTACACTCATGTTTGCTATTAATGCCATCTTATTCTCAGCTTCCTATGCAGCATTTAATGTTCAAAGAAGATGAATGTTAAACAGCCATTTTAGGAGACTGAAAGATTTAGCCTTGATTCCTTAAAAGAATTTGTGTAGTAAAATGTCAGCAAGTGTTTGAAATAATTTTAAAAACTCTTCCATAGCATTGGTAACTGTTTCAGTGTTAGCAACACACAGAGGTTCTTCAGGCCAAATCAGACTCCCCATCTCGCAACTGTAGCTGTTGTTTTAAATTCCTGACATTAATCTTGTGTAACTGTGATAGAAGAGTGCTGCATAGTGTGCTGTGAGGTGCTGGAAGTCAGGGGCGTCGCTGGTGCTGGGCACTCCAGGGCACGTGCCCCAAACCCCAGCACTAGTGCCCTGGATCTCTGGCCCAATCGGGCCGGAGATCCGGGGCCCAGCCACGGCGGCCCCGTCACCGGCCAGGGATCTGGGGCCCGGCTGCCCGTGGCAGCGCAGTGGCGCCTGTCCCTGTCCCTGACCGGGGGCAGGGCCTGCAGGCTGGGGGCAGGGCCTGTGGGTCAGGTCCCTCCCCCAGCCAGCAACACTCCTGCTGGAAGTGCTTTCTACTGTCTCAGTTCTCCAGACATGCTGCTTCTGACATGAATGTTGATGGAACTAACAGATTAGAATCATTAGAGAAAAATCTATATCTGCTTGCTGCACAGTAGGAGCAACAATAATTTACTCCATATCTCAACCTTTCTGCAGTCTCTTACTCTGCTGTCTTCTTTGAATTTTCTGTTTAGCAGCTTCTACAAGGGACAGCTCACCTTGCTCTGTGGACATCTGAAGTTGTTTCTTGGGGGGTGATGCTACCATTGCTCTCTTAGACACAGTGTACTGGATGAAAGTGATGTCTGGCAGCCTCCCTGGAGAATAAATTGAAGTTTTGCAAGGCCTCTTCTATCCAATCAACTTTATGCAATAGCAGTACACTGTTAGTAAAATGGAGATTTAAGATACATGGCGTGAATCTAGAATCTAAGTCTGAATTCTAAGGTTGTCCCATTTCATGAGACTGGTTTACTCATTAAGAGGGGCCATGAGTGCAGGGGACTGGACTCAATAGCCTGTCATGGTTTCTTCCGTTTCTATGACTCTATGAAAAAGAAAAGCAAGGAGTCCTGTGGCACTTAAAGACTAACAAATTTATTTATCGCATGAGCTTTCGTAGGAGAAAATCCCACTTTGTCAGACACTTTGAAGATGGGGAAAATTAGAGAATGGGAGCAAAATAAATGCAGGCAAATGTAAGTCATGGGATCAGGTCACACAGTAACAACAAATCAAAGCAGTTGTTAAGATTCAGACACTGGGAAACAGCACATAGAGGAAGGTGAATCATAGAATCATAGGGTTGGAAGGGACCTCATAGGTCATCTAGTCCAACCCCCTGCCAGAGGCAGGCCCACTCCCACTAAACCATCCCAGTCATGGTTTTGTCCAGCCGGGCCTTAAACACCTCCAAAGATGGAGACTCCACCACCTCTCTAGGCAGCTCATTCCAATGCTTCACCACTCGCCTAGTAAAAAAGTTCTTTCTAATATCCAGCCTCGACCTCCCTAACTGCAACTTGAGACCATTGCTCCTGAGGTCAAATCACCTGCTGTAATGGGAAAAGAATGCATAGTCATGATTTAATCCTTCTTTCACACAATCAAATCTGCATATTAATTCCAATTCTGCAGTTTTACTTTGAAGTCTTGATGTGTTGCCCATCTGTTTGAACACAGCTATTAACAAATGATCAACAGAGTGATTAAGAAGATTGAAATGCTCAGCTACTGGTTTTTGAATGTTGTAACTTCTGATGTCAGATTTGTGCCTATTTATTCTTTTGTGCAGAGATTGTCCTGTTTGTCCAATGTATAAGGTGTGGTGGAATTTCTGGCATGTGATGGCATAACTCATATTGGTGGATGAGCAGGTGAATGAGTCCTTGATAGAGCAGGTGACTTGATTCGGTTCTATGATTGTGTCTTGTGCGGATATGTGGGCAAAGTGGTTTCTTGGAGGGGTATATGCCTACGTTAATGTTTCTGTTGTTAGGTCTGTAGTTACTGGTGAGTATCTTTTTAAGGTTAGGGGACTGTCTGTAGATGAGAAGAGGTCTGTCTCCCAAGGCTAGAGAGAGCGAGGGATCATCTTTTAGAGTAGGCTATAGGTCCTTAATGATGTGTGGTGGAGGTCTGACTTGGGGGTTATATGACCAGTGGCGTTTTGTTGTTTTCTTTCTTGGGCTTCTCCTGCAATAGTTGACACTTCTAAACTCCATCCAATCTGTTTCTGGTGCTTCCACAGTTTTGAATTATTGCACTCAGATGGTACTTTTTTATTTTAATGGATAGCTTAATTTCTCTAAGAATTCCCTGTAAATTACCCTTTATTTTTCTGAGTTTAAGTTTTGAAAACTGTCATTTATAAAGATGTTCTCCTGTGTCTTTAAATTCATTTTATATTCTTTTAAAACTGATTGCAGGGTTTAACTATCAAAATGGTCATGTGTGAGTTTATCTACACTTCATTACATAAATCCTTAACCATATTTTACTTGTTAAATATAAATGTTAAAAAGCTCTTTGGGTTTTTGCATATCAGAAATTGTAAGAAGTTTAATTATGCTTCTTAAGCAGCTCCAGCAACTCCTCAATTGATGTGTATGTGGATTTATTTGTACTATACATACAGACAGTGAGTAAGATCTTCATCTCCACTCCAGCCCCTTTACCAGAGGAACACAGGGTCAGATCAGCAGAAAGAGGCCTTAAAAGCCAGTCTCTGACTGGAGGACAATTTCCTAGGTGCAGGAGCAGCTTTGGAAGATAATCGTTAAGGCTTTGTCCTGACTATCCCCTCCCAGGTCGTCCTGACTCCCAATGTAGGGGGCTCACTTGTGAAGGAGTTGCAATATATTGCACCGCGGGTAGCCAAGGGAGTGCCACAGCCCATAGAGCAGCTTTTGGCGGCTACCCTAACTTAGACAGCCTCCCTGGACTCCATTCTGAGGGGATTTCTCCAGTTCCTGGAATGGTCAAGGATGAGAAGGTGCAAAGTGTTACTTTGAGGCCACCATAGTTGCTGGCCCCTTAGGCTGTAAGTTTTGTGTTGCCCCTCTTAACAGTACAATAGAAAAGCTCAGAATGTTATAGTGAAAACAAAATCTTTATCTACTAAATATTCTGCCCAGAAGTTGCATTAGGCCAATCTGTCTCTGGATTACCAAGATGTAGGAATGAAAATTGTTTCACTGCAGGCTGCACTTTAGGGTAGGACAGTGCTGCAACCAGCCACCTTGCTTGTTACAGGTATTCTCTTCAGAGGTCAATTCAGTTTTCACTAGATCAGTTCTGTGAAAATTTGTCTGTATCTGGGAGTTAGGAGCAGCTCTATGAGTTAATATAGAGCTGTGTAAGGACTGCTTTATGAATAACATGTATGTGTTTGCTCAGCTATCTGTAATTTCCCAAAGTATCTAAAACTTCCCAAAATTTGGTATAGTACTAATTGATTTATTTTTTGATTCGTTTTGGTTTGGTCAGCTGATTATTAGTAAAAGATCTTTCACATTTAATATTAACAGCTGTCCAATAAATATACTTCAATAGTCCAAGTGCTTTGATGTGATTCTATCACAACATGGTTTAGAGTGAAAATTTTAGTGCAAAGATTCAGATATAGATATGGGGTTTTGTTTCATTTTTTACTGCTGAGTTTTTCTGCATCCTAGAATGCTTGGTGTAAAGCAGCGTAGTCATTTACTACATCTATGAAATGGAATTTATACCAGCATATTCCTGTGACTGAGATATGAAACTGAAAGGAGATATAAGGTATTTTTCCTTTCTTTAATGCTTGGTGTGATTATGAAAACATTTCCTACCTTTATTGTTTTGGGTATTATACTATGTCTGTTTCAAATGCAGACTTCTGCACACTGCTTCTGCTTCCTGATTTTTCTGCATGTTACCTCATTGCTACACTCAGTCCACATTACTCAGTGCTGACTTAAGTCTTACCTGTTTAAATTCCTCACTGCCTGCCCACGTCTTTTGATTTAATGTCATGCGTCTTGCCATCAGCTGTGTGTCTACTCAGCGGCAGCTGCCTGCATGTCCGTCTTTTCTTCCTACCCCACCTCCGTTCTCTACTCCTGGCAGGTCTTCCTAACATCTCTTCTCTCTGGGGCTACATGCCCACTTTAGGTTTGGAGCATTGTTCCTTTCATACTGAATCCCCACCTCTTTTTATTCAAAGGCCATCTCAAAGAGACGTTTGTCCATCTGTGTCAGTAAAGATTTTTCAATAACAGGTTAGAAAAATACCTGTCGGAGATGGTTTAGGTTTACTTGTCAGCCTTACATTTCTGGGATTCTGAAATTACTGTGGGTCTGAACTTTTATTTGCTTTGTGTGTTGTCATTTGTTTGTCTTAGTTCTGCCCAAAAGGTCGCAAACACACTTCCCTGATGCAGTTATAGTGCCATGCAGACTGCTGGCACTCAATTTACTATTATTTGCACAGCTGGTTGATTATGATTCCATTACATATAAAATCCTGGGATCAGAGTAAATCTTGGTGATTAACGATAAATGCTCTAGCATCTTTGTGAGTAAGCTTACATTAGACATTAAACAGAAACAAAGTAATTAATCCAGCCATATAGACTGTCTTATATGTCTGTTTGTTGCCAATATCCAGTTGATATAATTGCAAGGCTAACATTTGTTTTCCAATCTTTGCCTGTGTAGCTCCCTAAAGAACTTTTTATATTGTGTTTGTGATTGAAACGGCAGATTTTTGCATAAGTTTTCAGTGTTATGTGAGATCTTTATGAAGTTTCTTTAAGTATAAGGGATAGATTGTCGATTCCAGAATCTCTGAAAAACAATACAGAGTTCCCCTTGCATAGTGCTTACAACCACTGATCTGCTGACTGGCCCCATCTTATAAACGCATGTTGCTGTGTACTGCTAGCCATCCCTTCAAATGTTTTCTGTTCTCACTAATGCCCTCAAAATAATTTACCTCTCAATGTCAGTGATTCCTACTTAAAGCTTCAGAGAAGAGGCTTGGACAAGGTTGTCTAATGATACAGCTGTCTGCCTATGAGAGTGAAATTTTGTCAGTTTAAAAAGTGGGGGATGTAGGGGATTAGGATTTAGAACTGCAGGGGTCAGACTGCAATTATTCTCAGCTCCACCAGTGGTTCATCATGTAACCCTAGATTCACTCGTCCAATCTGAAAGAATGTGCTTAGTACTTATCTACCTGTCTAAAATGCTTTGATGTCTATGGATGATGCTGTGTGAGTGACTTAGCACACTGAGAAGTATATCACTCCTATGTCTTACATATACTACATCTTGCTGTTTCACCAAAGGGGTTGTGCACATATGTGTCTTCCAAAAGCTAAGAACTAGTTAGTTGTTAAGGTCACACACATAATATTTAGAAGCAGTGCACTGGAAACCACTTTCATCTCAGTGCAAGGTTTACATTAAATATACACTACACTGTACAAGTGCAGTACATGATTGAAGAGTTGTGTAACATGTATTGGGTTAAAAAACTGTTGAAGTAAAATTTGTCATGTGAGATGGGTGCCTCAGAGCTATCTCACTCAATATAAAGAACAATGGTCATCCCTCGATACCCATGCTTACTGTCTAAACTAGATGCAGACTGGACAAATGAATTCCCTGAACCCTGAGAATCGTCTGAGACCCTTCTGAAGTGGGGGCAGGGCTTGGGATAGCCTGTGACTGTACAAGAGAAGTAAAAAAGGCCCAAATGATTACCCACTACAAGATGAGACTCTGTGTCAGTAGGATGTGGGAGTCTTAAGGAAATGCGGATCCGGTTCTTTCGACTGGGAAAACATGAAGAATTAGCCTTTGGATGAGAAATACCTTGTTAGACACAAAAGCAGTGTGTTAATAAGTATAGACTACAGACTGTGTCATATATTTTTCTTTTACCTGTAATGTTATGTTTTCAAATCCTTATTCTTACTTTCATTTCAGTGTTTGTCTCAAGGTCTCAATAAACTTCAATTTAGTTTTATTATAAACATGTCCAAGTGCCTTGAGCTGAGACGAAACAATGGTTTGGGGTGCACTGCTTTCATGGAACTGAAGGATCAGTGTAGATTAATGTCTGTGACATTGTCATTGTTCAGATGACGCAGTGGATGCTACATTAACAGACTTTATAAAAAGGAAATATAGATTACTGGGTAAAGAAAATAGGAATGGGAATAAAACATACAACAGGTAGCACGTAGAGCAGTAGGCATCATTCTTATTCTAAACCTTATCATACTTGCCATTATCTGAAATCTGTTCACTCCCATTTTAGCCATTAGGAAATATAACAAAAATCTCTCTCTCTCTCTCTCGCCACACACTATAAATATCTGGAATAGCAATTTGCAGAGAGAGAATTTACTCTACAAGAAGTTACTACAACAGAAGCAAATAGTATCAAAATGTAGCATGTGTGCTCATCATACAATCAGCTTTTGCAAGTGTTCTTTTCATACTAATATTTACACTGAGAAGAAATTTAACTGAAAATTAAATGCTCCTATTACAAAATGTGCTCTAAGTTCAAATAATGGACTTCCTGTATATTATCTCAGAAAATTTTACAAGGGTAGAACTGGAACCAAAAGTAAGGTTAATATTAAGACAGACAGAGGGACTTAATAACTCCTGCCTGTAACACTAGAAATACACTGAAAAACTTTAATTTGTATAAATACCCAGAAATTGCAATAAGAACATCTGTGAGCATTTTTACCCTGGATACAGGGAGAAGAATATAACAAGTGCAGGAAAGTCTGTAGTCAATGAACTAAAAAGCCTATTCAATATGAATCTTGTGTGAAGTGTTATGGTCTTATGCTTTGCAGGAGGTTAGTCAAGTCTTAAAATCTATGAATCTGTTATGTTCAGTTTAAAGTGACAGCTATTTTTCTCCAAAGACAAAAAATTTATATTTAATATTTCAGCAATTAATTAAGGTAAGATGGCAAGCAAAGTTAATTAATGAATGTTTTGAAAGACAAATGCCTGACATTATATTTAACATTAAACCAGAATGTGTATGTAAGGTGAGCTGGAAGCAAGTTAAATTAATGCATGCATTCAGTTTATCAAAAGCTACACCCGTACTATACAGCTCATGCAAAGCTGGGAATTGTTATCAGGAGAAGGCAGTAGTAACTTTTGGTTTCCCGAATCTAGTTTTTGAAATTCTGACTAATGCTGCTCCACTGACTTACTGGTAAATTGGTCAGAGCTGGGCAGGTTCTTCATTGGTATCCCCTTCTGTTAGAAGATGTATTGACTGAGAATGGAACCTGCATCTCCTGTGTGTTATAAGCTTAGCAAGTTGGCCATGATAATGAGCCAAATGGGCTTCTTCCAGGGTAAGACCCTAAGGAGAGGGGAGCAAAGTTCTGAAAGGATCCCTTTCTGGTATTTTCTGTATGTTTTTGGTGCGGTGGCAGGGTTTATTCCTTACATACCCCTAAGCTCTCAATGGACTGAGCAACATGTTTAGATCCCAAACCCCACTGTTCCATGCCTGTCTAGGAAAGTCTCCTTGCAGTTTGACTTTCAAAACAGATCTGGCTGTACTGTTTCTGAAGTCCCAGAGAAAGAACTGGTATCAAATCAGTGACAGGAGGGTGAGGTACACACGGGAAGTGGAACTTTCTGCATGAAAACCAGAGTGTGATGTAGCCCAGTTCTTATAATATTCATGGAATAATATCCAGAAAGGACTGGTATTGTTTATGATTTGGCTGACAAGAAGCTTCAAACTTACTTCAAACTTCCACAGACCCTCAAAGTATGGGATCATCCCGCCTTTTTCCCTCAGAGCAGCACTTAATTGAGAAATCAACAGAATGCTTTAATTGATAGGAGAGTGGGCTTCCAGAAAATAAATTTTACCATCTGAACTACCCAGCTCTAATTGAGAATGAAGGAAAGTTATAAAGGTAAAAATGAAATTATATTAATATTAGATTAATATGGTTGCCTGGTTCTATTACAGGTTCCTAAGATACAGTTATCTTCAATTTGTGAGCTGTTAGAAGTGAGGAGGAGATCCAGTAGAGTTGCGATCTGTGTTGGGAAAAGTAGGCTGCACCTTCAATTTCCACAGGCAGTATTTCTATTACAGCCAAACTTGGGTAACATGATGATTAGGGATTATGGTTAATGTGCTGTTTTGAAATCAATTCCATAATCCTGTATTGTGGCCATTCTTTGAGAGTATATGGGACATTGTGTTTATTTGTTCTTCTGTAAGCTCAAAGAATAATTTTCAGTTCTGATGTATTCCAGCTGTATTCAAAGTGAGGTGCAGCGTTGTTTAAAGTCATGAAAAGTTAATCATATTAAAGAAAATCTGGTCTTTGAGGAATTTTAGATCTAACTGCATGACTTTTGAGCCTTCTCAATAGCCTGTACAAAAGAGTAGCGCATCTGTATGTTAAAACATAACTCATTTGTTTCCACTCTCAAATATAAGAATTTGATCAACTTTTTTTATTGTCAGCTCAAATTTGCAGTCAACTGAAATTCTGAATGATAAATTATAGATGAGTGTACCTGAGGGGGCTAAGATGACTGCTATCAGATCTGCGCAATGCTAGATTTTGAAAGGGATGCCTGAAGAAAAGGAAGTCTTTAATAATTAACTAGTTTGTGCAGAGCATGGAGAGGTAGCCTTGGCCTACATAACTGTAACTATTTTTCCTTTATGTCAAAAAGTGTAGTGAGCGGCCATTTCAGTTCTGATACACCAGAGGAGGCTGCAATGCTCTTCTCTAAAGACATAAAAACATCAGACGTAAGAGTGCCAGACAATCAGTGGGGCTACTGGACAATTGAGGTCCTAAAGGAGCATCAGAGGTATGACTAGTGATTTGGAGTCCCTTAGGTTATAGGTGTCCAACTTTTCACTTGAAAGAGACCTGAGGAAAGTAGAAGTGCTGGAAGTCAGGCCCCTTTGAAGAGTCAAATTGGGCACTAGAAATTTGAGAAACTCCATACAATCTCCACTATTCCCTTTGAAAGCCCTGTGCTCATCTGTAGGAAGAGGTGTCAGTTTAAAAAAACACCAAACCCAAACCTTTTACTCAGGTTTACAGCAATTTATCTTTCTGCATTAAAGTAAGAAAGCTACTATTCTTTTAAATTCATGAGTCAAATATTGCCATCAGATGTAAACACACACCTTCACATTGTCCAGTCAACTGTAATTTTTTACCTTTCTACAAAACACTTACTTCAGTTATATGCTTTTAACTCTGCTTGTGACTTTGTGGCATAAGCAGGGCATGTAAGTCCTTGTAAATTTTGAGTATCACATACCTTAAGCAATCGTTTTCAGTAGAGAGAGATCGGTATTTTAGAACTGAGAGTGATCTACAGAAAACATTGCTTTCAGACTGGGGTCCATGACCGTGTGGATCTTTAATGAAAATGAATGTTTTTATTTCAATGCTCTGTTGTGGGTGAGGTGATATACTTGAAACTGGTGGTATTAAAGACAAAAAATATTTTCCTACTAATGAAGTACTGAGCATTTAAAATGTTCAATAGATTATCACAAGGAAAAATAGGAATTGAACAGATGTTTTTAAAGGAAAAAAGTTTAGTGAGAAATATTTGGGTAAAATATCTTTATAGAGGCAAGGAGGACATACTAAATAAGCATAGATAAGGAGTAAATGTATGGAATTCTTGTAGCGGTGAGAATTGTCAGTAATTGTTTTATGAATTGTCCTCTTTATTCTGTTACCCCAGTTACAGGAGGTGGAGGAAAGATCTTTGTTTCATGCAACCCAGAGTCAGCGTTCTTACTGACATCTTTTGAGGTCTAATTGCTTGAGCAAGGTGAAACTGCCCTTCAAATCTTCACGATGGATTTTGCTCATCAGTTTTTAATCCTACAGTTGCATTCACTGCACGTTTTTACATATCACATTCTAGTGAGTGCTATTACAAGTTCCCATAATAGAATGCAATTCAGGACATTTTAAAGCTCTCTTTCTGCTGAGTACTACCCAATTCTTGCTTAGCTGTAGATATGGGATATAGCATGATGTTGGTGAAATGCTATGAAGTTGAATGTGCATTAAGGTTCTGAAGTAGTTTGAGCAATACATAGCTGTTTGTTGTTTGAACACTTCATAGTAAAAGAGAAGTAATTTATTTATATAATTCACTGATAACTGCAACATGAATTTTTTTTATAAATCAGCATGGGTAAAAACTGATTTTCAGGACTTTGGTTGAAAATCTTACTGAATGAAGTTTGCCTTTTATGACAAGACGGAACACTGCTTTGTTCAAGTTTCAGCACTCTGTCATTTTCTCTGGACAGTGATGATTCTGTAGATCACTTATTTTTCAAAATTTGTTTCAAAGCCCATAAATTCTCACTGGTAGGTTGATCTATAATTTGAATTCAAAACTATGGACTTTAGAAATCCTAATTACTTAAGTTTCTTTTTAAAGAGGTAAAATAGGGACAAATTCCAGCTGTAGCTGTGAGCTGTCACTCTTCGAGGTAAGTGATTCTTGAACATATGGTAGCTACAACGGCACTCATGCATTCTATTCATGTTAATATTGCCAAGATTTCACTCATGTAGTGAAAATATCAAAATTTTGTACTAGTGATTATGACCAAATGTGTGTCTCTCACATCTGACAAGTGGAAGAACTGCAATAATGTTACGTATTTATCAATAATGTGGTAAATTATCTACTGATCTGATAGTCACCGCCTACAAGTAATTTTGATTCTGGCTCAGTCAGGTCTGGCAAAGTCATTCAGAATATTTTACAACTACCAAATGAGTAAAGAGAATCTTAAAAGAGAGGCAAAAAAGACAGTAATCTTTGCAGAAACGTCTTATACAAAACTCTCAAAACAGTCATGAAGGGAGTCTTGTGTAGATCCTCAGGACAGCAGTTGTATAGATGTGGTACCTGAAGCGTGAGTGCTTCACCGCTCCCCTAATCTACATGCAGTCATGGGAAGGAAATGGGGAAAAAACCCACCAGGCACTAGAATTAGACCTCAGTAGGAACTGTGTGCATATAGAAATACTTCAGCATTACGAAACAACCAAACAGGTAATTTTGTCTTCAGTAACTATATGTCTATTGATAATTGCACAGCATGCTACAGTGTTCATCCTTAAGAGCTTGGTAATTGCTCTAAGATGCTCTCAGGAACTATGCAGCTTTACTTAAATATTTACCAGTGTTCATGGTCCTTTCCATAGAGTA
>ML681973.1:39234624-39334429 GCA_007922195.1 Podocnemis expansa | reverse complement strand
TGTCATGAGAGAATATCCTACTTTGTCAGACTCTTTGAAGAGGGGGAACTTATAGAATTGGATGAAAATAAATGCAGGGGAGTGTAAGACATGGGATCAGGTCATACTGCAACAGCAATTTCAAAAGGGATAGCCGTGTTAGTCTAAAGCTCATGCAAAAAATAAATCTGTTAGTCTTAAAGAGCCACACAACTCCTTGTTGTTTTTTTGGAACAGCAAATCAGAGCATTTGTAAGGACTCAAACTCTAGGAAACAGCACACAGCAAGAGGTTGAAGTCAAATTACCTGTTACAATGTGAAAAGAATCCATAGTCACGATTCAGCCCTGCTTTCACACAATTTTATTTGCATATTATTTTGATTTTGAGCTGTTTCTCTTTGAAGTCTTGATTTCCCAATGATTTCCTCCAGGACCATTGTTAACAAATCATCAGTGGAGCGATTAGGAAGATGGAAGTGCTCAGCAACTGTTTGTTTGGTTTTTTTTGTGTTGTGATTTCTGATGTCAGTTTTGTGTGCATTTATTCTTCTGTGTAGGGATTGTCCTGTTTGTCCAATGTATAAGGCTTGGGGCATTTTTGGCACACGATGGCATAAATCACATTAGTGGATGAGCAGGTGAAGGACCCTTTGATGGAGTAGCTGGCTTGCTTAGGTCCTATGATGGTGTCTTTTGTGCAGATATGTGGACAAAGTTGGCACCATGGTTTGTTGCAGGGATATTTGCCTGCTTTAATGTTTCTGTTGTTAGGTCTGTAGTTGCTGGTAAGTATCTGTTTAAGGTTCTCCACAGAGATTTCAACAATTTCCACTCTACAATCAAATTGACCCTGGAACACTCCGCACAGGAGATCCACTTTCTGGACACTACAGTACAAATTAGGGATGGACACATCACCACCACTCTATACTGAAACCTACTGATTGGTATAGTTATCTACATCCCTAGAACTTCCATCCTAAACACGCCACATGATCTGTTGTCTACAGACAAGCCGTCAGACATAACCGCATTTGCTCTGATCCCTCAGACAGAGACAGACATCTTCAGGATCTCGATCAAGCTTTCTTATAACTACAGTATCCATCTGGAGAAGTAAAGAATTAGATTGACAGGGCCAGACAGGTACCCCACAGTCAACTACTACAGGAAAGGCCCAAAATTTAAAACAATAGAACACCACTGGTCACCACATACGACCCTCAAGTCAGACCTCTACAACAGATCATTAAGGACCTACAGCCTATTTTAAAAAATGACTCCTCACTCTCTCTAGCCTTGGGAGACAGACCTCTCTTTGCTTACAGACAACCCCCGGACCTCCAATTTTGTTCACATATCTGCACAAAAGACACCATCATAAGACCTAATCAAACCAGCTACTCCATCAATAGATTCTTCACCCGCTCATCCATTAATGTGATTTATGCCATCATCAGGGGTGTTGCTGGGGCGGGGAGGGACCTGGGGCACAGGCTCAGGTGCTGCCCCCAGCCAGCAGGCCCTGCCCCCTGGCCAAGGATAGGGCCAGGCAGGGCCGGGCCAGAAGTGGCTGCAGAAGGCTGGGCCTGTGCCTGTGGCGGCGGGCGGCCAGGCCCCCAATCCCCAGCTGAGGATGCGGCACCACGGCCACAGGCCGGGGATCTGGGGCCTGGCCGCCTGCAGCCGCGGTGGCCCCATCGCCGGCCAGGGATCCTGGGACATGGCCACCTGCAGCCGCGGCGGCGCGGGGCCTGGCCTCCTGCAGCTGCTTCTGGCCTGGCCCGGCCGCAGCCTAGCCGCCCGTGGTGGTGTGGCCCCGCCTGGCCCTATCCCTGGCCAGGGGCAGTGCCAGCCAAATGGGCAGCCGGGCCCTGGACCCCCGGCCCAATTGAGCCGGATATCCGGGGCACTGGTGCTGGGACTTGGGGCACGTGCCCTGGGGTGCCCAGCACCAGCGATGCCCCTGGCCATCGTGTGCCAGAAATGCCCCCAAGCCTTATACATTGGACAAACAGGACAGTCCCTACACAGAAGAATAAATGGGCAGAAAACTTGCATCAGAAATCAGAACACACACACACACACACAGACACACACCCACCCACACACACACACACACACACACAGTTGCTGAGCACTTCCATCTTCCTAGTTACTACATTGATGATTTGTTAATGATGGTCCTGAAGGAAATCAATGGGACATCAAGACTTCAAAGAGAAACAGCCGAAATCCAACTAATATGCAAATTAAATTGTGTGAAAGCAGGGCTGAATTGTAACTATGGATTCTTTTCACATTGTAACAGGTAATTTGACTTCAACCACCCTGTGTGCTGTTTCCTAGAGTTTGAATCCTTACGAATGCTCTGATTTGCTGTTGCAGTATGACCTGATCCCATGTCTTACACGCCCCTGCATTTATTTTCATCCAGTTCTGTAAGTTCTCCCTCTTGAAAGAGTCTGATGAAGTGTGATATTCTCCCATGAAAGCTCATGCAATAAATAAATCTGTTAGTCTTTAAGTAAGACTCTTTGCTTTTTTTGCTTTACTAGACTGCCATGGCTAACCCTTTGGAGTTTTTCTAAAGTTATCATAGAAACCTGGAAACAACTATTATGCTTTTTGTCTGTCAGAAGCTCTGTACAAATTTGTATTCATATAACACTGCTAAGAAGTGGGTAGAAGCATCAGGGAAACAGGTAATGGTAAGGTGACTTTAAGACCACACAGTGATCTAGTAGCAGAGCCAGAAACAAGATTCCCTGCTTAGATTGGCAAATCTTAGCTTATTCCTCCAAACTGCACTGGCTAATGTTGTCTCCCACCTGCAGGATTCATTACCATGGCCATTTACTGTTCCAGTCCCTGATTCATTCTCTGCAGGGTCACTACTGAAGTAACTCAATACTGGAGCAAACTGAGGAACAAGGGTGCATAGTCTTTGAGCTTTGCCCTGGGAAACAGGAGTATCAGCGTGGTGCTTTTGCTGCTAAGCAGTTATGAGCAGATTGTGCCATATGATATGGGGCTGGAAGGCCCTGTTTGCACATGCTTTCTGCATGGCAACTTCAGAACTCCATGATCATTGAGTCAGTTTGAATTTTGTTCATTCCAAGACTAACCTGTTTTTTAAGATAGTTATGGCCCCTGCAGCAATACTAATTTGAGCATCTCACAATCTGTAAAGACGTTATTCTCCTAACACTTCTGTGAATTAAGAAAGGGCCACTACTCCCCTTGTACAGATGGGGAACAGAGGTGCAAAGAAGCTAAGTGACATACCCATAGTCACACACACAGACTGTCACAGAGCAGGAAATTGAACTTGGTCTCCCAAATTTCAGGGTGGTGCCCTAAATGCTGAACTATTCCTCCATTTTTTGTCCATCCCACACTTTCTTACTTGAATGTTCTTATTTTTAGCCTAATTTGGTTTATATGGCAATTGATTTAAGGAGTTTAATGCGATTGTCCTGCAGTGCTTGACATCTTCAAATTAGATAATTGCAAATAAAAAACAAACCACAGAATATTGCATGTGGTATGGTAATCTTGCCGAGAAGCTCTACTGAATACATTAGATAGATTGCTTTAAATTGTGTTGTTTTGCCTTATTATATGGATTGCCATTACTGACTTCTACAACTGAATTTGTAAATGCATTAGAGTTCCCATTCTCCTCAATTTTCCATCACTGACTAATTCTGAGACTTTCTCCTTTTAAGTTAAATTTTTATGTATCTTCTTGAAATTATTTGGAGATTTCTGTACCAGTGAAACTCCATCAGTTGTTTGTTGTTTACAATAGAAACACTAACTCTATTCTGAAGACCAATTTATTCAGAAGACAATTTAAAAGATGAAATTTTAAAAGGTTCCAATTTAGCAGCCCTTCTTGAATAGCTCTGTTTTTGTGAAATGTGGTTATTGGCCATTCCAAAATGCCTTGTGGAGTATGCAAAGTTGAGAAGGAGAGAGATTATATAATTAGGCTAGGAAGGATTAGATTTTTATCTGTAAACACTGATTTTACTATGTATGCACACAAAGTGAAGAAAAAATATTCCTGTTGAGGTTGACTGAAATTTGTAGATAGGCAATGGAAGCAAAATGCTGCTTCAGAACTTACTACAATTGCATTTAAGGATATTTGCCTTGCTATTGGCTTTGCTTATTTTGACATGTGATGTTGACCATTCGTAATAAAAGTTATGAAGCTTTAACTTTTTTAACCTTAATGTATACTGTCATTAATAATTGTTTGCCCCTTATTGTTTGACTCTGACCCCAATAATTTTCTACAGTCATAAACATTTAAGTAAACAAAAATTGCTTAAAAGTAAATGACAATATTCTCTACTCTAATTATCACAGACATGAAAGGGAATTCTTCCAAGCCTACAAAAAATGCAACTACATATTGAATTTTCACAGGACCTGACTTTGTGCAAAATCTATGTATTGCAATGGTTGAGTGCCTCCTTCTCTGGTGTCTTCACATCATCAACTGCAATGGAGTTGAATTAGAAAGTATATAGCAAAGGGCTTTTATGAGTACATAGATGCCAGTTAATTCCATCTGACCGTATCTGCACATAATCATGGTGTGTGACTGTAGAAACTGTACAGATGAGTTTTTAAAAGGCTGACTGGAGGCTCTGGTCTAATGGCCTGGGGGCTAATTATACTGAAAAAAATACTGAAGAATACACTGCAAATTAAGGTACCATATTCTTCTCAAATAACTTTGTACAATGTTGGAGTAGTTTTATTAGCATTAATTGAAATACTAATTTACTTCGGCTTACTAATGAGCAGAATCTGCCCCTTAAAATGTCAGTTCCTGAGAAGCGCCTAAATTAAAGGTTCAGGCAGCAGCATTAACTTGCCTGTAGCCCATATAAGTAAAACCTATGTAATCTTAAAAATGTATGAGAAAATACTCATTTTCATATTGCTGAATCTATACCAGATGGGCAGTGAGATCTAGGTTGTGTAGCTATAAGACCTTGTCTCTAGCTTGTGATGACATTTTTGGTTTTAAGTGGGAACACAACATTCTTCTCCTTGTTCTTAAACTCTTACACTCTGTTGCAGAGATGGTGCTGTTTGTGAAAGCAAATTTTAAAAAATACTGTCCTTTAACAGCAAATGATTGATCAACAAAACATGAGCACAGAGCGTTCTTTTGGCGCTGTGTTATGTAAACTACAGCAGCATCATTCTCCTTTTGCTGCAGAACTATCTGTTTTTGAGGGGGCTGTAAGATAACAGGTGCTATAAGTATTTTGGAGAAGTGCCATTTGGATTCAAAAGTTATTTATTGGGTAGTCTAACAGTTTGATACTTTCATAGGATACCACTTTTATATACATTTATATTGTAAAGTGCTTAAGCATTGCTGTCTGTTTAAATGCTGTATCAGTGATTATGAAAGGGTTGCCATTTTAAAGTAAAGATGAATGTTGGATAGAAGTGTCTGCTTTTGAGACATTGTGACTCAATTGATGCAATTCCCAAAGATAAATTTGACGATATGAAGGTTTTGGATTTTTATTCCTTCCCAGACTTTTGGGAAGATAGGAAGCCTGATACTCATTTTCCTTTCCATGGCAATACAGTAATACAGGTGTCTTTGTATTCAAGGAGGTATGCCATATGTTGCACAGGGAATAATATGTGTGGTATTAACATGTCTGAAATGTTAATAGTATTAATATTTTTCAGTTCTCTAAGGCTGTTTTGCAATGTACCTTAAAATGTGCATAATATGAAGCATGGAAATAAAACTTGTGCTGAAGCGTGAACTTTGTGTTAAGCATGAAAAGCTTTTTTGAAAAGCACTTGGATGTTTGCGTAACTTGAAGCACATGAATAAAACTAAGCAGATGCTGAGATTCCTTAAAGTGCTATGCTGAACTCTGATGCCATTTTGAAATGCTCTGGTAAACTGGAGCCCACATACTCAGGAGTCTGCAGGTTAATTGTATCTAGGGTGACCAGAGACCAAGTCTGAAAAATTGGGACATGGGGTGCGGGGTAATAGATGCCTGTGTAGGAAAGCCATGAATATTGGGACTGTTCCCAAGGGCAGATTAGCTGCCCTGGGGACCCCAGGCTCCCCTGCGCCATGCCCCCCCACCCCAGAGTCCCTCCTAGCATGCTGGCTTGTGGGAGGGCTGTCGCTGGGTGTGGGGGCCATGGAGCCAGAGAGCACTCCCACCTCGACCCCACTCTGGCCAGTCTGCCCCCTGCGGTGGGGCTGGCTGGCACATGATGTGGCCCCTGGCGCAGCACCGCCCAGGGCCACAGGGCCCGGAGGGCTGTTCCTGGAGTTGAGGCTGCGCTGCATGCAGCTGTCCCACCCCCAGCAGAGCAAAAAAGCGCTGGTCCATAGCCAGGGGTTAAAGCATAAACTGGTGGGCCCTGGAACCCTCCTAATCAGGTGGGTCCTGTTCCCACATGGGTGGTCCCCCCCACACACCCCAGCCACGGACCCCCAAATGCCAGCCTCCACCCACCTACCCTGCACCCCAGCTCCTGCCCCCCACATACCAGCCTCCCATCCCAGCTACTGCCTTCGGCTGCCTTCTGGCTGCTGGTCTCCCCAACCCCCCACCATGCTGCGCCCTCTTCCCCTGTTGTCCTGGGCTGACCCCCTCCCCCATGCCTGTCCCCAAACTTCCCCCCCAGAGCTTCTTTACCTGCTGCAGGGCAGAGGGGCCCTGGCCCAGGCCTGAGGCTCTGGCCCTGAGCCAGCTCTCGATGAGCATGCTTAGAGGTTCTGAGCATGCCCAGTGAGAGCCAGCCCAGGGAGGGAGATATAAAATCTCCCCCTCCCTGCTGGATGGAATGCAATGGAACGTGGTTCAGGGATCTGCTGTTTTTAGGGGCTCCAGGTTTGGGGGTGGCCCTAAAAATAGAAAATGGAACCAGAACGCTGTGTTCCAGGGCCTGCTGTTTTGAAATGGTGGGCCCTGGAATTCACTGTTCAGCTCAGTTTTCTACTTTTAGGTGCCCTCTAAAAATAGTGGGCCTTGGAACAGCATTCCACTGCGTTCTGACTTATTTTAACCCCCGTCCTCACCACTCCTGTGGCGGCCCAGGGGCAGAGTAAGAACACAGAGCCTGACTTCTGGCCCCAGACCCCTCCCATCCTCCACCCCTGTCCAGCCAGCAGGGCAGGAGCACTGCAGTTCCAAAGCCCTGCCGGTGCTCCCTAATTCGTACTGGTGAACTTCCCCTTTTTCCTACCTCTGTTACCAGTTGCAAGAGTAGTCTTTTAAATGTTAAAGAGCTAAGGTCTCCTTTTCTTCCAAGGGCCCCCATATAAAATTGTAGTGAGCTCACTTTATGCTATTTCTATATGAATATTTTGCTTAGGATTGCAAAACTGTTCCAGTTTTCAGGCTTTCAGTAAAAATCTTCTTGCTCTATGAGACTGAGGGCAAAATGGAAAAGATAAACCTACATTCTCTGTCTTGTATTGCATCATAACATTGCTCCAGGTGATGGGGTTTTTTGTAGTGATGCTATATTAACAGTGCATGGAAAATATCGAAAACCTTGTCGTCTGTATTGCTAACGTGCAGGTACCTATAAAGCCACGGAGGGAATAACCTCAAAGGTTTGATGTTTGTTATTTTAGAAGGCTATTGGCTGTTATATCTGCACTGCAATTAAAAGATCAGCAGCACAGAGTCTGACCTCAGATCTGCTGACTTGGTGTCATAAAGCTCAGTCTATGGGTCTAAAATTTCAGTGTAGATGTTCAGGCTTGGTGGGTTCTAAGGCTAAGTCTACACAAGCAAATTAGTCCAGATTAAGGAGGCTTAAAATTTTTTTTAGTTGGAACTAAGCAAAGCTTAGTTTGAAGTAGTTAGTTTTAGTTGGAACTAAGCTCTTAGTTCAAACTTATTTTGAACTTTAGTTCGAACTAGCACAATGTAGTTGTGCTAGTTGAAACTAAATAAGTTTGAACCAAGTGGTTAGTTTGAACTAGCCATCTTTTTTTTAGTTTGAACTAACTTTTAGTTTGAATGAGCTGTGCTTTTTTTCAAACTTTTTTTTCTTTTTTCAAACTAACCCATGGTGTAGACATAGCCTAAGACTCTCCCCCATTGTGGGATCTGAGGCATGGGCTCTAACTAAGCCTGAATGTTTACATTCTAATTGCATAGCCACACTGCATGATCTCCATGACCCTGAGTCAGCTGATACAGCCCAGCTGTGGGTCTTTTATCACAGTGTAGATGGACCCTCAAAGTTCAAACACTTAAGCAGATCCAAGAAGCTCTTCTGAGAGACTCAGACTCTCTCCTCTTTTCTAACAGTGGAATCCAAAGACCTTCCACATCTAATACAATGGGCTATGGTTAGTAGTTTTACTCCTGCTGCTAATACCTTTATCATGGTTGGAAGACATGCTCCTGTGGTGTTCTCCTGGGAAATAATTTATTTAAGACATTAAGCAACAAAGAAGCCTTCAGTGGGAAACATTAATTTTTAACAATGTATGCAGTCATTTGCTAAACAACACTATTCTTCAGCACTGATCAGATTATTAGAAAATTGTGTCTGCAGTAAAGAATTGATTTTTCGCTTGGAAGTTTAAAAGTAGAAACAAGTCCCTGATCTTTACTTCCACCTAACCTTGATGTTGAAGTTAGATTTTAGAAAGCATTTTGTTATGTGACTGAAATAACTTTGTGTGTGTGTGTGTGTGAATAATTACTTCATGGACTTTTTAAGGTAAAACCTTAGCATTGGTGGGGGCTGGTAACTGGTGCAAGGTATAATGAACACTTTAAAGGAAATAAATACAAGAGTGGAATTGTGAAAAGGAAAAGGGGCACTAGAACCAGGTAATAAAATAGATCAAAGAAGGATTTAGTGAATTGGTTGTTGCTGCATTTAATGCTGCCACATTTCCTGACTGGTTTAGTTGAGGCTGCCTGAAATGCTCACTCTGTACCCCACAACGTTTTTCATCTCTTCAGAACCAATCTCATGATCTCTTGATGAAGCAATATTCTAAATTTGCTGCTTTGTTGCTTACTTCCAAGCTCATTTGATTGTTGTGTGTTTGACATTTTGGAGCCAGGCAGGCAGATATACAACACTGGACGTTCCAAAGTTCTAGTTAGTCTAGTTCAGCAAAACAAACAAGGAGTCTGGTGGCACTTATAAAGACTAACAAATTTATTTATTGCATGAGCTTTCATGGGAGAAAATCCAACTTTGTCAGATGCTTTGAAGTTAAGGTGACTGTTAACTGTATAGCCAAAGCAAGCAGAAATGGTTACAAATGAATTCCAATGTATATTCAGTCTCCACCTATTTATTTCAATAATGATTTCTTCTCTGTATTTTAGAAATCTGTCTGTATTTTATACACTAATAAAATGCTAAAATAAAGAACAATATGTTTAAGTTACTGCAAACTTGAATTGTGCCTTTAGTGGAAACTGCAGATATCCTACTCTTAACTGGTGGTATAGTCCAGTTTTGTTACAAGCATAATTTTATGCATATATACACAGGAAGAAATTGGAAATTCTCTAGCTCCTGTTAATCACTTACTTTTGGAAAGTTTGCAGTGAAGGACTCTTACCACTTACTTGAAAAGACACTTTAAAGAAGATGACCATCTTTTTCTCCTCTTTCTTGAATGGACATTTAGTACTTTTGGTACATATCAAAGGCCTTAGCCTTTAAATAGCATTTAGTATTTTTGTAAAGATAATAAATATATTACATGTTCCACTTCTGTGCAGTGCTTCAGATATTTGTCATTTATGTCTGTCAGTGACTTTATTTGCTGAATGAAAGATTCCAATATACACTGAAATCATCTTAAGTACTATGTGTACTTGAATAGGCAGAACAAATGTCTGGCACTAGACAGCAGTGCTTATTGTGTCAAGTCTTTGAGATGTCTTTTGTTTTTAACTACTTCTAATTAATGCCATTCAAACCTACTAAATTAACTCGGAGGCATGTGCCAGTTATTGTAGGGAATGTGCCTCTACATTGTCATTTTGGTCAGTCAAGTGGTGTTTATAAGCTAGAAGCACTGTGATATTAGCTCTGGCTGGATGGGAAACTCCAGCACTGACATTCACAGTGTTCTGAATACAGGGTATTTCACATGGAGTATTTCTTGAGATCAAATTTAGCATTGGCTACTCCTGCTTTACTTAGTAGAGTTGTCATTCCTGCAGTCACTCATAATCCAGTCAGTGGATCTTGGCTACTTCTGCCTAATGGCAACAGATTACCACCTCACCCATTGCCCACAGCAGGTAGTGACCAGCAGCTGTACCCATAATGGCAGTGAATGAGAGAAGCATTGCTGCAATGATCTGGAGAAGGAACAACGTACTGGTAGCAAGTAGTGGTAGCTTCAATAGAAGGATGGGCCTTATAGGCAGAGTTGTGTATGAGCTTGGAGGCAAATCTGTGTGGATTTTGGATCAAATCTGAAGAGGAAGAATAGGAAAAGAGGTGGGTACAGGGAAAGCTCACAAGAAGTGAGACTACGTAGGAGAGTGAAAGAGGGAAAAGCAAAAAAAGATTACTGGAGAAACAACACAAGGATTGAGACAGCAAAAGAAAAAGATGTCAGTGGAAGAATTCCAGTTAGAAGAGAACTAAAGCACACTAAAAATGAGAGGGGAAACAGAGAGATGAAAGCTATTTTAAGAGTAAGTGAGATGAAGAAGATTCTATAAGACGTAAATGTTGTTTCCTTAAATGATTTATAGGAGTACAGGAGAAGAGAGACCAGAAACAAGCAGTCAGGTTATGATTTATTTTTCTAGCTGTTTCAGTTAAGGTAACCAATAATTATGTTCTATAAGTTGTGAGGTAGAAATTGCCGATGAGAAGCATTCTTATTTCAGATACAGTCTGCACCTGTTCACACTTTCTTGTTACCATAGCCAAATATTTTTTCCTATGCTGATAAACATCAGGGAAAATCCATTTTTCTTTCTGATTCCGTGTGCAATACAGGTTATAGTTTTCCAATCAGAAGGTAGAGGTAATTGACTTATTGTAATGCAAGCTCTTGGCCTTTTCAGATGGTGGCTTAGCTGCATCCCTAGTCTACTATGGCTTATGGGCATGCTGAACTTGATGCACTGTCTTATTCACTTCAGCAGGGTTCTGTATTGGGCACAGCAGTTCGCCCATCATAACATTGCAGGATTAGGCCTAAATGCTGTTGTTCTTCCTTCACGCAGTAGCAACTCTCCAGCACCTTGCCATGTCAGTTTCTCAGCAGAAGAGAACTGAGGATGCAGTCTAAGTATGCTCTGCACATAACTTGTTTTATTTATCTGCACACCAATCCTGAAACAAACAACATGCAGTCCTGTCCTTTTTTACAACAAATTCATCCTCAAACCCATGTCCTGTTTCTAGCGAGCAGCTTTGATTGAGGTTGATTCCAATCAGAGAGCAAAGTTTCCGGCTGCTATCTCAGCTCCCTGCACCCATAACTTTCCACAACACCTGATGACACAGCATGTGATACCGTGCTTCAAACATTTGTTCACATGCAAAGACAAAGAACTTGGAGAACTACTTTAACCCCAGTTGCTATAACAATGCTTTTCTGGACTGATGCCTCAAATGAGATTGTCATTCTCATTTTTAGCACAGCCTTTTCTACATCCACAGGTTTCTGACTAAAAATGAGATTGGTTTTTGAGTAATTCCTTTTTGGTTAAATGCAGCCAAGTTTGTTCCCTTAGGTTTTTTGGTTGTGACTATGACCTTGTGGACATTTCTTAAATTTCAGAATTGAAATTCAGAAATTTGTGTTCCATTTTTTCCTGTGTTTAAGTTTTATGTATTCCTCCCCACCCTCTCTTCAGCCAGCTTTACTAATCAGTGATTTTGGCTATTAAGTTAAGATTTTCAGTGCTCTGCAAAGCAGGTTTAGGATTTTGCACTGGAGATGAGGAAGGGCTGTTATGGAGACTGGTATGTGATTTTATTAGTATACAAATGAAATGGAAAATAATCACACCAAACCAATTTTTATTAGAAGTCTACCTTTAGTTTTTGAAAAAGCTGGCTCTTTCCAAGGTCCTGGCTGTGATCTTACTAGCTTAATTGAAAGTCCTCTCATGACTCACTTGATGTCTTTGGTGGTCATCATGCTCACCTGAGTTCAGAGCAGTTTAACTAGCCATAAAGTCTCAGTGGATGAAATAGCTGATCTTAAGGGTACACTCTTCTCCCACCAGCTGCTGTTTGCAGAGGAGTTGCAACTGGTCTCACCAAACACTGAGCAATTTTAATATGTATAAACTGGAATATCTTCAAAAAAAAAAAAAGATGTTTCAAAGTGCTTCTCCCAACCCCTCAATCTGTCATTGTGGCCTTGTTAGTAGAGAGGTGGCTGATCAGCTCAGTATCAGACTGGAGAAGAGTTTCATAGTAGCATGAGGAGTAGAGCAGTGGTTGCTGAGGAAGATGAGTAGCTGGCCTTGAGACAAGGAATGAAACCTTGTTTTATGGGGCCCCCTTTTTTTTAAATCAAAACTTTCTAGTGAAGATATGGGCTCAAAATTGAGCTTGTGGGCCTAAAATTTGGTACCTTAGGTTTTAAGTGCATGGATGAACTGTTCCCCTCCCAGTGCCATCAGTAAGTGCAAGCATCAACAACTCCCACTGGTTTTAGCAGGAGTTGCAGATGCTCAGCTCCAGAAAAAATCAGGTCATTCTCATGTTTTACTTCAGAAACACATGCTAAACTTTTTGGGGCAAAATTCTTCAGAAGTACTCACTGTCAGATAGCAGAAGTGTGCTAATGCCTCAATCCAAGTTCTAGTAATGTCTTAGTGAAGCCATAATTTTGCTCTTGCTTTTTCCTTAGATGTAATTTGTAAACCTAATCAAACAGCAAAACCATTTATGCAAATTGGTGTACAAATAGTAAGGCTGACTCCTTAATGATACTTTCCCCACCCTGCAAAATTGCCTTTTATTTAATTAAGACTCTCCAGGAGGCTGACTTTTTCTCTGACTGAGACAACAGCTGTACTGCAGTGATGAATTCCAGAAAGAGCTAAACATATCTGTGACTGCTGTGAATCTTGGCAGAACAATGGGAAAGATCCTCTTCGTATTGCTAAGAAAACAGCCTTATTACTTTTATAGCAATTTACTTAGCGATCACCATAATGCTTTGCAGTGAGGTTTAGATTTTAAAACCAGTAATTTTGGATGTTTCTCTAATGTAATTTAGCTTGTTGTTTTTCATAGAGGTATTTAAAGCCATTCTCTGGAGCTACATTTGCCAAAGATGCCCTTTTTCATAAGCCTACATGGGAGAAGGTAGCTAAATCTGCACATACTTGTAGCTGTTCAACAAATGCTAGCTAGAATGGAGGCAGACTTGGCTTGCATTTGCAGGACTTCTTTTGTTGCCTTCCTTTGTTGCCAGATGATTAGGATTGCACTGGAGACAGTTTCCTTTTTCCCTGATGCACAGCATGTCACAATGATTCCCCATTTATTCTTTTGACTAAGAACATTCATTCTGGGTCAGTCAGATCATTTGTCTATCTAGTTCAGTATATCCTGTCTCACAGCAACTAGTGTCAGAGGGAATCAACTTGAAGGGCAATTTTGAGCAATCCATAACCTCTTGTCCAGTCCCAGCTTCTGCTAGTTAGACATTTAGGGACACTGAGAGTGTGGGGTTTCATGCCACCATGATCAGCTTGGCTAATGGCCATTTATGACCTATCCTTCATGAATGTATCCAATTCTTTTTTTAACCTTCACAATATGGTGTGGCAATGAGTTCTGCAGGCTGATTGTGTGCAAGACCTGCTGCCCGTTAATTTCACTGGGTAATTACTGGTTCTTGTGCTATATGAAGGGATAAATAACACTTCCTGAATCACTTTTTCTATCCTATTCATGATTTTACCTCTGTTACAGCCCCTCTTTGTCTCTTTTCTAAGATGTACAGTCCCAGTCTTTTCTAATCTCTCCTCTTATGGAAGCAGTTCCATGTCCCTAATAATTTCTGTTATCTTTCTTTGTACCTCTACCCGTTCTGGTGTATCTCTTTATGAGATGGGAGAGAGCACAACTGCATGCAGTATCCAAATTGTGGGCATATCATGGATTTATATTATATTTTCACTTTTATTACCTCTCCCTTTACTAATGGTTCCTAATATTGTTAGCTTTTTTTGACTGCTGCTGCACATTGAATAGATGTTTTCAGAAAACTCTGTTTGAGTGGTAACATCAAATTTATCATTTTGTATATATAGCTGGATTATGTTTTCCAGTGTCCATTAATTTGCACTTAGTGCTGAATTTCATCTGCAACTTGATTGTCTAGTCACTCAGTTTAGTGAAATCACTTTGTAACTCTTCATGATGGCCTTGGCCTTAATTATCTTGAGTAAATTTTTATTGTCTGCAAATTTTGCTTCCTCTCTGCTCACCCCCTTTCCAAAGTATTTTCACATCACATTACTCCCATAAGATAAAAATAAAGGGAAGACTCATACAGTGATGAATAGAAACCATAATAAAAATAATGGTGGCAATAAATGAAAACTTATGATAACAGCTGACTTCCATGGTGAGTCAAGAACTTTCCAGGAGTGGGTGACTGAGATAGTGAGTCTTCAAAAATTTCCATAGTTAGATGTGGTCAAGAGCTAAAAAGGCTGGCTTTTAAGCTGGTATAAATTCATTGGCTTCAACGGCTTTAGGCCAATTTCTACTAGCAAGAGATCTGGCTTCAAATGTTCAGAGGGTTATTTAAAGCATATTCCAGTTTGTAGCTGGCAGTCCTCAGATGTTCAGCCCATAGCCAATACGTGCCATTTTGGTGAGGATTGAAACTATATTTCTGTGTGGAATGATTATATGAATGTGAGGCCACTAACAAATTCAAAAGTGGATAAGGTTTCATCTTTGATATGCAGTGTACAATAATCATGTGCCACTGCTGCGGAATATTGTGGTTGTTTTTGAAAATGTTACTGACGTCTGGACTCCTAGTACCATGGCTGATAGTAAGGCTTATAAAAGACACGTACAGTGGTCCATATAAGTCATTATGTACTGGTGTTAATCACACCATGATAGTGCGTGTTACCGCATTTTGCTAATCTTCTTTTTGGCTTTGTTGAAAGGGAGCTACATATGTCTTATTAGCACAGTGAAGAGTGAGAAGAACTAGGAGACATTTCTATTATTTTGTATGAGTATTGTGCATGCCTCAGTGTGTTGGGTTTTGATGGGTTGCTTGCCATGGAGTTACATCAGAGGGAGTTGCTAGAGAAACCAATCAGGAAAGGCAAAACAGTGGCCTATAGAGGGAGCATCACAGCACATGCTCAGAAACAATAGCTTCCTCCCTGGTGACCTAGTGAAGAACCTGGATAGGAGATGATACAGATCTGTTAAAAGACCCACCTTACAGGGAGGTAGAGGAGAAGATCTCAGCTGGTTCAGGCTGACCCAAACTGACTGAAAGTCATGGTGTACAGCAAGTTGTCTACATCTGATTCTCAAGGAAAAGGAGGTCACCAAGGGACAAGAGAGGAGCCGCCAAGTGTAGGTAAACCAGTATGCAAGTAGGTCTTTTGTTAGTTTTTAAATCAGTTTATTTTCCTAATATTGTGTATCCTTTGGGTAAATAAATCATACTTTGTTTCATATTGTTTCTGTGCCCATAGGTTCTAAAAGGAAACTTCGTCAGGTACCAAACCCACTGAATCTGCCACTGTATAGTTAGACTTCTATATTGGGAGTGGGGGAGGACAGCTCTGGTCAGGTGAATGGGGCAATACGGGCTGGGGCAATTTCCAAGCCTGCCTGGGGGCAGGTCTGCACTGCCTGTCATTTTCAGCAGCAGTTGAACAGTGATATCCACATTACACAAAATTACTTTAAATATGTCAGTTTGACTGCCCTATGGTTGGCACAACCACTGCGCTGAACGGAAGGGAGGGGCCTCCCGTTTGACTCAGCTCTACTCCGGTTGCTGGAGTGGTCTTAATAGATTGGAGAGGTCAAACTGATGGCACTGATTTTGCTACTGTCAGTGAAAACTAGCCCTGAGTCTAGCTGTTTGAGATTGCACCTCCTTTTCTCCCCCAGATCACACCCATGTATGGCAGATATCACACTTGTTCACCAGGGTACCAGTCAGAATGTAGGTGGATTGCAGGTTCAACCCCAAAGAGGAGTGGATGTTTGGGCCTGCCCGTTGATCAGAGCATTTTGGGGGGTTACAAAGGAATCTCATAAGGGACAGTGTTCTGAGAGACCATGACAGAGGTTTTTTTATAAATAATTACTACAGTAACTTAATTAAATATTAAGAAAGTGAAGAGTGGTTGGGCCAATCCTCTTTTGTGGCAGTGGAATACTTAATGATGTTATTGTAATACACAACATTTGTGTTCCACCTACTCTTGGGGGCTGGTTTGTGCTGGTCCAGACTCTCAATATATTGAAGGAGTCAGAAAACTGCTCTAAGCTTTATCAGCTGCAAATCACACCAAGAGACTCTTAAAGCAGCTGGAGATTATGAAAGTGATCTGGAAAGATTGATCTAAATTAGTTGTGGGGCTTTTTGTTTTCTAATCAACCAGAAGCCACCTCTGTTGTAAATATGTCCTTTCTGTCTAAAACTTTGCTAGAAAGCTCAGAAAGGCAGCGTATAACATGAAAGTACTAACAAAGAAATGTGTATATGAGATTGTAGGAAGAAGATTTGATAAACAAATTACCTTAGAGGAATGGGCTTTTGTTTGGAAAACAGGATCTCCAACCTCAGCTTGTAGTGTAGTAAGAGAAAAATTCTTTCAGAGGCTGTTTCAGTGGTGCCTCACACCAGTCAGGTTAAAGGATATAGAGACAGAGATTGAAAGGGGATACATGTTGGGGAAATTGTGGTGGAAGAGGTGGTCTTGTGCATGTATGGTGGATGTGTCCAGCCTTTATATAGTACTGGGATGCAGTTCATAAACAAATATTACAAACTGGCCTTTTGTTAATCCTCTGGAGGCTTTTTAGTGGGAAATAGTCACCCTCAAAGAAATGAAGAAATAATCACTCATTTGAATTGCTGGCAGGCTACTAATAGCCTGCCAGTTTCCAAAGGGATAGCCGTGTTAGTCTAGTCCAGGAAAAAAAAACCAAGGAGTCACGTGGCACTTTAAGACTAACAGATTTATTTTTTGCATGAGCTTTCTTGGGAGAAAATCCCACTTCGTCAGATACTTCGAAGATGGGCCATCTTCGAAGCATCTGGTGAAGTGGGATTTTCTCCCACAAAAGCTCATGTGAAAAATAAATCTGTTAGTCTTAAAGTGCCATGTGACTTTTTTTTTTTTTTTTTTTTTTTACTAACAGCCTGTCACTGGAAAAACCAAAAAAAAAAAATCTAAAACTGGGGGAATGGCTTAAAAATATGGGAGGTTATTATGAAAAAATATTAGCACATCAGTTATGAACCCAGTGAAATAGTCAAGAAGCCAAATACATCATTAGATATTTGGCTACTCAAAGTACTTTCATTAACAAAAAACCTAGCATGCATGTACAGTTTGTTAAGCAGTATTAATGTTTGATAGACTGACATTTTGTTTGATAAATATGAGTGTAGTCAGTGATGTCACTTAATTGAATAAAATGACCAGAGCAGTGTGTCCTGGGTGGTGTAAAGAGTCTCATTCTTTAATATGGTAACATCCTGTTAGAGAGATCTGATGGTTATAGTATACATTAATGCATCTCTAAATTTAAAAAGCCTTCTCTGTTATAGTTTTTGTTCTCTTTACATGGCAACAATTTGGAAATGATTTAAACTTCTTAGATAACTGCGTTTTAAAAATTATTTATCTGGGGACTGCGATGGCATGGATTTCAAGCCATGCCACACTTGCAAGTGAGAGAAAATGTGAGAAACTACAAAAGGAATTTCAGTTTTAGTATGTTTACTGATTTTCTGTTCCACAAGCGATCAGGCACTGCATTGTTACTACTGATCTTTAGCTTGACAACTTGAATATTCAGTTGAAAGCAAGTTTTGATTTTATGTAAGTAATGTCAAATTGACAATTTCCAGTAAACATGCAAACTACAGTATCATGGAGGAAGTGCAGTGCTGTGCTTTTGTGCTCTTAGCTGATGTCTGATGCTATGTGTACTGCTTTGTTATTGAGTACTACAGGAGAGAAACTTCAGTAGCATCTCTAAAACAAACTATATCAATTCCTAAACCGTGTTCTTTAAATTTGCCTCTTCAGTAGTCAGTACTTCATTTAAAGAGGCCATGGGTAATTATGAACCACAAACATGATTTGTTTTTCAGGTATAATCCATAGACAGCTTAAACACTTCTGTGCATAACAGAGTGTGCAAGTTAAACTAATGTGTTGGGGGAAGTTATCTATGGGATTAGAATGTAGGTTGTTTTTCCCCCAGGTGAAAATAAATCCACACACTCAAGTTGTACTTAATGAGAAAAATTCACTGCTGGTATGACTGTATTGAAGTGAGTCATTCCTGGGAAGTGTGGGGGTGGTGGTGGGGGAGAATTGGCCCACCACGTCCATGAACTCTTAGCTAACTTGTATTCAAAGAGATTAACTGAATAGCATCTTAAGTGCACACAGAATAATTAATGTGTGGTGTTCTGAGATTTATTTAATTAATTTTGAATGGTTTCCACTTATCACAGAATAGGTATGTGGTATATAAGCACAAAGCTGACTGTGCGGTTATATTCAGCCTTTAATTTCTAGAAATCAAAAGTTCTTGGGGAAAATGACAAGCAGTTGTGTTAAAGGGACTCACCTTGAGCCAGACTTTTACAGACACTTCCAACATCCTAGAATAATTTGGTCTCATAAACTATTATTCAGTCATGTGTTTTTGCATTTTAATAGTACTATACTTCTTTGATCAGCTGAGAACTGTTGAAATGCCTTTTGAATTTTGTTACCACTTCAGAAAAGATAACTTATTTATAGAGAAGTCCTTTAGCTATGCAGTCACACTGAATTTTTAAAGGGAGAGTATGTGTCAGAAGATAAATAATTAAGGTCCGTGCCTCCTCAGCATTTTATTTCAAATATTAAATAAATATTACATAAGCAAGTTTCCCAATGGAATTCAAGACTTTAAAATGAGACAGACTCAGCCAGAAAATTACTACATTGTATAATGAAACTCAAATCCTACAAATAGTTGAAAAAGTTCCAAAATATTGTGTAGTTTAAAGTAATTAAATACTGGAGCATTTTTTAAAAACTTATCCTGTTGCATATTTCAGCTTGTGATGTCATACTATGATTTTAACTATAAAACAAACTCTAGAAAACACAATGCCTCCTTGTTCTCTGTCTCTAATTCAATTTTAATGAACCTTGGTGAGGCTGTTAAAGACAGGTGAGGTTTCATGAAGCTATTGAGAATGGAACTTGACACAATTAAATTACAACATGTAAAACCTGGAGTCCATATATATTCTATGGTATTGGAGACTGTTCCTAAGGTCCATCTGTGCTTCCCATATAAGCATTTAGGTGTGGGGGTAGAGTCTGTGTCACAACCAGACACAGAATAAAAGATTTTTTTCAATTACCGTAAGCACTTATTTATCACTTAACACTGCATGGTGCCAGCAGTAAAAAGAACTAAGATGATAACCTAAGTGGAAGAAGGAGCAGTAAAAATACTCAAGAGCTGAAACTGTGAAAATGTATAAAACAATTGGAAGAGGTTTAAACAATGATTTACAAATAATGGGTGCCAATAAAAAGGAAGAGTAAGAAGGATAGTCTTATTGTTGACAATAGTTGATGGTAAAACATTTTGTGTTTAACAATTTTCAGTTAATTCAGGTGAAGGAGGCTAATTGTGAAACTGAAGTACAGAAATTTGAGATTTACTGCACCACTTGCAAGAGAAACTTTTGAGAAATGTTTTTAAAAACTAAGTTATACAAGGTGAAACCACAAAAGGTTTTATGACTCGACTAAGGCTGAAGAGCCAGTTGTGAAATTTTGTACAAGTGAGTCCCCGGTTAAGGGACCAGATTACTGGGATCTGGAACAAAATATGGAGAGAACTGTAAGATGCAGAGTTAACTTTTGACAAAGTTATTAACATTTGACAAGAAAAGTCATTCAGTCTCGAATGAAGTTTGTGGAGCATGGCCAGTGCTCTGACACCTAGAGTTGATAGAGAATCCAATATATCACAAGCAAAGAGACTTGAGGCAGAAAGTCATGTGACACTCAAAGCTGGAGACCAGCAAAAACAACACTTGGAACTGTGCCTATCTTGTGGTAACCAATAAAAGCCAAGCCAATGCCCAGTATGTGGGAAAAGTGGTGAGAACTGTGATGGATTACAGCACTTTGTAAACACTGGTAGAATGTGCACAAGGAAGGTGGTGACAGCATCACTGTCTGAGATGAAAAATACCTGTCCATTCTCAGATGAAATGTGGATTGTGATTTCTACAGATACTGCTCTCAGTGAGAGTCTGTAGCACATACTTGAGGCTGTTTTCATGGAGAGGTTAGGATAGCATATTCTCGGCTTCTACTGTCAATTTAAGGGGAAGCTCTCAAAAACAGATGAGCTTCTGTTAAAAGGTGCAAGAAAAGTAATTTAGGTTTTTAAAATGTTAAAGGACACCTGAAGGTCATTTGGGGATTGAAAAACCCAAGAAAAGGACTAGAGATATTTTATGCTTGCCTCATGAAAAGTGATGTTGAGAAAACTGTTAAAGCTTGTTGCTAAGGCCAGATGTACAGGCCAAAGTAAGCAAGATTCTCTTTTGGGGGCACGGGAAAAACAGCCCTTCCCAGAATGAAGTAGGCACAGATTTGTTTATGCTGTTAGAGAAGCAACTACATACTTGTCCTAGGCTGCTATTCTCATTTTCCTGAGTTAGCCTTTTTAGAATACTCTAATCAATTTATTGTGCATATCAAATGCCTTTATTGGATGTGATATATGTGATGTAGTAATGTGTGACAATGGGCTGCAGTTTAGTGGGCACGAGTTTAAGCAGTAAAGTAAGGATTCCTCTTGTCCCCAGTACATAACCTGGTAGAAAACTGTGAAAATTAATAAAGCACCTAGTGAAAGCCTGTGGAGTCCAACCCTGATCCATATTTAGCACTAATAAATTGTAGAACTGCATCAATGAGTCATGGGTAATCATCTGCTGGTGTCTTAGTCAACAGAAAACCGACCACAGGAATGCCTGTATTGTAAGAAACTAGTGTCACAGTCACTGGGGACTTAGTGTATAGAGACAAGGCAAAGTAAAATATTCAGTATGATTTGGGGTCCCATAAAAATGGTGCTCTCTTTAGTGGGGAAAGAGTGGTCATAAAGTGCAGTGATGTTGCTAGAAGTCACTTTATATTCGTATGTGGTTGTCAGATCCTTGAAGAGAGAGAGATAAGAGGTGCTTAGGGTTAGTTTTTACTGCAGGTGGCAAAATTGCCAGTCAGATCAACCTTCCCAATCAACTGAGTGTGTCTGCTCAGTCAATCAGGGGGCTGATCTCTGGACACCACCCTGACAACTGGAGCTGTGCTGACCTCACTTCGACTCAGTGCAGTGGACAGGCGAGACGTAGGGCATTTGAACTGAAATAAGCAAATTATTTTAAGTAACTTGCATATCTACATTTGCCTGCCACCAAAACCGGCAGGCACTATAGACTTACCTTGGGTCTGCGCGTTTGCCTGAGGGATCTCAGGGAGGCAACAAACAAGGGAAGTTGAGACAAAGGAGCCCAGGATGTGGAATAACCAGGACAAAGGGACATGTCACCTCTTGACAGGAATAGTGCTGATGTTCCAGGGGAATTCCAAAGGACAGTGCAGAGCACTTCAAAGGCTCATTGAAGATCTTGAGTTATTAGGTTTGTTATTTATAGTTGTGTATTGTATTAAAGTGGGGGATTTTTGGTATGTTTTGACATCCTGGGATCTGCATGGTGCTTTAGCTTCTACAAGAGGCAGCAGTCTCTTCAGGGCAACAGACTTGGTGGTCGGAAACCAAGGCAGTGGACTTAATTGTCTGTGGTCCTTAGCACCCAAAGCCCTCTTCTCCATTCTGCATGTAGCCCATGATACAGCTGCACCATGTGGAGTGAAGGAAGTGGTAGGTAGCCTTATAGAAGGGAAGTGCATATCTGAGTATGAGGAAGTGGGGCTTGAACTCTGGGAGAAGCTCCTCTTTGCTCTCCTTCCTCACAGCTCAAACAACGCTTGAAAAACTTAAATTTCCTTACACTCCTTCCTAAAGTTCCACACCCCTTGCCATGCTCCTTCCTCAGGCTGTTATCCTACAATGCCCCCACAGCATTCAGCCTATGAACATTATCTATTAGCAAGTTTGAGTGAGCTTTTACTTGTTTTTTTTTTTTTTTAATGCTTGTGCTAGTGATGTGTACAGTTCAACACCTTTAAGCATATCTTCCACCCCTCATGCACACACGCATTTTGTCTGAGCGGAATAGAAACAGATGTACTGTGAGAGAGCATATTCAGCACATTTGGGAATTTTCTCTTAGGCACTAAAGGGGAACTTCTTTTGAAAATGATTTCTGGCTGTTGTGATGGTTTGCCATAGACTTAGTTCATGTGACAGTTTTAAGAGCTATTAAATGGTGTAGGCAAGTGGTGAATATCTTATTTACAAGGCATCTGCCATTAATTATGATGAAGTGGAGGAAAAGAATGGCTGGCGATGCCCCAAGTTTACTGTTGGACAGATCCTAGAGAGCCTGCTACAATTGCTTGAGGTTTGGAGACCTGATGAATTTGGCTCATATTGTCATTCTCAACTCTTGTCATTCATATACCAATGTAATTTTTTTAAAAGTCGCTCATTTCTCTTCTATCTTAGAGAATGTGAGCAAGGATGTAGGGCAGATAAACAGGCTGAAAGGAAGTGTCCTTTAGGGAGCTCCAGTTAACTTTCAGGTAGGGCAGGGGTCAGGCCATGCTCTCTAAGACAGGAGAAAAGAGAGGAATAGGGTCTACTGCCTTTTCCTCAGTTTGGAGCCTAGAGTTGTCTCTGTGGTACCAGGCTCCTCCTTTCCTTTGCAGGTAGGAAAGGGCCAGAGGTTCCAGATGATATCCTCCAGCTCCTGTCTCTTCCCCTCCTCTCATGCTACATTCACCCCTCCTAAGGCCACTTCATAAGGTCATGCCAGAATTCTGCTCCAAGATGGGCTCCAGAGTGGATAAAGTGTGCTCCCTGCACAAGCTCCTGAGACTGCAGCAGCTGGAGATAGATGTTCAGAAAACTGACCCCAATTTCAAGCAGAAATGAAAACACTAGTTTGTGAATTTTATTTCCATTTCTCTGCCAGCTCAACTATCCACATCCCCCTGTGCACAGCAACTCTACAGAGAGAAGAGGTAGGGATATGGGCTACAGCAGTCAGTATATACCCTTCTGAACCATACCATGTTGATGTTGCTGTGTTTCATGAAAGACACAGTCCCTGCATTTACATTGTTGCAGTACCCTAGCAAAGTGTTCATGATCACACCTGTGAATGGCTGGCTCACAGTAAAGACTGTTTGCAGTTGTTCTTACAGCCTCAGTTGCATCAGGCAACGATTTTACAGATGAAGAGTCAAAAGGTCCCCTCGTATAAAAGTGATATTGAAGTAAGGACTGGGAGGCAAAGGAAACAGTTCCAGCTGATACATTTATATTTCCTTTTTGGAGTATTAAAAGTGAATCTCTTGTATTGGCCCCAGCATAGATAAATGTGAGCTTAATGCATAAAGTCTCCTCAAGATATACTGAGTATGCAAAAGCAGAAGCCACTGAATTAGTTTAAGCGTTATATATTAACCTCTGAGCTGGAATGATGTATTACAATTTTACCACTGTAAAGTATTTCTGTAGAGAGCTGTAAGGAGTGAACGAGGCCAGAATGGAAAGACTGTCCTTATTCCCCGTGGAGTATGTGCCATACACCTTCCCCTACTGCTAACATTAGGGGGGAGGCTCTTGAGCTGAAACATTCCCCTCTCAGCTTGCAGGGCTCTTTTCATGTGGGCTCCTCAACTCTGGAATTTGCCATTTATTCTGCTCAAGACTGGCTCTGATAACCTTTCAACTGTGCTACCAGAGCTCTTCTCTCAAGTTCCTAGGAGGGATGACTGCATTGCTTGTCCTAGTGATTTAATTCTTCTTCTGCTGGTGGGTATTCATGATCATTGCCAACTGTGTCCCAAATGTGGTGGGACACAAGGAATCTCATCCTTCTAGGCTGCTCCCAGCAGAGCTAGACAAAATTACATCTTTACTTCCTTCAGGCCCATGGAAAATAGAATAACTCCTGGGGTGATGTGGTTCAGCTTTGATATAATAAAATCTAGTTTGAGATCGAAATGACAGTTATTTCAAAACTGTGGTTTCAGAATAACCCTGTGTGGCCCTGTTATATTGATATGACCCACACATCAAAATAACAGTTGACCTTCCTCCCAGAGTGCATGGCACCCTGGAAGGAAGTCCCAGTCCTTCCAGCACCCTGGCGAGGGAGGTATGGGAGGTGTAGAGGGGTCAGGGGGGCCCACCCCCACCTCCAACTGGCCAGGAGGTGGGGGGGGAGCTGATGCCCTGGGCTTGCAGGGCTTGCTGGCTGCTGGCCCGGCAGCAGCTCAGGGAGATGGAACACCTGGCAAGCCGGAGGTGCTGGCTCCCAGACCCACCACCCAGCCAGGAGCTGGCATGCCCCGCAAGCAGGGTGTGCCAGCTCTCCAGCCCACCGCCTGGCCAGGAGCCAGCAAGCTGGGGAAGTGGGGCACGCCAGCTCCTGGACCTGCCGCCTGACCAGCTGTGGGGAAGTGTGTGGGGGCAGCCTGGCACCCCAGCTTCCCTGCCCCCACCACTCTACAAGCAATGGGGCATGCGGGGTGCCACACGGTCCCTCCCCCACTGCCCCACCAGCAGTGGGGGATGCAGGGCGCAGGGGGTTCCCTGCCCTTGGGGGCTTTTTTCCCCTGCTTGGCTCTCCAGGTGAGAGCCAGGCAGGGGATTGGGTGGCAACATAGCCCTGCCAAGGGACCATGTTGCCACACCTCCCAGGATGCCCCCCTCTCAAATCAAACTACCAAGTCTGGTATCTGAACATGCTAGTTTGATTTGGGGGTTTTTTTTGGTCTGGACATGTTAAATCGATTTTACTTAAATCAATTTAAGTATTTTTAGGTCGATTTGGTTAAATTGATTCAAGTAGAATCAATTTAACTGGCTGTGTGTGGACATAGGCTACATCTCAAAAGGTTCAGTCCTCTTCCTTCTTTTATTCAAAATCTGTATGAAGTGATAGGGGAGAATTGGTTAGGCAACAGAGGCTGAAGTGCTAGGTATGCACAGAATTTTTAGCTCAACGCTTTCTTTGTATCAAACACCAGAACCATGGCGGCACAGTTTCTCTTCCCTAATCTTGGAATCCTTTCAGGAGCTATTGTTTGCAACCATATCTATGAATGAGCACTATAGAAGATTATCATAGGAATGAGACACTTAGCTTACTTGCATGTATACTGTACCCATACCCAGTCCAGCAACTAGTGGTCTGAATTTTCCCATATAGATTATTCAGGTTCTAGCAAGAGTCATCTGGGGTGAAGGGGAGCAAATGATAGGTCAGATCATGGGTGCAGTGTTACTTTGACTATTTTGTTTCGAAGTGTTAGAAATTTAAGTGTATGATATGCTAGTACCTCTGCTTACTATGCAGAAGGTCCTGGGTGCAAGCCCCACGGGGTTGGACTTGATGATCTCACGAGGTCCCTTCCAACCCTATGATTCTATTCTGTATGCAGCTATGTGGCAAGATAACAGCAAGAACAGATACAAGACTTACGAAAATGTATTTAAAAGTTCTACTGGGAAAACAGTGGAAAAACTAAAGTATAATAGGAAAAAAATCCAATTAAATTGCTTTTACAGTTCAAGATGAAACTTTGATATTACTTTTTGGAAAGTTTGTTAAAACACATTTGGGATATTTTATTAAGCCTTGTGTTAACTCTCTGCTTTTCAGTTCTGTAGATTATTCAACCATATTGCCAATAGTATATCTGGGGAAAAACAATACAGCTTTGAATTGGTTTAGTTGCTAAAATCAGAACATTCACAATACCAAATGAACTGTAGACAAGGGACCTCTGAGAAGAATTTATGATTGAAAAAAGACAAAATTTAGGTCACTAGCTCTTAATCATTTACTTAGGGACCTGGAATTTTTAGCTTTGCAAAATTTCATATGAGGAAGGGCTTTTTAATGAGTTTTTTGAATAGCTGAGTTGCTGTAGTCCTTCATTTTAACCCTAGTCTTATTACTCTGAAACATGAATTACTGCAGAAAAAATATTCTATGGTAGCTGATTTAAACATTAAGATATTTTTTTCTAATTAGCTTGTTCTTTGACTACATGCAAATTCTCTTCTCAACTTTCAGTAGTCTGCTACTGTTCATTTTGAATTTTTTAATATAAAGGTAATGCTTTTCTACTTATCATTCCTAATGGCCTTATGTTTTTCTAGATCGGAAGATACAAGGATGAAGGAATCCAAAATTTAAGACTTTAAATGCAACATGACATAGGAAGCTTGCTGACATGTGTTTGATCTCCTATGAACCTAAACATTTGCAGGAAGATTTGCTACTCAGTGAGCATGTACAAAACTCATTGTTCCTTCTAACAGACTGTTAACTAAAGTAACAAATTGAATCAAGCAAATCCATGAAAAGGGTATCAGTTTTGCACTATGTGATAGAAATAGAAGCTTTAAAAAAAATAAACACAGTAATTTTATTTTCCTCATTGTCTACTAGCTCCTAGTTAAGATGCCATGAGATCGGAGGACAAAGTAGATGTAGTAATAACTTTTGTTAGATCATCTTCTTCTGTTTGTGGAAGGGACAAACTTTTGAATTACACTGAGCTCTGTTTGGGTCTAGAGAAAGTAACAAATGTGTGTCAGCTAAATACAACGTGGAACAGATTTAAGCGTAAGTGTTTCACACAAGCTATAGGCCATTGAAAATCAAGACAATTTAAGGGTTAGCAGGAGGTGTAGGATGTGTTTAAAAATAGTAATGAGACATAAAACCTGTCTCTCTGTGAAGTCTATGGTTTTTAGTGTCCAGCAGAATTAGAGAATTAAGTTACAAATTATGACATTAATCTCTTTTGAAGGCATTGTGCAGGTTTCCTTTGAAGATAAGGACTGAGAAGACAGATGTGGAGTGATTGTTATGTGCAAAATATTTGCCCAAGGGTGATATGGTGTTTTTTGCTTGTCATTTTTCTATGTGAGTTCATTCAAAGATTGTCTGGTTTCACTCATGTTGTTCTTGGGGAATTTAGTGCCCTGGATGGGGAACATCAAGTGCTATGGCAGCTGTGCATAGGACCCAAGGATCTTAAAAGGTGTTTGGTAGAGGGTATGGAGCATCATACCAGTGGAGATGTCCTGGCAGGTTTTGCATCTGTTGTTCTGGTATTATATTTGGGGGTTTTTTTGGTGTTTTTTTTTTTGGAAGGAGGGGCATAGTTTACTGGATAATTAATAGCATTTTAAAAAAGAACTTGGGCTTCCTTCAGCATAAGCCGGAGGTGATAAACTCATTCAATGAGGGGGTCATATTGGAGGGCAGGACACCCGATATGGGTGATGTGTCTGCATGGGCTCCCCAACCCTTTCCCTGCCATGTTCAGAGCAGCATGGCCTCCCCTTTCCCCTCCCGGCTCTCTGACTCCTTCCCTGCCCTTTGGGTTCCCCTTTTGCATGCTGACTCCCAGACCTCCCTTTCCCTGTTGTGCAGCCCCTGAACTGCCCATTCCTTCTACCTCCCCTACCACGTGGTGGCAAGCAATCAGACTCAGTCACAGCCACAGGCAGGTTGGGCTCCTGCATCTCCCCCACTTCCTTAACCACTCACTGTCAGTCATTCAGCATGCTGGCCTTTGATTGCCTTGTTCCCATGTGGGCCCCAGCCACTTTTTCCTTTCTTCTTTGTGATTCGTGCAATGTGCTGGCAATCAGATTAGCATGCTGACTGACTGACAGTGAACAGTTAGGGTGGGGGGCAGTGTCATGGCTCTGCCTGCCGTGACTAAGCCTCTGATTGGTTGGCAGAGCTGCTAGGATTGACTGGAGTGTTTTCTTTGTTCCTCTTTCTTATGACCTAGATCATATGAGTGAGTCAGAAGCATGCTTTGCCCTCCTCTGCTGGTGATAGCCTGTCTTTGCTGTTTGCTGCTTCTGCAGGGAGCTCCCAGGCAGCAGGTCCATGGGCCGGATTGGCCAATGGGCTGTAGGTTTGACACCCCTTGCACAAATTGTATAAACCATTCCATTCTCTGGAAGATAAAGCCTTGAAGTGCTTTTCTCAGCTATTGATACATTCATACTGTTTTGACCTAGTTGTTCTCATAAACAGTTGATACCTATCTCATGTCCCAATGACATGGTACCTCTTTCATTTAATGATCAGTCTGTCTAGATTATGTATGGATGGTGTAAAGGTGAGTAAAATGTCATAGAATATTAGGGCTGAAAGGGACCTTATTAGGTAATCTAATTCAGCCCTCTGCTAAAAGCAGGACCACGCCCACTAAATTATCCCAGCCAAGGTTTTGTCCAGTCATGTCTTAAAAGTTTCCAAAGATGGGATTCCACCACCTCCATTCCAATGATTCACCACTCTCCTAGTGAGAAAGCTTCTCCAAATATCCAACCTCCACCTTCCCAGCTATAACTTGAAACCTTTGCTCCTTGTTCTGTCCTCTGTGACTCCTGGGAACAGCCTAGCTCCCTCTTCTTTGGAGCACCCCTTCAAGTAGTTGAAAGTTGCTATCAAATCGCCCTCTCAGTCTTCTCTTCCACCAGACTAAATAAGGCTAGTTCCTTTGGTCTCACCTCATCAGTCAGGGTTTCTCAAGGTTTGTGATACTGCAACCCCCTAAAATAATAAATGAATTTGTCTGACACCCCCCCTCCTCATGAAAAAAATTGATTTCATTGGGGTTAGGGTTAGTTCCCTTGTCACATTCAGAGCAGCATGGCCTGCCCTTTTCCCCTCCCCTGCAGGCTCTCCCCCATCATTTCTCTGTCCTTTGGGCTCCCCTTCCCAATGCTGGCTCCCAGCCCCCCCCCATTCTCCTGCTGGGTAGCTCCCAGCTCCCTACCCTTTCCACTTCCCCTAGCCTATGTAGGCAATCAGTCCAGTCTCACTCACAGACAGGTGGGGCTCTGCCTTCCTCTCTTTTCCCTGCTTGCTGTCAGTCATTCAACATACTGGCCTTTGATTAGCTCATTCCCCATGTGAGCCCTGGCCACTTATTTTTTATGGTTCATGCATTGTGCTGTCAATCAGATTAACATGCTGACTGATTGACAGTGATCAGGTGGGGTGGGGCAGTGCAGTGGCTCTCTCAGAAGCCAAGCCCAGCCGGCTGTGACTGAGACTCTGATTGGTCAGCAGACCACAGCAGAACTGACGCAGGATTGGCTGGGAATGCTTCCTTTGTTCCACTTTGCCGTAACTCAGATTATGTGAGTGAGTCAGGTGCCTACACCTATTCTTCTGGCAGTTGGTGTTTGCCGTTTGCTGCTGCAGAGTGCTTCCAGGCTTCAGCTCCATGGTCTGGATCAGCATCCTTGGTAGGCTAGCTCTGGCTGTAAGTTTGATACCTCTGCTATAATTAAAGCAAATAACAAAACTCTAAAAAGTGTTGCAAGCTCCCCTCTAAATTGCTCATGGGCCCCTTGGGAGTCACAAGCCACAGTTTGAGCATCCCTATCATAAGTTATGTGCCCTAGCCTCCTAATAGTTTTTGTTGCTCTCCATTGGACTCTAACTTGTCCACATCTTCTTGTTTAGTGGGGATCAAAAACTGGACACAGTATTCCAGACGCAGCCTCACCAGTGCCAAACACAGAGAAATAATCACGTTCCTCAGATTACTGATGCACCCCAGTATGTGGCTGGCCTTCTTGGCAACAAGGGCACACTGTTGACCAATATCCAGCTTCCTGTCCACCAAAATCCCGAGGTTCTTTTCTACAGAGCTTCTACTTAGCTGATTGGTCCCCAGCCTTTAGCAGTACGTGGGATTTTTCAGTCTTAAGTGTGGATTTTGCACTTGTCCTTGTTGAACCTCATGAGATTTCTTTTGGCTAAATGCTCCAATTTTTCTCCCTTAATCCTATCTCTGCCCCTTAGTGCATCTACTGTTTCCCCAGCTTGGTGTCATCCACAAACTTACTGAGCTTGCAATTTATCGCATCATCCTGATCATCAGTGAAGATGTTGAACAATACTGACCCCAGGACCAACCCCTTAGGCACTCTTCTTGTTACTGTTTGCCAACTAGACATTGAACCATTGATCCCTACATGCTGAGCCCAATGATCTAGCTAGTTTTCTATCCACCTTAGGGTCCATTCATGCAAGATGTACTTTCTTAATTTGCTGACAAGAATACAGTGAGAAACCATATCAAAAGCTTTGCTAAAGTCAAGGTATATCATGTTAACTGTTATTTGCATTAGGATCTTTGTTATACGGGCTATATGAAGTGCAGACTATTTTAGTCCCTCATCATTTTTCCAATGCTAAAACTTATGTGTGGTTATGAAGATCCAAGCACTTGAAATGCATAGGCATATAAGGCTGAAAGGGAGTATTCAGCTGTTCGGTTAGCAATCTGTATCATGCATAATATTGCAGTTGTCAAAGCAAAAAGTATGTAAGCTTATTTGTTGGCAGGATAAGCAATCCAAACAAACAAGACAGAAACTCTTTGACTCTCAATGGATTTTGGCTACAAGAGTGCATCTACTGCATAGTTGTGCCTCTAAATCAAACATGAACATTTTGCAAGTTCTAGTTTTTCATTTACCCTTTAGAGTAGTGATCTTTGTGCAATTAGTGCTATCTTAGTGATAGCAAGTTCCTGTTAATTTTATATAAAAATCTTGAAAAAAGGAGATTAATACATGCCTTCATTTAGATGTGAGTACTACAAATTAAAGTATAACATCTTATTGTTACGGTTCTTAATTTGTGTGACAGACATATGGTTCCTTCAGTGTCACAACTCCAGCACCTTCTGACTTACAACATGGGCCTCTGCACTACACAACACGCGCCTCTCAAAGGTGTGCTTTTCCCACCAGTCATACGATTCAGATCACTTGTTATGAGTTTTGTACATGCTCACTGAGTAGCAAATCTTCCTGCAAATGTTTAGGTTCATAAGAGATCAAACACATGTCAGCAAGCTTCCTATGTCATTTCCCATGAACTTTGCCTCCCACAGACTTGGCATATTGATAAAAATGTTCACATTAGAAGCACTGGAAAGAATACTACACTGTAACTATGTCTTTGTGGACTACCAGATCATCAAGAGCATCCTATAAACCTTGAGATAATTCATCACAAAAGATTCAATATGCACAGTGTTCAAGGGGCACCTTCTAAAACAAATATCTGAACAATTACTGTGAATAGTAGTGTGCATCAGGAACAAGGCAGCCTACAAATAGTTTGGTTTTTTTTAATTGCTCTGCTCTGAGTGTGTTGCTTTTGACAGATCATTAATAAAGGTGGACAGTTGATTCCAATCAATTATATTCTCCCCTTAAATTGACAGTTCCTAAAAGCAAAGCTTGGTCTCATTCCTCCTTCTTACAGGTAACTATAATTGTGAGTTTAAAAACCCATTTTGAAGTCAGGCAAATTGAATTGCTGATAAGATTTCTAAAGCAGCATGAACCAGAATTTTATTGCTCAGTTTTCCTTTCTGTTGCTTTAGGATTGTCAAAGCTGTCTTTAAAATTAATCATATATGGAATTCTGCGCGCTGTGTCACTCAGCCCAATTTTCTGACAGTAAAATGAATGCTGTGGCAGGGTGAGTCACTGGTGTAGAGAGCCATCTCAAGGGCAAGCCAAGGGTACCAAAGGCAAACAGCCTGATGAATTTAAGATTCAGGAGTGCTTATGGTCCATTACAGCAGACTCCAGCCTCAGGGAGTTCAACTGTAGGAAGCTGGGGCTTCAATGCAGGAGCCAGGCTTTTCTAAAATCAACTAAAGACAGCTTTTTTGTTTTTGGTAAACTATTTTTTTTCCTTAAAAATTTTGCAGTCAAGTTCTATGCTATTACACAGTCAGTGTTAACATAAAGCAATCCATACTCCAGCAGCAGATGCAGTGCAAATATAGCAAATTCAAAGCACATGTGACAATAGGGAGAAAATGCTGTGAAAAATATCGCAGATAAACAGCTTTAGGTATTTAACCAGTAGTGAGAATTTTTAAAAATGTTTAAAAACTGAGTATTAATTAATTTAGTTTTATTGATCACATAATGATTACCTGTTTTATTCATTCCCTTTGAAGTGTCTAGCATTGACCACTGTTGGAGGACAGGAGATGGAGCGAGACAGACCATTGGTCTGACATAACATGTCCATTCTTATGTTTTTAATAAATGTCTTCAAATGGTCTTGAAATTTGAATTTGAGTGTTAAATTTTATAAATCTATAAATACATCCTCCCCCCCCACACACAATTATAGCAAGCTCACTCTGCTCAGAAGGATGTGTGTGGACACGAACAGCCTCTACTTGACACGTTAGCAGGAATAATTGCTGGATAGGAGATATCAAAGGTCTTACCCTTCTTCCAGTGACTTCACTGGGAGCAGGATCAGACCCTAATTGTGGTTGTTTAATAAAGGTCTTGGGGAACTTAGGAGAGACAACTTAGATGCAATTCTGTACAAATCAGTAATACATACCACACAGGAGCTGAATGTACAAAAAGTGGCCATGAGGAATCTTGCCTCATTAATATTGTAAGAAAACAGCCTTCTCCAAGGGGGTGAGGGTCAAACTCTGCAAACATGACTAATCATAGTGCATGTTACAGGAATGGAATGGAAAGCGTACAGGGAAAAACAGAGGTGCTAAGATTATTCACCAGCTGGAGAAAGCAAATCTTAGCACAAGCCATGACAAAATGCTGTTGTGACCCCAGAATCTCTTCATGCCAACTGATTTGAGGGTTTGTGCGCTAGTTTACTTAAGAATGTCATGTGAGGTCTTAAACGTAATGGGTCATACTAGCCATGAACATTCTTGTGAAATGTAGCTATTGATACTCTGTAAGGAAGTGTGTATGAGCATCACCAAGGTGGTCTTTCCACAGAAGTGACCTAAGCAGTTGCCTAGGGTGCCAACACTTAGGGGGCACTAAGGGCTAGGCTGGGGGTGGGGCAGCAACCTATCCCACCCTGCTCTACTCCCCCCCGTGGCGCCGCTCCGCGCCCACAGCTGGATAGGGGGGAATCAGTGTTGGCCTAGGGTGCCAAAAAACCTTGGGCCGGCCCTGAGTGTCACCACTGGAGGTGAAGAAGCAGGTTTTGTGCTTTTTCCACCTCTATCTCAGGTGTAAATGAAGCATTAAAAACTAACACAATGAATGCAGATTTACATATGAAGTGTTATCTTGGCTGGGAGAATTTAGTGAGAGTGGCCCTGCATTTTTGGCAGGGGGTTGGACGAGATCACCTCATGAGGTCCCTTCTAATCCTGTGATTCTATGTTGAAGAGATGTAAAATCAAAAGGGAAGCAATATAGTAGAAAAGCAAACGACGGGTGATCATACTGTCTGAGTGGACAATGAACTTTGGGAGTATAAGTAGAAGCTAAAGAAGACACTCCCTTATTCTGCATCCAGAATGTAAACAGGTAGTATGTTAACATTCATGAAAATAGGCTCTCAGCCACCCTTGGTTAAAATGCTGCAAAGGATTTTGGGGGGGTGAGAATTTGCCCGAGTAAGTTTTAGTTTCTAAAAAGCATGCTATGATTTTGTTTTATAATAATTTGTTTCCAGTAGTCTTACTATCTTTTGAATCTTTGATAAATGTGTTTTTGTTTTCACTATACATACACCAAAGTGATGTGATTTAAACAGTGTTGATCCTGAGTTAAATTACACTAGCTGATGAGTACACCAGACCTTGGAGGAGAGCAGACCTGATATTTCTGTGAATGAATGAATGAGGGCTGAACTCTACAGGAGAATGTTTCAAAGGGGGCAGGGGACTGGCAGACAACTGTTAACTTGTAATGCAAAGGACGGGCTGACTCAGAGACTCAGAGAAAAGTGCTTGAGCAGCTAACAAGCTGGTGGTGTGAGGAAGCTAGCCCCCAGTTAAGCACAAGCAGTACTTTCTCATACAGGAGGCCAGGGATAACCAGATGACCCATTACAGCAGCTCTTTGATCAGTCCTTGGCTTCATTATTATTATGGGTTTGCTTAATGATACACTACATGTAAGGAACTAGCAGTATTCCCCAGAGTATCTAGTTTCATTTACAAAGACAAAGATTCCCAAATGCCCAGATCTGTTTTGAGGGTTAGAGACCAACCAACCATCCCATAAGCCTCAGAAAAGTTGCCATTCTGTTTCCCAGCAGAACTTCTATTTATCTGTTTCTTAGTGACAATGCACTCCTCTAAGATCAACCTTTTATGGAACTTTTTCCTAGCATGCATTTCATGAAATGGGTCTTTAAATTTGGCAGTCAAGTACCTTCTAGCCTGAGAGTGGCTGATTTGTGGCTTGTTTCTGTATAACCTTTTTTTTTTTTGGTGGTTTTTTTTTTTTTAAGCTCGTTATGTTTTTAGTATCTCTTGGGTTATTCTGAGGTAGTGGCAGATGTTTTATTAAGTGTTGTAGTTAATAAAAACATAGTAAGACTATTATATTGGGGGGGGGGGTATAATTAGAGCCAGGTGGAACATTTCACCAAAATAAAATTATGGCAAAATGTTATTTAAAAGGAAACGTTTTGTGGAGAAGTATCTGTTTCCTTGAAATTAAATTGGGACAGTTTTTTTCAGTTTGGGAGGAAGAGTGGAGAATGAGGCTATGGCTTGGTGATTAGGGTACTGCCCTGGAATATAAAAGAGCCAGGACTGACTCCCTTCTCTGTCCACGATGAAGGACTTTGATCTGAAGCAGGCAGAGCAGGGATTTCAACCCAAGTCTCCTAAATCACAGTCTAGTGCCCTAACCACCAAGCTATATAGTGTGACTGGTACAAACACAAAGATGCTTTTTTGCCATACACAATTATTTTTCACAAAAGTGAACATTCCAATGCGGAATGAAAGCAAATTTCAAAACCTCAAAAGTTGGTGTGAACCAAAAGTGTTATCCTCTGGTGAACTCTAGGTATAAGGCCACTTAAATTTTAGTCAGTGTTATTTATAATAACCTTTCTTCAGGATTTCATAATGTCCCATACCTACTTACTCTAGACTCAGACTGATTTTGAAGATGTCAGGTTGCCAGTAACTTCTAAGATAATGTTTTGACATTGTCATTTTGGCTTTTGAAATATTGCATAAAGATAAACCAATATTTTTACTATTGTTGTACTTCAGTTGTATTCCCATCAACTGAAATGGCTTTATTTTTAACTGAAATTTAATGTACTATTAGTCTGCTATGTAGAAGACTAATTTGGCTGCTGCTGCTATTTTCAGGATGCTGTTTTGTTTAGCTAGGAGCCACAAACGCATGTGCTTTACTTTTTTCCATTTATAATTGTATTAAAATTTTTATATATCCATGAAGTGGAAGCTCTTCAAATGGAATGAATCAGTAACATGCAACAGTTCAGGATTTGGTCAATAACCTATGTGCTTCAATCACTAATATAATAGGGATGACAAAGTATATTATATCAAAATCTAATCCTTTAATATGGATTAATATAAGAAGAATCTTAAATATTAGCATTCTGCTGTGTATCCTTGGTCTCAATCTAGATTTCTTAGTCCTTTCTATTAATTCAACCGGCTCTGAGTATATTTAGAGAAGAAAATAAAGAGTGGGTGGGAGAACAATCTCATTGACAAATTAAGAGCCTATATTTATTTTATAATAAAGGGTGAAGCAAATGAGCAGACTGGATGAACTGAGGGTCAGGTCACTATTCAAATCCAGTCTGACTCAATATGGTTACCATTTAATGGCACATCAGATGGTGGCAGCTGTTTAGTGGTTAAGTGCTCACAAGCAAGGGAAAAGATGAGAGGAGTAAAATCTCCCATGAAGTTGTTCTAGTGGTTGTTGATGATCATTGTAATTTACACCTTATTTTAGGTCTGAATGATTTAACTAATTAATGCAAATATCAAGACAGACCATGTGACACACACCCATATTTTGAGTAGAAGCCTAATTGTAGGGGGGCAAAAAAGGAATTTCGGCATGTATTATGGAAACCATAAACCTAGGTAGAAAGAAAACCTCAGTGTAAGCAAAGGTTTAGTAGAAAGAATTTGAGAAATATCCTTATTGAAATTAACTTCTTTTGTAAATGCACTGAAGTCTTCATTCTTTAAACTTGGAGAGCTTTTATGGTGCTACTCATATTTCTACTTCAAGGAATTCCAACTCCTGTTTCCACTTCAAGGAATTTCTCTTCTCAAATGCTTGAAATGGTGTAAGCTTCTTTCAAAAGATTTACAGATATACATTTGAATCTAAATGTAACTCTTTATATAATAACTGCTTGATGTCAAACACATTATATGATAGTAAAGTGTTTCATGTACAAATAACAAGATCATTTGATGCTAAACTAACTGCTGAAGGATAAGAAGTTAAGTATAGAATATTTATATTAATAGAGATTTAGTTGATTTCTGGCAGTACACATGCAAGCCCTTCGGAAGACAAAAGTATCTCCAAAGTCAAAAAAATTTTATTATTTAAAGTTGTTTTCTTGTCACATACTAAAAATTGAGAGACTATGAGAACATGCACTGAATAAAAAAAAAGAAAAAGTTAAAACTAACTTGAAACATTTTCTAGATCTTTACTTCCACAAGAAGAGCAAGAACAATTCAAGAAATGTTGCCATCTCATTAAACAGACTGCATGTGCAGGAGCTGAAAGTGACACCTAAGTCAACTCTAAAGGTTAAAAGCCAATGAAATGGTGACAGCAACTAACTTAGAACAAGCCTGAAAGACATGTGTGTTTTCCTGTAGTTTCATGAAAATAGGAAGGAAAGGGGATATGAACTCTAAAGTTAGTACCCTTCTCATATACTGTTACTCTACTCAGATAACAGGATTCCACAAATGAGCTGTGTAAGCGGTGCAGCACTAGACCCACCTGGAGGGCGCCTCCTGGTGGTGTTTCTTGGGAATTTTGCTCAAGTGGTCCCCCTCCAGGTGGTTGGTGCTCCGCGGACTCTACTCTAAGTCCAGTCCTGGGACCTTAGCTCTCTGGCTAAGCCCTAAAGTCCACCCCTTCCAGGGTTCTGGCCACTAAGAGAGTCTTTGGCTCAGCTCACCCTTGTTCTGGCCACTAAAACAGTCACTTGCCGGTGAGCCTGTGGCACTGCTGGTGTGCTGGAGGAGGGGGAGAGGCCTGGGCCCACCCACTTCTCCAGGCCCTGGCCCAGGGACCCTAAGTGCTTCCACTGCAGCCTCCAATCACTCCACTCAATTACGTCGACCCCCTGGGCCACTGCACAAAGTCTCACCGCTGGAGTCCCACCAGTCTGCTGTCTGGCTCCTTGTCTCTGTCACAGTCTGCTACCTTGGGATCGTCACCTGTGGTCAGCTCCAAGTGCCTGCTCCTACTTGGTGTTCTCCAGGATGCTGGCTCCCACCATCAGCTTGCCAGGATGAGAACCTGCTCCCAGTGCAGACTGACCTTGGTGAGCTCTGCTGCTCCTTTATATGCTGGCAACCTGCCCTCTGATTGGCTCAGCAGCCCTCTCACCTGATTGGCTGCTGGCCACACACAACTTTTTAACCCCCTGTGTGGGCCTTAGCAGAGCCACTGCACAGCCACAAACTGCCACATACAGATTAAAAAAGAAAAAAAAAAGCCACCACCAAAGGAAGATCTTCCTAAAGCTTCAGTGTAGTTTGGTGAGAGAAAGTTAACCAAGGGCTTGTTTACACATACATCATTGCACCAGTTGTAGTGCTTAGTGAAGATGCTACCTATGCCAAAGGAAGAGTTTGTTGGCATAGATAATCCACCTCCTTCAGAGATGGTAGTTTGGTCAACAGGAGCAGCCTTCCCATTGACATAGTGCTGTCTACACCAGGAGTTGGGTCGGTATAACTGCATTGCTCTGGGATATTGGTTTGCCACGCCCAGACTGATACCGTTATACCAACCTAAGACTGTAATGTAGACCTAGCCTCAGGCACTGCCAACTCCTTAAAACTAGTGTAGTGACTTTGTTGGGATTTTTAAATGGTGTGATTTAAGTCTAGTATTTCTCCTGTTGATTATCAAGTGATTAGAGTACATGTGCCTGGAGAGGAGATGGCAGCTATACATCTGAAAGTAGAGAATGTAACTGTACTTAACAATCTTAATATTCATAATTAGCCTGTCTTAGAAGCGATTTAAAGAGCTCTCTTTAAGTAATTAATTTAGCTATTTTCTTCAATTACTGAGGATTTGGTTAAGATTGGTTACTTTGCCAGCTATAAACTTGTTGATTTATTACTGCTCTGAAAAAAAAAATCTTTTTGTCCCTCTATAAATATCCTTAGTTGTCTAAGGATATATTGTGCTGAAGACTGTATTCAATATTTTTTAAAAATAATTTACTTTGGTATTTATTTATTGAGTGAAAAGCACCTTGAGGAGTTCACTACGTAGGGTGTAATCTCAGAGAGACATATAGAAGAGTTTGTAATGAAAGTCACCAGTATATCACTTGTACACAACAACAGTTTTACTAGGATGGGATGAGACTAGTGTGGCTCATAATAACCTGACTAAATGGAAAACAAACAAGGATTCCTGTGGCATTTAAAGACTAACAAATTTATTTATTGCATGAGCTTTTGTGGGAGAAAATCCCACTTCACCAGATGCTCATGGAGTAAATAAATTTTTGTCTTTAAGTGCCCTGGGACTCCTTACTTGTTTTACTGAACTAGACTAACTTGGCTTCTGCTTTGGAACTTGGCAATAGGTAAATGGAGGTGCTGATAATATATGCAGGGTGAGAACAGTTATCAATAAAGGTTTTATAGTATTGCTGGCCACCTATGTAAAAGCAGAAAAAGCTTTCAAAAATGTACCTAATGATTAATATGCAGTAGTGTTGTTTGGGAAGTTTAAATAAATGCAACATATTCTGATTGTTTTAGTTTTTGTTGCCATTGCTTAAAGAAGCTTTCTGTTGTGACACTTTCAATCTGAACTGGATGTATTCACATAGTGAGTCTATTCCTACTTATTAGTGGTACAAAAACCATAGACGTTGATAGAAAGACCTTGACAAGCATTGGATCAGGCCCTATAATACTTGAACTATTATTAAAATTAGATTTTGGAGGAGAAGTAAGCCTAATTATCAGAAAAACATATAAACCACCTTTGACTCATTCTGACTCCCCTGTCAGCTACTATAGTGAGGTTGAAAGTAGCATCCACTGGAGGTATACAGGATAGTATGTATTACCAGGCACTGTGATAAGGGATTCTTTTTAAAGGTATCTAGTGCACATTTTGAATGAATAGTCTGCTTTGCACTAAAAAGTAAAATGCAGAGTCTAAGGCACTGTAGTGATAATTTTATTTGAAATAGGTTACTCATGCTGGGTTATTCAGAATGATTTGACAATGTGAACTTAATATGAGAGACTACTTTCCCTCTTTTGGGCTTTTTACTGTGCTGAAATGTGACACGTCCTTTGAGGTGCAGGTGCTAATGAAGTTTTACTGCCTCATGGTGTAAGGATAAAACAATGTTATATTCCTCGAAAGGTTCCATAATAGCTCAGTACAGCATTTTAAATGTACTAGTCATGTGAAAAAAACCAGGAATAAAAAGCTGTCTGCTTTCATGTTAGGATGAGATACGCACTCTCATTGCCAACCTTGAGCTATACCGTACCTACCTGCCACTTAAAGCTACAGAGAGGAACAAAGTTAGACTCAGCACACACACATGCACATAAACACACCCCAGCGAAATGGGCTGTGGTTGCAGCTGGTGGTGGATTCCCCAACTCTGCAATCTAGCCCATTATTCCTACGCAGCAGTGTTGGACTGTGGGGAAATCCACTGATGGGAAAGTGAGTGCTGGTGAAGAGACTGGACTCTTACCTCTCCACTCTTTGGGCTTGTCTTTATTGATGGTGGCAAATTCACCACCATCAGGTCAATCTCCCTGATTGACTGTGTGTGTCTGTGAAGACCTACTCAGCTGATCAGGAAGCTGATCCCTGCAGGAGCAGTGCTGAGTCAGAAGGAAGGGGTTTTCTCTGACCGAAGCTACTGAAATACAGTGGTAAGTAGGTGATGGGCAATCAGAGGAGAATATGCAAGGTATTATAAGTACCTTGTGTATCTATCTCCCTTGGACTGCTGCCACAATCACACCACGCTGTAAGGCCAAGACTTTCTCTTAATATAAAATCTAATATTTTGTAAAAATGAGTTAAAAGAAGAAGTTGGGGAGCATTCTATACCTGATCAAGATATTCATGAATGGTTTCCAGAGAGCATCAGCCCTCGAGATAGTGGTCACATCACAGTATTCATGTGGAGGGTTCTCAGCATACTGGCACTGAGCCTGTCCTAATACAAATGACTGTGGTTGTTCTAGTTCTCCATTGCCACACAGCTCTCTGTTTCAGGCAGTCAGAGGACTGTAGTATAACTACTGGGAGCTGGCATTGTTGCCGCACCATGTTAATAATTGCATTACTATTTTGAAAGATAGTAATTGAAAGGAGTGGTGCTGGATTTCCATGCCGAGCCTGCTACTTACTTTTATTTTAGCTGGTTTGAGGCAACCTTTCCACCACTTCAGCAATAGTCCATTTTACTGTAGGTCAATGGTTTTGTTCTGTGAGCATTAAATGACTGAAAACCATCTTGTAACCTGGGCCCCTCAATCTTTTGCAACCTGCAAAGAATGATAGGATTTGGGTCATGAGATATTTTTTGTGGGAGTCATGAATCTAAGGTTACATCTTACACTGCATGTTTCCTTTGGCAATATGAAGAGCAAGTACACACACAGCCCCCTCAGCAGTGTAGCTGGTGAGGCATGGCTTAGGAGTGACAAGTGAAGACTCGCCTGATGCTCTTAGGTCTGCTTGTGAGTACATCCCTTACATGGTTCTATTTGCCCAAGTCATGCCTCCCTGTCTGCACTGCTACTTTTAAATCAGTTGAGTTCAGCTGCTTCCCCACTGTCAAAACATCTTCCTCTGCAGGACAAGGTTTTGGCAGGTGGAAGTCAGTGGAGAAAGGCTTGGCCAGTTTCTCAGTGCACGAAAGATTCCAGCAGTGGGGAAAAGCTCTGCCAGCTCCTTCTTGATGGACCTTCCTCGCTCTGCAGGGGAAGACTCTGGCGGGGATAAGGCAGTGTCAGATCCCCACTGCTGGCCTTTCCCCATTGCAGGGAAAGACTTCTGTAGTTGGGGAAGGCTGTCAGTTCCATGTTGCTGGAGTCCTTCCTGGCAGCAGTGTGTGACTCTGGCAGTGGGGAGATAGCGTGGAAAGGTTTCACCTTTTTCTGCTGCCTCCTCTCTGCCAGAGACTTCCACTGGCGCACACAGCTACATACTGCAGTATGGACACAGTAGGCTTTTCTTTGCAGTTTGCAGCTACCTATGTGCCACACACAACCAACAATGTGTGTAGCGTAGACGTAGCCTAGACATAGCCTAGAAACTGGCGGTAATTGGGACTGGTGGTCATGGAGTTACTGTGGGCTGGGCTGCTCAGTGGGTGTAGCCCTGATGGTTTGAGGGGGAAGGCTTATGTTTGGGTTTCTGTAGGGTCTAAGAGAGTTTGTTTTGCCAGTGGGATGCAACCTAATGGTAACCCAACTTTCAATTCAATTCTTGATTGTCTCCCAGCTGGTTGAGCAGTGTTGTTCTACAGGATGCCAATTTGCCACTGATAAAATGGCTAGTGTTCTGTGATCTCCCTTGCAAGTGGCTCAAGGTAGTGTAACATCTCTTAAATTTGGTCACGTATTTAAATGTGTCGAGTAATTTCCCAAATCCACAATAGCTGAAAATGTGCCAAGGCAAGTGATGTGCCTCTTGCAAGGCTGCACCTCAAAGTGTATTATGGGTACAGTTGCTATGGAGATAAGCTGATGTTATTCAGAGGAATGCTGATGAAACCGATGAAAATAGCAACAAAATTAAAAAGTGTTGCCAAAGCCACAGCACTTAGCCGTAGCACCTAAGAAAATCCTCCTAAAAAGAAAGGAGGGAAACTAAACATATCATTGAAACAGACTAAACAGGAAAGATTGTTCTTTAGATTGGGGTACAGGGGTCACACAAGCAATTGCTCTTTGTCTTAGGAAAGTAAAAGACATTACTGCTTCCATAGTTATTTGGCTTTAAGCAGTGACAGGAAGGTGTGTATACAATGGTTTAGGTGTCCCAACACTACCACTGGGGAGATAACATGACTAGTGAATGGAGCACCAGAGTGGGACTTTGGAGATGTGGGTTCTATTCGAGGGTTAGTCGCACGTCTGATGGGTGATCCTAGGTCAGTTGTTTCTCCTTGGTTTCCCAATCATAAAATGAGATTGATGCTGACCTCCTCTGACAAGTGCTTGAAGAGCTCGAGATGAAAAATACTACCTTAAGTTAGGTAATATTGGTAACAAAATTCCAGCAGCTTTAAAACAGTTATTTCTGAAGGAATTTAGCCAGCCATCTATTTAAAAAAAAACTCCTTCTATGCTTGCATTGTTCTGGTAAGCATACTCTCAGTCCTCTCCTAAAATCTTATCATTCAGGAGCTAGAAGTAGTCCCTAGGGCTGTGTCTACACTAGCAAATTTGTTCAAATTAAAGCCTTTTAATTCAAACTAATTTGAACCCCTTCTACATTAGGCTTTGCGTAGTTTGAACTACAACTTTTTTTAGTTCAAACTAAGCAAAGTGTAGTTCGAATTAGTTAGTTTGGAACTAACTGCTTAGTTTGAACTAATATGCACTTTTAGTTTGAACTAGCCCAATGTAAATATCCTAGTTTGAACTAAATAAGTTTAAATTAGCAGTTAGTCTCAACTAAGTGTGTTTTTTTAGTTCAAACTAACTTTTAGTTTGAATTAGCTGCACTTTTTTAGTTTGAACTAAAAAGGCATGGCTAATTTGAACTAAAAGTTAGTGCAAACTAAAAAAACCATGCTTAGTTTGAGTCTGAACTAAGACTTTATGTAAAGATATAGCCTAGGAAGTGCTTATAGTACCTATGGGTAACAATGAGGAAACGTTCTGTGTGTCATTTAAATGACAGAAATCTAAGTTTTACTGATGCCAGGTTCAGATTAATGCAGGGGTTATAAAGGCTGCAGCTCTGGGCCTCGCCACCCCACCAACATCCATCCACAGGTGGCCAGCCTGAGTGACACACTGCCATCACCAACCATCAGCCTATCTTCTCTACCTCTAGGCTGACTGCTCTGCTCCAACAGCCCTGGGCATGGAGCAGAAGCACCATTACCACTGGTCCAAGGGCCCTGGTCCCCCTCCTCCTCCACCACCACCAGCCAAACTTTGGGTCCTGGACCCTCCCATACTCCCAGTTGTGGCTGAACCATCCTGCCTCCAGGCTGGGCACCACCATCCACAGTGTGTGTGTGGCAGGGGGAGGGGAGAGGCGCAAGAGTGGCAACTCAGGGTCTTGATCCAGCCTTGGTAATAACTAACAGTTAGATCAATGGTTGCTGTGGTAAACTGCAACAGCATTCAGTAAAAAAAAATATTCTTAATACAAAGCCATCCAATACATGGTTCTTGCAACATCGTTCAATATATTGGCATGTACGCTTTGTGGGGAATGTGCTGTTGTTCTGGCTTGTTTTCTGAAGAGAGGGTTTGTGTTGCATGTAAGCCTGCAGATCTGTGTTCAATACAAGCAGCTTAATTAAGCAGGACATATGCCAACAAGCAGATTACTTCAGGAAACCGTGTATAATACTTGTAAAAAATTAAAATGTTCCTGAAAATTCTTTTTTATTGCTGGAACTTTGGGCATTTTAAGTCCTCAGACTTACTGTGACAACCTGTAGCCTCTGGTTTAGACTGGGAGATGGCAGCAGTCTATCTCAAAATAAAAATAGATCCCCCTTTCCTAAAACTAAACTTTATGCCTTCTGCCTGAGAATGGCTCTCCTCAGTAGCTCTGTCTTGCCAAAGACATTATCAACCAGTAGATCCAGCCCTCTGGAGCAGTGTTTGATTCTTTGGTCAAGTGAGGTCTTCCTGAAATCATCTTGATTATCACTCTTAATGGAAAAGTCTGATGCAATTTAATAGAAAACGATCATTCCATAAAATGTTGGACCATCCCATAAAATTCTGTGGCAGTGATATAGTTCTGCAGAATGCTGCTATTTTTATTAGTGGCTAGGATCTTGCATAGGGAAGCCAGTTAGAGAGAACCTCATCTTCTAGATGAGTTTGTGCTGACTGAAAACGTGTACATGCTTTAAGTTAAGCAAGTATGTTAAGCAAGTGTTTGCAGAAATGGGGCTTAAATTGTGGCAATAAAAAAGTGAATGATTTAGTGGTAGATGAGTGAAATATTTATTATGCCTTTTTTAAAATTTGTGAACACAGCAATGAATTCTTTTACTGTATTATATTCTCTTTAAACAGAAGGTGTTTACTGTCACAATTTCAATATCGGTCAGGAGGCAGTCAGTAAACATGTCCAGTAGCTGCACCATTGTGCTGATCATCTAGTTGTTGGTTTTAGAAATCCAGTTACTGGGGTTTTAAGTTAACCAGTTTCTTAGTATTGCACAATGCCAAAATATTCCACGATCAGTTCAGTGCATTTTGTTTAGCAAGCAGGCAAGAGGAACTGAAACTATTAAATTTAAACTGTCCCATATCCTGTTAGCTTCTGAGGAGACCCACTGACACATCTTTGCTTAGATCATAATGTTTTACTTATCAAACAAATCCAAACTCCTCTACAAATGAGGTATGAAGTCATTCTGGGAAGTCAGCGAAGTCACCGTAATAAGAAATATGTAAATTAAGCTGAAAGCTTTATTTATTTATTTATTTTCCCATAGGAAACTGAAGTGTATCCTTCAGTAGCCTAGGTAATATTTAATATCACAGTGTATCTTTGGCTCTTATATTGGCCTATTGTATATGTAACAAATGCAATTAAAATTTTCAGTGCTTCCTGCATACAGAATTATGTAACTATTTGTTCTTGTCTTCAAATACAAGTCGTAGAAAAAAACTGTTGAGACTGTAAAGTCTGAAAAGTTAAACATTCAAAAGCCAGAAAAGTAAACTTTGCATGCACATTTTTATATCTGACTTACACATATGCAGTTACAATAATCTTTAATGTGTTATACAATTTTTCATTTAAATGTTACATACTTCATCATACATCCTGAGATTTACCTATGTAACATCATATAATATGTACAGTCTTGTTTTAGTCAGTCAGTCGAAGTCATGTAGATGTACTGCAGTCAGAGGTTTGACTGGAGAAGAGTAGGGGCTGGAACTTCAAACAAGGAGCCAGTATAGTTTCTCCCTGCTGAGCATACTTCAGTTTCAGAGATGTTAGTCATAGGCAGGAACAGCCTGTTCCTTGGCATTGTGACTTCCTCTCCCTGAAGTGATCTGTCTTTGAGATTCTGGAACAATCCTCCCTCAGTCTTCATGACCTGAAAGATGATGCTAGATTCTTATGGCGTATTAATTTAGCTTGCTCTGCCTAGCATCATCTCCTTCTAAAGTCTTTGGATAAATCAAATGTGAATCCTGCTTTGGAAATGTTCAGCTTGGTCCAATCAAGTTCATTAGGTCATTGTTAGTGATTATCAATTTATGAAAGTTACAGTTACCTCAGCAATTTAAAAGAATTCTGTATTTTCCACAGCACAAAGAGTATTGGTCTCTGCTCTCCAAAAGTATTTAAAAAAAAGTCTAACCTAATAAAACTACTTGTGTGAAAGCTAGTGTGCTTTTTTAATTGTTCAGTGTCTTAAAATGAAAACTGTTAACACTTATCAGAAAATTCAGTGTCCGCCCCTTTACAAAAATTACTAACAGGATAAACCCCATCACAGCAAAGCCAACTGCTCAAACGTTCATCAACAAAATAAAAATAGATCTCTGATGAGTTTCATAATCTGTACTTAGCTCATCTAATAGAAACAGACAAATTGTTGTATCCTTCCAAACAAAGCAATCTGGAACTGAGCTATATGTCAGGGAGGTTCTCTTCTGAAATGTGAATCTTGACAGATGAATTTAGGTTGGCGCCAATTTGAAATATACACTTTTAAATTTTATAAGCTAGTAGCTTTTATGGGCAGAGATTTGCCTCACTTGGACATACACAGAACACATCCAAATATCCAGTTTGTGCATACATCTGCAGTAGAATACACATAGGCTATGTCTACACTGTGACAGCTAAGTTGACTTTATTAAGTTGACTTAATAAAGTCTACTTAAAGTCAACTTTAAGTAGACCTTATTAAGTCGACTTAGTGAGTCCACACTACATTAAGTCGACTTTATAAAGTTGACTTTAAATGGGTGTCCTGGCTTAATTCGACTTAATAAAGTCGAATGAATGGTCCCAGTGCACTAAGTCGACTTTCTTAAGTCAACTTACTTAATCCACATTGCCTTAAGTCAACTTAATAAAGTCAACTTAATAGTAAAGTCGACTTTATAAGTGGACCTTATAAAGGCGACTTTACTGGACCCTTAAGTCGACTTTTTTGCCTTGCAGTGTAGACAGGGCTCTGTTTAAGTCACCTTAAGGGCCCTTAAGGCGACTTAAACACATAGTGTAGACGTACCCATACAGATTAAGTTCACGTTTTCTGTCTGAAATGCTGGACCTGTGGAAGTACTGGTTGTCCTTTACTGTATGACCATTAAAAAGGCTATAAGTAGCACTAGTATAAAAACTCACATTGAGAAAATTTACAAAAATGGGACAATTTTTTCCACAAAGTCCCCTATTAATTTTGACCTGCTTTATATACAAGAGCAGAGGCAACTGAAATACTCTTTCAGCTTCCTGGAGAGGCAAGGACAAATTCTGTTTTGACTGGTATCACTTATAGTCTTTCCAAAGTCAGTGGACATCCAGAGCAATGGAGCTGAAGGTGCTTCTTGAAGCATGTTGCACTGAAGTCATGGCTTTTTGAAGTCAATGTGTTTACATGGGATATAAGATTTGTAGAGCTTGCCCCTAACATATAATGGGCCTGAATGTGTGATGCTTCTAGCATATATAACAGCTTTTGCTGACACTTAGGGGGACTTGACAAAGTTGAGAGTGTACATATGCAGCTGTCAGGATCACTGCATTGCTTCCTGCAGTTTCCTGCACGGAGAGGTGGAGAATGCTATGAACTTGTGTATGATATATTTATTTTACGTTGATGGGTAAAGACTTATTCTTCCTTCTTTTTAAATTAGGAAAAAAACAGTTTAATAATTATAGGTGGTTTTGTTGTGCGATCTTGAATTTTGAAAATAATGCATGTATAACTGTTTATAATTCACAGGGGAAAAACTTTTAAGATTAAAATAATAGAAATGAATTGGAGGGGTCATGGGTTAGTTGAGGGTATACACCTCTCAGTTAGGTGATTTCAGAACTTCTATAAGTTCTACATTTTTAGTTTGGTAGCATTATCTATTTCCTGCTCTCAGTTGTATCTTGAACCTTTTTTTAACGTTTTGTCTTTAGGCTGCTGTATTTTCAATGTCATCTCTCCCATAAATTACCTTGCCTGAGACAAATAATTTTCATGATGGTTCTGATTCAAATTTTTTAAAAAAAATCCTGCATTTAATTAGAATAGCCTACAGATAAACAAATTGAATTTTTATGAGGTGAAACCTAATATTCTTTGACAGTCCCCAGTTGTTTAAAATCTTTTTCTTTCTAAAGGCACTGAAGCTTGATAGTATATCAAAGACAGAGATTGTTCCCTAGGTGATACAGTACAGCTGATTTAGGGGGATCACATTTACAAATTGAAGAGCTTTATGAGCATTCAAAATGGTGAAATATACTGTAGCAAAATTATCTAAAATAGTTGTAATTCTATCCAAAATTGTTTGGTAGCTGCTGTCTCCAGTGGTTCTGATATGCAGTGTTACCAGTTACCTTAGATGAAGAGGTTGTAACAAGCTGTTCAGTTCCTTGTGGTTTAATTCCCAAAAACTCTCACCGGAGGTGTGTCTTTGGGAGGTAAAGGATTTATACTTCAGAGAGAAATTGCCTAGCACTTTTTTTATTATTATTGTTGGGCCAGTGGAAAAGGCAGAAAATGAACTAGTCAGGAGATTGTAGTTTTATTTACAACTCTGCCACCGACTCATGGTGTTGCCTTGGGCAAGTCTTAGCTTTTCTACACATCATTTTCTGCATTATTGCTTTTGTCCATACGCTGTCCCTTCTGTCTGTACAAATCTTTGCGGACTAAGTAGGTGATATTGAACTCCATCTGTTTCAGTCTTTTTATGGACTTAAAAAAGGAAGACCTCAAATCTAAAGGTTAGCAGTAAAATATACCCAAAACATCCAAACCAAACCACCCTAACATGTTTTCTTCCTAAATGTGACAGTCTCTGGCAATTGCTTCCCTCTCTAGGTAAATTTTACTGTAGTCAGCACACGAGCTACTGGGAGCAATGCTCTCTTTCATTTACCTTTTCTTATCAATTCTGCTAGTGTTCTTCTTAACTCTGCTTGATTCAGAATGTGTTCAATGCAGAAGTGCTGGACTTAGTTAAGGCTGTCTGGGCAGCAGTTTGCAAGTTAAATGCACACTGCTGTTGACAACATGATACTAACGATGAGATGACAGGGTCATTACTGGGACTGATTGTGTACAAGGAATTGCTGCTGAGATTTTATACCTTCTTTCAGTTTATTGCCCCTCTGAGTATGATTATGGTGCAGGGAAGTGGACTAATTCTGGATTAACAGGTCTATATTTTATTTGTGCTTGTCTTTTTTATTGTTCTTTATTATTTTTATTAAATATTTTTATTATCACAATACTTTCATTTTGGGGCTTGGGGAGGGGCCAAGAAATCAATGACAATTAGGTATTAATTATCAATTAAGGCACTCTAAGAAACCATCTCTAGACATTGATGATACCTCTGTTTATGCACCTGACCCTTTTTGGAAAAGGATTGCTTAGGACATGTTGTGTGCTACAGCTTCTGCACGTCAAGAATAATTGTGTCCCGTTGGCTCCTATTGTTTTGGGCCCAGATGTTGTATGGAAATTTAACTAATTTGGTTGGTTGATCCTCTTGTGATGATAATGAAGAGCCACACTGATTCTTTTAAATCTGTTGCCTTGGATACTGTATGATGCAACCACATAACTGAATGATTTTCCTAATGTGTCACAACTGAATTATGGGTGAGGGCTCGATGCTACTGGCTCAATCCAGAATGATGTGAATTTGTAGTGCTGATAGCGGACCGGGACCATGTTGTGCTAGGTGCTGTATGAACACAGAACAAACGCTGTCCTTGCCCCCCAAAGCTTACAAACCAACACAAGATGAAATAGAAGTGGTGGTTTTGATATGTGGGAATGCTCTGGGGAAATGGCTGAGGTTATCTTAGCATTCCTTTGGATGGTGGTATGTCTGCTGTTATGTGGATTTGCTGCCCTTTGTCATGTTGGCCCCTCAGCTCTTGGTGGATGTTTGAGTAACAGCAAGCATCTGCGTGTTCTTCACTATCCATGCTTTGTAAGAAGGAGGTCACCTTTTGGATGCAGACCTCACAATAATTTCCCTGTCTTTTTGCTTTGAGACTGGATCATTGCTATGCACTCTACATGAACACTTGCTACCACCCTGAAATAGTGGCAAGCTCTTTAGAGGAGTGGTTCTCTCCTGTTTTGTTAAATTAAATCCGCATTTGTAGAGAAGTTCTGCCCTCAGAATGAAGTGATGTGTAGAAAAAAGTGTAGTAATAGCATCTCATTTTTGGTCCTGCTGTACTAATACCAATGGTTTACCTAAAATTTGGTAGCTGTTTCTGCTCAGTACATTTAGGTTTATAGAAAACTAAATAGGGAGAATGTTGAGAATGTTACGTTTTGAGATTCTCCCAGGGCAATAAGGGGGTTCAACATCTGCCTTGTAACCCTGGGTGTCTTGTGGCTGTTTACGTTTTGTTCTTACCCCCAACAGCCTGCCAGCAGCCCACAAGCCTCACTTAGGCATTGCTCAACTTGAATGCATCTTTTATGCTAATGTCAGTACCCCTCCAGCCTCTGATTTATCCCAAAATCAAGGCGGTGATTCAACCTGTTAGTCATTCTAGAAGCACACACGTTATTTAACTAAAACATACCCTGTACTGATTTATAATGAAAGCAGAAAAAGTGTATTAACAAAAGAGCACAAACTAACAAAAGTGATGCCAAGTAAAAGATACAGGTAGAGATGGTTACAAGCAAATAGTAGTGAAAACACTCATCTTAGTCTCAAACTTAATCTAGCAAGATACAGGCATTGTTCAAGATGTTATTTCTCTCATCCAGTTTTCTTTCTCGCCTTTTACTGTCTTCCTGGCCAGCAGAGCTGTAATGCAGCGTTTTGCCGCCCAGGGCGCATTCCAATTGGAACACACCCCTTCCCATTAGCAGCACTTAGAGCTGGCACCACATCGCCAGCCCTTTAATAGCATGGCTCTGTTGAGCTGCCTCCGGCCGCCTGGTGCTTAGTCCCATCGGCCCTGCCTTAGTTAAGGCCCTGCTGGCCAGTACTCATCATGGAGATCAAATCGCTTGGTTTCTTTGTGTCCTTAATGTGAAGGATAATGTAGAGTTCACTTCCCCTCTCTTTATAGTTCCATGACTCTTTGATATGAATTCTTCTGAAGGGTATTGAAGGAAGAAACTCATTAGTTCAAGTTGAGTAAAGGACCCATGAGGTCTGGAAGATAAGGTTGCATGCTGCCTCTGCTGATGGTTGCTACTATGCAAATTATTTCCTCTTGCTTCAACCTCTGATACATATGAATAGTCCATTGAATTTGGGCCAGACCTGCTCTAAGATGTCATACTCCTTCCTTTGTCTGGACAAAATCTGTTTATAAGTGCCCCTGATGTGCCTAGTTTAATCAACTTTGTGCTTCAGACTTTAATGCATAATATTACTGAGTATCCATAATTCCACAGCATTGTTATATATATATTTTACAATGGTATTATTTGTCAGTGTTATGATGGGTTTCAAGTGATACCTCAAAGGCACATTTTGTATAAATATTGTTGCAGTGGTGTATGGTGTGTGAACACAGAGGTGCCTAGGATCAAAGGGAGTTGCATAAGAAACAACAATGTTGTAGTAACACTTTTTCTGGCAATAACAGGATGATCACATGGCCTCTTGCAGAACAGCTATAGCCTAGTTTATTGAATATGGGCTAGGATCTGAGGAGATCTAGATTCAGTTCCTAACAGAGATGTATATGCCCCAGAATTCAAAAACATGGTCCAAATGCTGACCCTGTGGGCTGGATCTGCCCCATGGAAAGATTCTTTCTGGCCTCGAAATGATGCCATTTCATAGAATGTACGTGCAAGGTCATGCCACATGTAGGATGCCTTTTGGTGTAATGTCACTAAAATGGTAGGTTCACTTAAGGCATTAAATTTAGAACTGGATCATTGCATGTTTCACTAAAAATGCTATGATACGCCACAAATTCTTAATTCTGGCACTTACCATCTTGGACAAGGCATTTATCCTCTCTTTGTCTTGTAAAATGGGACTAATAATATGGATAATTATGCTGACCTAGCTTGTAAAGGGTATTGAGGGATACCAATGGAAATAACTGTAAATATAAACATTACTGTTACCTATTTCTAACATTTACAATATTTATATTCATAGTCTAGAAAAACAAAACGCACATCAGGTAATCTTTGCTCTTTTTAAGCTACAAAACCCTCTTTTTTATTTGCTGATACCCCCTTCCTTTCATAGAATCATAGAATCATAGGGTTGGAAGGGACCCCACGAGGTCATCTAGTCCAACCCCCTGCCAAAAAAAGCAGGACCACTCCCATTAGATCATCCCAGTCAGTGTTTTGTCCAGCTGGGACTTGAACACCTCCAGAGATGGAGATTCCACCACCTCCCTAGGCAGCTTATTCCAATGCTTCACCACTCGCCTCGTAAGGAAGTTTCTCCTAATATCCAGCCTGACCGCCCCAGCTGTAACTTGAAGCCATTGCTTCTCGTTCTGCCCTCTGTTACTACCGAGAACAGTCGAGCTCCCTCCTCCTTGGAGCAACCCTTCAAGTAGTTGAAGGTTGCTATCAAATCCCCCCTCAGTCTTCTCTTCTGCAGGCTAAATAAGCCTAGTTCCTTCAGTCTTTCTTCTTAGGGCTTGTGCTCCAGCCCTTTGATCATTTTGGTTGCCCTCCTCTGGACTCTCTCTAATTTGTCCATGTCCTTTTTGTAGTGGGGAGCCCAAAACTGGACACAGTATTCCAGATGTGGCCTCACTAGTGCAGAATAGAGGGGAATGATCACATCCCTTGATCTGCTGGTAACACTTCTTCTGATGCAGCCCAGTATGCCATTGGCCTTTTTGGCAGCAAGAGCACACTGCTGACTCATGTCCAGCTTCCCATCCACCATGACTCCCAGGTCCTTTTCTCCAGTGCTGCTATTTAGCTGATCACTCCCCAGCCTGTAGCAGTACATGGGGTTTTTTCGTCCCAAGTGCAGGATTTTACACTTATCCTTGTTGAACCTCATGAGATTCCTCTTGGCCCACTGCTCCAATTTGTCTAGGTCTCCCTGAATCCTGTCGCTGCCCTCTAGGGTGTCTACCGTTCCCCCCAGTTTGGTATGATCTGCAAACTTACTAAGTGTGCAATCTATCCCATCATCCAGATCATTAATGAAAACATTGAACAGAACTGGCCCCAGGACCGACCCCTGGGGCACACCACTTGTTACTGCCTGCCAACTTGACATGGAGCCATTGATTCCTACACGCTGAAACCGTTGTTCTAGCCAGTTTTCTATCCACCTTACAGTCCATGCATCTAACCCATACTTCCTTAATTTGCCAATGAGAATGCTGTGGGAAACCGTATCAAAAGCCTTGCTAAAGTCAAGGTATATCACATCAACGGCTCTTCCCGCATCCACAAATCCAGTCATCTCATCATAGAAGGCGATGAGGTTGGTCAGGCATGATTTACCCTTGGTGAATCCATGCTGACTGTTCCTGATTACTCTATTTTCCTCCAAGTGTTTCAGGATGGATTTTTTGAGAAGCTGCTCCATGATTTTTCCAGGGATTGAGGTGAGGCTGACAGGTCTGTAATTCCCAGGATCATCCTTTTTGCCTTTCTTGAAGATAGGTACTATATTTGCTTTTTTCCAGTCCTCTGGCACCTCCCCTGTTCGCTACGAGTTTTCAAAGATAATGGCCAACGGTACTGCTATCTCATCAGCCAGCTCCCTCAGCACCCTCGGATGCAGTTCATCCGGCCCCATGGACTTGTGCACATCTAGTTTCTTTAAGCAGTCCCTAACCTGACCTTTTGTCACCAAGGGCCTCTCTTCTTCTCCCCAGTCTACCGTACCTAGTGTAGTGGGCTGGGAGCTGACCCTGCTTGTGAAAACTGAAGTAAAAAAAGCATTGAGCACTTCAGCTTTTTCCTCATCCTCTGTCACGAGGATGCCTGCCCCATTCAGCAAGGGACCTACACCATCCCTGATCCTCTTCTTGTTATTGATATACTTGTAGAACCCCTTCCTGTTATCCTTCACATCCCTTGCTAGTCGCAACTCCATTTGTCCTTTGGCCTTTCTGATTTTATCCCTGCAGTCCCAAGCAATGTCTTTATATGCCTCCTTAGTCATCTGTCCTAGCTTCCACTTCCTGTAAGCATCCTTTTTATGCTTCAGCTCAGTGCAGAGCTCTCTGTTAAGCCACACTGGGCTTAACATATTGAACCCCTTTACTAGATTCAGTCCTTTTTCCAGTTTCCATTTTTTAATAATGTATTTAATTGTCATGGAAACACAATGCTTAACTATTAACAGAAGTACAGTTTAAACGACTCCTTTGTAGAAGTTGATTGAGTAATAAATATGGAAACTACTTCTCACCAAGATTTAAATGAAACTGTCATTGCACATGTCAGAACCCTTATTTTCTGAAGTACTTGTTTCAGCAAGCACTGGAGAAAAAGCACATCTGTAAGTTAGCTGAAGCTCTGTATCAAACGTCACAGAGAAATGATGTTCTAAGGCATAATTTAACATTAAGGCAAAAGATGAGGGGCAAGAATGACTTAAAATGACTTAAATCATATAGTATTTCCACTTTTTTGTTTTGTTTCAAGGCACAGAGGTGGGGCTGAATCTCCTTGCCTTGTAGATGAGTAGTCCTGTCAATTACTCCGATATGAGTAAGAAGAAAAGAATTTGGTTCTTATTTGATTCTTAATGTTTCCTGTTTTTTCCTTGTCCTTTTTTATTTTCTGTCTGACTAGTTATGCTGGTGAATGAAAGAGGCTACTGAAGAATGGAAATAGAAGAACAGAAATCATTTTAATCTATTCAGTAATTTCAGGAAAACAAAAGAGGAGTTTTGTGGCACTTTAAAGACTAACAAATTTATTTTTCTCATGAGCTTACGTGGGCAAAGTCCACCTTTGTCAGACTTCGCACAGGAAAGCTCATGCAAAAAATAAATTTGTTAGTCTTTAAAGCATCACAAGACTCCTTGTTTTACTGAACTTGACTAACATGGCTGTCCCTTCGGAAATTAATAATTTCAGTTTTTTAAGGAAGTGGTGCATGTAGATGTACTTAAAAGTGAAGTTTTTGGGTCAGTTGAAAAATTGGAACGGAAAGAGTTAGAGCTGTGGTTGTAATGCATAACTGGAGACTTTTTATCTAAGGATGGCTAGTAGTTGTTGCACTAATATGCTCCCAAATCTGTGACTGCATTTGTTATGGTAATTGTCAGTGTGCTGCACACAGTTGCAGAACTTCATAGATGAAGCTCCAAAGGGGGCAGCCATGTTAATGTAGTTCAGCAAAACAAACAAGGAGTCTGGTGGCACTTTTAAAGACTAACAAACTTATTTATTGCATGAGCTTTTGTGGGGAAAAAAATCCCAGTTCATAAGAGGCTGTGAAGATGGGGAACTTACAGAATCGAGACAAATATACAGAACACAGATGAAGCTGTTATAGAAGTTAAAGCCTAAGCCCCTGCCACTGAACCAAGAGGAGTGTCACCACTAGGCATCATTGAGGGACACTGAACAGGGAGTCAGAAGGGCTGAGTCCTATTTCTGCCTCTCTCTCTAGTCTGCTACAACACTTTGTGTGATTTCTTTGGCTTTGCCACTTTTGCCTTGATTGTTTCTGCCCCAAAGTCTACCATCCAAATAATCTCATTATGCATGTATGCAAGCATACTTTACAGTGCCTAGCAGAAAGGGGCCACTGATCCCAATTGGGAGGCATCAGCAGTGTAAAGCCTAAAAGACATGCCCTGATGAGTTCTGGTTTAGAGGCCTTAGGGGTATTTTTACAAGAGTTTATGGAAAAGATAAATGAAAATTGATAACGAACCTTACTAAACTGTATGTAATTTGATTGCACATGTATTAAAAGGAAATGATTATTCAGTACTGATGTTCTAGTCTATCCTGCTGAAACCAACAAACTCTATTTTCAGAGATTTTCAAACTGGTATGAGTAAATAGAAGCCAATCTATTTTTATGTGGCCTAAATAAATGCTTGCTAATATTTTCAAGAACAGTAACTTAAAACAACAACATTGGCTAAAAGTGAGAAGCTATTATAAATTTCCTCTACATTACTGGAAGCTTTCTTATTGCATATTCTCCCAGACAATCTCTTATTATAATAGAAACGTGTATTGATTTTAGGACTTTGAAAACAAAACAACTTTCCTTTACTACTAACATTGATAGAAGATATGAACAGATTAATTATAATTTTCAGTAGTTTTTGCTTGATTCGCTAATGCATCAGTGTATTTGTTTTTTACAGCGAATTGTCCAGCTTAGTACTGTAGGATGATATCCTTGTTTAGCTAAAAATGAGAGATGTACTCCTATTGTCTTTCAGGCCTTCTAGGTCATTGGTTCTCAATGTCTTTACCATTCTGGGCCAGTTCTCTGTGTTATGTGGGTTGAATCCACCCAATAGATATCGTGACTTTATGGCCCTGAGGACATCACACGGGCCATAGGTGTATGCTGATTTGAGCTGCAAGTCACTTGTGGGCCCTGTGTTAAGAACCCCTGGTTTAGACACTTACCTTTAGTGTTCTAACCAAGTATTTCATCCTGCAAGAGTAAAACAGTCCAGTGCAGTACCTATTTTGTTGTCGTACATGCTATTACAACAGGTGCTGACTAAGCTCACTATTTTTGTCTTCCCACACGATGGCTTGACTTGTTAGATTGGAACTGCAAATAACCTTAACAGTATTCAAGTTTCGTCTTAAAAGTCGTAATGTGCCAGCAGTTTCCTTTTTCATAATAATATTCTACTCATATGTGCCTGATTTGCCCCAGGGGTCAGTCCTGAGGCTGGTGCTGTTCAACATCTTCATTAATGATCTGGGTGATGGAATAGATTGCACGCTCAGTAAATTTGCAGATGACGCCAAGCTGGGGGGAATGGTGAACACACTGGAGGGCAAGGGCAGGATTCAGGGAAACCTAGACAAGTTGGAGCTTTGGGCCAAATGAAATGTGATGAGGTTCAACAAGGACAAATGCAAGGTCCTGCACTTAGGATGTAAAAATCCCATGTACTACTACAGGTTGGGGATCAGCTAAGTAGCAGCACTGCAGAAAAGGACCTGGGCATTATGTTGGATGCGAGTCAACAGTGCCCTCTTGTTGCCAAAATGGCCAATGGTATATTGGGCTGTATCAGTAGGAGTGCTGCCGGCAGATCAAGGGATGTGATTATTCACCTCTTTTCAACTCTGGTGGGGCCACATCTGGAATACTGTATCCAGTTTTGGGCTCTGCACTACAGAAAGTGATGTGGACAAATTAGAAAGAGTCCAGCAGAGGGCAACAAAAATGATTAGGGGGTTGGGACACATGAATTATGAGGAATGACTGGAGGAACTAGGCTTATTTAGTCTGCAGAAGAGAAGACTGAGGGGCAATTTGATGGCAGCCTTCAACTGCTCGAAGGGGTGATCCAAAGAGGAGGGAGCTAGACTGTTCTCAGTAGTAACAAAGGACAGAACAAAGAGCAATGGTTTCACGCTGCAGACAGGATGGTCAAGGTTGGGTATTAGGGAAAACTTGCTCACTAGGAGGGTGGTGAAGCGTTGGAATGGATTATGTAGGGCGGTGGTGGAATCTCCATCTTTGGAAACATTTGAGACCTGGTTAAACAAAACCATAGATGGGATGACTTAGTGAGAATCGTCCTGCTTTTAGTGCGGGGTTGGACTAGATGACCTCATTAGGTCCCTTCCAACTCTGTGATTACTGTATGGCACTGGGGTAAGTGTCATCATGTGCGATGTGCTTTCATGGTGCCATCTGACCAAGGATCTCATCATATCATGGTGCGACATCTTCATGTCTGCTCACCTCTGCTCTTGGGTGGGAGTTTAACACAAGCAGTATGGGTTTGAGAAACCAAAGCTGATAGCTCCTACCTCCTCCACTTTAAATTGTTCAGCACTCTCTCTGCTGTCAGATACATGTATCAGGCAAGATAGCATGCTTCTGTGGTCAGACATGTATTGTCCTGTTTGAGATTAGGTAGAGCTAGCAGTATACTATGGTTTCACAAGAGACGCATGCAGAGACATGTAAACAGTGATATATTTCACAAAGGATAGATTTAGAATCCATTCTGTAAACAAATATTTAACAGAATTTGTACATCTAGTAGGTCGAGGCCCAAAGACAAGACTTTTAAAGAACCTATTTAGGAAGGGGATTTGTATTTTAATTAAACTCTTGGTTAAACAAAATGATTACAGGCAACCTTGCCATCTACTAGGTACATTTCGACAGATTACAGTATACCTTAGATACACCAAAAAAGCCAGAAGTCCTGTGTTTTTAAGTGCCTCAGGACTCCTTGCTTTATTTTTGCTGAATTAGACTAACATGGCTGCCCCTTTGGAACTTGGCAATCAGCTACACTAGTAACTGGAAGGACATTTTGCAAAAGAAGAAGCATCAAATTCTTGAAATATTTGTCCTAGTAGATTTTGAAGCATCAGTTGGAAACAATTCTAAAGCCTTTGACCTTTTGTAATATGGTACACAGACATAGCACCACTGGGTAGTGTACCTGTGGACTCAAAATATCATCTGTTTCCTGGGAAGGTGAGTGACCTTTCTCTCTGAGTCAGAATTCTTCAAGCAGATTAGTATTTCTAAAGCGAGGGCGGTATGCAGCTTTTCTGAACTGTGAAAAATCATGCAAGATTTGTGCATTTCTGTAAACCTATGCAAAGTACTCCACTGGTGACTTGTGGCATTAGAGAAGAAAAAAACTGTAACTGAATATGAAACTGATGGAGTCTTGGTGAAACAAAGACCTAAGATGATTAAATCATTATAGGAGTTTTGTTTTTACTTTGTGAATTTCTCATGAAAGGACATTTTTAGAAGCTTGTGCTGTTAGCGAAGTTAAGACTCAAATGAAGGTTATTTAGAGGATGAAGTAAGGATAAAATGAAGGTATACCTATCAGAAGAATCCTTTTCTTTTATCCTCCTTTTAAAGTTGCCTCCTGGAAGCAGATCCTCAACTAGAGTAAATTGCCATAAGAGTCATGACAATTTGTGCCAGCTGAGTATCTGCAGATTTCTACTGAATAGCATATTTTTCTTCTGACCATTCTATATATTTATAACATGTCCATCACCACAGTAGGCAGTCACCAGTATTGTTGAGATTTTAGCTTCCTTTCTGGACAATGCCTTGCATTTAAAATGACAGTTCCTAAGATACAATTGTGGGAGTAGGGGGTTCAATGAAAACGTGCAATTCTTGCCTTTTTTTCTGTTTTCACTCCATTTAATGGAAATTTCACGAGCTGCTGTATCAAGGAGCAAAGATGAAAATAGCAATAGCCCTTAATTAAAAACTCCTACTGTAGCTCATTGAGGATTCTGTATTATTCTATAGCCTTTATTTTAAACAGCTGTGAAACATGCTGTGTTTACTGATAGCTGGTCTTATAAGTCATTTTGTTTTTTTCCCTCTAACTGGCTTTTTTTAAACAATTTTTGTTTGTACTTACATGAAAGTAGAAATGATCCTCTGTCTGTGATAGTCTACTTGGTTGCTGTGGAAATGATTATCACAAACAAATTTTTCATCAGATGTTGATAGACATTAAACATGTCTTTTCCCCCCACCCACTATGTGGTAGTTGTACTATTTGCTTAAGGAACAAGCAGAATGATCGATTATTTGGTCTTCTGATTCCTTGCCGCCTAACCATTAATATAGTCCAGGGTGACTATGTTGTGGCTCATGAGCCACTTGCGGCTCATTTACAGTTAAAGTTCAGCTTGCATTGCTCTCTATATCCCTCATCCCCTATTCTCTGCCTACGAAATTGGGGTGGGAAGCTCAGAGCTTCTGTCCTTCCACAGAGGGTCAGTATGTTTGGGTACTCCTGCAATGTACCACAGTAAAGTATAATGAACAACTTAGTTCTTTTCTAGGCAATCACTTGGTTTTCTTTCTCCTTCACAATTTTGAATAAAATAAAAACCGTAGAACTGAAAGCTTGTGAAAATATTATGATGTCAGAGAATCATCTTGTGATAGTTTGTCACAACACTTCCTAGCCATAACAGTGTGGTTTGTAAATGTGTACCGAGAATGTCCTTTCTGCAACACTTCAATCAAGACAAAAGGGTCAAATAACATATTGATTGAAAAAGCTTTATTTTTTTTAAAAAAAGCTGACTTTAATGACAAAAGCCCCTTGCATGTTTCATGCTTTATGAAAAGGAATTGAATACGAAACATGTCAAAGTATTACACTTCTCACATGGCTGAGTATAGCATTAAATGCTTTCCTCTTTTTGCCGATAATATAGAAATTGTGAGATCTATTAAAACTGATGTCTTCATCATTAAGTGGTTTCCCTTGCAAAATCCTTTTGTCTTGTACACCTTGTACATGGTAGTTTGTAAGGCTGCTAACAACAGGTCAGGCTCCTGTACCAAATACAGACTGACTACAGAGGCTCCTTCTCAGAGAGATGCATCAGAGATGTATCCCATAAAGATCTTTAATGTTTTGCCACCTGTGCCTGAGGTTTGTTTAAATATGATATGTTATACTTAGCACCACCTAGTGGCAACAGAGTATAATACAATATCATTCCATGACAATCCTTTTGTCCCCCTTTTCTTCATGACTACCGGGCTCATTCATTGTGCCTTACCGACCTGTCTGCTGTAATGGCTTTTTGGAATATTACCCTATACCTTACATAGAAAACTGTTTCATCTGAAAATGAGAGAGATGGTTGAGAGTAGTCAGCATATTGATGGCAGCTAAATCCATGGTGTCTCACTGGGCTTGACTACACTGGAAGCTCTGTTAAGTTGACCTAACTTAAAGTCGACCTTGTTAAGTTGACTTAGAGAGTCCACACTGAAAACACCTGTTGACTGCATGCGTCCACACTGGGAGTTGCTAGGTCAACGGAGGAGTGGTGTGTTATAGGTAGCTGTCCCTGGTGGCCAGGAACTCTGAGGGTGCCTGGTGGCCAATTAGGTCGACTTAAGTGCTTTCCTATCTACATAGGCTTAAGTCAACTTAATAAGGTTGATTTAAGCATTAGGTTGACCTTAAGAGGTGGTGTTATTATGCATACTTAGGGAAGTGCTTAAGTCAACTTAATAAAAGCCCAGTGTGGTTGCAGGAGTTTGTAGGTCGATTTAACCTTGCTTAAGTCAACCTAAAGCTCCAGTATAGATGGACCGACTGTGTCTTCAAGCTGTCTCAGATAGACCTTATAGAGAAACAGAGATAAAGGACTCTGTTACAGGCAAGGGCCTTGGATAGGAGCAGCAGTTACCCATTGCTAGTTTCTGTGTTCTGCTTGAGAGCAATGATTGAAACCTCTGCATAGCTTGAGCCTCTGTTCCTGTGTTATATAGGTTTGTTAGTAATACCTTGCAGTTGACTGTGTCCCTCTAATTAGACCATCGCTATCCTGAATGAGTGTTAAAGTAAGCTTATTTGTACAAGTGACTTATTGTTACAGTAAACTCAATTGTATATTTATCTTGGTTATTGCATTTAAGACTTGCAGTTTAATTTAAAATCTAGCATACTGTTAAATTCAATTAATATCTCACATGATTTCTTGTCAGACTATGTTAAGTCCATCAGAGTATACAAAGGAACATACTTTAGAGAGCAGCACATGGAACTTGTGGGAAATCATTAATTTTTAAGAGTTGTAAACATTTGAGGGAAAATCATGATTTTGTGTGAAAAATTCCAGGAACACAAAGGTTCTGATAAAATTTTCCACTGCTGTATATAAAAGTCCCTATTTCGTATTGTCCAATGTTCCCGTAAGACAGGTTAAAAGGCACATTAATTGAAGAACAGATAAAAGGTCACAGATAAAGAAGGGAATTCTCAAACCTTCCTTTTTAAAAAAGATAGAAAAAACACACTTGAAGTACAAGCTGATCAACAGACTCATACAACCATTCAAACTCAAGCTAGAAATGCATCAGGACAGATACACACATGAAACAGCAGTGTTTTTAAATTGAGGCCACCTGCAAATATATATTTATGGGAGTTCTCAGAACTCCAATTTTTAGTCTTTACTTCCCGTACATGCAAAATCCAGTGACTCTGTGGCTGGAGACAGTTCACCCAAATGCTCAGTGCATGGCCAAAATTGTTACATAGAATGGCGCACAATATTCCTTTCAGAATTTAAGCATACAGCCTCTCTCCAGTATGTAAGAGCAGTATGGACCTGAATTCAGCACTAAAATTTGTACTTCTTTGTAACTGTATCAAAGTTGCCTTTAGATGTCCCAGCTTTGCCCAAAATGTTTTGGTGGCAGTCTGCAATCTACTCAAAACAAAAGAGAACAAAAAACAAAGCAAAACAAAACATAAGTTGTTCACTTTGCAAAATATTGTATAATTTAATGAAATCTAAATCTAAATATTCTACTTAAGGGCACTATATAATTAATATATTTAATAACTGAAAATTAGGAACTTAATTTTAATGTGCTCTTGCAAATTTCTGTAAATATGTTTTACGCCTCTTCTCAGAAGACAGGAACAAAAGAACTTCTTTTCTAAAGAAATTGAGAAGAGGTAAATCTACCATCCTGTCTAATATGCCGTAGGTGATAAAGCTTGCAAGTCTACTTTGAAAATGCAATGTATTTGTTTACTAATATGTTTGTTTGGTCATTTTTTATTTACATGGCACTTTAGTCAATTGTTTTTACTTTGTTCACAGGATTACCTGGCACTGCTGCAGATCTAGAAAAAAGAAAGCAAATTTTTGGGAAAAACTTTATACCTCCAAAGAAGCCAAAAACTTTCTTACAGCTAGTTTGGGAAGCGCTACAGGATGTGACTCTTATAATCTTGGAAATTGCAGCCATCATATCTCTGGGGCTTTCATTTTATAAGCCACCTGGAGAAGGGAATGAAGGTAAAACCACTTTATAAGAATTATCTGTGTAAATTTCAGTTACTAGGAATGAGTTGAATGTTTTTGTTGTTATTGGTTTTTTTCCTTGTCACTTGACTGGCATTTTCTAGGTCAGCATTTTTGTTTTCTTCAGACTCCTACTTAATCTTGGGTACGTAACATTATCGAAGGATACATAACTTGCATTTTTCTTGAAGAGCTGTAAGAGATGGTTGTATTTCAGGGAATACATTAAAACGTTTAAAGACAAATCCTGACTTTCTTATAAAGCTTTTTATGAAAATCTATTTTAAAATCCGTCATGACTGTTTGAGCTCATCTTTACTTTATGCATATACTCATCTTGGAAGATCATCACCAAATGAGACAGAAAGAAATTGTAACCAGTTTATGTATGATTGTGTCTTATCATCTAGCATAGGTCTGTTAGGGAGTGATCCTCAGCTAGTGAATGGAGCTATTAGATTTTACAGTAGCTGAAGATCTGATCCATTAAATACTCAATCACCTACTTTCTGTAATTCTAATATTTTGTAATCTTCTGGCTGTTAAGCCTAATTCAAAGCAATCTTGTTTGCTTGAATAAGAATTTGCAGAAAGGGCCCTCTTTTTTTATTTATAATTCATGAGGAAATGAATCTTTGAAAATATTCTTATATAACTTATTTTTAGTTTTGTGCCATCATGCCATGCATATTGCTTTGATATTGTTTTTAAAATGTTCCTTTTCCTAAGGGAATCTGTCACACATCTGAGATTCAGAGGGCATAATGAAAAACTCCACAGCACAGCATGGGAAAATAGGTTCATGTTTTACCCTAACAATATTTAATTTACATGTTCTTTAACATGTTTGCTCTCTCTTGGCTTTTACTACATTTTTTTAAGGAGAGTCTAGTTATGTTTACATGGAATAATAGGTCATGTTACTAAAAGTGTATTCATTTGACCTTTAAGCTTCATTGTAAAGCTCCATTTTTAACTTGAGATTTATTTTTTTTTTGCAGGGCTGGGGGTGGGGGGAGAGTACTTGTGGCGGGTTATTTCAAATTACAATGTTTAGTTTGTTGTAAAGTTACGTCAAGATGCCTGATTTGTAGATGATCCTGTTATCTTTTCAATAAGCCATATACATAAAAAATAAACATGTTAAACGTGATTATGCCCTTAATGTGGACATGTTAGCTGGCATTAGCCACATACAGCTATAATACAATTTAAAACATAACTTGTCTCTGTATTAGGGGCTGAGTTAAAAAAAAAAAAAGAAAGAAAGAAATCTGAGGTTCTTAAAAATATGTATCCATAGGGGTAGTCTTTGTACAGCAAAAACAGCGAGAATACTGTGGCACTGTAAGGACAGACAGATTTCTTCAGTCATAAGCTTTCATGGGCACCAACCCACTTCATTAGATGCAATTTTTTAAAAATATATATGTATAGTTTTTATAATATATCTAAAGTTCTTGATGTTTCTTTTTGTTGTTATTGTTTTGTTTTCTCAAAGTTTTCTCAGTGCTTATTTTAAAAATTAAATGGTGGGTGAAAATCTGTGCAGAAAATTAACTTCTCAGTTTCTGGAGAAATATTAGGGTTATTGTTGAGGGGAGGGAGGACAGAAGAAAAGCAATCAGTAGAGAAAAGCAAGAGTTTATTGTTTCTGAAACTGTTATTTCTAGTTTCCATTAGATAAATAAAAAATAAAACTTCTTGCAGTCAGATGTGAGTTTTTGTTCATGACCCATTTTAGCATGAAATGAGGTGAAGAGGTGTCCTTCAAAGATGGGTTGCTATAACATGAGATGCCGGGGATGTCAACAGAACCCCCTTTCATAAATCTGTCCTTTGATGGAGCAGCTCATGGGGGGGAGCAGATCCCAGTCACTGAGGCACAGAATCACCAGCAACCAGGGACTACAACTTCCCTGCTCTTCATGTCTCAGCTTCACTCTCTCGGCCATGGGTGGATTAGAGTGACCATTCCTGGCCCAGGAGCAGGAAGGCAAGTGAAGGTCAGGCAAGTTGTGACTGGCAAGTGAAGAAGATGAGCTCTGTGCCTTGGGCTTCTCTCCCTGAAGTGACATGTTCTCAAGCCCAACTACTCAGAGGGAGAAAGGGAGATGGGGGTGTGCAGCACTCATGGAGGGAATGGATTAGCAGAGGCCTACAGTCATGGGCTATGTCTACACTGGTAATTTAGGTCAAATTAAGGAGGCTTAATTTGAACTAAATTAGTCCCTGTCTATACTAGACTTTCCTTAAATCAAATTAAGAAATTCTTTAATTCAACTTAATGAAAACTTGATTCAAATTAATAAGAACCACCTGGTAGTTCAAACTAAGCCTTAATTGGACACTCTAGTTCAAACTAAGGACAGTGTAGACCTGGATTTAACCCTTAATTCAACTTTATAAAGGTTGAATTAAGGGCAGTTAGGTCGAATTAACAAACTGGACTAAGTCAACTTAACTTTAAGTCGACTTAGTCCATTTTGTTAATTCAACTTGAGAAGGTCAAGTTTAGTTCGAATTAAAGTCAAACTTATTATTTCGAATTAATAAATTTGACCTAACTTTTTGTAGTGTAGACATAGTGATAGATGCTGTCACCTGCTTGCTACTGCCTGGCACTGCAGCAGCCGGAGGTCTGGGCAGCCTTTCTGCCTATCATGTTCCCCACTGTGTAGCTGCAGCAGACTCTCACTCTGCAGGTACCCCCTCTGGGCAGGTGTGCTGAGGGATGGGGTGTGAAGGATGACTGAGAGTGGGGAGTCAGTCTGGAGAGTCTGAGCAGGTACTAAATTTGGGTAGAAATTGGAAAAATCTGGGTTTTTCAAAATCTGGGCATTTTTGGGAAGGTTTTTGGTACAAACCAAAAATGAAGGGCCTTAAACATGTGATACCACACCATCAACAAATTAATGAGACTGTTTCTTGAACTGAAGCCTGGGCAGATCACACAAAAGGCACTCCAGGCTACATGGAAAGATGAATATCTTTGCAATGGTGTGGTTACTTCTGCTCTAGTTGCCATGTGAAGATGATTGCATACCTGGCTCAGTTTTATGTGGTAGCTGTGGGTGACTTTTGATTTACTTAGGGACTGGTGTTATAACAAGATAGAAAAGACCATTGTGCCATTGTTCTTATTGTGTAGAGTTTTCAAAAGTCCCATTACCTGTGTGCTGTCAACTGACTGCCATCATTTTCCTGGGGTGGCCTGGGCAATGTTATCTGAAGAGCAATGGGCATAGGGAGAATTTTATAACTAATGACTAGGGCTTTGAGTGAGATTTCCCCGAGCAGAAGAAGATTCCAAACTATTTTCCTCTAGTGAACCTTCCGAGTATTTTAATGTATTATTTGAAATTCAGCATTGTCTGAAATCAACAGTGATTGCAAAGAGGAGAGTGAAAAATGGTATTTCTGTCCATTGAGGAATCCTGTTTCAGCATGCATTTTTGTTGTGAGCTGACAAAAACAAGTGAAATATTTTTCGCAGAATGGAACAGCCTTCAAAATTTTTTATTTGGAGATGGGAGTTGTAAATTAGGTGCCTGATGCCAGCATTATCCCCAATGGCAGTGGTTCCCAACATTTTCTGTGCTGCGGCACACGTTGCTCCCTTTAATTAATTTGAGGCACACCACCATATAGTTTCCGAATGAACTCATGAATATTCATGAGCCAGTGAGCCAATCCACTACTCTTTGAGTAGTTTTCCAAAAAATTTTGTGGCATACCTGTTCAGGCCTGATGGCACACCTGTGTGCCATGGCACACTGGTTGGGAAACACTGCACTATGGACTGGGTTCCCGGGCCAGACTTCATCTCCTATTATGAACCCATAGGCGTATGGCCCCCTTGATGTACCACACTGCTTGGTCTGGGCGATGCATCATGGAAGCAGTAGACCATCCAGGATCATGGTCATTAGGAGGTTGTGGGGGCATCAGGCAGATGGAATAATACACCATCACAGGGAAATGCAGTTTAATGTTGAACTGACACAAAACAAAACGCTTTTGGTCAGTTCAGCAAACTGAAGCATTTCAATTTGGATTAAATTGATCTGAGGCAACATACTTTCTTTTTTTTTTCTTTTTTTTTTTTCATTTTCCTGATGGAAAACTGAAAAATGTCAGCAAAATTGACATTTCCTGCAGGAAAATATCAATTTTAATGGAAACCCCCTTGTCAATCACAGTTTATCCAACTGAAAATGTCCAATCAGTTCTAGTGACCACGCTGTAACTGGCATAAATGCTCTTCTCTTCTCCTGTTGAATTTGTAATTAACATGTAAAGTTAGGTTATAAAGTTTAAGGTACAGTAGTAACTTTTGAAATTGTTTGTTATGATTCCCATGGAATTAAGACACATGGGGGGTGGGGCCTATAGAGCAGCCATAAGTACAGATGACTTCTCAACTCAGTAATTCAAAAATCAACAGGCTAAGAATGGCCTTCTTTTATTATGGATGCATGAATGTGCTCAGCAGGAATTCAGACAGGTACGAAACTCCATTCAGTTCTTCATCTGTGCTGGAGTACAACATTTTGTATAGGTCTGAATCAGTTTGTGTAAGTAAAATACTTCTCTCTCCAAGCTTTGATGCTGGTCTTGCAAGGGCATAACATCTGTGGCAGATTCTCAGGTAGGCTTCAATGAGTATGAAGTATAGTATAATGCAGTACAATACACTGTAGATTTTGACTTCCCTGCACATATTATCAGAGTGTGCAATCTTGTTCAGCTCTATATATATTAAGCAAGGATTAGTAAAGTATAAAATTAACGATGCATCATTCCTTCTGGAAATTAGAGTTCTACAATTAGGAAAGTGTCTCTTCATGACTGTCAGATGTCAGTTTCTTTGGCTATGTCCACACTATGCTTTTAAATCGAAACAACGACCATTGTTTTGATTTAAAAGTTGTCATGTCCGAATGACATTTCGTTATTTTGAAATGACGAGCCCCATCATTTTGAAATAATGAACCTTATTTTGAAATAGTAAAGCCTAGGCTGAAATTGAGATAGCTGTTATTTCGAAATGGTTGTTTCAAAATAACACCATTCGGACGTGTTATTTTGAAATAACCATTATTTTGATTTAACACTTTCGCCCTTCTCCTTCCCAGGGTACCTTCCTTTTTCTATATATTGGCTGGCGACATGGCCCTGCCAGGGGGCCATATTGCCATACCTCCCATGCTGCCCCTCTCCTGATTCGGAATAGCTGATCCTGGGTCTGGACTTGCTATTTTGATTTGAGGTTTTTGCTTATTTTATTTTAAATTAATTCAAAATAACGATTTTCTTTCGAATTAACTTATTTCAAAATAAGTGTCTATGTGTGGACATAGTCTTTGATTCTGAAGTCAGTGGTTTTACCTTCTCCTTTGCAGGTGAGTTAGCTTATAGCAAGGGCCTTTGCTCTAGGTTCTGTGGTTCCAGGGCACACTGCAGAGATTTAGAGGGGGTGGCAGATAGCAAAGAATAGAAGCACCAAGGGAAAAATCAGCAATGTCAAATACTCAGGAAAAAAAAATCCAAAGACTCCACTGATGTTTTTTGCCACTGCTATGCGTTTTGCATATACAAGGAATTGAAGTTCGTGCACTGCTCTGAACAGTGTCTACGCTACATTCAGTCTTGTGTGGGCTTCAGCTGTATTGGTGGCTGGGACAAGCTTTTACATTGATCCTGTTTGAGCTGAGGGTCCTGTCAACCTTTCTGCCTTAGTCCTCAATTCTCGGTTCCTAAAGAGTCACTTCAGTTTATCTAGGATGGACTTAAAAAGCTGATCCTGCCCTAGAAAATCAGTGGCAATCAGCCAGCTTACCCAGCATGGTTGCAACACATGCTAATCACATCTGCCCCAGAGATGGCCCTGGGAGACTCATTCGCCCAACTCCTTGGCGTGCAGGAGAAATATGCAGGAAGTTTTTTTCTTTACGTTTGGAAGTGACTAGTGCTGCATTTTCCAGCTTACTCCCCCGAAGGGTTGACTAGTGCCTTTAGCTTTACAGAGGGAGTCATACAGTCTCATTCATTCTTCCAGGTGTGTGATAATCCCTATCCCTTTAGCATGGAGTTTGGAAGAAGAAAGAAGCAGAAGACTCCCCACTGTACATTCACATAAAGACCAGAGACAATCTTTCTTCCTTCCTTCCCACCCACACAAGGACCAGAGTCATCAATTTTGTCCTTCCTTCACACCCACACACAAGAAACCCCACTACTAATAAAAATATTAATCTAATTATTGCTGCCTTATTTGTTATGTATTTGTTTTAGTACTTGCAGGTAGAAGACTTTTGAAATCTTTCAGTTCTACAGTACCAAGTTCATCCTGATCTTTTTAAATACTCATTAAAGCAGGGTTTTTTTTTATATAGATCTTGCTAAGATTGCAGAGTTATTTTGTGTTTCCAAGAAGTAGACTGTTTTGTGTTTTCCCTGATGGTTTGTTTGAGTTTTCACTTCTCAGATGAAATCAATTTATTCATAAATTGTGTAAATGCTTTCTGGGAGGCCTTGAAATAGATTCTCTTGTAAGCAAACACATTGCCTGCCTTGAAGAAATGAATACTTGTGATTTAAAGCAACATACAAGCTTCATATGTGAATGAATACCAGGATTAGGTCTTCTGGAACAATACCATGTAATTAGGTATGGGGGGAGAGAAGGTTCATTAAACCTAAACATTGTGTTAGAATGTGTGCAGTAGCAGGCTGCATGAATATATTGTTAATTTTTATTATCTTAGTATGTAGGAGCCCTTGTCATCAATCTGAACCCTTTATGAACAAAGACATCATATGTGTCTTCCTTAAACAAGTTAAATTAGGTCCCAGAGGATATAGAGTTCATGACAGTTAAGGCAGCAATTAACGAGCCATTTCTTTAGCCTGTGATTAAATAGCATCAAATCACTAAACCAGCTGGGAATTCTGAGCCATCCCCTAAGGAATTTCAGTATGTGTATTTGGAATCGATGCAGAAACCTGTATAAGTGAATTAAGACTGACATTACAGTAGTAGAATCTATAAGGCATTACCTTCTCTTCACCTAAGCAATCCACATACAGGATTTCCCCATAGCATGTAGAAGTTTGATTTCGCTAAAAGGATCACACAACTGTCAAAACATGAGGAAACTTTAAATCACTCAAATTCAAAGGGGCTACTAACATGCTTAATATTAAGCACATGTTTAAATATTTGCTGAATTGAGACCCTCATGCTCAGAACCTTGTAGGATTGAGCTCATATTCTAGGATTGGAAAACATTTCAGCAACATGCAAACTACTCAATTTTCTCCATCCATTAAATCCCATTTCTGAAGTATTCATTAATACTAAGTTTAATATAGAACTAGTAAGGCTTCGTAAGCACTGGGATTTTAAAAGGGAACTTGTTAAATCCCCATCAGTGGAGGTTTCTAACAGGTTAAACAAAAACTTTCATAGAAAGTGGTCTAGAAATACTTAATCCTGTCTTGTGGTGGCATGGACTAAATGAACTGTTGAAGTCCCATTTCTGTGATTCCAGAAAAATTGGTCAACCTATGAATGAATCAAATATGCAATGCATAAGATTATGCCACTGAGGAAATGAAGGTTCAAATTTGTGTCATTCATATAAAATGCTAATCTATTTTTCTTTTAAATCTTCTATTTCTCATTTGAAAATATTGACTATATAAAATAGCCTTATAAACCTTATAAAGTCAGTATTAATGCTTTTCCATAAAATAATCTATATTATGCATCGCTAGCTAGATAGCTAGATAGCATACTCTTTAGCCAAAAAGCCCCTGTCAAATTCAGGACCAGTTTTACTGATTGCATAGCACGGAAGTCTTCTATAGACTATATAGCTATTGAATTAACTCTACATCTATGGTAAACTAATGTCCAAGTTATAGGGTTTTTTTGTAAATTGAAAAACAGTAGATATTTCAGGTGAATTCTCCACTAATGGTCACTCCATAGAGCAAAATTAGAGGCCTGCCCATGATCTAAGAAATTGATTTTTTGATCTCATAGAAAATATAAAACATAGTTAAATTTAAAATAGAGAATTGACTAATTTTAACAAGCATCCTTAATTGATTTGAATTTTAGCATTATGGATCTGTCTTATGAACAATATCAGAGAACATTAAAGTTCAACAACTTTACTCAATAACTTTTTCCATAAAAATTATTTTCAGAATATTACCTCATGTCAAGGAAGTTCCCAGTAATTAACAAAATTCTTCAAGTCTTTTAATCTCAGCAATCTTCTTGTCTCAAAACATAATGAAGGGACACAGCTGAAATGTCCTATAATTCAACATGGTCTGTGCAAACCTCACTCAACTGTGCTTTGAATAGTACTAGCAAAGGGAAGCAAGTGTTGTTTAGTTTTCTATCTCCTTTAAATTTATTATTTTCAGGTTGGAAGTCCTGAATTTAATTTTTGCCGCCTCCAACCAGTGACACAGCATGACATAGACTTGCTCCAAAGCCTAAGGTTAGGATCTTGGAATTTAATTCCAGTTTAATTTGATCTTGTTCCTTAACTTATGATAAATCGAGTTTTCACCATCTTTCCTGGTAAAATCTCAAGCGAGTGAACCTTTAGGATAAGAGTCTAATTTATGATGCATTATTTTATGAGTTGATCCAGGATGTTTAACATAAGGCCTTCCTCTTCAAAGCAGGTTCCTATGTGAGCAAGGCAATAAGGGCAATAAAGTCATAGAAGCTGAGTCTATGCCATTACTGTGAATAAATATATAAATTTATCCAGCTGCCATTGTTGTCACAATTTTTGAGGTTAATGCTTTCTTGGAACCACACTGCTACAGGAGAAAAATATCACTGGGGAAACTGAGGTGTCAGAAAAGCAGCAATTGGAAATATTATCCTTCTATAAAAGAATTACTGTTGAAGCCATCAAAACAGACTTTTTCAAGGAATAAATCAGGGAGACTCATGCAATATTACAACTCTCCAATAAAACTGAAAATTTCTTATAACTGAGCATTTAAGTAAAGTATTTCAAACCTTTTAGTTAGTATAAATGATTAATTTATCAGCAGACTAGAAATATAATGGAAATATTTTTCTGACGGAGTGGAGGAAAAGGAAAAAACAAATTTGTCCTGGCAGACATCGGCTCCATAGGCTGGGAGTAGCTGCAACAGGATGGAGATCTTTGTGACAGCAGCCCAATATAGTTTTCTATTTTCAAATGGCTGATGAAGTGGGATTTCTCTCATGAATGCTCATGTGATAAATAAATGTGTCAGTCTTTAAAAGTGGCACACGACTCCTTGTTTGTTCAGCCCAATATGTTTCTTTTGATTATTATTATTACTATTATCATTATTGTTAACAACAACAACAACAACAACAACAACTTCTTAGATTTGCTTAAGGATGTAGTTTGTTTTTCAGGTCCTGTTAATTGCATGTATGTCAGATTGCTCAATTTGAAATGTTTTTGCCAGAAACTTTTCTCCAAAGCTCATGTTACAATTTCAAATATAGGTGCTATCTTATCCAGTATTACATATGAACTTCAAGTATACAGTGCAGAAAATAAAGCCTACATACACAGATAATTCCTATCTCTTAGTGTTTCCATATCAGAATAGCAATTTATAAGGGTTCTATAGTGAGTAGTTAATCCCACATGTCTAAAATAGGATAGGTATTGTTATTCTGTGGGTGACATCATAATGAAGCCATGACACTTAGTCATTCCTTTTATGAAGAAACCATACCAATAAAATCCAAAGGGGCAGCCATGTTAGTCTAGTTCAGCAAAACAAGCAAGGAGTCCTGTGGCACTTAAAGACTAACATAAAATAGATTTGTTAGTCTTGAAATGCCACAGAACTCCTTGCTTGTCATACCAATAAAAAAGGCCTTTGAGACAAAATGTCTAAAATTCAGTGTAAAATGTGTAGATCCATGTTTTAAATTAGGCATCATATTAGCCCTGTGAGAAAAGAATGCAACAATGTTTAATTTCTAATTGGCATAGGTACACCTGAATATTTTTAAAAAGGATTATCTAGTAAAATGGATGATGGGAGTCCTCTCTAGGGAGTCCTTATAAGAGGAGACATACATATGCAGGTGCATGTTTACCATTTCATTCCACTGCAATTAGATGTAATAGGATAAAAAGGGAAAATGCTAGACATTGACTTACTGGTCCCCCGTAATACACTGTTCATTCTATTTCTATAAATGTCCATCTGTTCTTCATTTTAAAAAAAAAAGGAATATAAGGTTGTGTTGAGACCATAATTGTACATTGCAAAGTCAGTCTTTTTTTAGGCAATGATTCTAATTAACTCTGGTTTCATCCTGATTTGCATTCTGGTCCATGAAATTAAAGTCTAATGTGCTAATCTTTACTAACATAGTTTTTCATCTTATAATTTTATAGCAAAGGGTGGGTTTTTAAAAAGTAATTAACTTCAGTTCAAGAGCTGATTTTATAGCTGAATGATAATACTTTCCTATGCTTCTCAGCATATTCCTATTTGGATGATTGTAATAAGTTCGTGATAGCGCAGTGGTGCTGATGGTGATGTGTCTAAAGAGAAAACACTAAGAAGGGGGAAATGAAACTCAAAAAGGAGGCTTCTCATGGGGGTAATTGAAAAGTTCAGCCCAATTTGGATACATGCAAAGCCTGGAAAGTCACTTAGCAGGTGGTGGGGAAGAAAAAAGAGATGAGAGAAGGCTCAGATGTGATAGGGAGTGGATTTTAGAAAAGATGGAGGCGGGGGGAAGAGAGTAGTTTTAGGCAAGAAGGATGAACAAACATTCCAGAGAGATAGGAAAAAGGATGATAGGAAAGTGGGAAGTAAGAAAGTGGTCAGTTCTGAAGTAGTAAAAAGGAAAAGCACTTCATGATGTAGGTAGCATGAGAGAGAGAGCGGTGTTGAACGATCTCCAGATGTGGTAGAGGGAGTAAGATTTAAGATGGAAGAAAGAGAAGAGAATAATGAAGGTTGGAGCTAAGCAAGAGAGATAACAGAATTAAGAAGAAGCAGAGATACACTGGAGCAGGAAAAGAAAATTAAACAGTAAGTGGACAGAGCTAAACATACACAAGCTAGATTGCAAGTTAATTTTATCTTTTAGTGTGGCTAAGCCATTATAAATACAACATGCACATTGGTTTTGTTAGTTAATGTGGTTTTTTTTTCCTTTTAAATACTCTAGACTTTCTTCATCAGTATGAAGGTGCTGTGAAGGGGTTGAAAAGGAATTCCCCAGTGCAGGGTATAAAATGTATGGAAATAAATTCTCTTGTTTCTAGGTTAGATTTGTTCTAGTTTAGTGTTGTTTCTAGCTTTCTGATTATTTTCTAGACACAAAATTTTCATCTACGTCTGATGGAAGACACACAGGAACATTTGCTGTTTTTTGATGCTCATCTGCTGATACTCTATCAGACTCTAGCTTGCCCCATGCAGCTTCCCTACTGCAGAATTCCAGGCAAATACCAGATGGACACTTAGTTTATTGAGCATTAAAATGTTTTCATAGAATCATAGGTTTGGCAGGGACCTCATGAGGTCATCTAGTCCAACCCCCTGCCAGAGGCAGGACCACTCCACTAAACCATCCCAGTCACAGTTTTGTCCAGCTGGGCCTTAAACACCTCCAAAGATGGAGACTCCACCACCTCCCTAGGCAGCTCATTCCAGTGCTTTACCACTCGCCTAGTAAAAAACTTTTTCCTAATATCCAGCCTCGACCTCCCTAACTGTAACTTGAGACCATTGCTCCTCGTTGTGTCCTCCGTTACTACTGAGAATAGTAGAGCTCCCTCCTCCTTGGAGCATCCCTTCAAGTAGTTGAAGGTTGCTATCAAATCCCCCCTCAATCTTCTCTTCTGCAGACTAAATAAGCCTAATGTTTTCAGTCTTTCCTCATAGGGCTTGTGCTCCAGCCCTTTAATCATTTTGGTTGCCCGCTGCTGAACTCTTTCTAGCATGTCCCTGTCCTTTTTGTGGTGGGGAGCCCGAAACTGAACACAGTATTCTAGAGGTGGCCTCACCAGTGCAGAATAGAGGGGAATGATCACATCCGCTGATCTGCTGGTAACACTTCTTTTGATGCAGCCCAGTATGCCATTGGCCTTTTTGGCAGCGAGAGCACACTGCTGACTCATATCCAGCTTCCCATCCACCATGACCCCCAGGTCCTTTTCTACACTGCTGCTACTTAGCTGAATGTTCCCCAGCCTGTAGCAGTGCATGGGTTTTTTTTTTTCCCAAGTGCAGGATTTTACACTTGTCCTTATTGAACCTCATAAGATTTCTGTTGGCCCACTGTTCCAATTTATCTAGGTCTCCCTGAATCCTGTCCTTGCGCTCCAACGTGCCTACTGGTCCCCCCAGCTTGGTGTCATCCGCAAACTTACTGACAGTGTAGTCTATTCCATCCTCCAGATCATTGATGAAAATGTTGAACAGAACCAGCCCCAGGACCAACCCCTAGGGCACACTACTCGTTACTGCCTGCCAGCTAGACATGGAACCATTGATTCCTACACGCTGAAACCTTTGATCTAGCCAGTTCTCTATCCACCTTATAGTCCACCTATCCAACCCATACTTCCTTAATTTGCCAATGAGAATGCTGTGGGGAACTGTATCAAAAGCCTTGCTAAAATCAAGGTATATCACATCAACGGTTCTTCCTGCATCCAGAAAACCAGTCATCTGATCATAGAAGGAAATGAGATTGGTCAGGCATGATTTACCCTTGGTGAATCCATGTTGACTGTTCCTGATCACTTTATTTTTCTCTAAGTGTTTTAGGATGGGTTCTTTAAGAACCTGCTCCATAATTTTTCCAGGGATTGAGGTGAGGCTGACTGGTCTGTAATTCCCCGGATCCTCCTTTTTCCCTTTCTTGAAAATAGGTACTATATTTGCTTTTTTCCAATCCTCTGGCACCTCCCCCATTCTCCATGAGTTTTGAAAGATACTGGCCAGCGGTGCGGCTATCTCATCGGTCAGTTCCCTTAGCACCCTTGGATGCAGTTCGACCGGCCTCATGGACTTGTGCACATCCAGCTTCCTTAAGCAGTACCTAACCTGACCTTCCATCACCAAGGGCTTCTCTTCTCTCCAATCTGCCATACCCATGGTAGTGGGCTGGGAGCTGACCCTGCCGGTGACAACTGAAGCAAAAAAAGCATTGAGCACTTCAGTTTTTCCCTCATCCTCTGTCACGAGGATGCCTGCCCTCATTCAGTTAAGGACCTACACCATCCCTGATCCTCTTGTTATTAACACACTTATAGAACCCCTTCCTGTTATCTTTTACATCCCTCGCTAGCCGCAACTCCATTTGTCCTTTGGCCTTTCTGATTTTATCCCTGCAGTCCCTAGCAATATCTTTGTATGCCTCCTTAGTCATCTGACCTAGCTTCCACTTCCTGTAAGCTTCCTTTTTATGTTTAAGCTCAGAGCAGAGTTTTCTGCTAAGCCAGTCTGGGTGCCTTACATGTTTGCTGTTCTTTCTCCTAATTGGAATGGCAACTTCCTGTGCCCTTAGCAGGGTTTCTTTAAAATATAACCAACTCTTTTGGACTCTTTCCCCTTCAGATTAGCTTCCCAAGGGATCCTGCCCATCAGTTCCCTGAGGGAGCCAAAATCTGCTTTTTTGAAGTCCAGGGTTTGTGTTTTGCTTCTTTCCTTCCTTCCTTTAATCAGCATCCTGAACTCAACCATGTCATGGTCACTACTGCCTCATTTGCCATTTACTTCTACCTCCTTTATCAATTCTTCCTTGTTTGTGAGCAGCAAGTCGAGAGGTGCAAGGCCCCTAGTTGGTTCCTCCAGCATTTGTACTAGAAAGTTGTCCCCAACACTCTCTAAAAACTTCCTGGATTGCCCATGCACTGCTGTATTGGGCTCCCAGCAGATGTCAGGGTAATTGAAGTCCCCCATGAGCACCAGGGCCTGTGATCTAGAAGCTTCCGCTAGTTGTCCATAGAACACCTCATCCACCTCCTGCTTCTGGTCTGGTGGTCTATAGTAGGCACCCACCACAACATCCCCCTTGTTGCTTTCCCCTCTCAATGTAACCCACAGACTTTCTACTGGCATGCTTCCACTTCCATAATGGAGCTCTGAGCAGTCATAGAGCTCTTTTACATATAATGCTACTTCTCCCCCTCTTCTTTCCTGCCTGTCTTTCCTGAACAGTTTATACCCATCCATGGCAGAGCTCCAGTCATGCAGACTATCCCACCACGTCTGTTGTTCCAATGATATCATAGTTCCTTGCCTGCGCTAGTACTACCAATTCTTCCTGCTTATTTCCCAGACTCCTCGTATTAGTGTATAGGCACCTAAGATACCCGGCCGATTTCCCTACTTTGTCATTTTGATTTTCAACTCTGTTACATATACCTCCTTGCATTTTTTCTTGGAGTTGTCCTTCCCCACTCTCCTCACGTATTGGGGCTTCAGTAGAACACTTAAGACAATTATTTGATCCCCTCCCCCCCCATGTTCCAACTACCTTCTCTTTTATTCCTGGTGTTACAGTCCCAGCCCCCCCCCAATTCCATCCCTTCCCCCAGGTCTCCCACATTGTCACTTACCTGTGGGCTTTGGTCTACTTCCCCTGTTGAAGCTAGTTTAAAGCCCTCCTCACTAGGTCAGCCAGTCTGTGCCCAAATATGCTCTTCCCCCTCCTGGACAGGTGAAGGCCATCTCTGCCTATCAGTCCTCCTGAAACAGTACTCCATGGTCAAGGAAGCCAAATCCCTCCTGACCACACCATCTTCGCAGCCAGGCATTCACCTCTAGGATGCATCTGTCTCTCCTCAGGCCTCTAGCCTTGACTGGAAGGATCAAGGAGACTACCACCTGTGCTCCAAATTCCTTCACCCATGCTCCCAGAGCCCTGTAGTCACATTTGATCTGCCAAGGATCACCTCTCGCAGTATCATTGGTACCCACGTGGATAAGAATCATGGGGTAGTAGTCCGAGGGACAGTCCCTCTGTGACGTCTCGGATGTGGGCACCTGGCAGGCAGCATACCTCCCTAGAGGCCTTGTCAGGGCGACAGATGGGTGCCTCCGTTCCTCTCAGGAGTGAGTCCCCAATCACCAAGCCCTACGTTTCCTCTTAGGTGAGATGGCTGTGATCTATTTTGTTTTGAAGTGTTTGTCCTAATTCTCATCAAGGAAACATTTTATGATTTCTAGTGTTCTTGAGGGACAGAAAAACATTTCCCGCCCAACTCCACCTGTGAATGGAAAAAAAAGCACAAATAAAAAGTATAGCTGGCAGTGTTGCTGGACAGTTGCTCGTACAGTGAGTAAAAGTGCAGAGCTCTGGAGGTGCTATATGTAATAAAATCAAAACAGGAGCACAGTTTAAAATCCTAGTTTCCTGGTCACTATTTGATTTGCTGATGCAGTGAGGGAGGAGCAGTGACTTGACTATGCTGATTTGCAATATATTTAGAGCTATCTTAACCAGTAAGCGCTTGTTCAGTTGTATATTTTTTAAAGTGTATGAGCAGCCAAAGAAGCAAGTTCTATGAAAATTCTCTACGTACAACAAAACAGAATATCTTGAGAACTTGGTCATTAAACCATAATTCCATGCTGTGCATTGATTCTTTTTAATACCATTGTTGAAATGAACATCCGCTTGATCTTTTGAGAGTGAGAAGACTATCTTTTGCAGAATTGTTTTGTACCATTTAAGAAGTTTCTTTTTTGTACACAACTTCCCTATGAAATAGTCTTGGTTAGAGCTTTCAGTTTTAACCAGAAACATCAAGAAATAGTATTAGAAACAAGCACATTTTATGTGTTGAATAAAGCCAAGGAGTGATACACTACCATGGGCATCTATTACAGAGACAAATGCCTTCCTGTAAACCCTGGTTCATGATTCTGTTCTCTATGTAGAGAAGGAAAGAATGGGGCTTTGTTTACAAGGATTTACTGAGCAAAGCCGTGTGATAGAGTCTCTGGATCTGGTTGTATTTGTTAAGTCATTGGTCTGACACTCCAAGTATTGGTTTTTAATGGTTTACTCAAGTTCTCACTTGGGGACAGCTTCTGTTGAGGTCAAAGTTGCCTAATGCTAGTTTTTTTTTATTTAACTTGATTAATTTCTGTGTGGATTCTTGAGGAATCCAGGATTCTGTTACCTTTTGTCTTCCACATGCTTGACTGGGTGCCAGCTCTACTGCTGCCTTTCAGTCACTTAAGCATGCTCATCTGGGCTATGCCAGTCTGACTGTCCTTTCAGGTTAACAATGGGGTACCCCAGTCCCTGCCTCTCTAGGAATCGTTTTCCTGTGAGATCCAGCTACTAACTCAGCCAGCTACTCAGAGAAATTCCAGATCCTCAGCTCCCAAGAAGCAGCGAACCCCAGTTTTATCTTAAATCACTGTTTTGATAAACAAATTCATCTATTTAAGGAAGAATAAATATGTAACTAGAACTAAGCAATAGTGGCGGAAACGTGGCTACAGTGCAAAAGAAAATCATAAAACCTTTCCTATATAATAAAGTAAGTTTCTCTACCACACCCCACCCCTCCAGATTTCTCTGTTGTAGAGTTGGCTGGTTTCAAAAGAGGCAGGATCCAAATATTCATGAAAGGATTAACTCAGGCTATGCCCACACGTACATCGTCATTTTGAAATAAGTTTTTTCGACATGAGTTAGTTTGAAATAAAATCCTTATTTTGAAATAAGTTAATTCAAATTAAGGGAAAAGCTCAAAGCAAATAGCATGTCCAAACACAGGACTTGCTATTTCGCTTTAGGAGAGAGCACCATGGAAGGTGTGGCAACATGGCCCCCTCCCTGGGCCGTGCCCCCACCCAATATAGGCTAAAAGGAAGGCACCCTGGGAAGGAGAAGGGCAAAAGTGGTATTTTGAAATAATCGTTATTTTGAAATAACACGTCTGAATAGTGTTATTTCGAAATAATAGCTGTTTTGATTTAAAGACGGTTTAAGCTATTTTGAAATGATGGCTCTTATTTCAAACCGACAGAGCCCGTCATTTCAAAATAAGAATACATCATGTAGACCTAATCTCTTTTATTTGAAAATAACCAGTGTTATTTCGAAATAAGAGAGACACATGGACATACCCTCAGTGAATAGATATATAACTCTGCCCCATCTCGTGTGTTACACTGTACCATCTTGTTTAATGTTCCTTTTCATCTCCAAGTGGTTTTGGTCATTTGCTATTGCCTGTGATTGTTTTCCTTTGAGTGATCTTAATACTGATCAAAGCTAAACAATTGAGACTTGCATTGCACGGATTAGTTAAATGGGACAAGGTTACAGCCATCTCCTGCCTGAATGGGCCATCACCCAGAGACATTGGCTGTGTTCAGGCGTGAGTTTTATTTTGAAACAACAGCCATTGTTTCAAAATAAAATTTCTCATGTCCACACAAGACATTTTGAAAAACGGGACCTGTTGTTTCGAAATAACGGCCATTGTTTCGAAACCGTTAAACCTAGCAGGAAATCGAAATAGCTGTTATTTTGAAATGGTGGTTTCAAAACAACAGTGTTCAGACACATTGTTTTGAAACAACACCATTGTTTTGAAACAACTGTTTTGAAACAACATGTCTGAACGGCCTTATTTCGAAATAACCATTTTGAAATAACAGCTGTTTCAAAAGCAGGCTTTCCCTTAATTCGAATTAACAGTTTCTTAATTCGAATTAACTTATTTCAAAATAAGAACTTTATTTTGAAATAACTCATTTTGAAATAACTTATTTCGAAATAAAAGTTTACGTGTGAACATAGCCATTATTCCTGATGACTGATTTCTACTCTGAGTCAATAAAGCATGCTTTCATTATAAGTACATGATCCCTTATATATTACTTGAACATACATCGGATTATGAATCTTGACAAGTTACAAGTTTTCTGTAGATACCTCATACATTACTCTTTGTGGATAAATATCTTGTAAGATGTGTTTGGTGCAGTGAGTTTGTCAGGTCTGAGGGGAGAGTTGAGCTTCCATGCTTCCTGGTTCTCACTGGGACCAGGAGTGGAAGTCATGCTTGAGGTATTGGCCTGGAGGCAAAACTCCCATTGATCTCAGTGTTTTGGAACTGTTGGTGTCATGTCTGATAGGGAAGCATCCATACCTTTTGCAGTTTGGTTTGGATATTTAGACCTAAGTGTGATTGAAATTTCATTGTGACTAAGAGCTGCTTTTCTCCTGAGATTTCCAATACTTCGTGGCTTCTACTTGTTTGGAAATAGCATGTCCACACCTTGAGGTGCCGACTATTCACAATTCTCATTGAGTTTAGTGGGCATTCCACGTATCTATGGATTTGGCTCACTGAGAATACTTGTTCACACAGCATTTTGAGATTTTGATTTCTGAACCTATCTGGAATGAAGTACAGAAGAATTAAAGTAGTTTTAAAAAGATTATGGTGATTTTTTTTAATATTGAAAAGAAAATATTTTGAACAGATTTGCCCAGTGATTCAGCAAATATAAAACAGCTTTCCCTTTTCTATTTCTGTTAAAATTACCCCCCCCCCCATGAAATTACCAAAGGTAACCCACAAGAGTTAATTTTACTGCATTTTTGTCCAACAAAAGCCTAGCTATTTGAGTTGCCTAGAACTACCAACTCTTGTAACCAGTGTGTGTGATGGTATGGATGGGGGCAGGAGAAAGCAGTGTGCCAGCACTTTTTTTTTTTAAACAAAACAGAACAAAAGCACTGGTTGTAACATTCTTCTCATTTCACTAAGCTGTGGTTTATCCAGAACTTTCCCTTGATTATGAATTCACTAGGCTCAGCCTTCAAAAGTTGCCAGTTGCCCAATATAACCTTACTTCAGCAATTGTAGCATTGCTTCGGTACTCTTTATGGTAGGCATAGAACTATTTTGGCTATGTCTACACTAGGAAAAGTTAGTTCAAATTAACAAAGTGAACTAATTTGACTTAACATTCAGTTGAATTAGTCTACTTTTTTACTTTGAACTAACTGTCCTTAATTTGAATTTATGATGTTTGAACTAACGGTCACTCCGAGCCTACACTGTCCTTAGTTCGAACTAAGGATTGAACTAAGGGCTTAATTCAAACTAACTAGCAGGTCTTATTAATACAAACTAAGCTTTCATTAGTTTGAATTAAGGAATTCCTTAATTTGAACTAATGAAAGCCTAGTGTAGACAGGGACTAACTTAATTCGAGTTAAGCCTCCTTAATTTGAGCTAATTTGCAAGTGTAGACATAACCATATAGAATACTGAAAATACAGAGTTGAATTTGTCTGATCAGGAAAAGTTGGCAAATTTCTAAGGTTGACAGCTTTAATACTGACAGTGATTTCACCATAACCTTAGATGTCTTCATTTATATTTTGTTCATAATATCTTAGTTGCAGTGGCATCATAATGACCACTCTCTGTTCTGTTGCTTATTGTATATTCAGATATAAAAAAGCATTTCTTCTTCTTTTCTATTTTTTCATTCCTAGGCAACCAGTAACATTTATATTAGCGTTCCCATTATATGATTCATGGCCCTGGAAGTCTCCGAGATCATACTTTTTGACAGGATAATTAATTCAATATAGCATAATATATCATTATATTTAGCTGTTTTATGGTCCAGAAATTTGCTGGTGTAGCCATGTTGGTGAGGAGTGTAAAGAAAATCAAATCCATAACTGATGTAGCTACAGGCAAAAGCTCTAATATAGATGTTGAGGCTGGGCAGAAAGCTACAATTCACTTTCAAGAAAAAATTGAGGTTTTTCATGTAAGAACATAAAAAAGCCAGACTGAGTCACAGTAGGGGTCAAGCTAGCCTAGTATCCTCTCTGCTGACAGTGGCCCATGCTAGATGCTTCAGAAGGAATGGACAGTTCAGGGCAGTTATTGAGTGATTCATCCCCAGCTGTTCAGTTTAGCTTCTAGCACTCAGATGGTTAGGTATTCCCAGGACATGGGGTTGCATTTCTGGCAGTCATGACTGATAGTCATTGGTGGACCTATTGTCTTGGAATGTACCAATATCTTTTTTTAACCCAGCTATAATTATGTACTTTACAACTTCTGCTGTCACTGAGTTCCACGTTAAATTAAGAACTACATCTTTTTTGCCTGCTGCCTGTTAGTCTCATTGTTTGACTCTTGATCCTTGTATTATGTGAAGTGGCAAAAACAACATTCCTATTTGCTTTTTCCAAATTATGATTTTATAGGTCTTTATTATGTACCCCTTTCATTGCCTCTTTTTTCTACAACCAACAATCCCTGTCTTTTTAATCTCTCCTCATGTGAAAGCTTGTTCCATCTCCCTAATCTTTTTTTTTTTTTTTTTTTTTTTGGCTTTGTCAGTACCTCTTTCATTTCTGATCCATCTTTTTTTGACATGGACCAACCAGAACTGCATGTAGAATTTAAGGTTTAGGAGTACTGGGGATTTATATAAAGGTATTAGAATATTTTCTGTCATCTTACCTATCACTTTCCTGATGTTTTTAGAGAATTATCTACCATTCCTCCAAGAGCTCTTTCTTAAATGGTAAACAGCTAGTTTAGACCCTATCATTTTGTGTGTGTGGTTCAGATTATATTTTCCAGTGTTTATTGCTTTATACTCATCAGCATTGAATTTCATCTGCCGTTTTGTTGCCCAGTTGCCCAGTTTTGTGAGACCCCTTTGTAACTCTTCATAATCACTTTTGGATGTAGTAATTGTGAGTCTGCAAATTTTTCCACCTCACTCTTCCCACTGTTTTTCAGATCAGTTATGAAGATGTTGAATAGCACTTGTCGTAGTGCAAACTTTTAAAGAACTGCAATTTACCTCTTTCCATTGTGCAAAGTAACCACTAACTCCTATCCCTTGTTCCCTGTCTTTTAACCATTTACTAATCTTCCTTCTTATTCCATGACTGCTTATTTTGCTCAAGAGACTGGTCGAGTGAGGCATTTTTAAGGGCTTTCTTACATTTGTTTTCTTTCCACATTGGAACAAAACTAAGATTTTGAAATTTCTTAGGAAAAAACAGATACTTACCTGGGATTTGGGGACCCAGGCGCAAGCCTCTGTCCAGTGTGGCATAGCTATACTGGCAAACTCTTTCTAGTATAGACAAGGCTTTTCTGTATTCATCATTTACCCTGTGTTGTGTATGATCAACTCTAAATGTGAACCTTGCTTTCGTTGTAGTCACATTTCTTTCCTTGTAAACTAACTTAGATAAATCATTGCTTACCGAGTTAAGAGCAGTCTGATTATTTCGCTGCATTATTTTGTCTAATTCAAGGTTTTTATTTGTATATGTAATTTGTATGCTAGGTAATTATGTAAATCTGTTTATGGCTGTTTATAATTGCTGGAAGAATAATGTGTGAAAATATTTATATTGAAAAATTTTACTGGGCTACATTGCAAGCATATGATTTACTGTGAACATAAGTGAAATTAATTGCTTTTATTTTAAAAATAAGGTTTTTTTATGCAAATGTACAGTATAGTATCCTGTTTTTGCTATATTTTTCTGAGAGGTTCATTAATGGCTTTCTCCTTGATGATGTAAGGCTTCAGGGGAATTGTATCCAACACACAGTGTTTTTTTGAAGTTGCCAGATCTGTAAACTTTGATTCTTAGTTTTACCCCTGCCCTCCTGTTTTTTCATCCTCTCTGTGTTGTCAGTTGTCATCTTTTTAACATAGCAGCTGTCAGGCTTTGCTTATTCAATATTCTGCTTTCTAGTTAATTGATTTGTATATCGGAATTTGCTACAGTCTTGAAATATCATATATGATTTGTTTCTCCTATAAGAAATAAACAAGAAACAGAAGCAGAAGCAAAAAAATAACCTGTCTCCCAAACACACACACAATCTATTTGAAATATTCAAGGGAGTACTATTTTTCCTAATTTACCTGTGGTATCATGACACAAAATGACTTACAAGTCTGTACAAATACCCTAACGCTTTGCATCATCCACTGCATGCTTTTCTCCTGAGCAAAGGATGGATGGTAGACAACTGGATGTATCATTGTTAAAGTACAGTTACAATGAGAGAGGACTTGAAAAAATCTGGGGATTCAGTAGTTTTCAAGAAGGAATGGTTTGATTCTCATTCTGCTTCATTAATTGAAATACATTTTTGCTATATTTGTCCATGAGCATAACCTATATGGTTACTACTGGATGTCAATATTGATGAGGTCTCACAAGTTGCTGGATCTAACTTAGCTTTTAAAAGAGCCTATTAAAGTATTACAATATGCTAAATGTGTAACAACTATATTATCTTCTCGTATAGGTCCTACAAATGGTACTATTATTTTATAGGATAGTGTGATGTACATTTGGTTCCTATGATCTGACTTGGACCGCAAAAACTGAAAGCCGTCTTATACCTTCACCTTCAGACCATTGCCCAATCAGTCTCGGCTGACTGGGTAATATTCCAGGCTGCCAACTATTCTAAACTCCCTGGCTGTTAGATGGAGACTTGAAGTAACAATTATAAGTTGAGGCTCAAATAGGAATTCTGCTCATTTATTTCCAATGAGCAGGTATTCCAAAAATCTTTTTCCACTTAGAGAATTATCTTAGGGTCTGACATTGCCAAAATTGCTATGGGATGTTGCAATAACAACACTTGGTCTTCCCATGTCAGTTAGTGCAATACCCACTAGCAGTTTTCCTAAATCATGCTCTTAGTTAGAAGACAATGTTCTATTCACCAGATAGAACAGGTTTTTGGGCTTTATACTTCATCCTGTAGGATTCAGCCAGTACGTAAACCAAACTCAGGGTTCTGGCACCACCAGACATAGAGAATCTGGAGTTCTGATTAGAGTTTCCCCATCAGTGTTTTTGAAACCGTTATTGTCAGTTACATTACAGGCAAACAGAGGACACTCAGTCACTGGAGAAATACATGCTAAAAAGAGTTTTCATAAAATAGAAGGGTCTAATCCTTCTCTCACTGACTCTAGTGCAGGCAGAAACCTAACATTTCAGTAATGTCTTCTTAGAAAAGCAGTTTTCTTGAAAGCAGCAGTCTGTGAATGAATAAGTCTCAATAAATGTATTAGGTGGCTTTTAACTCTTCTTCTGTTCCCAAAATGTTTGTTAACAGGTAGCTGAATATATATATAGATACATTTGGAATTTTGGATCTTGAATATTTAACATCTGACTTTAGAAATGGCTCTGTTGATTAGTTATTTTAACTTCTAATGTTTTGTCTTTTACATCATTGGGTAAATTAGTAACCAAATAAAATAAACTTACAAACAAAACAATATTACAATTGAAATAAGCATTCAGTAATCACTTTTGGTGAATACTCAAACATAATAAACTTTAAATTTATGTTGTTTATTTGTGTTAGTAAATTGCTACTGTTTGAGTGGTTACAGAAACAAATGTCTTGCAGCCCAGCAGTATGGATTTCAATCTGGCTGCTGCTTTTAATGCAAATAACTAGAAAGTGTTTTTCACATTTGAATGAATCACCATGAATATGGGATAAGGGACAATCCCGTTTGTTTTCATCTCTAGTCATTTCTGACACATCTCTACAAATACATTAATATGTGGTAGTTCGTCATTGGCATCTTGCGCCTTCTGTCATTCTGTCTTGTTCTTTGTCCTTAACAAATATCAAAAACACATCAAGATTGTGTCAGATCAATACCCAAGGTGTTTCAGGAAATGGTGTTGGTAATTCAATAGATGGCATAGTATCTTGCAGACTAACAGTCTAGTTTCAAGATAAGCCCTTTATTATGAACAGGAACTATGTACAAGAATGAAGTGACATTTTCTACCTATTCGTGTAGCTGCTTCCTGTAAATGCCTTTTTCTGGACTTCATTGTTTCTGTCCTAGCAGGAAATGTCCCAGTACAGGAAGGCTATAGTGTACAGGCAGCATAACATCTCTACACTTCTTGGCAGATTTAATCTATACCGTGTCTTTCCATTCTAAATTTTCCCAGCTGAACTAAGACACATAGCTATAAACTATTACAAATGCAATCATTAACTTTATTCTTCAGGTTGCTTAAACACAGTCTGACATTTTTCACTCCATCTGTAAGGGTCTTTCAGCATCTCCCCTATCTGCTGTGTTGCAAAATTTGTAGTCAGATCTTTGTCTGTATCAAGCTATTCAGTCTTCTGCTCAAGAGAGGGTCAGTCTGTGAGTTGTTCTCGGTTTATGTGCCTGTTCTCACTTGTCTTGGCCAAGTTGTCAGCTATTTTCATCATACCTCCAATTTTGCCTTCATCTCTGGTCACTGACTGAGTGAGGTGACTCTTTTTTGATCACTGTGTCTTCAACTGGCCAGTGCCCATCTTGCCATATTTTTACCAAGTCTTTGGTATTTTGAACAGTAGAAAAGGTTTTGCTCCTTTAATGAATTATTTTGTTTTAGTGTGTTTTCCCAGTCTTTCCCTCACTATTGCAGATTGCTTAGTCATTCTTGTTTTTGTTTGTTATCCAGTAACTGAGTACTTACATCACATCTGTTGTAAAAATAGTGAGAGTCCTGTGACACCTTATAGACTAACAGATTTCTTTGGACATAAGCTTTCGTGGGATCCAACCCGCTTCATCAGACAGTTGAGAGTATAAATAAACAGGCCAGGATGGAGGAGGGCAGGTGTTAGCAAAGTCAGTTCAGAGAGCAGATGGGGCCCATTCACACCAAGCTTGACACAATGAGACTGGGTCTGAATAGGGACTTGGAGTGGTTAACACATTACAAAAAGTGATTGATCTGTTCACACATTCTCTACTTTTGATCAACTGGTGTGAATAGGCCCCATCTGCTCTCTGAACTGACTTTGCTAACACTTGCTCTCCTCCGCCCTGGCATGTGTAGATATACCTTTCAACTGTAGTTTCTACTTCACGCATCTGACAAAGTGGGTTAGAGCCCACAAAAGTTTATGCCCAAAGAAATCTGTTAGTCTTTAAGGTGCCACAGGACTCTTACTGTTTTTGCTGTACACAGACTAACACGGCTACCCCTCTGGAAATTTCTACCGTGTCCATTGTAGAAGAACTGTAGAGGTGATTTCTCACATCATGGCACTGTAGCTTGGCAGTGCTAAATGTGAATCTTTTCTTGCCTCCACTGCTTTTTTTTTTTTTTTATCAAGTTCTTGTCTATATATCTTTACATTCAGGTGATCCATTGACTTGGATACGTGGTGGCTCACTATGAAAGCTGTATATTTTAGGAAAATTCAGAAATTCTCTGTTCTTGAACTATGACTTGTCTGTTGGAATTGCATGACGTGAGATTTGATGTGCCTTACGACTGTTGGAGTTCTGATATATTCAAAAGTGACTATTTCTGGGATATTGATAAAGGAGTCATGTTACAATCTTGTGAGCATGTCTTCCCATGTGGAAAAAGTCAACTCCAAATTTCTCCCATCAAATTCTGAGTTTTGTACAGTATCATTCGAGCTGGGAACATCTGTATATCTGACATGTTCCACACCTGCTCAGCTTATCTTTATACCTCTTATGTCACTATTTTTGTGTGTGGCCAGCAGACAATTTTCCTAGCTCTCTTTTTTTTGATTTGGTCATCCCCAGGTGCCCTTCATGTACTTATACTAATATTATCCTTCCCAGTGTCCCCTTCGACTTTAAGAGCATGCCTGAGCTCGCAGAAAGCTTTTATTTAATAGTGGGACTTTGCAGGTGGGAGATATGTTTTTCTCATCCTGCCTCCAGTGTTTCATGTTTCTGTCTGCAGTTCATCCCATATGCTTGGAGAGATGACATGTGATAGTTTTCTCATTTTTACATGCATGTTTACTGCTTATTCCAGATTACCAGGCTGTGTTCTGACAGATGGTCCAGATGCTCTCATGAGTGTCTGCCATTACTTAGTGACATCTAAGTTGGAACTCAAGGGTTACATCATACCTCTGTGTTTTAAAAAGTAATCATTGTTTGGTTGGTGGTGCTACATAATGTCCCTTTTAGTGTAGTGCAATCAGTGGTTTGTGATCAGTTTCTGCTGTGAAGCTATGACCATAGAGTAAGTTATGAAATCTTATAAGCCCTATGCCAGACATAGTGTCTTTTTTTCAATTTATGGTGCTCATAATCCTACATGTATGAGACTGGCAACCCATTGCTTCAACGACTGTGTAGTGGTACTACTCTCATCATTCATCTTGAAGTATCTGTGGAGAGTGTGATGTCTTTCAAAGGGTCAAAAAATTGTATCACAGGAGCTGTTGTCAGAGTGGGTGATGAATCTTTGAACTGTGTTTCATACTCTGCCCTGCAGGCAAGATTCTTTGGAAGTCCATCTCTTTCCCTTGTATGTTGTTTGAAATTGACTTGTGACCTTATTCAGCTAGCACTTGCAGTTTCCTTAGTGCTTAGCTCTCAGACTCTTCTCAGTGGTACCCAATATTCAGTGGCAATGCTGCTTCAAATCAGTGTGCCACCACTGTATGCTTTCACATCTGCTACACCCTCTAACATCTGTCTTATTGTATGTCGAAGCTGTTGGTTTATAACCCTGATTTTTAAAAGGCTATTGTATGTCTAGGAGTCCCCTTAAGAAGAAAAAAGTGCTAGCCTGTTAGCAGTCATTGGCTCAAGAGTAAATACTTCAGTATTGTCCTAACAAACAAGAACAGGCACTTGCTGTAGGTTAGCAAAAATGTAATAAGTTAAAACGGTACATGATAGAAGTTTTGGGTAAAAAGATGATTTCTGTCTTAAAAACCATAGAAATAAGTGAAAGTGAACTAAACTGAAAGCTAAACTTAGAACCAAATGAGGGAACAGTGTAAGTGGTTGTATTAGACTAAAAGGAGGGTTCTCTGAAAATTGGAGTGTGTATGTTTTCCTGTTATTAGGACTAATAATATTTAAATTAAAAATGGTTGAGCGGGCTGCTTTGTTGTCTCCTTAATTACTAAATAGAATCCTTTTTGGTAACAGTGAAATACATTTTGAGCCAAACATATTCCAAAAGACAGTCTTAGGAAGCTTGTATCTGTCAAAAACATGTTGTAAGACCAGATCTTAGAGCTTTCCATGTCCCATGGGATCTGCCAGAATCCAGCTGGTGCATCAGCTTTGCTGAAGAATTTGGCTTCTGCCATCTTGGGCAATAATTCACTTCTCGTGAGCAAATGAAAGTGTTCTCACTTTGTCTTTTTGTTCAGCTCTTTAGGGTACATACTCGGCCCTTCTCTACCAACCCCACAATTACCAAGAAGTGAACCCACTCTGTTTCTTTTTCTGTTCTCTGGGTCATACAATTTGCTGTAAATGTTTTTCAACTCTTCTTCAAGGCTGTTTCATAAGACTTGAGGAACTTTTCAAGTAGCATGAACCACAGCTTCCGTGTCTTTTCTTAACCTTGCCGTATGTATTACTGGGAAGCATCTATTTCCTATTACTGGCATCCTTTGGGGATGTATTAAACTTATTCTGTGCTCCTTCTAGCTCTCTCTTAGTAATATCACTTCTGATGAAACCAAACACTGCAAGTGTATTTGTCCAAGTCCGGTGGTTTGCCTCTGTTTACCACTAACGGCTCTTGTTTTATCATTTTCCCTTCGTGTTTGTGTCAGTGGGCATTGTCCAAAAACTGGAACTATTCTGCCATTAGAATCTTTTGCAGACACTTTTGGGTCTTCCTCTTTTATGTGCTCCTTACATTGCTCTCTTTCAGTTTCTGCTACTACATTTCCTCATGTCACACTGTCTATGTATGGGATGTATGTGCCATTTGTGCATATGCTAATTAGCCAGTCTTCACTCCGCTTAAGAACAGCTCTTCCTCTTCACTTGAGCAGTTCATATCTGCACTTAATACGTGCCCTTTTTGCCTTTCTCTGCACATTTTGCCATAAGAGTTTCTTTATTACAGTTTCTACATGTTTGCTTTAATGCCAGGTGTTTCCTGTATTCATGCTGATTGCCACATGGCTGGCATGGTTTCCTGCTTTTCATCTTTGTCCTTGGACAATTTGATTTCTGTGAGCACTTTCCATGCTGCTTTAGCTATAGAACTCAGTCATGGGGTCTTGCCTTTCTAAATGCTTTTTATTTGTATTAGTTTGTTCTTCTGCTTGGTATATACACATTGTCCTTTCGAGTGTCAGATGCCTCTCCCTTATAATCGCTCACAAACCTTTTATTGCTACACCCCAGGACCATCTGTTTTTTAAAGAGTCCTTTAATATTCTATATTTGCAGGGTTGACTTTCTAGTTTTAAGTCGGTGACAAATTCTTGTGTTCCTGCTTCTTTATTCTTCATTTTCATGCTGAACATGTATTACTCAAGTAACTTTTTTTTCTAGTGCCACAATGATCCTCAAATATTTTCATTATTTCTATAAAGCTTTCCTCTCTCTCCCCCACACCATCTGTACAGAATGTATTATATACAGCTAGGGCTTCTGGACCTATCACTGTTAAGAGTCAAGTAATCTTCTGCTCATTCTCCAGTTTATTTGCCCCTGTAGCTTTCAGACAGCTCAATTTGCTGTTGGAATCTTTTCCAGCATATTCAGGATTTCCTCTGCGTCTCACTGCTGATCGGCGAATTCTGTTCAGTTGCACAGGCTCTGTAGCAGCCATTGTAATGTTACCTATCCACTGGGTCTTCCAGCACACTTTTCCTTCCACTCCTAAAACCATTTAGTATGTTACTGGTGAATAGAGTAACTTCTTACTGTGAACAAGAGCTATGCTCAGAAACGAGGTAAAAAAATTACCTTCTGCTTTCTGTAGCTACAGCCTGCAAATGCCTTATCCTTGGCTCTTTCATTTCTGTCCCAACAGGGGGTGACCCAGGAAACCAAAGACTGAATCTACAGTGTGTATACAGCAAAACCAATGAGAGTCCTGTGGCTTCTTGAAGACTAACAGATTTCTTCAGGCACAAGCTTTCGTGGGCTCCAACCCCCTTGGTCAGATACATGAAGTGGAAGCTACAGTCTTTAAGGTGCCACAGGGCTCTCATTTCTTGCTGTACACAGACTAACACAGCTACCCCTGTGGAAGTTTTCAGTGTGTAGACAATTTGGCATCTCTATGTTTCATGGAGGACTTGCTCTCTAGCACAGGTGGCACTAATGCTCATAAAGAAATAACATCATGATCCAAAGGTGAGATTTCATTTTAGATATTACAGTATTTCTTGCCACTTGATACCCTGTTAATGGATAGAAGTTTTTCCTAGTATCATAGTTCTTTGGTTAGTGTTTTTCTTCTCCAATGTACATGTTTAAGACACACAGGGAGGTAATGTCTTTCAGGATGCTTATATCACATGCTAGGCCTAGTGATGAACAGAAGAGTAACATATGGGTAGTCAATGGCTATGCCCACACATACATGCTTAAATCAATTTAAATTAAATAGAAATAAGCTAATTCAAAATAAAATCATTAAATCAATTTAACTTAAATCGATTTAAGCAAAACCGCCAAATCAAAATAGCAAGTCTGGACACAGGACTTACTATTTCAATTCAGGAGAGGGGCACCATGGGAGGTGTGGCAACATGGCCACCTCGAAGGGCCATGCCCCCACCCAATATGTAGAAGAAGGACAGCACCCTGGGAAGGAGAAGGGCAAATCACGTTAAATCGAAATAACGGTTATTTTGAAATAACGCATCTGAACGATATTATTCAAAATAACCGTTTCAATGTAACAGGCATTTCGATTACCCACTAGGTTTTGTTGTTTCGCATTCAGTTCCATTGATTCAAAATGATGAGCTCCATCATTTTGAAACAATGGAATGTCGTCCAGACATACCTTTTTTTTAATTGAAACAACGGTTGTTGTTTCAATTTAGAAGCAACGTGTGGACATAGGCAATATGTTTTAAGTGCCTTCATTCTTTTTGGGTGGAATCTTAGTTTTTAAATTTCATGCTGGAGATCCAACTAAGGAAACATGACTTTAGAGAGAATGATCTAAGATATGGGAGCTCTTATCTCTCTGATGACACATACAGCTTGATTGATCCAAAAATTACTGCTGGGGGTGTTATGAGATTTTCCTGGAGAACTTTAACTCCACAAGGTGTTCTGAATTTAAAAATAGAAATGTGTAGGTGGCATAGTTGCTTAGAGGTATGTGCTGTAGATGAGGGTTTAGTTGTGAATGTAGATGTTCTCAAATTCCTTAATGTAAAACTTTCTCTGATTTGAAAATTACTGTACTTCAGCTTGAAATTAAATGAGTTGTAATTGTAATTGTTATCCTAATCAAAACTGCTTTTAAAACACCCTCTGATATCTAATGGAAAACTTTTTAAACATTCTGTTTAGGCAGTATGTTGCTAATATGTCATATTTTGTTCCAGAGGGGTAGCTGTTTTTGTCTGTATATAGCAAAAACAACAGAAGTCCTGTAGCACCATAAAGACTAACACATTTCTTCAGCCATAAGTTTTCATGGGCTGCAACCCACTTCATCAAATGCATCATATTTTGTATTTCTCTTGCTTTGATTAATATTTCTAGAACATCCACAACTCTGATATTATTTCCTATTATAATTAGATTTAAACGCTACAACTCACATACAGCTATGTGGTAGTTCTGCTCTTCCTCCCAGTTTGTTCTTGCCAAGTTCGAAGGCAGACTTAACAAGAGGTGCCAAGATATTTTTTCCTGTTAGTGACACTGAGGTTTCTTGTCTGATGCTCCCCTCAAGCCTTTTCATAGAAAATTAGTGTTGGAAGGGGCCTAAGAAGGTCATTTAGTTCAACTTCCTGCTCAAAGCATCTCCTCCAGTAACTCTATCCCCTTCCTCTCTAATGTGTGTGTCTCTCTCTCTCTCTCTCTCTCTCCTTTTATCCTTCCCATCACAGTGCAAGCATGTTTTGGCCTTTTTTATCGCTAAGTTGTACATGCTTTTTCACTTAGCTCTGTATCTCTATTTTCCTTTCTTCCCTTAACATCCTGGACACCTGGAATGTACTTTCTATAGTCATTGCTATGGGTCACTCTCCATCACTCCCTCTTTAATCTTCTCCATTTTAGATTGTCTTCCTTCCACTGAAACTGCTCTTATGGGGGTTTTTAATTATGTTTTTTCTGGACAATCTCAGGCCTTTACTTCATCCTCATTATCCTTGATACCCTGCTGTTTTTCAGAAGTACCCTACTGCTTACATCTAGTCCTCCCCTGGACTTTTTGAACACTGTCTCATGGTTTTTCTGTTGCATCTCTAAGCACTCCTTTAGTATGTGTCTTGACAGGTCATCTCCCTTTTCCACCTTTCAGGGATGTCCCAACATATCTCTGTGGTAGGCCCACTCCTCTTTTTGTTCAACCCTAATTCTCAGTGGCTTCATCCTTTCATGTGGCTTCGACTTCCATCTTTGCTCCAAAAACTCAGAGATGAAAAATCTAAATGAATGACTTGCCTATTTTCATCTAATCTTATATCTCAGCCTGGATGTACAGTTTCTAGCTGTTAATAGAGAATCCTTTTACAGACTGGTCTGAAAATTCATAAATTCAAAAGTCAGAAAAAGATGTTATGATCATCTAATCTGACCTCCTGTATAACACAGACAACAGAACTTGAGCAAAATAATTCCTAGAGGATATCTTTTAGAAGAATGTCCAATCATGATTTAACAATTGTCAGCAATGAAGAATCCACCACAGCCTTAATTGTTTCAATAGTCAGTTACTTTCTGTTAAAAATTTACGCCTTATTTCCTGTCTGAACATATCCGGCTTCATCTTTCAGCCATTGGTTAATGTTGTACCTTTCTCTGGAGACTGAAGAGCCCATGGGCCTGCAGGGATAAAATCAGAAAGACCAAAGGGCAATTGGAGTTGCAGCTAGCAAAGGATCTGAAGGATAGCAAGAAAGGGTTCTTTCACATATGTCAGAAACAAGAAGAGTATCAGGCATGGCATAGGTCCCTTACTGAATGAGGCAGGTGTCCTAGTGGCAGATTAGGTGGAAAAGGCTGAAGTAGTCAATGCTTTTTTTTACCTCAGTCTTCAGAGGCAAGGTCAGCTCCCAGGTACTACACTGGATAACACAGAATGGAGAGAAGGAGAGTGGCCCTCAGTGATGATAGTTCAGGTTAGGGACTACTTAGAGAAGTTGGATGTGCACAAGTCTATGGGGCCAGATGAAATGCATCCGAAGGTGCTGAGTCAGCTGGCTGATGTGATTGCAGAGCCACTAGCCATTATCTTTGAAAACTCTTGGCGAATGGGGAAGGTCCTGGATGATTGGAAAAAGGCAAATATAGTGCTTATCTTCAAGAAGGGGAAAAAAAGGAGGAGCTGGGGAACTGCAGCCCAATCAGCTTCACCTCAATCCCTGGAAAAATCATGGAGCAGGTCCTCAAAGAATCCATTCTGAAACACTTGAATGAAAATAGAGTGATCAGGAACAGTCAGCATGGATTCACCAAGGGCAAATTGTGCCTGATCAACCTGATTGCCTTCTATGATGAGATGATGGGATATGTGGATATGGGAATAGTTGTCAATGTGATTTACCTTGACTCTAGCAAAGCTTTTGGTATGGTTTCCCACAGCATTCTCGTCAGCAAGTTAAGAAAGTATGGTTTGGATGGGTGAACCATAAGGTGGGTAGAAAGCTGGCTAAATCATCGTACTCAGCGGATAGGGGTCAACGGCTCAATGTCTAGCTGGCAACCAGTAACTAGTGGAGTGTCCCAGGGGTCAGTCCTAGGGTCAGTTCTGTTCAACATCTTCATTAATGATCTGGATGATGGGATAGATTGCACACTCAGTAAATTCGTGGATGACACCAAGCTGAATGGAATGGTAAATGTGCTGGAGGGGAGGGACAGGATTCAGGGAGCCCTAGACAAATTGCAGCATTGGTGCAAATGAAATCTCATGAGATTTGACAAGGAAAAGTGCAAAGTCCTGCACTTCGGACAGAAAAATCCCATGTACTGCTACAAGCTGGGGACCTATCAGCTAAGTAGTAGCACTATAGAAAAGGACCTGGGCATTGTGGTGGATGGGAAGCTGATTAGGAGTCAACAATGTGCTCTTGTTGCAAAAAAGGCCAATGGCATATTGGGCTGCATCAGTAGAAATGTTACCAGCAGATTGAGTGTTGTGATTATTCCCTCTATTCAGCACTAGTGAGGCCACATTTGGAATACTGTGTCCAGTTTTGGGCTCCACACTACAGAAGTAATGTGGACAAATTAGAAAGAATCCAGCGGAGGGCAACAAAAATGATTAGAGAGTTGGGGCACATGGGTTATGAAGAGAGACTGAAAGAACTAGGCTTATTTAGTCTGCAGAAAAGAAGACTGAGGGGGGATTTGATAGCAACCTTCAGCTACTTGAAGGGGTGATCCAAGGAGGAGGGAGTTAGGCTGTTCTTAGTAGTAACAGAGGACAGAACAAGGAGCAATGGTTTCAAGCTGCAGCTGGGGAGGTCAAGGTTGGATATTAGGAAAAATTTCTCACTAGCAGAGTGGTGCAGCATTGGAATGGGTTACTTAGGGAGGTGGTGGAATCTCCATCTTTGGAAACATTTAAGGCCCAGTTAGACAAAACCCTGGCCGGAATGATTTAGTGGTAGTGGTCCTGCTTTTAACAGGGAGATAGACTAGGTGACCTCATGAGGTCCCTTCCAACCCTATAATTCTATGATTTGTCACCATGTGTGTACTTCTAGACTGTGATTGTCACCCATTAACCTTCTCTTCATTAAACTACATAGATTGAGCTGTTTGATTCATCATTATAAAGGTGTTCTTTTTTAATCTTGTAATCTTTCTCATGCCTTCTCTGGCGTTTCTTCAGTTTATCAAAAAAAAAACAAAACCAAAAACAAACAAACAAACAAACAAGGAGTCCTGTGGCTCTTGAAGACTAATGAATTTATGTATTGCCTGAGCTTTAGTGGGAGAAAATCTCAGGCAATACATAGATTTGTTAGCCTTTAGGTGGCACAGGACTCCTTGTTTGTTTTACTGAACCAGACTAACACGGCGGCCCCTTTGGAACTTCAATTTAACAACATCCTACTTGAAATGTGGGCATTAGAACAGTTTTCTTTTTATATTCTGCATTTTCTTTTTATAGCATGTACTCCTGTTGATAGATTTTAAGCATAATATTTTTATTTAAAAAAAGCTCATTAAAAGAAAAGCTTACCTATATTTTGAATGTTAACTTTTCTATTGAATAAGGTACGTGCTAAATAATGTCCGTTAAGCTGATGATTTACACGCTGGTACAATAATCTTTCTACTTTAGTGCAGTGGTTCCCAAACTGCTGATCATCATGATCCAAGAGAGGTCAGTTTATCAGCAGATTGGATCATGGCATTCTGAGCTTTCAGAGGATGCCATTTAAAAAAATAGCCTCCTTCCAGTATGACCTTGTATGCAAAAAGTCACATTGCATGGGGAAAGCTACTTTGCAATATAAAATGACCCCTCTATGCAGCATGCCCTCGCACATGCACTGTATGTGTTTGAGCTCGTGCAGTTGAGAGCATTCTCTTTTGTAGAGCCAAATGGCATCCTTCTTGTGGCATGACCTTGTATGTGCAGTGCATGTGAGGCTACATGGTGGGGAGAACACCATTTTTAAGCAGCAGCTTACATGCTGTCTTGGGTGGTGAGGAACAACACATCTGAAAATGGGGTGGTGCAGGGTAAACCACTTTGGGAACTGTTGCTTTATTGTGCAGCCCAGTGTAGTTCATATACACCACATTTGCAGTAAGTAATACATATTGTGGTGATAAATTTCAATCTGTACCTTATAATAAAAATAATAATCTCAGGCTATACTCTATGTTTTGTATTATCACCATAAAGCGGTATTAACCTGTGACAGTCTAAGAAGACCTATCTCATCATAAGTTGCAACAGTTGTCACTGCTGTGCATGTAAATATTCACAGTGCAGTGCATTGGTCCTAAATGGCATTTGCACCTTCTAGCTTCATATACTTTTTCCTGTTTTCCATGCCTTATTTTTCTCCTGCTGTCCCCTGGCAGAAATTGCTACTATGTGCAAGGTAAAGAAAAAGGTTTAGTGAATTTGAAATATCATGTATGTTATAAGTTGTTTGTTCCCCTCCAGAATAAACTCTGCAGGAAAAAATCTGGCCTGAAAGGTGACTCATGCTTTTATGGACTACAAATCCATAAAATTCAAAATCCTGCCTGCTTTTCAGAACACATCACAGTTAAAATGCAGTCATCCCTTCATCTTTGGCAGAAGAAGCCTTAAAGTCTTTGACATAATTTTGTTTTGATTATGCAATTTAGTGTAGTTTAAATTAATATCTACTTCATTCTGACTGTGTAATCTCAAAGGCTATTTTAGGAGTATAAAAGAAATGGATAAACTGATAGATTTGTGTGTCATTAAAAACTTTATCATCTTCTGCTGCAACTTCCCCTAGGATAAGATGCTTACATCATCTAGTTCCTGACTTTCTCCTTCCTTTCTCCATGGACAATCTAAGAAACCAAGTGCTGTTTTTCATTACTCCTTACATTGATTGCTACAAGCCCCAGATAACTAATTACCTTCAGGCAATGTAAAGAGAATTCCTCAAGCACAGAGTCTTGGGGACTTGAGCATCTACTTTCCTTAATGTGCCATTTTTAACAGGACCTCTGTGTAATTTCACTTGATACCCCCTGTAGGATAGGTAATTCCCTGAAGGGCAGGTGACATTTTAAACTTTCCCAGCTGTAAATCCCTCTTTCTGTACATGCTTTGTGAAATGCCTACTTTCACCTAATCATAATTCTTGTTCATAATTCTACTTACCTTGCCCAAAATGTCAGTTATTACTATAATAAAAGTACTGTGAGACTGAGTTAATTCATATCACAGGGCTTTATCCAGACCCTTTATCCTGTTTCACTGCAAATGGATTTGTACAAGGATCTTGAAAACTAATGAATGTCAATTGAGTTGCAGCTAATTTGAGGTGAAATCATAAGTTATTTCAGGCTCACCCTGGTTTTAGATATAAAGTGAAACTCCAGGCTGTCAAAGTTCCACATAGTTTTGGGTTTCAAAACAGAAGTTTGTTACAACTCAGTGAAGTTTGTTATGAGTAGCTTTTGTTGCTGTCCTCTCTGGGACCAATGGGCGAGGCAGAAATCTGAAGCAACCTGGAGCAACTGATAAGAGTCTACTAGACATGGACTTCTGCTCTGGAGACCCCATTACTGGAGTATAGACAGGAAGGAAGAAGCTGGATATAAAAGCTTGTGGTCTTTGTAGTCTGAATCCAAAATTTTCTTGGATTCATCTGCCCTTACTTCGTTCCCTAATAGTGTATGATAAATATGCTTCATCTCCAAGTTCTAGAAAATACTTTAAAATGTCTTTCTTATATATTGCTTAAACTAAGAAATAAAATAAGAAAAGACTTTAATGCATGTGTTTTATGTGGACTTTTTAAACTCAGGTCTGATCTTGTAATTTTTGACAAAATAGAACCAACTCAAAACCTGGAAAATTTCAATCAGTTATATGTGTGGATAGATTTAAAGGATCAGGTGCAATATTTTGATTTCTATTATTTTTATATTTTAAAATACCTTTATTTAGATGATAATATTTATGCCCTTAAACAGAATAAATTAAACGAAGTACCAAGTAAAATCAAAACAAAAAAAATACATGTGTCTTTTAACCATAAAAGAGAGAATCGTAAAATACCTCACCATTTTAGCAGATGTGGGTGAAATTAGGTGAGTTTTTCTAATACGGTTAGGTTAGGTTAGGTTAGGTTAGGTTAGGTTAGGTTAGGTTAGG
>ML681973.1:39188628-39234614 GCA_007922195.1 Podocnemis expansa | reverse complement strand
GGTTAGGTTAGGTTAGGTTAGGTTAGGTTAGGTTAGGTTAGGTTAGGTAGCTAGCTAGCAAGCTAGACAGATAGATTAAATGGGCTGAGGCAGAAATTTAAATAATGGATAGTTAACAAAGAGGAAAAATCTAAAACTGCATCCCCCTTGGTGCAAAAAGTATGGTAGGTACAACTGAAAGTAGTTTTATCTGAATACAATTGAAGAAAAGACCTATGTTCTAAAATTACAGTAATTGAAGCTAAACAAACAAGGAGTCCTATGGCACTTTTCAAGAATAACACACTGATTTATCGCATGAGCTTTCATGGGAGAAAATCCCACTTTGTAATGGAAGCTAATATTTCTAGGAGTTTTCAGTTAGCTGATCTATATTTTATACTAAAACCCGAGTGGGGATTGTGGCCCAATTGAGATTGTGGCTGCACTGTGATAGGCACTGTAGAAACAGTAATAACTTCTGCCCCAATGAATTTACAATCTAAACAGACAAGACGAAGACTTCACAGATGGTGAATCAAGGAATTGAGGGGGAAAATGACTTTTTGAAGGTCTGTGGCAGAGCTGAAAATTGAGCTTGTATCTCCTAAATTCCACTTCAATGCTTGAACCACAAGAGCGAGCTCCCTGTTGAAGGTATTCGCATGTTATGACAAGAAAGCAGGAGTTAAAATTAGAGTTTGGGAGCTGAAGATATGTTTTATGCTTTTTGCCTCTAATTTCATCTCTCCTGAAGTCAACAGTGAAGCCTTGGGTTTTTTACACACTACTGTATTCACAACAAACAAATGAAAACAAAATTTTTCCTCAGATCACAATGTAGTTAACTTATTTTGAACTTTACGCTTCAATAGCTCTGTGCTTGGATAATTTTAATAACCATTAGCTCAATTGAACAACTTCCTGTGTTAATCTCATTGCTCACTGGGAGTGTAATATTGCTTGTGAGAGTTCACTGACAATGTTGAAGGACTTAGCAGGCTAAGTTGGCCTTTGTATTTGTAAAGATTCAAACTCCAGGAGACAGCGCATAGAGGGAAGATAAAGTCAAATTACCTGTTATAATGTGAAAAGAATCCATAGTCACAATGAAGTCCTGCTTTCATACAATGTAATTTGCATATTAGTTCAGTTTTGGCTGTTTATCTTTGAAGTCTTGATGTCCCATTGATTTCCTTCAGGACCATCATTAATGGAGTGATTAAGAAGATGGAAGCGCTCAGCAACTGTTTTTTTGTTTTTTTTTTGGTGGTGTGATTTCTGATAGCAGTTTTGTGCCCACTTATTCTTCTGTGTCGGACTGTCCTGTTTGTCCAGTGTATAAGGCGTGTGGGTTTTTCCGGCACATGAGCAGGTGAATGACCCTTTGATGGAGTAGCTGGCTTGATTAGGTCCTATGATGGTGTCTTTTGTGCAGATAATGTGGACAAAGTTGGCACCATGGTTTGTTGAAGGGATATGTGCCTGCTTTAATGTTTCTGTGGTTAGCTCTGTAGTTGCTGGTGAGTATCTGTGTAAGGTTCAGGGGTTGTCTATAGGTGAGGAGCGGTCTGTCTCCCAAGGCTAGAGAGAGTGAGGGGTCATTTAAAATAGGCAGGAGGTCCTTAATGATCTGTTGCAGAGGTTTGACTTGAGGTTTGTATGTGGTGACCAGTGGCTTTCTATTGTTTTCATTTTTGGGCCTTTCCTGTAGTAGTTGACTGCAGGGTTCCCATCTGGCTCTGTCAGTCTGTTTTTTTACTTCCCCAGGTGGGTACTATAGTTTTAAGAAAGCTTGATAGAGATCCTCAAGATGTCTGTCTCTGTCTGAGGGATCAGAGCAAATACAGTTATATCTTAGGGCTTGGCTGTAGACAATGGATCGTGTGGTGTTCTTAGGATGTAAGCTCGAGAGATGTAGCTAACTATACCGATCAGTAGGTTTTCGGTATAGAGTGGTGTTTATGTGTCCATCCCTAATTTGTACTTTAGTGTCCAGAAAGTGGATCTCCTGTGTGGAGTGTTCCAGGTTCAGTTTGACTGTGGAGTGGAAATTGTTGAAATCTCTGTGGAAATCTTCAAGAGCATCCCTGACATGGGTCCAGGTGATGAAGATGTCATCAATGTAGCATAAGTAGAGAAGAGGTGTTTTGGGATGAGATCCTGAGGAAATGTTATTCTAAGTTGCCCATAAAAAATTTGGCATATTGTGGGGCCATGTGGGTACCCCTAGCACTGCTAGTGACTTGGAGATATAAATTATTCTCAGATCTGAAATGGTTGTGGGTGAACACAAAGGCACAAAGTTCAGTCACAAGCTCTGCTGTGGCATCATCTTGGATGGTTCTTCTGATAGCTTGTAATCCATCCTTGTGTGGGATGTCAACACTTCCACTTTGAGGTTTGCATGAATGTTTTTTTCTTCCACTTTGATCCACAGAACTTGCCATCTGTTGAGTTTTGCTTAGTCTGATCTTAAACAATGAACTAAAAATAACTGAAACTCAGCTAAGATCTTTCCATTTCCACGTAATTTGGAGCAGAATCTTCTCATGGTTGAGATCTAAATCATGCATTATCCCAGGTTCACACTGAAAATTCCTGATGTTGGAAAAGCTTTCCATCAATTTGCTCTGTGTTCTAAGCTAACAAAATCAGGCTGTTTTCACAATTTTTATTTCAAACATTTGCACAGTTCTCATATGAATAATTTTATTCATTTTTACATAGTTTGAGTCATCTAACGCCAATCCTCAATTCTTTTCTTCCATAATAACATTTTGTATGTATTTCGTTCACATGAAACTTCACTGTTAGAAAGAAGAATGGCAAGCCTGGGTTAGATCAATGGCTCATCTATCCCATTACCCTATCTTCTGTCAAAAGACAAAGCCAGATGCTTCAGAAGGAGTGAATGGAACAGGGAAATGTATTGAGCAATCGCCCCCCTGTTCTCCAGCATCAGCTTCTGGCTGTCAGAAGTTTAGGGATGCTCAGAACATGGGGTTGCATCCCTGACCATCTTGGCTAATAATCATTGATGGACCTTTGCCAAAAATGTATTTAGTTCCTTTTTTAAAACACAGTTATAGATATAGCTTTCACATCCATCCTCTGGAACTGAGTTCTACAAGTTGACTGTACATAGCATGGGGAAATAATTCCTTATGTTAGCTTTGAACCTCCTGGCTGTTAATTGATCTGGTGATCCCCCTGTTTTTTGCTGTTATCTGAATAGCTGAATAATACTTATTCACTTTCTTTCCATCATTCACAATTTTAAAGACTTTTATCACGCCCTTAGTTGTCTTTCTTCTAAAATGAACAATCCCAGTTTTTTAAATTTAATCTCTTGTATGAAAAAAACCCGAGAATCCTGTGGTACCTTAAAGACTAATAAATTTGTTCAGGCATAAGCTTTCATGGGCTCCAACCCACTTTGTCAGATGCAAGAAGTGGAAACTACAATCGAGAGGTATATATATACATGCCAGGCTGGAGGAGGGCAGGTGTTAGCAAAGTCAATTCAGTTAGGGCAGATGGGGCCCATTCACACCAGTTGATTAGAGGAAGAGAATGTGTGAATCAGGGACAATTACTTTTTGTAATGTGCTAGACATTCCAAGTCCCTATTCAGACCTAGTCCGATTGTGTCAAGTTTGCAAACAAAAGCTTATGCCCAAAGAAATTTGTTAGTCTTTAAGGTGCCAGAGCACTTTCATTGTTTTTCTGCATACTGACTACAACAGCTACCCCTCTGGAAATTTTCACCTCATATGGAAACTGTAAACATTTTTGTTGCCATTCTCTGTATTTTTTCTGAATCTGATATATCTTTTTAAGATGGGGCAACCAGAACTGAGTGCAGTATCCAAGGTGTGGGTATACCATCATTTTATATAGTGCATTATGATATTTTCTGTCTTAGCATCTGTCCCTTTCCTAATGGTTCCTAACATGGTTAGCTTTTTTGATTGCTGCTGATCATTGGGCAGATATCTTCTGAGAATCATTCTCAGTAATTCCAAGACTTTCTTGAATGGTAACAGCTAATTTAGACTCCATAATTTTGTATGTATAGTTGGAATTATGTTTTCCTATGGGTGTTACTTGGAGTTGTTAACATTGCATTTCATTTGCCATTTTGTAGTCCAGTTACACATTTTTTTAAAATTCCTTCGTAACTCTTTGCAGTCACCTTTGAATTTAATAATCTTGAACAATTGATATCATCTGCAAGTTTTGTTACCTCACGGCTTCCCCATCATTTCAGATAATTTATGAACATGTTGAACATCACTGGTTCTTGTACAGATCCTTGGGATACCCTGCTATTTAACTCTCTCCATTCTGAAAACTGACCATTTATTCCTACCTGTGGTTTCCTGTTTTATTGCCTGTTACCGATTTATGAGAGGACCTTCCTTCTTAAACTACAAGTGCTTAGTTTGCTAAACAGCCTTGATGAAGGACCTCATCAGAGGCTTTCTGAAAGTCCAACTGATTACGTTACGTTATAACCATTGAATCACCTTGGCATGTTCTCTTCCCCCAAAATATCATATTCATCTATGTGTTTGATAGTTCATCTTTGTTTTTAATAGTTAGTTACTATAGTTTCAACCAGTTTATCTGGTACTGAAGTTAGGTTTACTGGCCTGTAATTTCCAGAACTGCTTCTGGAGCCTTTTTAAAAAATCAGCTTTACTTTAGCTATTTTCCAGTCATCTAGTACAGAGGCTGATTTAAGAGGAAGGTTACATACCACAGTCATTAGCTCTGCAATTTCACATTTGATTTACTTCAGAACTCTTGGGTGAATACCATCTGGTCCTGGTGACTTATTACTATTTAATTTATCAGTTGGTTCCAAAAGCTCCCCTATTGTCCTGTCAGTTGGGGAAAGTTACTCATATTTTTTCTTAAAAACAATGGGTCAGATGTGGAAATTTCCTTCAATTCCTCTTTATTGAAGACAGATACAAAAGATTTATTTAGCTTCTCCATAATGGCTTTGCCTTCCTTAAGTGGGCTCATTTAGCACTTTACTTGTCCAGGGTCCCCACTGGTTTTTTGTGAGGCTTCTGATATACTTAAACTTTTTTCTGTTTATTTTTGTATCTGTTGCTAATTCTCTTCCAACATTTTTGCCTGCCTAATTATACCTTTACGTTTAACTTGACCGAATTCATTCCATTCCCTCTTATGCAATAGTATTTGACTTTTAAAGGATTTGTTTACTTTGTTTTTGGTCCTGTACTTTTTTCTTTACAGTTGGTTTCTATTTTTCATTTGAGTTTGTATTATGATGTTTTTAAAATTTCTGATGCAACTTGGAGGCATTTCATTCATGTGCCAATTCCTTTTAATTTCTGTTTGATTAGCCTCCTCATTTATCCTCTTTTGTTGAAATATGATCTTCTTCATTGAGTGATGTCCCTGGGTGCTCCACTTTAGGTGTTCAGAGTGCCGAGATCGGAGATTTTCTGCCGTTCCCGCTCTGGCCATGCAGCGCACGCCAGCATTCATGCCACTAGGAGCTCGTGCATGGCCGGTGCCCCTGTCAGTTTCCTCTCAACTGCCTAAGGCTCGAGATGGAGTCCCAACCACTCCCACACTTTTCCTCAATGGCTTTCTCAGCTTAATTAGTTCTCACATCTTTACCTTATAGTTTAGTTAGTTTAAAACAAAATAACAACAACAACAAAAGCTTCTCTCTTTCAACCTCAGTGACAATGCCTGGCTCACCAGGTTTTAAACGTTGTATTCAGTGTAAGGATGCGATTCCGGTCTCGGATGGTCATCCACACTGCATACGTTGCCTGGAAGATGAGCACAACTCACAAAAATGCCAACATTGCAAAACACTCAAGACTAGAGCTCAGACTTAAAATGATACTATTAGAAAAATCTCTATGGCTGGCATCAGACCCAGGCACTCTGGGGTCACCATGCAAAATTGGGAGAGAGGCTCGGAGAAGGACTTCTACACCTTCCAGAAGCCCCCTCCATAAGAGAGTTGCATCGCCAAAACCAGTGGGAACACCACTTAGTACCACGGTCATGAGTGCACCGAGACAAAAACATTCCGATGCCAAAGACAGGTCTTAAGTTCAGACTCTGCTTCAGAACACCGCCAGACTTCGGTACCTGCACCTCTGGTACCTAATGACACTGAGGTGCAGAAATCTTCAGCTGCACTCGCCTCTCTGCCGGCGGTACCAGTGCCTATACTGAGTGCGCCTCTGCCTAAACCAGTACCTAATGCTGTTCACTCTGCAGTACTGGCAACAAAACAAAAACAGAAAACAAAACATACTGAACTAGAAATTCATGAACTTCTTTACCATTCACCGCCATACTTATTGGATGACTCCCCCCCAATGTCACCATTTTCTGATTCTAATAAGGAGGATGAGACGCAGCCAGATTTTTTTTTTTTTTTACAGTCAAACCAACCTCAAAATCTACACTCAAACGCAAGAAGACAAATGACATACCTCCATGGTTTATGCCACCCTGCTGCATTTATGACATCCTCAAAGCAATGGGCTAAGTATACCAACTGGTTTGGTTACAAAATGCCACGGAAAAAGAGTACCTCTACAAATAGGGAAGCACTTTCACCACCTCGCTCATCACATTCGTCCAGGCAGTCAGTGATGTCAGAACCTCTTAGTGACGTTTCAGACTCAGACCATACTATTACTCCTAATAATGATGCTTCTTCACCTAATGAGGCAGTCATACCGCCGCCTCCTACTGAGACTGATGATTTGAAAAACTTTCAAGAGCTTTTTAAACATGTGGCAGAGGACCTTGAGATCCCATTGCATGAGGTCCAACAAAATTGGCATAAGCTCTTAAAAATTTTGAACATGACACCCTCTTCAAAAATAGCTCTTCCATTAGATGATGGTGTTATAGAGCCTGCAAACATAATCTAGCAGAACTCTGCATCCAGTGCTCCAACTTCTAAATGGGCAGACAATAAATATAAGGTACCAGCAAAAGATAATGAGTGTCTATTTGCCCATCCAGTGCCAAATTCTTTGGTCATGGAAGCAGCAAGTCAAAGAGGTAAACAAACTCCTAATAGAACCTTTCCACGAGATAAGGGTTGGCAGAGGGTTGATTTATTTGGCTGTAAAATCTACTCTTCAGCTACCTTATGAATTTATGAATTATGAGGTGCTGCTCTCCAGTTACAACCACAGCACATATTCAAAGTTTAATCATTTCATTGACATAATCCCAGAGGACAGACACCAACAATTTCAAACTCTTATCCACGAAGATCAACTTATCTCCAGGATGGCACTGCAGGCAGCAATGGACATGGCAGATGCAGCGGCCAGAATGATTGCAACTGCTATTGTGATGAGAAGAGCTTCATGGATCCATACAGCCTGTCTCCCAAAGGACCTGCAAACCACCATAGAAGATCTGCTGTTTGGTAAGAGAAAACTATTTGGTGAAAGGACTAATGACATAACACATACTATGAAAGATTCAAGAGCTACTTTATGCACATTAGGAACTTACACACCCACATCTAGAAGGTCTCAATATTGGTACCGACCATATCAAAGATGTTATACACCTCATCAGATGTATTCATAAGCCCACCACCTACGCCAACCTGACAGAGGCAGGCAGAGATCTCAGAGGAGGCGACAAACTCAGAATTTGCAGACCTCCCAACTGCCTTCCTCCTCAAAACAGTAACAACAGTTTTGAGGCTTTGGTCAGGGGTATGAGAAACATCCCCAATCCAATATTACCAGAAACTCCAACATCTTTTGGCCATCACTTACTCCCATATCTTCACAATTGGCAATCCATAATCTCAGACGAATGGGCCCTGGAAATCATCCAACAGGGCTATTTGATTCCTTTTCTCTCAAAACCTTCAACAAAAATCCCTCCTCCATCCCTCTTCAGGGACACACCTCACGTACAAATTCTGCAACAAGAGGTGGATCATCTTTTATGATTGGGGGCAGTGGAGCCGGTTCCAGCTATCTACAAAGGAAAGGGTTTTTATTCCCGTTATTTTCTTAACACAAAGAAAATCGGAGGATGGAGGCCAATATTAGAACTACAGTCATTAAACAAATTTATAAGAAACCAAAAATTCGAAATGGTAACCTTGGCCACAATAATACCAACGCTGGAGAAAGGGGATTGGTACTCATCTACTGACCTGCAGGATGCATACTTCCACGTGACAATACATCCTTCTCATAGAAAATACCTCAGATTTCTAGTAGGGCAGACTCATTATCAGTACAAAGTACTTCTCTTTGGCCTCTCCACTGCTCCAAGAGTCTTTTCAAAACTGCTTGCTGTAGTGATTGCCCATCTGGACATGCAAGGCATAATCACCTACCCATACTTAGATGACTGTCTCCTAAAATCAAGAAATCAGTGGCAAGCAAAACTATACACCCAATAGACAGTGGAAACATTTCAAAACCTCGATCTGTTACTGAACTACAGAAATCAATGCTCACCACCTCTCAAAAGATAGACTTCATAGGGGCTCATCTCGACTCTGTCACAGAACGGGCATCACTTCCTCATCAAAGATTCCTTGCTATAGTAGACTGCGTTCACAATGTACTCGAGAATTCCGTAGTCACTATTCACTCTTGCCTCCACTTACTAGGCCACATGGCAGCTACCACAATGATTATACCTCACAGGAGCTTTCATTTACGCCCCTTGCAAGTGTGGTTAACCACAGTATACAAACCATGCAAAGAAAATAGTCCCCATACCACCTCTGATCAAAGAGTCCATCCATTGGTGGACACAACCCATCAATATGACTGTGGGAGTCTGCTTTGTACAGAGTACTCCATCAATTTTCATAACAATGGACGCTTCCCTGCTCGGTTGGGGTGCACATTTTGGAACTCTCACATCTCAAAGACTCTGGTCAAGCACAGAGATGACTCTTCACACAAATGTGTTAGAGCTGCAAGCTGTTTGCAAAGCCTGCCTACATTTTCTCACAATCATACAGAACAAATCAGTCAAAATACTCACAGACAATATAACCACAATGTTCCATATAAACAGACAGGGAGGTGCTCTTTCCCATTCCCTTTGTGTGGAAGTGATGAAATAATGGACATGGTGTATATCACATGGAATAACTATATCAGCCTCCTATTTACCAGGGTCGCTAAATACTACTGCAGACTCATTAAGCAGAAATTTCTCTGTAAAGCACGAATGGCAGTTAAACGGCACTATTCTCCACCAAATCTTCCGCCACTGAGTGTTTCCGTCCATAGACCTCTTTGCAACCGCAGAGAATTGGAAGTGCTATTCTTTCTGCTCCCGAGCAGGCCTATGGAAGAGATCCCTAGGAGATGCATTCCTCCTGAATTGGACAGGGGGACTCCTATATGCTTTTCCCCCATTCCACTGATACAAGAAAAATTACAGAAAATATGGGCTGACGAAGCTACAGAGATAACGATTGTCCCAGCTTGGCTGAGGCAACCATTGTACCCTTACCTTCTTCAAATGTCGCTATGTCCACTGACAATGCTGCCACATTGTCAGGACCTTCTATATCAGGACTGAGGACAAATATTCCATCCACATGGACAAACTCCACCTGTCAGCATGTCTGATCCATGGCTCCAAGATGCAGAATTACACTGTTCAGAAGAAGTGAAACGTATCTTATTAAATAGCAGAAAATCTTCAGCATGCAAAACTTACCTGCAAAAATGGAGAACATTTTCCTCTTGGTGTGTTGACAAGGGTGTTCACCTGTTACAGCTCCAATACAGCTGGTTCTAGATTACATGCTTCACTTAAAGTCATCCGGGTTGTCTCACAGCTCCCTTAAAGTCCACCTGGCCTCCATATCTGCTGTCCACCTAAGAGATAACCAAGGAACTCTATTTACTGATCCATTAGTAAAATGCTTCTTAAGGGGTATTCAGTACCTTTACCCAGATATACGACCACCAGTTCCGAACTGGGACCTTAATTTGGTACTCTGGGCCATAACTCAAAAACCTTTTGAACCAATGGCAAAGGCTTCACTGAAATACCTTTCCATGAAAGTGGCTTTTCTTGTGGCTGTTACATCAGCTAGACGGGTAGGGGAAATCTTAGCACTAATGACTGATTTTCCATATACCGTCTTCCATTCGGACAAAGTCACCCTCCGAACTCATCCGAGGTTTGTTCCAAAGATTAACGCCTCATTTCACAATAATCAGCAAATTAATCTCCAGGTCTTTCTATCCTAAGCCACATGCAGATACCAGTGCAGCTCTTTTGCACACCTTAGACATGAGAAGAACTTTGGTCTTTTATTTGGAAAGGACTAGGACCTTCAGGAAAACACAGAATTTTTTTGTTTCCATAGCAGAAAGGTCTAGCAGCCAGCCTATATCACCACAAAAACTTTCAAAATGGATAAAGCAGTGTATATCTTCAGCCTGCAAAATAACTAATACCCCCTTACCTTCGCAAATTAAAGCACATTGCACATGGGGTATCTCAACAACAGCTGTGTTCCTTCGCAGCATTCCAGGTAAAGACACACATGCTGCTGCTACTTAGAACTCCATTCATATCTTTACTAGACATTATTCGTTGGCTGAGATGTGCAAAACAGATAGCATCTCTGGCGTTACAGTCCTCTCATGTGTTGATCACATGACATCTTTGGACCCCTCCATCCCCTCTATGGGAACTGCTCCATAGGCACCTAAAGTGAAGCACCCAGGGACATCACTCGACAAAGAAAAGGAGGTTGCTCACCTTTCAGTAACTGATGTTCTTTGAGATGTGTGTCACAGGGTAGGCTCCACTACTCCCCCATCCTCCCCTCTCCTGCAGATGGTGCTCTAAAAAAAAAAACTGCGGTTGGGAGGAAACAGATGGGGGTGTTGGCTGCACATGAGCTCCTAGAGGTGTGAACACTGCTGCACTCTGCGCTGCACGCATGTGGCTGGAGTGGGAACGGTGGCAAAATCTCCAATCTCGGCGCGAGGGCGCTCCAAACACTTAATGTGGAGCCTACCCAGAGACACACATCTCGAAAACATTGGTTACTGCAAGGTGAGCAACCTCCTTTTATAGTAGATATGGTATTATCTTTTGAGAATTGACTGATTTCTATGTTAACCTACAGAAACCAAATATTTGGATCTTTTTGTGTTTGCCAGGAGGTTGATTTTTTTTTCTAAATTACTTTTACAGATAAACTGTTTGGCCGAAGTAATCACAATCATTTTCTTTAAGCAGATCAATACATAGTAAGTTAATAGGAGGGTACAGTATACCAAATAACTGTCACTCTGCTTCACCAATTTACATCAGAAGCAATGATTAAATCTATTAGTTATTTGGAAAGATGTTAACAACAGTCCTCTCTTGTAGGGAAGTAACTTTATTCACCTAACAATAATTTATGATATGATGAAAGATATTAGTAACCTGAATTTTAAAAAATTTACTTTTCTGGCCCTCTTCATCTAAATGTTTACATCTAAAGTTGGCGACTGGTCTCAATATTGAAAGCATTAGGCAATGTTAATGATCAGCTTAGCTGGAAATTCTTGAAGGCAAATAATCAGTGCTTATTACTCAGAAGACTGTTCAAGGAAAGGTTGGCTTATCACAAAAGCAACAGTAATAATAATTCCAAGGAAGTTCTGTGGAACTGCCTGAGAGCTGAGCTGTCTGTTTCACACTGCACATCATCTCAGTGTGTGATTGTGGTATGTTAATTTGGGAGCCCATGCCCTTTTTTTTCATAACATTTGAGTCTATGCAGTTTCTGATGCAGGAGAGGTTGGTGGGCCTTGTTTGCATCCTAACTTGAGTTGTGATTGGTGGTTTTGGAGGGTGTTAAATAAGATAATTGTATTGCTCAGATCATGATGTTATTCAAACTAATATCAGGGAGAACAACTCTGTTATCTTGGAGTTCTTTAGGTCTCCTTCTCTGTTCCTTTTTTTTTTTTTTTTTTTTTTTGCCTGCGTATGGTATAGAAGGGTATGAGCTTGTTCAAAGCTCAAAGAGATACAATACTTGAATGACTTCTTTCAGCCTTCCCAAGTAGATCCCAGTTAGATCTCCCTCGTGCAATTTCTTCATCTATGTATTCAGACACACCTCTTTTTCAATCAGTATGTGACACAAGTGTGGAAGGTAGTGAGGCAGTGAAATATGAATGGTAAGTTCTTGACACTTAACTATGCATCATGTTTTTGTCAAACCCTGGATGGTAGATGATTCTTGTCTTGTGTTTGGCCAAGATAAGATGACATGGAGTTGAAGGAAGCTCAGTCCGCACAAGGTGGAGGAGAAGCTTGTAGGTAAGAAAAGCTAACTAAAACATTGTAGCAGCATAAATCATTTAAGACCATGCAAACATCAGCTAAAGCAGAGTCCAGTAGTCCATGTGCATAGTAACAGTCTGCGTGTGGAGCAAATTTCATCTGTGTTCTGTTGTCTGCATTAGCTACTGGTATGTTTCTTTATATAATTCAGGTAATAATTATGATTTGTAGGGCTATTCATGGGTGCTTCCTTGACTGTTTCAGAAATATTGTCTCAAGTAATATCTCTACACTGAGAATGAGAACCTAATGTGATCTGCTAATTTGAGCTCTGGGCATTCTCAGAGGAAGGCCCTCTGTCCTTTCTTTCTTATTTGCTGAGAAAAGGTCAGAACTTAACCTTCAGGGCATATTGGTAAGGTGTTCCTTTATTCAGACATCTTCTATATTTAACTGTTATAGAGTTGAGTATTCTGGTGGTTGGGTGGGTCTTTTTTTTCAGCATTAACTTTTGTTGCCTATTACCATTTTTATGTAGGCATAATTCCTTAACTAGACAAAAAAGTCAATAGTTCTAAAGCAATTTATGCCGGCTGATGATCTGCCATTCAGATTTTAAGTTCAGATCACTTCAGTTATAAATTCACCCTGAGACTGTGATGAGAATACGTTTTATTAATCTGTCAGAAGAAAATTCTGACCATTTAGACATGTTAGGAGTAGTACAGCCCATAGTTACACAAATGAATGGCCACCACAGCTGGGATAAACTGATTTCAGTCCTACCTCATTTTAAGAAGATAGCACATTTCATTGTTTGGGTGCAGGGACCTAGGATTTTCTGCTCCTCCTCTTCCATGGTTTTGAGGAAGTTCTCTTGCCAGGGTCAGATTCTTGCAGATGGAACAAGTCCACTTCTCCTTGATCTCCAGTTTTATTAGGTGTCAGACTAATCTGCAACCTATGTGGCTCTTGTGTTCACCACTCAATGTGATTTTGGAAGGCACCACCTGTTTGATGTGGCCCCTTTAAGAAGGAAAATTGTGCTAGAAATTAGCCTCTGTTTCTGAATACAATCTGGGCAAATTATTTGAATCAATTGTATGTTACATTGGGAGGATAGATTAGCAAATATTTATAAAGCTCTTTGGGATTTCCTTAGATGAAAGAGATGCAAAGATGATTGCAAGGTATTAATATTATTTTGAAATAAATATTTATGATACATCCACTATTCTATTAAAAGAGCAAAATATTTCATAGTAAGGAAGTCGCTGAGTATAATATCTATAAATTAGGAGAGATGTCCTCATGTTGCAGTTTAGTTCTCTTGTATCTAACCTTTTTTTCAAGGAGCCTAATTATATTTTTGATTACTATATTAAAATATTCATAGTCAGAACAAGTTTGTCTCACAGCAAGGCCAGTTGAGCTAAACAGGCTTTCAGGTAAGCTAGCTCCCATAAGAATGAAAAGATATCATAGTATTATTATTTCATTAAATTATGTTGGGTGATATATGATATGGTTCTCTAGTTGCTGATACTGAATAAATTAAAAGTTAATAAGTCATACATTGATTTTTAATTTTTTGATCCATTATACATATTCTTTCTAATCTTATCTTTTGTAACTAACAACATTGCAGTGCTTGAGGCAGGTATATAAATGCATTCAAATTGTGGGCACTACTGCATCAAACTTACATTTTTATGTTTTAAACAAATTACTATTCACTAGTTTGTAATAAATCCTTGTAAAACTAAGTATTTTAGCATAGTAAATACCTGCCAGGTCTCATGCTTTCATAACTGGGATTTGGTAAACAGGTTAAATAAATGCAGTCAAATTATATATGGAGTTCACTGTTTTTCTAATATTTACCTTAATTTTTTATCTTAATTTCATCCCATTGCTCCCAGTTCATCTTATTAGTCACTGTTGTATTCCTTGTCATTACTCTAAATAAATCCTCTCAGTTCTTGGTAATACTTGATTCACATACTGTTTTTAGTTTTGATTCTACTTTCTCCTTTCTGTTTAATACTTGTTTATCCAAGATATGCACATTCACGAAGAAAGACTAAAACAGCTAAAGATTCTGATGAGCATTCTTCCTTTTTTTCTATTGTTCCCCTGAATTTCTGCCTTGGTATTCTGAAAGCATGGTTGGAAAGGTCATGAGATAAATAAATTTGTTAGTCTTTAAAAGTGCTACAGGATTCCTTCTTTGTTTTGGTGAACTAGTCTAGCATGATTGCCCCTTTAGAACACATGTACTTAGTAGCTCAGAGAGTAGTTTACAGAAAGTGTATTTCTATAGATTCTTTAGCCATGTTTTTAATTCTTGTTTTCTAATCTGATAAACGTGAGCCTAAACTTTTCTTTGGCTAAGCAGCTCTTTTTTATGGCTATCTCTTCTTTCGTCTCTCCAGCTTGTGCTGCTGTTACAGGAGGTACTGAAGATGAAGGTGAGGCAGAAGCTGGCTGGATTGAAGGTGCAGCTATTCTACTCTCTGTTATTTGTGTTGTACTTGTCACTGCCTTTAATGACTGGAGCAAGGAGAAGCAGTTTCGTGGGCTTCAAAGTCGTATTGAGCAGGAACAGAAATTTACTGTGGTTCGAGGTGCACAAGTAATTCAGATCCCAGTGGCAGAGATAGTTGTTGGTGACATTGCACAGGTGAAATATGGTAAGTTTCTCCCAGTACGTTCTGTCAACTATTTATCTGGTCTTCAGTTTGTCCCTGAGTTACTAGTGTTTCAATTGATGATATAATGGAATGAAAGTTAATGTTGTGACTGACTGCTCTAGATGTGATATCAAATGCGTAATAATTCACTACTGAGATTGTCAATGGTAAAAATGAATGTAGTTAGGGTAAAAAGGGAGCATGATCTGACCTGTGGGCTTGCTATTTTGTAGCATAATTCTAGGAGTGCTAATAAAAGTTCGTAAGGGTTGTAGGGGTTTCTAAGGGCAAGTGGGAGAGTTGGAGGCTAGTAGTAGGTCCTTTACTCTCCGCCTCTGGTTGCTGCTGTTAATGCTGCTGATTGGAGCTGCACAGAAAAAGGTAATTTTGTTCTGTTGAGGATTTCAATACGTCAAAGTTTGGTTTCTTTCTGATTTGGAACAGCTCTTCCTTCCTTCACTCTCCACCCCCTAAAATTGGAAATTTTCTGTGAATGAGAATGGAGCCCTGATGCAGTCAATCTTGGAATTTGCCCCTGACAAAAAGTTCTTTGTTTTCATCAGATTTCAAAGAAACAAGGTTATGTTTGAGTTTTTGTGGCCATCTTTAATGCTGATCCTGCTGCTGCCTGCTTCTTCGTCTCCTGGGTGCTATAGAAGGAGCAGCAGGAGGGGGAGAATGTGAGTTGTTGCATAATTGCCTGCAAAGGAGGCTCTGTGGTCTTGAGTGGTAGGAGGAGCAACAGCAGGACTATGTTTGCAACTCAGAAGATGAGGATCTAGTTTGGCTTTGGGAATTCCTGACAGGTCTGTCAGATGCTTGAGTGTTCCATGAGGAAAATGGGTAGCCCTTGTCAAACAGTGCTGCTTATCCATCTTAAAACTGGAATGAGAAATCCCACAGACCCCTGCCAGTGACCTCATCCTCTCTACTTCGTTCCTTAACAACAAAGGGGCTGCCTCCGGCTTTCCTCTGGGATGGGAAACTTCCATTAAAAAAAAAAGTTTTAAAAAAATTGAACTCCTCTTCAGTGAGATTTGAATTCACAACTCATGCCATATTAGGAGTTCTTTTTTTTTATTGGCTTAGAACTAGCTTTAAATCTTGGCTCTCACCTTCATGGACTTCATCTCTGGAGCGGGAAAAAGGAGGAATATAGAGGCTCATGTGAACTGTTGTCATGTGAATTCTTCCATCAGTTGTTTAGGTATATGCTTATTTTAACTGTTGCTGAGTTGTAGTAATATTTATAAAATGAATCACATTAAACAAAACCTCCCACTTCACTAAAGTACTCTGATTTTCTTTTGCCTTGGTCTTAACTGATAGGTGATCTTCTGCCAGCTGATGGGATTTTTATTCAAGGAAATGACCTTAAAATTGATGAAAGCTCTTTAACTGGAGAGTCAGACCAAGTCCGGAAATCTGTTGACAAAGATCCTATGCTGCTATCGGGTGAGTCTGTTTTTAATTTTTTCTGAACTAGTAGTTGATGATATCAAACTTCTTATGCACCTCCCATCTCCTGGCCTGAATGTCATCAGATTGAGAAAAGTTGTTGTTAAATCTAGAAATGCTGTTGATCTGTTGTATAATGACTAAAGCAGAAACTTTTTGGAGAGTTTGATTTATAACAGTCTTAAGAATTTATCTTAAAATAAACTCAACTATTTTATTCATGAAATGATCCTCTTTCCTGGATAGCTGTAAAGTCCTGCTAGATGTTACATGTGGAGAGTACCTTTATGTGGGGATTCATTAAACAAGTTGGTGGTGCTAGGAGGTGCTTTTCCCCACTAAACCAGTGCCCCACCATGGACTTGACTGACAACTATTCCTGCAGTACTGTTACTTAGGTGAGATCTTCAGTGTTACTAAAGAGCCATGCTGTTTTACATGGGTTTGTAAAAGTAGGACAGCTAACCTTGTCATTTTGGCAAATTTTATGTCAGAGATAAATCTCACTGTGTAGCCCAGATTAATTTGGAGTGCACTTTGCACATGTCACAAATACAAGGCTACAAATTTCAGTGGTTTCGGAAAAAAATTAATAGAGGAGGTTGGTAATTGATGTACATGAGTACATGGTGATTTCCTTAAAACCCAATTTTTTGCAAAATTAATGAAGTTCCACAAAATATAGATAGCTACAATGAAATATACCTACATACAACATAAATATAGAAGTTCCTAGGATATAGATACTCAGTGAAATATGCTACTTCAGCTTACCCTATCCTGTCATGCCTGACATTCTTAACTAGGATCCAGTAACCACCTTCTTTATACACCTTTTTCCCATTCTACCTACACATGTCCACTTGATGCTTTTGTCCCTTCCCCTCCTGCCTCAGCCATGTATCTTATTCTGGAGAACTTTGTTTGGTAATCTGGCTTGTTAATGAAACTGGTGCCATATGTAATTTTTGCTGGTTTTATGGAGCTAAAAAAAACCCCCAAACTACATTTGATCAGGTATTAAGCCTTTGAAAGTTGTTTTCCACTAATTTGTTAGTTTTTTCCCTAAATTATTCCAGCAATCCATATTCTGCAAGTATGCTTCAGAACAGCACTGGAAGGACTGAGTAGGAGTTTACCTGCAATTATGGCTGCAGGCCTCTATGGCACCAGATACAGGAACTAAGGGTTTATTTACTCTTGGCATGGAGTTGTACTTCATTCTTAGGCTGTCAAATTACAGAAGGCAAAGATGAGTGATCACACCAAATTGCTTGCTCGGGATCCCCACTGCTCACCTTACTTCCTGAAATGCATTGCACTGTGGGCAGTAGATGCAGGGGCTTGTGAGGAGTAGGGTTACCAGATGTCAGGCAAAAGGAGGATGTCCTCCTTTTTACCTTCATGTCCTCCATCAGTAGGCATTTAAAAAAAAAACCATGATGTTGTCTGGCTTTTTACTTACAGGGGTTAAAGTACGCTGGAATGCCCTGGAACACCCTATTTTGAGGGGGAAGCATTCCAGGGACCCCCTAAAACCAGAAGATTATTACATTAATACTACATTTCCTCCATGTGCCCTACAATGTCCTCCTTTTCATACTTCCCTGTCCTCCTTTCCATGCTTTGGTACCTAGTAACCCTAGTAGGAGGCAGTCATCCTCTGCTCAGTCCCCAGCTCCTCTTCTCTTAATAAAAAAGGCAGGAGAAGCTTTCATTCCTGTTTCTCTGCCTGAGGCAGGAGTCACAGGACAGGCGAGGACAGTACTTCATGCAGAGAGGAATTAAATGAAAAGTCGCAGCAGGGGAGTATATTGTCATTGTAAAGCGACAGGAAAAACTGGTTGAGCTATTCTCTGGCTAAGCAGACCTAAATTAGAAATGTAGAGTTTAACTTCAGTACTACACCACTTGCAGGGTGGTATTAGTGGATTGAATTACAGCTCCATTTTTTCTGAATGCACTGCTTTGACAGTGGAGACACAGACTGCAGAAGGTCGAAGTAAGCAGCATTATGTCGAACTTCACTGTGATGTAAATAAACCCTAAGAACAGAGAGACTCTGTCCCTTATGCTGTCAACACACTTATGACAAGTTCTGACAGTGTGTAGAATTTGTTAGCTCTAAGCATCTGGTACCAGCCATTACTAGAGAGTAGATGTCAAACTAGATTTACCGATGGTCTGGCTTGGCATGGCAAGTCCAAGAGCAGAGATTAATATGAAATCAACGTACAGATAAGTTTTTCACTTGGAGCTTTATTCTAATATGTAAACTAAAAATCACTTGTTCATATTTTGTCGTCTTTATAAGACTAACAATCATTTTGGTGAATAGCAGTTTCATTTATAATCCACAGGCATTTTTTCCTCATATTCTATAGTCAGTTTTGAAATAATTCTATTAATAGCAAGTAGGGTTTATGAAATTATAAATACAGCCATTTATTAGGTACTATCAGCTGGAATGTTTCTTTTTTTTTTTCTTTTTTTTTTATGTAGTTTGTCTAATGCTTATGTGTTAATTTCACAACCTTCTATCCTGAAACATCTTGGCTATGTCTACATTGCTCTGCATTTTCGAAAAATCTTTTTTCAGGATAAGTATTTCAAAATAATTATCTTGAAAAAAACTTTTTTCAGAAATGCTATTTTGGGACAAAAGTCCGAGGAACGCTCGTTGTTCCGAAATACCACAGCTTTTTTTTTTTCTTTTCAAAAAAGAAAGTCTACACTAGACTTTCTTTTTTGAGGGAAAAAAAGCAAGGCAATGGATGAGATAAGGAGGTGTTTTCAATAAAAAAAAGCCTTTGCTGTGTCCGGCGATGGCTTTTTTCAAAAAAGCTATCTTGAAAAAGGCTTTTTGCCGAAATATGATGAGGTTTAGTGACCCTGAAAAAGTGCACTGGTATTTTGAGATACTGGAGCACTTTTTGGAAAAGGCTAAACCTGACAGCTTTTTCGAAAGAAAAAGCCTTTTTCGAGGTAGCTTTTTTGAAAAAAGCCATCCCTGGACATGGCAAAGCCTTTTTTTCTGAAAAAGCCTCCTTATCGCATCCATTGCCTTGCTTTTTTTCAAAAAAGAAAGTCTGGTGTAGACTTTCTTTTCTGAAAAAAAAAAAAAAAAAGCTGTGGTATTTCAGGACAATGAGCAGTCCTCAGACTGTTGTCCCAAAATAACATTTCTGAAAAAAGATTTTTTGAGATAATTATTTTGAAATACTTATCCCAAAAAAAGTTTTTTTGAAAATGCAGAGCAATGTAGACATACCCCTTGAGCTTTAATAATTTGAAACACCGACTATTGTAATATTTTCAATGGCAGTTGATATGATGAATGGGTACTCTAGTCTATATATGAATTTTATTAGAGCTATTTGGATGTGCATAGATGTCTGTTCGTAAGTGAAAGAAAACTGGAAAATGTTAGCAGATGTCTTGTCCTGAAAAGATATCAGAGGGAAAAAATAGCAGTCAAATTAGGGGAAAAGACATACGACATCCCTCTCTTGCTGCCAAACCCTCTCAAACATCTGCCTACATAAAGAGAGAAGCTTGGCTTTATAGTTTTATGATACAATTAGACAAAGTTTAAACACGTTTTACGTTTCCCTTTATTGTGTGATCATAAAGATGGTACAAAATTAATGTGATATTTTAGTGAGTGCTGAGTGAGCTTTCATAACTTGTTAATTTACAGACTAATTTAAACTGACACTATTCTAGACGAGTTCTGAATTCTATTTACTCTCTTAGCTCACTTGTGTTTTCTCTCATTTGGTGCCTCGTTGCAAGAACTGAGCATCAACTAAGAAGTACTGAGCATTCTCTAATTATCAGTGCCTTGTTATGTAGTGCCTTGTATGTACCAATTTTGATGGGAATAAAAATAGCATCTTTATCCCTTCTTTTACACCGTATCCCTTCCATTCTTATCATGTATTAGATGGCTAATGTGCATGAAAAATGTATGTATTCAAAATTCAGGTAAATACAGGGGTTAAAGTAAGGGCAAACTTGCTGGAACGCAGTTCTGGGTCCCCCTATTTTTAGGTTAGCAGCATTCCAGGACCCCTAAAAATAGAGGAACGCAGCGAAACGCTGGGTTCTGGGGCCCTGCTAAAAATAGCTTCAGCATCTGGAATGCAGCGTTCTAGTGGCTCCACCTTAAGCCCAGCCGAGAGCTGTGGCAGGCCGGGAGTGTGTGAATCTCCTCCTGCAGGGCAGACCAGCTTGTGGCTGGAAGCAGCTTCCAGGTGGTCAGCTGTGTGAAAACAGCCAACGTAAGGCCTTTGGGGAGGGGGTGTTGCTGGGGGTTTTGTGTGTGTGTGTGTGTCTGACTAGGGGTGGCTCTGTGTGTGTGTGGGGGGGGGTATTGGGGCAGGAGGTGGGCTCTGGGGATGGGTTGGGGGAGGTACCCGTGCAGGAGGGTTCCAGGGCCCACCAAATTATACTTTAATCCCTGGGTAAACAGAGTGGTGCAATAAAGGAGGCCTCAAGTTCAATTTATGTTTGGATTGGGAACAGTTGTACTTAGATCTAACTTGACCTGCTATTGTGGAGGGGGAACCAAAATCTTTACATGGGTTTTAAAATTTCATCTCCAGTTGATGAACAAATCATGCTAGCCTGGACCAATGTTTTAAACAAATTTGTTTTGAAAAGGTCTTGTAAACATCTTAGATCCTCCTCTTTCTTTGACATATGAAATGCAAAGGCAGAGTATTCTTGGAATGTCAAGGTAAACATTTTCAAGGCTACCATCCCTCCAGCTCTGGGACTAAAATGTGGAATAAACTGAAGCTCGTTTGGGTTGCAGTTTCACATTGTCTTCTCCGGAATCATCTACTGAAGATGAAGAACATTTCTTCTGTCTTGTTATTGCAGTGAACTGCTGCAAAATATTACAATTGAAGTGCACAATCTCATTTCAATTCCATTGTCCGTCTAAATCTTTTGAAAGACTGAAGCAGGAAGTATGTCTATATTGAAGTCAGCCTTTTAGCGTCTGAAATGGAGTTTTTAATATTCATTCAGAGTTTGTGTCAGAACTAAGCTGCATATCACTGCTGATATCCTTTTTAATCACCAACATAGTCATCTGCTGTACTTGAGAAGAAGTTCTTGCCATACAAGTGCTGACTAAAACAGATGGTTCATTTCCATATGTATTATCACATTTGAAACTACCTTGAAAAGTAAAATGAGTACATTTCTGTAAGACACCAAAGCCAAAGTAAGCAATTTCTCTTTTCTGGTTGTATTGTACTTACATTAAATACATTTTTAAAAAATGAGGACATTAAAATAGGTTTAGGGGAAGATGTAATAAACATATCAATGTCATTGCTAGAGTGCAGGGATGCAATACAACTCATGTATAGCTTCTTCTCAGTTATACAAATTCTGCATACATGGTGAAGAGACCTGTTTGGTATGCTTAAAACATTACTTTCCAAGAAGCATGCTAATATCTGCTCTCTGATCAAAACTCAGTTGTATGAAGGAACCACACAACATGAATAAGAGTGGCAAAATCTGACCCTTTATGAACCCTTGTAGGTGGTTTTTGCTTCCTTTCAATCCTGATTAATCTGGATGAGACTTTTCCTTATGAATGCTGATATTTTATATACTTATCAATTTCTCTCTAACTTAGCATTAATGTCCACCTTGAAAGTATTGAGATAAAAGCTTAGAATATGATTTGTTTTTTTAAAGACAAGATAAAGGCAGGTGGCAGATACAGCCGTCTGTGAAGAGCTTCATGCTTTGGGAGTGAAAAAAAGCTAGCTTGCAAAGATCCAGATTGTAGAATGCTATACTTAAAATTATTAAAAACATATAGTGCTTATGAATGTTGTGAATACTTTTTGTATGTGCACCTATTCTGAGATCACTAGAAATGGTAATTGGTCCTGGAGTTCTGATGTTCGGTGCATTTTTAATCACTCATTTTTAAAATCTAAATTCAGGGCACAAAGGTATGACAGCAGTTACCCAAAATTGTTGTATTAGAGTTTCCAAGGGAAAAGTAAAGCCACTGAAGACAGTCCTTTTGTTGGTTTCTTTGAGGGTTCACATGCAAATAAATGGTTCCATGAAAACAGTAGTATAAAAAAATTTGATAATCAATATCAGGATGTTACCAGAGAGCAGTAGAAACCAGACAGTTTGGGGTGTTTGTTTCACCACAGTTTGACCACCTTAAATTCACGTGGAAGGTTAGAAACTGGATAGTAACTGGGTTTGGGGTGAGGTGCGGTTAGTGGTCAGTTTCCTTAGGAGAAGTGAGCAGCCTGACTTCATAGAATCATAGGGTTGGAAGGGACCTTATAGGTCATCTAGTCCAACCCCCTGCCAGAGGCAGGACCACTCCCACTTAAACCATCCCAGTCAGGGTTTTGTCCAGCCGGGCCTTAAACACCTCCAAAGATGGAGACTCTACCATCTCCCTCGGCAGCTCATTCCAAGACTTCACCACCCTCCTGGTAAAAAAGCTTTTTCTAATATCCAGCCTAGACCTCCCTAACCACAACTTGAGACCATTGCTCCTTGTTCTGTCCTCCATTACTACCGAGAACAGTCGAGCTCCATCTTCCTTAGAGCATCCCTTCAAGTAGTTGAAGGTTGCTATCAAATCCCCCCTCAATCTTCTCTTCTGCAGACTAAATAAGCCTAATGCTTCCAGTCTTTCCTCATAGGGCTTGTGCTCTAGCCCTTTAATCATTTTGGTTGCCCTCCTCTGGACTCTCTCTAGCATGTCCCTGTCCTTTTTGTAGTGGGGAGCCCAAAACTGAACACAGTATTCTAGATGTGGCCTCACCAGTGCAGAATAGAGGGGAAGGATCACATCCCTTGATCTGCTGCTAATACTTCTTTTGATGCAGCCCAGTATGCCATTGGCCTTTTTGGCAGCAAGAGCACACTGCTGACTCATATCTAGCTTCCCATCCACCATGACCCCCAGGTCCTTTTCTACACTGCTGCTACTTAGCTGAATGTTTCCCAGCCTGTAGCAGTGCATAGGGTTTTTTTGTCCCAAATGCAGGATTTTACACTTATCCTTATTGAATCTCATAAGATTTCTATTGGCCCACTGTTCCAATTTATCTAGGTCTCCCTGAATCCTGTCCTTGCCCTCCAACGTGTCTACTCGTCCCCCCAGCTTGGTGTCATCCACAAACTTACTGAGACTGCAGTCTATTCCATCATCCAGATCATTGATGAAAATGTTGAACAGAACCGGCCCCAGGACCGACCCCTGGGGCACGCCACTCGTGACCGGTTGCCAGCTAGACATGGAACCATTGATTCCTACACACTGAAACCGTTGATCTAGCCAGTTCTCTATCCACCTTATAGTCCACCTATCCAACCCATACTTCCTTAGTTTGCCAATGAGAATGCTGTGGGAAACTGTATCAAAAGCCTTGCTAAAATCAAGGTATAGCACATCAACGGTGCTTCCCGCATCCAGAAAACCAGTCATCTGCTCATAGAAGGAAATGAGATTGGTCAGGCATGATTTACCCTTGGTAAATCCATGCTGACTGTTCCTGACTTCCTAAAGAAAGCATTGCCAGTCTCAACCAGCAGGGGATCTTGTACTTCCCCACTTGTCTCTATCACCTGGGGGGACCTGAGTCCAAAGGGCAAGTTGTGGTACAATGTATCGTAAGAATCCGAGTGAACAAATCTGGCCTCAACTCAAGGAACAGTGAGCTGCATATACAACTTCAGATACTTCAGCCTGCATCTGTTGATTTTTATCTCCAAAGTGACATGAATTTTCTTTGTTCTGGGGGAGAAACTTGTGTCAACCACCAGATTTAAAGACAGTTTAGATTAACCAAACTGTCCACTACTCAGAAGAAATCCACTGATTGAAGCTGATGTGTCATTTAATTCTTGTGTTGTTCAAAGCTGCTTGCTTGACTAAATCCATAAATGATAAATACACAACTTCTGAACGTGAGACTAATCTTGCCATTATATACATTAGTATTCTTCGATGCTGTGTGACAGGTAATTGCTAGTTTTCTGGGTATCTCCTAATTTTCTGTACATCTCCTAAGACATGATGTTACAGATTTTATCCAAGTGTTTGTGAATTTAGCTACAAACATTGGACAGTTGCATAGAAGAGCAGAATTAATCTAATTTCAATTTTCCATATAAAAAGATTGAAAAGGAAATGGAAAGGTATTTTATCTGAACTTAATTTAATGTCTCCATGCACGTGTATTATGGCATAGCAGAGATCTGAAACAAAGAAAAGTCGGTGTATTTAAGAGCAAATAAAACAAATTTTGTGGCCCTGGCACTTTGTTAGTTTCTGAAAATAAAAAATGAAGCTGGATTAAGGAATCAGGTCAGTAACTGCCTGGAGAAAAACAGCTCGGATTTTGTCTCAATTTGTTGCCAGTAAATATTCCAGTCTGGGCTTCTTGCAAAGCAGAAGCCTTTAGAGCAAAACATTCAACTTTAAAAGTTCCAAGTGATTTGGGTTAGACTGTAATTACAAGTGGATGACTTTGCTGGAAAGTTCTTTTTCTTTTATTGAGGGATTTTTGATAGATGATTGTTTATTGATAACATCAATTGTATCAGCAGTTGTAGGGAAAGGGCTAAAATAATTGCCTGGATTTTCACAGTATGTCTCCACCACAATTTTTGTTTTGGCATCTCACTTTCAGGCCTGAAAGTAATTATTTTTTCACTTACTTATTCATGCACAGTTCTCCATATTTAAGCAGTTTCACTCTCAGATGTTTGGACTTCTGGAATCTCTGGTCCACTAGCTTTTAGTCGCATTATTCTCCAGAAGACATGTCTGGTAGGATAATAGTTTCTGCCTAACTTCCCAGTCTATATGCATTTCATTAGTTTTCCCCTCACTGAAGTATTTTCTTTTCCATCCTGGAAAACTAACCCTTTATTAGCAGTTGAAAAAAAAACAGTGTTTCTCTGGGCTGTGCAAGTATTGTATAAGTTTTGGTGCCCACAATAGGAAAAAATGAATTTCTTTCACATTGGAAAAAAGTCTTGTGAAGGAAAAATACACATGTTCATTTCACATGAATGTAGAGTAGAAGATTTAAGATTTCATATTCAGTGCACAGATTAGGAGAAAACTGGAATTCTTTCCCTTGTTGCCACTATATGATTATAGTTAGTTAAGATTTAGAGCTTCATTCTTCACTTATATTGGGTTATATTAGTCATAACTTAATTGGTACCAGTAGAGTTACCAGTGTAAAGTGAAAGAAGAATCTTCTTTTGACTGGCTGTAGATAGTTAAGAGCTCTTCAAAAGTTACTAGCCAGTTATTGAACAACCAATACTCATTACTCATGCAGAAATATCCCTTTAAGATTTAAATTCACATATAAAAATAAAGTCCAGATTTATTACAATTATTTAAAGGGCAAGTCTAAAAGTTTTGGCAAGGTTCAATTTAGATAGGTAACTAGAGCTCTGGATATTTACGACACTCTTATGTTAGGGACTGAGCTTCAAATTTGAGTGTGGCTTTCTTACGAGGTTTCTGACCGAGAAAGTGATCCAAAGAAACAGCTTTGTTTTGGTGATTAATGCATATGTTTCTGCTCCAATACTGAGTGAATCCGTGAATCAAAAACCATATTTTAAAAGTTTAAACATTTTTGAAATTCAAGAAAGGCTCTCTTTTGTATAAAGTTTCAGGTTGATTCATGTTTAAGTGAACCTGTATAGGCACTCCTATCATGAATTCCCTAAACATTTTCTCATCCTTCTGACATGAAGTTCACATTTCTTCAGTTCTGATTCTGTAAGCTTAGTGCAGGTGTGTCTAAAAACGCAATATAAGATTATTGAATTGAGCCACAGTAGATTGGCATCTGAGGACATACAGAAGTGCAGTGAGACAATGAAATTCTATACATTAACCACTATTGTTTGTATATGGATGGATAATGAGATTGTTGGTACTGTTGGCTGGAGAATAATAATTGTGTTTTGTGACCACTTCTGAAGTTTCAGTGGTTTTTTTCATTCTGCATTGAAATAGAGACAAAACTTTTAGTAAAATTGTGTCAGAACTTCTGATGTCTGATCAAAATTGTGAGGTTAATCATTTAGGACACTCGAGCTTTGGAAGCGACCTGAGGTACACTCCAGACTTCAGAAAGCTCCTCAGCAATATTTTCATTAAAATCATTTCAGTTTTAATGTTTTGGCAAAAATGTTCCATCCAGCTCTAATTATCAGCACTAATTCAGTCCTGATGAATTTGGACATACTCCTTTCTAATAGTCTTTGTAAGAGGCAGTTTTGGAAGAGGGCTAATGCTTCACACTCTTGGGTAAAACTAAGACTAATTAACTGTTACCATGGGGAAACTACACACTGAGTCACTTTGATGTGTCAGCCAATAATTCTCTGACAATAAGCTAGCTCAGCGAAGGCTTTTCATACAGTATGTATGTGTCCAGTTGATTCAAGTTGCTCTAGTAGAGTTCTAAAAGGACTTCAAGGATTCATACAATGGGTTATCTATTCATCTAAACACACCATTTAGGTATAAACACAGAGATTCTTTTCTTGAAGTCATCTTGTTAGTTCTAGGTGTACCTAAGACTTTTAAGAGACCTGTTAGGGAAGGACATCACCAGTGAGCAGGGAAAGAGAGAGGCAATCTTAAATCAAGGATTGGATGGAGAAGAGGGAATTCCTCAGACAATGGTGAAGGGGGGTAACACTAGTCATTTAGAAGCATTTTGGTGACTGGTTGGCATGAAATGAACTACTGTTGTTCACGTGCTGTCTGCAAGTCAGTTTCTTTTGGAAGTATGAATTAAGAACATTCAAACAGTGAGTCTATTTTGGTTGAGGAGACTGGGCTTTGATCAGTAGGTTTTATTTTATTGTTACTAACCCAAGTGTGCTATCCTAGTGTGTTTGCTCTTGTGAACAATTTCTATCAGATTTAGTTTCCTTTTTTCTCTATCTTCTGTTTATTTCATTACAAGAGATAGGTAGAAGTGAAAATGTTTTAACTATATTTCTTCTATTACCTCTTCCATCTGTTTAAATGATCATATGCAGTATTTCTTGGAGATATTGCTTATTTGTGTTGGTTTGCTGATCATTTGATGAACATTTTCTACATACTGTCAAGCATCTTGCATACCATACTTAAATTGACTTTCTTTTTTGCTAATTTCATGAATTATTGGCTACTCAGGAAAGCTCTGGAATTTCTAGCCACCTGAAAATGTTTTTTCTTCATATCCATAACATGAGATGGATGAGTATGGAAACTGGCAGAAGGCTGCACTTCTGCTGTTCTTTTCTACTTCACTTAACTGCTGCTATTTAGTGCCCATTTTCAAAGCTACTCTCTTGAACTTGGCATTAGAATGACATTGAAAAATAGTGTATATACACTCTATTATAAATTGTAGTTGCCATAGATTTATCATACATGGTGTATAATTGGGGATGAAGGGTACCAATATATGCTGGTGCAGAAGCCTTCCACTTCAAGGTTTAATTCCTGTTTTAAATGATAAAGTGGGTTAAATACAACAGGACTGATAGAAGTGTGAGTCTGAACTTGTTTTAAGAGCTTTCAGGCTTTTAATACAGTACAATGCCTTCTTTTTTGCTGTATTATTGACCGTACAACATCTATCTGCTGATAGATTCCCACTTCCTGTGGTGTTTTGCCTCAGTGAGAAACCCATGTTCTATGTTAGAAGCTATTTCTTTTGAAATACTGGTGTGGAGAACTTGGGAATATTTGATTTATTTTTTATGAAAAAATGTCACTCAGCTTCCCCCATTGCATTCTGTTGTTACTTGCATGGGTGACGGATTAACTTCTTTCTCTTCCAGTGAGAAGATATGACAGATGTGTGACCTTAGAAGCATGGAAAATGTCAGACAATTGTATTGAAGTGTACAGGATACTATAGGCACATAAAATAAACATGGACTTTTGCATCAAGAAGTAGAATATTCATCTTTGGTTTCCTGGCTTGCTGGATAGATTTCCTCTGGAATCTGAAGCTGCTTAGGGCTGATTAACATAAAGTCCCGGTGCTGGCTTTTTGGATACCAAGACTTTGAAGATTTGCTCTGAGGAAAGAGCATTGATTATTGTACTTGTTTTAGGAGAACTGAGCAAAGAAGGGCCCAGACTGTATTAAGGGTCAGCTTGAACTGAATTTGACCTGAAAATATAGTTGAGTCTTTAACCAAGAGGGAAAAAAACCCTGGTGGAAGGGTTGGCAGGACTTTGAAAACCTATCAGTCTTTTTGTGGAAGATAGGTGACCCCCTGACACCTTAGTATGCATGTAGGCTGTTTACTTTTTTAAGTATATTTTTTCTATAGTGCTTTTGTCCTAAATAAATGTACTGTGTTTTGTGAAAGCTGGCTGATCATTGGAAAATGGTCAAAGGCCCATGGGAGTGAGTGTTGGATTTAAGTCAGACCTGTTTGGATGAGCTCATGAGACTGCAGTCATAAATTTCTGGTCCAGTGGGAAAGGAATGTGCATTTCAGCCTGAAGACAATTAGGTGACTGAGACCAAAAGGGGTGCCCTTGAGAAGAGCAGGGAGGGAGTAGAGCTTTGCTTAAATACCTTTCTTTGCATATTATATGACAGAACAGCTTGTGTAGGTGTATCTAAAAAAGCTGGTGGAAAAAAGTCACTTTAAGACTACCATAAATGCCAACATGATATTGAGCAAAAGATGATGTGATCCTGCTTTATCAGTGAACTACTCCTGTGTAGCTTGGGGGTAGTTTGTGGTTATCACCCTGCCCAGGAAATCACAATTTTCCTTCATATTTGTACAAGAGTGTTTTCTTGGTTTAGCTTTTACAGGTCCTAGTGGAAACCTTGTACTGGGATCTGCAAAGTAAAATGAGGCCAATACTGGCAAAAATAGCAATTCTTTCTTGGCTTATTTAACATTCAGTTAGAATCTGAGCCCAGTAGTAGTGATAAAGACACCGCTTAGTGTAGCCAATTTTGAATGCTTCACTTGTAAGAAATGTTAATTTGGGTTGAGTCAGAGGTTATACATCTGTTCATATTTTTATGTCCATTTCATTTTCACTCATCTCAAATGATGAGGTTCAACAACTCATTTATCAGTGATTGATATTTTACTCTCTTCTCTGGCACACCTGTGGGTTGATGATTTCCCCTCCCAGATTCTGTCAGCCTTAATGTCAGTAGTTCATGTTAAACACCCACCTAATTTTCTGCCAATTCCCATTTTCACTGGGAGAAAACCAGAGTGGGTTCCTCTTTTCCTCTTAAATGAGTGGGAGAGATCAGCTTCAGATGGGACCTCATGTTTTTCATGAAGTGAAGTTAAATCAATGCCTGGAGCCACTGCATGAGAGGAAAACAGCTTATCTCTTTACATATCACTGCTTGAGCTGGGAAGACACAGTAGCTCCCTCCCCACAACTCCTTCCTTGTTGTAAACATAATAGCTTTGAAGCCTAGATCTGTATTGCATTTGGGAAAGAAACAGACTTCATCACCATGAACAGATCTCATTCTTTGGGAATCCCATTTCCAGAGTAATAGGGTAGAATATAGAACGTTGCCTGGAACTGCAATCAAAGGGAAGAAATAGGAGCAGGAAGAAGACTAGAACACAGAGACCCCATTCCTTTGCACAAGGAAATGGGAGAACCCTCTACTTTCCAAAACATCAGATGCGTGGGGTTTTCTCCCATGAAAACTCATGTGATAAATAAATTTGTTAGTCTTTAAAAGTGCCACAGGACTCCTTGTTTGTTTTGTAGAGAGTAGGAGCACCTTTAACAGAGCCTGAGGGTCACTAACAAACAAAGGAGGAGGGAGAACTACCAAAGGAAACACTGTAGTTGATTTGGAGAGTTGGGGGTAACATATCTGTATTCAAAGGAAGAGCGCAATTAACAGAAAATGTGATCTCAATCCATTTTTTCTATCTTCCCTTTCCCTTCTAACCTCCACAGTGAATGTAATTCTGAACCAAGTTTCTAGGTCCTCCTGTTGTTGGTGTGCAGCTTTTAACAATTATTTTAAAAATAGTTGTAGGTAACTCAGTTTGGGTCTCTAGTTCAGGCAGGGCAATTGACAAGGAAAATTGAGGTAGACAAGATTCAGTGCACTTGAGTTATTGACCAAATGCCAATGAGGGCCCTTGTTGTACCACCCCAAGCATACCAAAGGATGGATTTTAGAGACCATAGCACCAATTAGAATGTGGCTGACAGCAATAAAAAAGAGAACAAAATATCCTGGAGGGACTCAAATTGTATTGAAGACAAATGGCATTTCCAAACATAAACAATCTTCAGTGCACTAAGAAGTTCTTTTTTAACATGTCTGTTTATTAATGCTTTTTAACTGGTATTGCATCGGTTGGAACAGTGTTAGTGCTTTGATGAGAGATTTATGTTCAAATCACCCTCAGCAAGCTGTTGACAGAACTTCCCACTATGCTATGTTTGCCAAACCACTCAAAGGGACCAAAGGGACATTGATGCAACAACTTAATTTTGTAATAGCAAATATAACCCATAATTGCATAGAGATAATGTAGTAATTCAGGTTATCACAGCACTATCATCTAGTAACTTGTGACTCCACTGTTATCAACTTCTAAAAGCTCTGCCTACCTTTGTCCCAAATATCCACATTACAATACTTCTTTTCTTCTTTCTAAGTTCTGTTTGTCATCTAGTGCCTAAGGATCTATGTAGTTTCTCTCCACTGGCATTCTTGTTTTTCTATTATCCTTTTAGCTTTAGCAACATGGGAGACAGATTTCTCTGCTGATGTTTGGTGTATTTGAGGATTTTAAATATACGGGAAGAACCAAAGAAGTGGAAAACAAGTTTAGGGTCTTCTGGGGCTTAAGTAGAGACTATGTAAGGAGATGCTTATCAGCTAGTTTGTAGTAGTAGTAGTAGTAGTAGTAGTAGTAGTTATAATAATGGTGATGTGGGGGAGGGCTAAGTGTCCAGATTGTGAATGGGAATATTATCTTAACCTATAAAACTATTTCTTTCAGCTGCAGGTTGGCTCATTAAAACAGGCCTAGGAGAGTTAACTTACAATGTTCTGCAGAAATTTGCTGCATTATTTCTGGATCTGAATCTGGATGAACAAAAGAAACAAAGAACCATTTTGTTTGTCATTGTTTTATCTGAAGGACAGAATTATGTTCTCAGGAAAAGGTGTTGCAGCATATCTATTCAGGGAAGACATGTACTGATATATCAGATATTTTCTCAGCTTTTAAATGAATGAATCAAAATGAACCATAACTCAAGGGCTCTATTCAGAAATTTGGTGAAAAGGAAAGAAGAATATTTTGGTGGCTGTTTGAACTCAGCAGCTGTGAAAACCAAGCAGGATTCTCCATGGCACAATCAAAAATGTTCCCCCTGTCCTGCATAAAATCTGGGGCTCTTTGCCCAGGTAGGTTGGTTCATATTGCATTTGATGAGCAGTTAGTTGCTGTGCAGGGAAAGAGGCCTCCATGAAACCTGCCCAGGAACTTTCCTAGTGGCACTGTGGTTGTGGGCACTTCTCTTCTGAATACAAAATCTTGACTGAGAAGTTGATAAAAGTTCCTCTTGTTCTTAGTTACGAAACAGTGTTAGTGATGTAGGTCTGGGGACTATGCCTTTTAGGGCTGGGCGCCTCAGGCTGTCTGTGAGGGATATTGTGAATGAAATTCTTGTTACACACAGCCTGTTGGAACCAGGCCCAGAACAAAGACCTCTTGAACACTCCATAAATACTGGGTGATCGCAGACCACCACATGGAATCAGGAGTAAAATGGAACTAAGACAATACTCTGAGTAGAAGAATGGAGCAGTAAAAAGCCCTGTCAGTGCTGAAACAGTCTGGATACGTGGAAGACAATTGTCCAGCCATACCAGAAGGAAGACAGGAGTTGGTAGACGTGGTTTAATTAGTCTGCAACTTTATTCACTTTAAATATCTGAGAGTACCTACACATTGCAGGTTGTCATTGTTTCCTTAATTGGTTCTACATAATCCCCAACCTGGTGCCAGCCATTTGTTGCTGGAATCCTACCACCCTCCTCTAATGTGAGGAAAGGGGGGCCTTAGAAGAGGAGGGTTGGCTTCCTCCCAGACATAGGAGCCCCGGATACCACTTACTGAGCTTCTTTATGGGAAAATTTCTTTCAGTTCCTTTCCCAGTCCCTGGTATCTGCATTAGCTACTTGACCACAAATTTAATTTAATTATGAAATTATTTCCTAATCTTCTACCCCCACTGCAGTGGGTCCTAGACCTCCTGTAGGGAAGGTGAAGCTCCTCCGCACCTCCAGCCTTGGTCAGTCTAGTGATGAGGGGAAAATTCCTTCCCAATCTGCAAGAAAATAGGCAACTAATATGATGCACATAGCAAATTGTGAAGGGGCCTAGCCTTTTCTCAGATTACATGAGTAGGAGGGTGGGTGCTGCCAGCATGAGTCAGGTGAAAAGGGCTGCTTCAGGACTGCACAGGATATAAATACCAACCCCCTTTTGGTCAGCAGGAAGGCACTGACTCCCTTCTCCCTCACTGCCCTGGGCTTGGTCCAGTGGGTTTCTGCTCTTCCTTGTTCCATCCTTGTGAACACTGCCCACCCACTTGTGTTGGGAGGAGTCTTAAAAGGGGCTATATTCCTGTTCTTTTAGCCAGTGGAACAAGAACCCACCACAATGAACTGTAATGAGCACATTGAAGAAGGTTTAAACAGCATTTCACTCTGTATCCCCAAAGAATAGGTGCCAGCAGGCAACGTCAGAAGGTGGCCTTATTACTGACAATAGCTGGTTTCAGAAGCAGTTTGTGTTTGACAGTTTTCAGTTATTCAGGCACAAGATGCTAACAGTGAAACTGTATTACAGAAACTTCAAATGTACTGCATGATATGCAAAAAGAAACATCTGAGAAATGATTTTAAAAATACAAAAAGCTGAAACTGTAAAAGAGCTTATGACTGATCTAAAGTTGAAGAGCAAATCCTTGCAATTTTGTTGGGCTGAGTCCCTGACAAGAAATCAGATTGTGATTGAAACCTGGAACAAAAAAGTGAGAGAGACTACTGTAAGACCAAGAATTAACCCTTGGTAAAGCAATTAGAGTTTGACAAGAAAATCATCTAGTCCAGAATGAAACTTACTAAGGGTGGGGGTGCTCTGATGCCATAGATATGACAGAGAATCCAGAGTACAACCAAAAAAGAGACCTGAGGCAGAAAAGTATGCATAACTCAGTTGGAGTCCTGTAAACACAGCATATGCAGCTGCAAACATTGTGGCTACCAAAACAAACCAAGTCAATGCTGAGTATGTAAAAAAAGAATTACAACAATTGCAGGAAATTATATCACTTTGCAAGTTCGCAAGCACCAACAGAGTATGCACAGTGAGGACAAATATGTTGACAGCACCACTAGCTCAGGCGAATTCTTCACAAGACTAACAACCCGTGTTGCAGCAGAAGATGGTTGGACGATCAACCAGACATTTATTCGTTTCAGATTAGTCTGTTGCATTAGTTAGTCAGCATCCCAGCCTTCCTCAGGCTGAGCAGCCAGATATTTATTCTCCTGTGGCACACTGCCAGTTCCCTGATGCATGTCCACTAGAGCAATTTGTACTCATCTGTAACCCAACTTCTGTCAGGTGTAGTACCTAAGATTCTTGAAATCTTTTCTCTCAGGTTGTCTCAAAGCAGTATCTCTCTCCTTCTTTTCTTGCCCCTACTCTCAGCTTGAATTTGTTCACAACCCATCACTGGTGAACACATCCATGTCCTTCCATCTGGGTCCTAGGTGTAGGATAGTCAACTCTGTTATTTTTCTCAGAATTGGCCCAGCTGAAAGTGTAGTTTTCAATGGTTTGCTATCAATCTAGAAGGATGTATCTTGAGGTGTTTTAGTAGAGTCAGTCCTGGGTCTGGTACTAGTCAATATTTTCGTTAATGACTTGGATAATGAAGTGAGGAGTATGCTTATAAAATTTTAGAGATGACACCAACATGAAAGGGGTTACAAGCAATTTGGAGAGCAAGTTCAGAATTCAAAACAAACTTGACAAATTAAAGAATTGGTCTGAATCAGGAAAACAAAATTCAGTATAGATAAGTGCAAAGTGCTTCATTTATGAAGGAAAAATCAAATCAGAGCTACAAACAGGAAACACTGGTTAGATGGTTTTCCTTTGAATAGGATCTGGAAGTTATAGTGGATCACAAATTTAATGTGAGTTGACATGAGGCAGTTGTGAGAGAGGTTCATATCATTCTGTGGTGTATGAACAGGAATGTTGTGTAAGACATTGGCAGTGATTGTTCCCACTCTACTCATTACTGGTGAGGCCTCAGCTAGAGTACTGTGTCCATTCTGGCAATGCACATTAGAGAAGATGTGAGCAAACTGGAGCACGTCTAAGTGAGAACGACAAAAATGATAAAAGTTTAGGGAACCTGACCTCTGAGGGAAAGCTGGAAAATGTAGATATGGTTAGTTTTGAGACAAGAAGACTGGAGGAGGGACATAACAAATATGTTAAGGGAAGTTATAAAAAGTGAGCAGTTGTTCTTCATGTCTACTGAAGTGAGGTCAAGAAATAATGGGCTTAATCTGCAGCATGAGGGAGATTTAGGTGAGATATGAAGAAAACATTGTAACTATAAGGATAGTTTAGCACTGGAATAGGCTTCCAAGGGAAGCTATGGAATCCTTGTCTTTGGAAGTTTTTAAGATGATGGGGTAGCCAGACACCTGTCAGGGATGGTTGAGGTTTGCTTGATCCTGCCTCCTCACAGGGGGGCTGTGTTTGATGGCTTTTCAGTGTTCCTATCAGCTCTACATTGCTCTGAATTTTTTAAACTATCAGCAGTTACATCTGCCAGTCAGGGCCATTCCTGGGGCAAGAGGGGTGATCTCCACTGGACCCATGGTTCTGTGTGTCCCTTGATGTCCTACGGTGATATCCCTGTAACTGATAGAGATGTGAAATTTTCCTTATGTTTTCATTTGGCTTGTGCATTTGACATTGTTTTGTGTTTAATACATTTTGCTGATTTTCCTGTGTTCTCTTTCACACAAAATGAGAGAAAAGCATTTGCGAAAACAGCAAAACATATGTTAAAATATAGTGCCCATCTACATATAAAAAGGATAACCTAGGGAATTATACAACAGTCAGTTTAACTTCAGCACCTGGAAAAATAATGGAGTAAATAAGGAATCCATTAGCAAACATCTAGAAGAGAATAAGGTGTTAAGTGATAGTCAGCATGGATTTATCAAGAATAAATTATGTCAAACCAATATGATAGCTTTCTATGATGGGGTAACAAGCCTTGTGGATAGAGGGGAAGTGGTAGATTTGGTACATCTAGACTTTAGTAAGGCTTTTGATACGCTTTCAAACTTTCCCATTAACAAATCAGTGTAGCACAACCCGGATGGAGCTACTATAAGATGGGTGAAAAACTGGTTGGATATCCACTCCCAGAGAGTAGTTAGTTGTCAATTGCTCACAGTCATGCTGGAAGGGCATAATGAGTGGGGTGCCACAGGGATTGATTCTGGGTCTGGTTCTGTTCAATATTTTTATCAATGATTTAGATGATGACATAGAGAGTACATTTATAAAGTTTGCCAATGATACCAAGCTGGGAGGGGTTGCAAGTGCTTTAGAGGATAGGATCACAATTCAAAATGATTTGGACAAATTGGTGAAATGGTCTAAAGTAACAGAATAAAATTCAGTAAAGGCAACTGCAAAGCACTGCACTTAGGAAAGAACAATACATTGCACACATACAAAATGGGCAATCACTGCTGAGGAAGGAGTACTGTGGAAAGAAATATGGGTGTCATATGGGTGGACCACAAACTAAATATGAGTGAACAGTGTAACACTGCTTCAAAAAAAAGCAGATGCCATTCTTGGATGTATTAACATGAATATTGTAAGAAAGACACAAGAATTCTTCCACTATACTCCATGCTGATTAGGCCTCAACTGGAGTATTGTGTCTAGTTCTGGGTGCCTCATTTCAGGAAAGATATAAACACATTGGAGAAACTCCAGAGAAGAACAGCACAAATGATTAGAGATCTTTAATACTTGACTTACGGGGGAAGATCGAAGGAGTTGGTTTTGTTCATTCTGGAAAAGAGGAGACTGAAAGGGGACATGATAACAGTTTTCAAGTACCTAAAAGGTTGTCACGAGGAAGAGAGAAGAAAATTGGTCTCAACTACTGATGGTAGGACAAGAAGCAATGGGAGGTTAAAGTTGGACTTCAGGAAAAGATTCCTGTCATGATGATTAACCACTGGAATAAGCTGCCTAGGCAGGTTGTAGAATCTTCATCATTGAAAGTTTTTAAGAGCAGGTTAGACAAGCACCTGTCAGTTTTAGTTAAGAGGGTACTTGGTCCTGCCATGTGTGTGTGGAGGGGGTTGGACTTGATGACCTCTCATGGTCCCTTCCAGTTTCTATGATTCTATGAAAATCACAATAATTGGCTTGGAGGCAAATGTAATGCCTCAAGGTCCTTTTATCTTTTAAAATGGCATTGATTTGAAGTTGACTGTAGAAATCAAGTCTTAAAAGAAACTTCATCTATTTAATTGCTGTCCAGGCACCCTGAGACTTGCAATTAAATACTGTTTGTTGCTTATTTAGTGATTAGGTTCTTTTTGCTGGCTTCTGACATGACTGTCACTGTAGATTTAAGCAAGTGTAACTGAGATCAGAATCTGACCCGCTGTCCATTGTAGTAGTCTTTAAAAAGTACGTTGAGGAAGTATTTCTATGGTGCCTTAGTGAAATTGTTAACTTTCCTTGCCTCTTGTCGTTTCAGGCACCCATGTCATGGAGGGCTCTGGGCGAATGCTTGTAACTGCTGTGGGAGTGAATTCTCAGACAGGCATCATCTTTACTCTATTAGGCGCTGGTGGAGAGGAGGAGGAAAAGAAAGATAAGAAAGGTAACACCTTCATATTACATTTTGGTGCTCTTGTATTATTCTTGTATGCCTTTTATAAGCAAAGCACCCCTCAACTGAAACATCTAAATTACTGTTTTCACTTATTTTGGTCATTACGTATCTGAGGGAATACAGCAAGAACTATATATTCTTGATATGTATGTCATAATTAAAAGATTTTTTGTTTTAATTTGCAAATTGTAGTGTGTGATCAAATGAATGGAAAAATGACATATATTTGCATCACCACATTTTACTATCACACAAAATTTGCTCACATAAACTTACTTATCTAAATTTTGCCCAAATTTTGCTGTCATATCTTTAAATCTACATAATATTTGTCTTCATAAGTGAGACATAGAAACAGAACCCTTTTTTAGTTTTGGAAAATGAAATGAGAAGAGTTTTGTCCTTTTGGTGATGTAAAAGATAGTGCCTGTTTTTGTAGTTCTTGTTATGGATTGCCTCGCTAAGCACACTTCGTTCATAGATACCTTTTTACTTCTTAAGATTGACAGGTCAGTATTGGAAGAAAACCAGCCTAAGTGGCAGCAAGACTTAAAAGAGGGTATGATTTAACTTCAGGGGCCAGGCAGTCAAATCAAGAAGTCTCTTTAGATCTTGGCCTTATTGTAGGATAAAGTCAGAAGAACTTACTATGCTTATGGGCTACACAGTAAGCAGAAAATTGGTTTAATGTTTTTCTGTCCAGGTTTATGTACACAGTCTTCATTGTAATCTGTTCAAGTCTGGTTCCTGAATTTTCTGGCCTGAGAGTAAAATTTTTGTCGTTGTTGTTGTTTTCGGGGGGAGGGGGTGTTTTTTGGTTTTTGTTTCTTTTTTTAACTCTCCTCCTCTGGCATTCAGTTGTGTTTAAGAGTTTAGAAAATCTCACAATTTCATATCTTGTCAGTAGTAAAAAAGCACCTAAAGATTTTACTTAATCTACATGTTCCTTTGTGATAGCATTTCTCTTTGTCCAGCATTGCATATTTTTACATTTGAGACTGCAAATGAGAAGAACAGACTTGGATGCTTTTCAGAACCTAATATTTACTGACTCCTGCTCTCTCATGTTTTTATGAAGAGTGGCAGAAGGGACTATCAAGAGGCCATAAGTGACTGTGTTCAAATCCACATTTCTACAAGAAAGCTAATCCTTTCTTAAGGAATGCTTTGATGAGATTTGTACCACATACGTTCCACACAGACATCCACAGTAGCCATTACACCTAATAAAGGCTAGGAGCATTAAAGAGACAATATTTGCAGTTTCCCAAGGTGGATGCTTTTATTGCATGATTGTTTTGACCACATGTATGGGCCAATCCAACTTTTATTGAAAACAGTAGAAGAAAAATCAAGCCTTTAACAGTAACAACAGTTTCTGTTTTGACAGTCTGTATTAGCAGGGCCAGAGTGAGTGAGATGTTAAAATTTCAAGGCTTGTTTAGAGCTAGCATAGCTTGTCTGCAGAACCCCCACTTACAAGTATTCTTGCTTAGTATAAGTATATTCGTATATATCCCAAGCATTTTTGTTTGTGGTCTTTAAACAGAAAGAAGCAAATCTGCCATGGCAGGTTAATGGAACACAAAGAGATTCTAAAGAAACCCTGAGATGTAGGGCTTTTCAGAGAAATGCACAAGAATTATATATAACACATCTTAACAGTAATTGGAGCTTTACAACTATACCACCAACCAAATGCTTTCAAAATTCAGACTGTTATGTCACAAGCACAATTGTGTAGGTGCAGGGGTCTGCCTGCATGCAGCTGGGTGCAAGAGTCAGGGCCATATTCCCCAAAATATATGCTCATTTTATATAAATCTGCTGTCTTCTGAAATCCTGCCAATTGTGTGTTTATATTTTGGTTTTCTCTAGCTGTATGCCTTTATGTTCATTAACATTTTGTGAAAATCATCATACAGGTATGAAACAGAAGGATGGACATCAGCTTCCAGGTAGAGTAAGAAATCTGCCAAATCAGATAGAAGGATAAGGCTTTTAGCTGCTGCCATCTGACAGATAGAGTTGGAAATCAGGACTGAAAAAATCAGGGTTCAAAAATTTTTCCTTGAATGTTTTCTTCAAATTTCAAAAGTTGATTTCAGATGATTTAAGTTGAGCCCCTTCCATGTTTATTTTGAGCAAACACAAGTGCTCAAGCATAGTAGTGCTGTAAATCATAATTGTAAGGTTACAGGCTCAATAATTCATGAAAAAATAAATTATTGTATATTGAATTTTTAAATGTGCAGTTAGCTATCAGCACTTTTTGCCATGCTGGTCAATGAAAATATCCAGCTGCAGAAAAAATGCGTGTAAATAATCAATACAGTATGAATTATGAGCATTGTAATCAGACATTCAGTTTGAAATTTGCATGTGTGTACTACCTGGTGAATTTCAAATTCTGTGTTTCATTGTGTTTATTTTGCACTACATCCAAGTGAAACACAACTATTTACATCAAGTTGAATATCTCAACCTGCACTGTTTGAGATGGTCAATTGTGGGCCAAGGAAGTTCATGAGTTTCAGAGAGGAGTAAATATGTCAGTGGTTTCTGTGGTAAAAAGTCAACCAAAAGAAAGCAAAGCAAAATTCATTGAATCCATTTGTTATGAATTAGTCTCTCCAGTCTAGTGTAAATGAGAATTAACAAAATAAACAAAACTTTCAGGGAACTTTTCCTCCTTTTCTTCTGAAGGAGCCTGTTGTTTGACCATTTTCCCTAAAATACGGAAGACTGTGGAAACCTAAACTAGGTTTTTGTTTTCTGTTATAATTCATTTTTAACAGAGGGGAAATTGAACAATGCCTAATAATTGTGTAAATTAATTATTTTAAACCAGGGACCAAATTTAGCAAGCTGCTATATTTTGTATTTCCCATGATTTCTATATGTACTTTTAAAATATAATATATTTAAATCGGTGAAGCATATTAAAAAAGTTATCATAGCACAGCTATACATCTATATACTATGTGTACTAGTTGTGTCCATAGTAATATGAATTTGACAAATACCAGTGAGCTTATCAATGCATTTATTCAAGTCAAACTATATTTTAGCCAATTTAAAGTCAACTTTTTTTTTTCTAAATAAAGCATCTGCATAAAGAAGCGGAGGTATAAAAATACATAGTACGATGTATAGACAGTTGTCACCAACTCTGTTAACTTTGTTAAATGTGTCTTTCATATTTATTTTTTAAATATTCCATGTATGAGTTGTTTTTTTTTCTGACTTTTGGTAACATCTTTGTAATGACATTCATTTTTAGACATTATGTTGCTTAATTTAAAACTAAACTTTTTTTGAGAAAACAAAGCCACATTAGTCCATAAATGTTATTGTTTCTGTCACATGAATGTGTTCATATTATTTATTATTCTTTTTTATCCATTATTATTCAGTAGATTCTTCCCATCCCTCCTCCCACCCTCCTTCAGCTACAGATGGTGCAGCAGGTGCAAATGCCACTGATAATGCAAATGCCAGCTTAGTCAATGGTACGTCAAGAACACCTAGCTTGTTTTATTTAATGGATTTCTCTCCTGACTATATAAGCTTTCCTCTTCCTCTTTGGAACTGCACAGATGTTGTATGTGCATGTGATTACCCTGTGAGAGCTCCTACTCCATATACTGTACAGTAGCTTATAAGAGATGCCACACAATATTATGTTTCACTAGCAATTTACATCCTTTCTTCATGCTGAACGAAGAATGGGAGAATAACAAGTAGGAGTTCTGAGATTTCTTTTGCCACTAATTAAAAATGGTGATTAAGGATTTTTAAAGTATATTCTGTTTCTAAAGTTTTAAAATAAGTTGCCTTTTCTTAAGGTTTTCTGTGTCAGACTGCTCTTTCCATGCTTTCTAACATAGATTTGAAAGAGAGCACTAGTATATATTTTGTTTCAAGGGGCACTCTCATAAGCACTCATAGTCTCAGTGTAACTTCTGGAAATAGTACTGGGGTCAGGAATCTGGCTCAAATGCAATGAGGCCCTTTGGTGGCATTTTTAAAATACTATTCTTAGCATCTTTTTGACGGATGTTATGAATGAAAAGAGAAACATTCTTATACCAATATGTGTCCTTCAGCATAAATTGTTTAAAGGGCTACATTGTTTTAAACTATAAAATATCTTTGTGTCCATTTTGACTTTCACATAGTACAGCTTCTTGACCCCAATTCTTAGCATGCTAATACCTTAGTAATATCTGTTGTGGTAGTCTAATTATAGTATTAAATAGACTGGATAGATACAAGTTTAGCCTTTGGAATAGCTTTTATTTTTTATTATGATTTATATAGTGGAAGCTTAATCTTAATTTTACATAGTGCCCTTTTTGTGCAACAGAATCTGTTCTTTATAATTATGCATTATTTACAACACCAGTGACCATGGTGGAATGGATCATTTCTGTTTTATATATATTATGTGGCTTTTGAATGAGTAGAACCTTCAAGCCATTTTTTTCCCACTAGTTGACAGAACCTTAGAGATAGAGAATGACTAAGAAAACAATGATTGTTTTATTCTCCCTGCCATGATGTGTTTTATTGCTATAATAAATATATTTGCAGTATATTTCGTTTAAGGCAAATATATGCATACAATAAAGCCCTGATAGATATTTTCCCTTAATTCCTTAATGGACCACTACTGTATTAATGGCTGTTTTTCAAGGTGCTGAGCATTCTGGTGCTGATAAGGTTTAAGGAGCTGCTTAATTGCTTTGCTGGATTAGAGCCAGAATTTGAGCAACATGATGCAGGATTGAGCCCTATGTGGTACTAGCTTAGCCTCTCTGTTGTGAATTCTAGTCATTTTTACTGAGCTGATACAGAACTGCTGTGTTTGACCTGATTCATTTCCACTTAGTAATGTGGTGGAGTTTACAGTAATATTAAATCAATCTTTCAAATAAAGTGGTGTATGAAATTCTTTTCCAGGAAATTTTAGTCACTTTCCATGCTCATCTCAAAATTTTGGTTCCCAAAACCACAAACATCTTGCGTGATGCAGAAGGTTAAAAAAGGCAGATTCCATGCAGCACATTGTATCCTGAGAATTTTCCCCCATCTTCTTTTGTGATGCTTTCAGCTTCATTCCTAGCGAACTTTGATTAAGAAGGTTAAGAACCCCAACCCCAGTTCAACATGCCTGGAGAACCAAGACTGGAGGAGTACTGCATCTGTCACAGATTAGGACTAAGGTGCTTTTTCCAAGATTTGGCCCCGTCTGTCATATGACTGTACCTTTTTCAAGACAGTAGGAATGGTGATTCACTTTTCAAGAGCAGTTACAATGGACCGTTTTTTTAAAATTAAGTGAAATTCTAAAGCAAAAAAGTAAAACATTTATGAGACATTAGTTGGGAGTGGATTATCTGTCTGTCAGTTTCAAAAAACATCAATGTGTATCTAATGTGCTCTTAACAGAAAATATCTTTAAACAAAAAGTATCTATTATAAATTAGGATGTGTAATAAATACAGCATGACACTTTTACAGGAAGTGCTGCTTGACAGGAGCTGTAAATCAACAAATTACAACAAGCAGATTATGGCACACCAGTAATTATTCAGCTGTCAATGTAAATTCAAAACAGAAAAATACACTTTTTTCCTTGGTTGGATTTATAGTGACATACTTGCATAATGGTTACCACAGCGTGTTTTTTATAACTGTAGCCAGTTAAGAAGCTATGCTTATAAATTCCAACATTTCTTTTTCTAATTTTCAGTAGTTAAAAACTGATCCTGAATAATTATTTTGTATTCTTTTTTATAAATGCTACTTTTCAATAGAGAAAAGTGTAGCTGGAGTTCTTTTTAAAGGTTTTCAACTTGAAATGTTTATTTCCTCATTTTTGCCAATCTGTATTAGAATAGAGGGACATAAAAACAAACAAAAACCCTCTAAAGTGTAGATTGTGCAGAAAAAAAAACAATCCACAAGGACACTTTTCATTATATATTTTAAAATGCATTTTGAAATGTCAAAATATTTGTTGTGAAGTCTTGAGGAGTAACAATGATTGCAAACATTAGGAAACTTGTTTGTCTCTGCTAATTAAAATTAAATCAGCAAGAGTCCTGTGGCACGATAGCAGAACCTTAACTATGGCGGGGTGAATGGGACTTTGCCCAGGGTGTGCCAGAGTGGCTCAATAGAGCTGCTCTATTAAAAGGCGTGTTTTGCGGCACCGGCTTCAAGTGCCGCTAATTGCAAGGGACGCGTTCCAGTCGGAACGCGCCCCATTCACTCAAGCAGAACGTTACAGCTCTGCCTTTTAGACTAACAGATTTCTTCGGGCATAAGCTTTCATGGGCTCCAACCCACTTTGTCAGATGCATGAAGTGGAAGCTAGATTTGAGATGTGTATATACACATACCAGGGTGGAGGAGGGCAAGCGTTAGCGAAGTCAGTTCAGAGTAGATGGGCCCATTCATGACTTAGAATGGTTAATGAATTACAAAAAGTGATTCATCTGTTCACACATTCTCTCCGTTTGGTCAGCTGATGTGAATGGGCCGCATCTGCTCTGAACTTACTTTGCTAACACTTGCCCTCCTCCACCCTGGCATGTGTGTATATACTTCTGGACTGTAGTTTCCACTTCATGCATCTGATGAAGTGGGTTGGAGCCCACGAAAGCTTATGCCCAAAGAAATCTGTTAGTCTATAAGGTGCCACAGGACTCTTGATGCTTTTGTTGTACACAGACTAATATGGCTACCCCTTTGAAAATTAGATCATCGCTCACCCACAGTTAAATAAGATTGCTAGTTTCCCAGTGAGCCTACTTAGGGTCTTCCTTCAGACTAGTGGGTTGATGAAGAAAGTGGGGAGGTACTGGGAGGGACTTTGTCAAGCCTCCTAAGACCATGGAGCAAAAAGCCTAGTAAAGGCCTGTGAGAAGGAGGAGACTCCATTCACTTCATAATGGTCAGAAGTGAGGCTGCTAGGTAAATATGCTCTAAGGTCTGCAGGAGGAGTGAAATGACCTTGTTTTTGCTGTTTCTATGTTTTCATTTTCTACTAACTCCATTCTCCTATGTGCTTCTTAACTTTACCTCACAGTGCTTTCATTCTTCCTTCCTCTGTCTTCCTCTCCACGCCTCCCTCATTGCCTGTACTGGCTAAATTTTGCCACACACTTTCTCCTCTCACACTCTTATTCTTACCCACAAACACCTCTTGTGAATCTTCTGAGGCACAGGAACCCCTGGAAGTACAAAGGAAGAAGGAGCAGATAAAACAAGGCAAGGAGAAATCCCTTCTTCCTGCTCATTCAAATAAATGAACCCAATTGACTTAATTTTTGTCACTCACTCCCTCTCTGTTCTCAAATGCAGGTTAAAAGAATGGAGGAGGGCAAGTATATATACCTGGCATGTGTATATATACCTCTCCACTGTAGTTTCCACTTCATGCTTCTGATGAAGTTGGTTGAAGTCCACGAAAGCTTATGCTCGAAGAAATCTGTTAGTCTGTAAGGTGCCACAGGACTCTCGCTGCTTCAGCTGTCAACTGACTCTAGAGCTGGATGGAGAAAGTTAATTGCATTTTGCAGAAGATTTTAATCTTCAAAACTTGTTTTCATTCTGATTTGTAATGAAAACCAAAGTCTCAAAGAAAGGGAACAGAGCTCCAATTCTGGGGCAGTCAGTAGGTTCTGGAGCCTTAGTTGTAGAAGAGCTGTAAGGCTGGGAGCCAGGAGTCAGGCAGGAAGTCACATTGCTAGACAGGCAAGCTGTAAATAAACCAATGCAACAATTTGGGGTTCGGTTCAGACCAGAGAGGGATGCTGTAACTGTCAGGCAGGAAGTCACGTGGGAAGTCACGTTGCTAGACAGGCAAGCTGTAAGTAAACCAATGTAACAATCTGAGGTTCCATTCAGACCAGAGAGAGATGATGTCATGAGATGGTGTCACTGTTTGTCCTATAACTCCAAGTGCCTTAAAATGCTTTCTTGCTCTAGCTCCCTGTCTGTACACGCCCAGCCAGTCAGTGTGTTCAGCAACATTTCACTTGAAGATGTATGTGATCATGCTGTGTAAGAAACTAAGGCTATGTTCACACAGGGTATGCTTGTTTCGAAATAACATATTATTTCGAAACAACTTATTTCGAGGACAAAAAACTTTGTCCTCAAAATAAGGCAGTGAAATAGCATGTCCACAGTGTGGACATGCTATTCCGCCTGGGGAGGGGATTGCAGGCACCGGCGGGGTAAAGCGCGGCTGGGCGCTTTACCCCGCCGATGCCTGCAGGGGCTGCAGGCACCCACCAGGAGAGGGTGGCAGGGCGCCTCATCCCGGGGGCTTTAAAGCCCCCCCGCCCCCAAACCTGGGGGCGCGGCCCTGGCGCGCGGCTGGAGACCGCTGCTGCCGGGGCTGGAGTGAGCGCCAGCGCACAATCCCTGCGCCGACGCTCCTGCTGGGGGTGTGTCCGGGGGGG
>ML681973.1:39121538-39188228 GCA_007922195.1 Podocnemis expansa | reverse complement strand
GAACACTTTGTTCCGAAACAACATGTTCTAACAGGGCTGTTTCGAAACCTCTGGTTTCAAAACAACCCTATTTCGAAACACAACAAGGTTTAAGCTATTTCGAAAGGAGCAGGGCCATTTCGAAACAAGCTGTTTGCTTGTTTCGAAATGGCCGTGCGTCGTGTGGCCATGGCACTTCTTATTTCGAAACAACCTCTGTTGTTTCGAAATAAGAAGTGTGTATGGCCATACCCTAAATTATTCAGAACCTCAGTTATGCTTAAGATAATATATTTCCACTAGGAAGTATGTCTGTAAATGAGGTCTTGACAAATCTGCCACACACCTAAGGGCCAGCCCAAAAACTTAGGTACCCCTGGTTAGAAGGGGCCCCCTGCTGGCACAGGACCACTGCCTCCACTTTTTCCGGCAGTGGTGCAGAGGACACAGGGCCCCCCAGCACCAAAAGAACTGTAGTGTCCACTGATACTTTTGGTGGCAACAGCACAAGATGCAGAAGATCCCCTGCCACCATAAAGAAGTCGCTGCTGGCAGTGCTTTCCGCAGCAAAGGGACAGAGGGGGGAGAGCCAAGGGAGAGAGTTTGGCACCAGAAGGCATTTGTATCCCTGGCTGCTGTGGTGCTGTTAAGAGCCAGGGGCAAAATCCTGGGTGCCATGGTGACCTGGAACCTAGGATTTGTTGAGTCCTAATGTAAAGGATAGTTACTTGATAGCTCAGCACTCAGAATAAATGAGCATAGTTCCAGTTTTCCTAACTACAGTAAACTTGTCCAGTCTTTCTTTCATTTTTTAAAATTCAGTTACTAGAATCCAGTCTAACTATTCTATGATAATGCAGGAATATCACTGATTTTCTTGTGTTGAAACTGGGGGGCACATTTTCCCTTGATGACCATGCATGGTTTTCTTTAGAAGTGATCAGAATTATACATGGGCACCATGAGGAGTACACACAGTTGTCTGTCATTTGGCAGCATAACACTTTGATGGTTACTTGCAGTCTCAGCAGGAAACGCAGTTTGGAATAACTGATAGCCTTTTTGGAATTTGGGCATGGCTGTATCCTGATTGCCTCACAGAAGTTTATCATATTCTTAAGTCAGAGACTTAATGTTACTTCCTTTTGTATCATACCACAGTTGTTTGACAGAGATATGTCATCAGGTAAAAGATTTCTTTAATCCAACATCTGTCAACCTTTTCACACCACTGTACCCCTTTCTGGAGTCTGATTTGTCTTGTATACCCCTAAGTTTCTCCTCATTTATAAACTACTTGCTTACAAAATCAGACATAAATGGACAAAAGTGTCACAGCACACTATTACTGAAAAAATTCCTAACTGTCTCATTTTTTGTAAATAATTATAAACTAAATCATTTGGAATATATAGATAGATAGATTTTACTTACACTTTGACATATAGCAGAGGTTGACAACATTTGCTGGCCCCTGTACCAGCCCTGCCCACTTCACCCTCAGCGAGTGCTGGTGGGGGCCAGGCCTCTGGGTCCCAGCTATGGCCAGCACTTGCCCCCACTGGTGGGTGGCCTCCAAGTCCTGGCCATGGCTGTCACTCACCCTGGCCAGCAGGTGGCCTCTGGCTCCTGACTGTGGCCAACTCCTGGTGGGCAGCCTCCAGATCCCAGCCATAGCCAGGTCCCACCCGCACCAGTGGACGGCTTCTGGTTCTAGGGTCAGAGCTGGAAGTGGGTGGGCCAACCCGCTCCGCTCCCCTCTAGCCCTGCCAGCAGGGGGCAGGGCCAGGATCCCCATGAGCTAGAAATTTTTTGTCCCTACTGGTCATGCTCCCCAGTGGGGAAGTGCAGCCAGCAGGGGCCTGGAACCGTGGCATGTGGCTCTTGTTGCCCAACCGTGTAGCGCTGGGGGAGCGGGGCCGGGGAGGAGTATGAGTGGTGCCACTTACCACTCAGGCTCCACTCCCGTACCATTTTTGGCCCTGGTGCCTGGGGTTGGCGACCCCTGATGTATAGTATAAAGAGCGGTCTAAACAAGTGACTGACTGTATAAAATTTTAGTTTGTACTGATGTTGCTAGTGCTTTTTAGGTAGCCTGTTGTCAAACTAGGCAAATATCTAGATGAGTTGATGTAGCCCTGGGAAATCGAGTGTATATCCCCAGAGGAACATGTGTATGAGAACCACTTGCTGAGAACCTCTGGTTTAACCTAGTGCTATCTGTGATGATCCCAGAACATTTGTATATGTTTACCACTGGGATTCCCATTAAAGAAGTTATGATTCCTTAATATATTTTATTTGTAGAATTGTAGGGAAAGTTGAGTTAGACAGTGATTGTAGAAAAGAATTCTGTAAAGGTTGCTATTCATTAGAGTGATACTGGAGATACTACACTTCATTGCTAACCCACTGTGTCTGAGACTACACAACATGGAAGAGATGCTAGTAATTCTCTTTAAGTGCTTTCCCCATCATGTTTTTGTCACACTTGCTGTAAGTTTCTGATCTTGTTTACCTGTGGGATTAGATTGGCTCTGGGGGGAAGGAATAGTTCATTTCCAGTGCAAGGTGATGGTTTGAAAGATCATTATGGTACCATACATTTCCTAGTACTATTGTGATAGAAGAGACTGTAATTAGAATTGATTCTGCTACAGAATATTTAAACAGAAGTTACCAACTAATATTCAGTTTCTGAGCCACTCTTATGAATTCCTGAAATTTTTTATGATGATTTATATACCCCTAATGCCAACAATAGGATTTGGATATCCTGCTGCACTGGCCTTAATTAGATTTAAATAAAGAGAGTCAGTGCCTTAGGGCTTGTTATTACCTCACCTCTTGATATTTGACTTAAAATTGAGTGTGTACGTTACTAGACAAAATTGCTATGATAGGCTGTCCTTGAAAGTCTTTCTTGATATCTGATGATATCAGCCATTGTTTTGCCATAATATATATTTTGTGGGTCAGTCTTCAAATTTCTCTTTCACAGAGACATGCTGACATTGCTTCCAGCTGAGGAAGATTGGTTGCGCCTCACTGGGACCCTTTGGGGGTTTGCAGTCTTACTAAAAGCAAAGAAATGTGCTCTTTTTTGGAAAAAATGAGCAATGATGCTCCTGCTAGTGAACAGCAATAGACCTAGTTATGATTTGGATATCTGGCAAAAATGTGCAGGTGAACCCTGAGGCATGACCAGACTTCATTTCATTTGTAATAGATTGGTTAATATATTATTGTTCCTGAAGACTTCTTTTCATTAGATTGGAAGAGCCTTTAATACCTTAATTAGTTGAAACAATAATTAAAGATAAAGTTATAAAATACCTAAATAATTATAATATAGTGGAGGCAGGTCAGTGTAACTAACTGTGCCTCTCCAGCCTATTAGAATTCTAAAGGAGTCAACAGAGTAGTGGAAAGAGAAGAATTACCAGGCCCAGTTTATCTTTTGATAAAATTCCTCGCTAGAGGGAGTTGAGGGAGCTAAGTGGTCACAACAAGGAAGAAAAGCAAAATGTTCTCAAGAAATTATCAGTTTTCAACATGGAAAAAAATTGATACTGAACACATCAGGATTCTTTTCTTAAAAAATTTGTTGTTTGATGTACTAACAATCTTGAAAATAGGTTTAGCAGTGATCCTGGTAAAATGTATGTTTGACATAAAAGTTTAGTCAGTAAGACTTGGGAAGCATTTCAAAATAGACTGGTAAAGCTAGGTGAAAGAGTAACATGATAACAGATTAAATTTGGTACTGAAGTATATACAGGGATTAAAGTAAGCCAGAATGCCCTGGAACACAGTTCTGGAGTCCACAAATTTGAGGGGCCAGAGTGCTGGGGCTCTGAAAATTAGAAGAGTTGGGTAGAACACATGTTCTACCCTGGGCTTGCCCAGGAGCTCTGGCCAGGCTGGGGGAGTTTTCAGATCTCCCGCCCTGAGCATGCTCAGATACGTGCTCAGGGTAGGAGCAGCCTGGCCAGGGAGCAGCTCTCGCCAGGCGAGGGGGTAAGAAGGGGGGTGTCAGAGAGTCAATGGAAGGGTCAGGAAGGGGGTTGAGGAGCTGGTGGGTGGGCAGGGAAGAGTCCTGGGGGATCACAGAGCCAGCAGGTATGTCAGGGAAGGTGGGCTGGTCAGGGAGCTGGCAGGTGGGGGCGGGGGGGTCTGGGAAGAGGGTTTGGGGGGTGGGGGAGCCAATGGGAGGGCAGGAAGATGCCCGGGGCTTGGGGACTCAGGGAGCTGGTGGGGAAGGAGCCCGGGGGTTGGGGAGTTGGCCTGGCTGGGATTCCAGGGAATGGGCCTGGGGGTGTCAGGGAGCTGGCAGGGCAGGGAAGGGGCTGGGGGTTGGGGAGTCAGTGGGTCGGGGAAGGGGGACAAGGTCGGGAGCTGGCAGGCAGGCAAGTCAGGGAAGGGTCTGGGGTTTGGGGCGATGGTGGATGGGTGGTTTGGGGAAGGGTCCTGGGGGTTGGGGATTCATGGGATGTACATGAGTGATCACATATTTCATAGGTCAAACATAGCAAATTATTTTTTTGCTTGTGCTTGCAAGGTGAATGACTCATGAAATGATTTTATTTTTCTGGATTCTCCCCCCACTTTTCTTCCCATTTTGCTGATTCCACACTAATAATGATAATACTGACCTTAATAGAGACAGTCTCTCCTCCGTTGCGGCTCCGAAGACTCATGCACGTTTCCCAGTCATTCTAGAGACTAAAAAGTGTATTCTTTAAAATGTGTCTTATTGCACAGTGCTTATTTGCCCTGTATGTACATTCCACAAACTCACTCACTATTTATAGGAAACCACCACCATTTTCTTCATAAATTGTCTAAAAAAGGGAATCTTTAAAACTGTTCCCAGTTTGGGGATGACCAAGTACAACAGATATTTCTTAGTAGTTTAGATTTTGTCTTTTTATTGTCCAGATCTTTTTTAAAATCTGGGTTTGATTTATTAAACTGAGTGAGGTATACAGTGCTCCACTGAGAGCAGCTTATATTTTGGAGGCTCGGACAGGATGATCATAGACCTGGAAGGGACCGTAAGAGGTCACTGAGTCCAGTCCTCTGCTTTCATGCTAGGACCAAGGACCTTCTAGGGGGATGCAGGGGGCAATGTGTGAGGTTGGTATCGCGGGGTGGGGTGGGGGCAGAGAGAGCAGTGTGCTAGGCCAGACGGGGTAAGGAGGTGGAGGGGGCAGCGTGTGAGGCCGGGATGGGGGTAGGAGAGTGGATGGTGCAGTGTTTGAGGCAAGGATTGAGGAGAGGGGACAGTGTGTGAGGCCAGTATCAGGGCCGGGGGGATGGTAGAGGCAGTGTGTGAGGCCAGGATAGAAGTGCAGAGGTGTGGAGGGGGCAGCATGTGAGACGAGGATTGGGTCCAGTATCTTTATAGAGCGATAACCATATTTTTATGGAGCGATAACCGATGTATATGGTAGTGAGAAGTGGTTGCAAATTCCTGCCTGGGCTGAGGCCTGCACATTGCAGGAAGGGGGCCCGGACAATACAGGAAACGGGCCAAGAGATTAAGAATGTTCCAGGGCACATCAAATTATACTTTAACCACTTGTTATATAAGGTAATGCCAAATTGGAAGAAAAATTAGAGCCCAGTTGAACGTATTCATCAGATACATTATAAAAGAAATGTTGTCTATTTTAATCAATTGGTTTTGGTACTTGTTCTCACACACTGACATGTCCTAAATTTACTGTAGCTAAGCAAGAAAAGACTCAGACTTAACCACTGGACATCCGTGACAACAACCTGGTTTGAAATAATTGTTCAAAAAAGCCAACAAGATGTTAAGTTGTATTAAGAGAAGTGATAGAAAATTATACTGGAAAATTCACAGGGTGAATCAATCACACCATTGACGTGAGTTCCTGTTAAATATGGTGGTCAACACTATTCACCTCATCTCAAAAAGTAGCAGATATAAGAAGGATCAACAGGAAGGGGACAATGAAAATTATTAGTGGCAATGAAAATCTTTCACACGAGGAGAGTTCAAGAGGAGGATTAATTTAGAGTAATAAATAAAGTAAATATAGAAAATACAAGAATAAATATAAAATATTTAAAATATATAAAAGAATATATGTGAAAGACAGGGTCAATGAGATGCTTTGATACTTCTTCATAATGCCATGAGCAAAATGAAACACTATAATTCATATGCAACACATTTCAAAAACATAAAAATATACTTTTTAATACAATACATAATTTAGCTTTCGAACTTTCTGCCACAGGATAATTTAGAGACAAAAATTTAGTGTGATCCAAAAAAGGATTAATCATTTATTTCTATATGAATGCTATTTGTATATTATATTTGAATATTTCTAGTTAGACTAGGTAGGATAAAAATTTAACTGGGACAGCAACTTCTTGCTTCAAACAGCCTGAATGCTACAATGGGGAAGAGATTTAACACATAGACTTGTCCATGTTGTTGGCAATGATTGTCCATTGTGTGAGTTTTATGTCTTGCTCTAAGGCATCTTATACAGGCTACTTTCATAAATGGGATGTGAGATTAGATGAACCATGGATCTGATCAGAGGTGGCAATTCCTATATTCTTAATTATGCAATGGGTATAACTGTATAACAGAGAAACAAGGTAGGTGAGATAAATATTTTATTGGATCAACATCTGTTGGTGAGAGACCAGCTTTTGAGCTTACACAGACATCTTCTGAAGAAGATTTCTGTAACTCAATTAAGATTTTGACTACTAAAGGATTTTCTTCAAACCAAAAATCAGTATCTCAAAAAATATTTGGTGACTTTTGGTGTGTGTGTATAGATAGACAGATAGATTAAAAGACAGTCCAGTGCCAGACTTTCCTTAGACAGTCAGATGCCACATTCACCTATGCTCTACTGTAATTTTAAGATAATACAAAAATATTTGGGCAGCTTCGTACAGATAAACACAAATTTGCTTTCTCTGTTTTTGAAGTTGATTAAAGCATGTCTAATCAAAAGCATTAGTCTTTTGAACATAAAATATCCCTTTCTTTTAAATAGATTGTTCAATTCACATGGTTTCTAATGTGGGAATAAAGATTATTATAACGTTGAAAATTGTCAAAGTAAACTAAACATGTGCATTTAAATGATCTTATAAACTGGTCTGGTTTCAAAATTAACAATTAATGGTTTTTTTAAAAAAGTCTTTCTGCTAGCAAAAGAAAAATGGAGTTTTTAGGATAAAACTGATAACAGATTTGATGGATTCCTTACAAAGGTTGTCTACTAATGAAAATAATCTACCACTTTGAATCATTACTTTAAGTTTTAGCATAAATATACAAAAGATATTGATGCAAGGACTGCTGACACCAGAGAGAGAGACTGCATTGTAAATTCAAAAGTGCATTCTGCTAGGCTTTAATGGACCTTCCGAATATTAAGATCATCAAAGTCTAATAGTGTCCTTTCTCTTACAACAATTCTTTAGTTAAATCTCTTTCTAAATTTCTCAAAAATCATAATCTATTAGTGTAGAGTACTGATTCAGGGACTTTGCTAACTTTTCTGGTCTTTGAATAATATTTAAATAGAATCTAGTATTTGTTGACCTCTAAACACTGAAAATACAAAAAAGGACAGTCAAGAATAGATGGATTAAAAAACTAATCCTCTACAGGCTATTTCTTAGCCACCCAATTATGTTACTATAATAAGAATGTGTTCAAGTGCTACCTAGAGTTATTTAATAAATTTGTTGAAGCATAATTTCTGCTTCTTTGATGGCCACCTATGCATTAACTTAAGCTGTAATATAACCTCTAAGGAACAAGAATTAGTTGCTATTTTTTTTTGTTGAACTCTCACTGTCTATTTAACATGATAGTGCTATGACAATGTTTTAAGTACTCCACTTCCTTACTGGAGTTTTTATGTTAAGCATTGTGAACACCCAGTGGCCAACAAAAAATAAAAATGTATTTCAGTATGTGCATATAACATTTTTAGACTCAAATGTTGAGAAATACTTACGTCACTGCAAAAGGTGCACAAGGCTTCCCATTTAAAGATCAATATGCAACTTGAAACTGGCCAGGTTTGATTTAGGCTGCCAAGGTGTCTAATATTAATTAGTCAGTTTGCATTCACAATTACAGAGGGTAAGAGATCTTTTGGCTGAGTAATATCACCTTTCCAGGATATGTAATTTCAATATGTCACTTTAAAATCAAGACTCATGTTATTGGAATTAATTTTGGAATACATTTGTAAAACCACATACTAAATTATATTTGGATGAAACTGTAGTGTGAGAATATTATTTTAGTTTAAACTCATGCTGAATGTTTTATTATTATATTTCTTTTCCTAGTTAACTAATTTTTCCAAAATACATGCACCACTGTTTTAGTTTCTATAGGGAAACAAGGCTGACGTTATTTTAGCTGGTAAAACATTGGACTTGAAGTTCTTTGAGTTTGTCCAACTAAGTTTGTTCATACATCTAAATAAATACATAGCAATGCCTGTTGATCATAAATATGCATATAAAACACATTCATTATTTTCATCTGCCCTTTTTATTTAAATTCCCATTGTGGTGTTCTGTCAGTGTGATGATTGTTTATTGTCTGTTCTCTGTTGTCTGTTACAATTCTTCATCCTATAGGCAAAATGCAGGATGGGAATATGGAGAACAGCCAGAATAAAGGTAATCTTCTTTCATATTAAGCAGGTTGTGGATGTTTATGTTTAGCTTGTAGCTAGATTCTATTTGGCAAATAAAATACAATTTGGGAATATGTGTTGGAAAAATCTTATTTGCTGGAATGTACAATATGATGGCAAAATTTGGGGGGAAAAACTGAATAGTAAATATGTTGTGAACCCAGGTCAGAGGAGAACTGAAAATGCAAGAAAATATAAATTGTAGTTTATGGAATTTTCACTTATCAGAATTTGAATGGATTAAAAATATCAAAGTAATTTCCCATATACCATTTATATATATGATGTGTGTTACAAATCCACACTTATGCTATTTATTGCTCATACATTTCCGAATCCTATTTTTAGTTAAGTCTTGACTGCATTGTTTGACTAATGACATTATATATGCATATTTTTCTTTTCAGGAGAAGGTAAATAACATTACATGTAGCAATAAGCAAAGGCAACTCCTAATCCAGATTGACTTGTATCATAATGTAAAAACACTAGTACAGGGGTAATGTTGAATAATAGGAAACTAAAAGTATGTTATACTGTATATTCTTAGGAAGAAATTAATATAAATATTTTTCTTCCTCTTTGGAAAAGTTTCAGTTGTTTTTTCTTTATACCAAAGAGATCATTAACTATGATTTCTTCAGAACCTGCCAAGTAAACGAATTAGTAAAACATATTTTTTCTCCTGAGAATTACTTAAATGTATTCCTGTACGGTGTGCGATGCAACAGGAAATGGTGAGATAAACTCAAGTCTGTCATGCTAGGTGATTGTTAAATAAGGGGAAAGTTCATGAATAACATCTTAACATTTGGGAGAGCCTTTCAATCTCCTAGTCAAATTAATATGGCATCATATGAGTGATGATGTACATCAACTCTGAGCAGAATGGTTTGTCTCATTTCATTCCGTTTCATGTAATCTATTCACCTACCTTATAGACATACACTGACCACAGACAGGAAGATGATTGCCCTTAAACAAAAGTGACAGTTATGCCTTACATATTATTTGTTACCTTAAATACTCAGGTTTCTTTACTACCTGCAGCATTCCTTGTAACTTCCTGTTCAGTCCCAGTACTATAAAAATCCATCTCCACTGAAGAAAGGGAGTGGTCTTATTCCTTTCAATTTTATATATAAGGTTTTTGTATTGGGCCGTGACTGCATATGTATTTTTCAATTGTGCTAGAAGGCACAATCAGCAGGATGATTAGAGTAGAAATTTTCCAGAACCTGGGATTATCTAAAAAATATTACAGTATTGAAGTGATGTTAGTCTCATAGGTAAAACAGTTGGCATGTCTATAAGAGTAATATATTTACACACAAAAAGGTGTGTACACACATGAAAACACAATATTATTAATAGTAAGAGGGTATTGATTGCTATAAATGTACATGGTACTTTAAAGTCATATTCCAAAAAAATTATTTATAGTCTTAGGTCTTAATCTTGCAAATGAATAGACTCTTGTGCAGATGAGCAGCAGAACCTCTTGTGGACATCTGGCTGCAGGATCAGGATACAGTTCATATTCATAATTAATCAACCATGTTACTGCCAATACATATATGGGATTATTAGAAGTTGAATTTAGCATGTATGGACAACATCAGAGATTTTTCTTTAAAAAGAAGAGTAGAAATTATGTTGGATAAAAGTTCTGGAGTAATGGTTTTCTTCTGTGTCATTAGCCAAGCAGCAGGATGGTGCTGCTGCCATGGAGATGCAACCACTGAAGAGTGCAGAAGGGGGAGAGGGAGATGACAAAGACAAGAAGAAAGCTAACATGCACAAGAAAGAGAAATCTGTTCTCCAGGGAAAGCTGACCAAACTGGCTGTGCAAATAGGCAAAGCAGGTATGAATGAATAACTGACTGGATAACACACTATTGTAATGACCATATCATAGGATTTCAAAGCAGATTATTGTGGAAAGAGATACTGTTTTATTAAAAATATTTAGAAAATAGTTATTACAGTGCTCTACAATTGCATGTGAAAGATTTTTTCTACAGACCTTCAACACTGCAAAACTAAAAGCTTAAAGCGAAGTGGGATGTTATGAATATTTGAATCAGAGTGAAGTGCAGGTTCTTATAGCCGGTATTCCCAAGTGCAGTAATTACAAGTTATTTAATTTCCTCTCCCCTCTGGACTCCTGAGAATGTGCATTCGAAATCTGTAATATTGTCTCAGGTTTGGAGCCATATCCTCTTCTCCCTCTGTGGATTCTGGCTTAATTCACCTCCCAGTTCTCCTCCATCCCTGCAATAACTTTTTACCAAATCTCACACTGTTTTATTCTGTTCCTTCAAAAAAGGAAATGAAATAACCCTGCTGATGATAGTGTACTTAAAATCAGCCTTAGTTTGGGTTTCAACTGGTATCTCAGTGGTTCATGCAGATTTTAATTTTTTTTCCACAAATACTTTCTTGCTGTATCTTGAATATATGTGGATTTTGTATTGCTATTCTCTGTTATGTTTTTCTGGTAAAGTTTCATTTACTGGGAGAGGTCGTGTCATATAAAGCAATTCATTTGCATCATATTTCTTTCCTTTGATTTGAGTCTTCCCCAGATGATCAGGAGTCTTACTCCTATCAGTTTGGCAAAGCAGTAACAATTTTGATTTGATTTTTTTTATACATGGGAGACAGATACTCTTTAGATGCTCTTTGGTTCAAGTCTGGGAACTCTTTACAATAGAACCGTGAACACAGTAGTTATTTGGCCATAGATGAATAAATCTTTCAAACTCGAAGACTCCAAAGAATCATTTAGGCTGTCTTGGCTTTAGATTTCAAATGATGGTAATGATATATTTGGAAATGTGGACCATTGTTCAATAAAAGAAAATAACCACTTTAGCAAGGTTGCAAATAAAAGAGAAGACAGTAGTCTGAGGGACAAGATTTTCTAGAAAGTACATGGTTATTGTGTATTCAGAAATTAAAATCAGATACAACATTTCTTCTGATTAATGTTAATACTAGCAATATTAACAGTTAATAGTCATAAATGACATCTAAAATTATTTTCTTCATATGGAAAGAGACAAGGTGGCTGAATGAGGTAATATCTCTTACTGGATCAACTTATGTTAGTAAGAGAATATTAAATGGACACATAAGTATATATAAGGTGAGAGACAATATTGAATGGACATGCATTATTACAACAATCTGTAATGCACTAACCCCCTCTTGAATGGTTTCTTAGAATATGTTCTATTTATTCTAAACAATTGGTTATACCTTGCATTTAGCTGTGATCCTCAGAATACCTTTCCCAAATCTGGAGAGCTCTGTCTGGCTCAAAAGCTTGTTTCTCAATCCAAAAGAAGTTAGTTCAGTACAAAATATTACCTCACCTGCCTTCCTGTTCTATATTCTGGCACTGACCTGAGTACAACTACACTATGTTCTTCATTCATGTCTTTTTAGAGATATGAATGTGACAAAAAAAAATTCAGATAGAAAGATACTCCTGTTGCTCCTTTCCCCTGATGAAAATGGGAACTGTTGGTGCAATTGTAACAGCTCCACTGGAGGGGGGGAAGAGCAAGGAAACAAAAATGCTTCTCTCATCATAAGCATAGACCAGGCATGGCAAACTGTGGCTCGGGAGCCGCATGCTGCTTTTGAATGAAAAATTGTGGCTCCTAGAAGAATGTCAACAAATCAATTTAGGAAAGCAGCCCCAGCCTAGGAGTTTTAAATCTCCCACCCTGAGCATGCTGGGGGGGACCCCAATCTGTGTCTAGCTGCTGGAGTGACCAGGTAAGGAGGCTCGAGGGGGGGGGTGTCAGTCTGGGGCAGCCAGCATCAGGGCCTGGGGCTTGGGAGGGGGTCAGGGACCACAGGGAGAAGCGGCATCATGGTTGGGGATGGTGGGGAGAAGCAGTGGCATGGTCAGGATTTTAAAAAAACTCGCCACTAGCTTGCAGTCTTCTACATCAAGTGACAGCTAAATTTTTACTTTATAGGCCTAGTTTTCATGGGAACCTTAAATAATTATTAGAATCTGACATTAGTAGGATCAATATTTGGCCTCTTTTTATGATAAAATTAAAGTGTGCAATGAATTTTAAACTTAGTAATTTTGGAGTAGGTAAAAGTATATGGGTACATGCTTCAGTGCAGCTCTTGAAGGTTTAATAATCAACTTGTGTGGCTCTTGAGTTCCATAACTTTGGCCACCCCCGGCATAGACAGATAGCCTGTGTTTAATTCCGATGGAAAACCCCTATCTAATTTCTTTGAATTTTTATTTTTTTTTAAAGGCAGCATTTGTTCCAAATAAATTGTTGACCAGAAGTTGCTGCACTTTCTTCAGTGCTAGGGCAAGAAAAACGGCATATAAAAGTGTTTGTGGTAGAGTGCCTTAGTTAGAATAGTTTATTTCTTTATTTTATTTGCTTTAATCCTGTGGATTACTGGAAAATTATTAAGTATTTTACTGAAGTGTGCTAAAACAACTGAAGCATTAGAATATTTGCAATGTTATTAAACTTATCAGTGTAGGTAGTCCTGGTTAGTGAACAAAAAAAATGCAGATTATGATCCTTCCTAAATCTAAGGCAAGCATGGTCAGATGGCACCAATTATAATTTTAAAAGGGATAGCCGTGTTAGTCTAGTCCAGTGAAAAAACAACAAGGAGTTGTGTGGCACTTTAAAACTAACAGATTAATTTTTTGCATGAGCTTTCGTGGGAGAAGATCCCACTTCCTCAGATGCTTCGAAGATGGGTGAACTTACAGAAAAGCTTAAAAGTATTAAGTTCACCCATCTTCGAAGCATCTGAGGAAGTGGGATCTTCTCCCATGAAAGCTCATGCAAAAAATAAATCTGTTAGTCTTAAAGTGCCACACAACTCCTTGTTGTTTTTTCACCAGTTATAATGACTGTGGTTTCAGAAGAGTTGCAGATAGTGAACTAGCTATGAATACATTTAACTTATGACTATTATATCAATTCAAAATGACCAGAGCGTTTCTTAATTCTTGCATATGTAAAATAAAGACTAATTATGGCCAATAAGTCTGAATGATAGAGTGAATGCAGCTCTGAGGTGGTGAGATTTCTTACTGCTTATGAAATGTCCTGTTCCTGTACAGTGCTGTGTAACACTCTCAAATGCTCAACATTTAGGAACAAAACATCACTTGGAAAAAATTCTTATCTATTTGTGTTTATATAAACAGTGTAAATGATTGTCCTGGTAGACAAGTGAACCTTTCCTTTTTCAATCTTGTCAGCCACTGGCTCAAGAGATTGATTTCTAACAGTTCATAGAAAAATAAGGACGACAACAGATCCTTTCCCCAAGAGGTGGTAAGATGGGATTTTAGTGGGGGAAAAAAAGTTAAAGAAAAGCATGTGTAAATAAAATGGTGTCTAAATAGCTCATAGGTAAAAGTACAGAGAAGGTGGAGGTTAATATTATTGTAACAGGATAGATTTGAGTTGTATTAGAAAGAATAATGTCTTGCAAATTGAAAAAAGAAACTTATATTAGATAATAGGAAATCTTATATTAAAGTAAACAGATGGAACAGTTTGCCAAGGGTGATCGATAAGACCTTGGTACTAGAGTGGTTTAAAAACCTAAATGTGATGACACGCAGATGTGGGGTAGAGCTCAATTCTCTTTAATCCAAAGGAATGCAGTACATAACCCAAAACTCCTTTTTAAACTTTTTCTATGGACCACGCTCTCCTGATCTTACACATATATGATTCACCATTAATTTAATATTGGTGTTGGAATTTTTTCCTGTATCCTAAGAGCACAGGCTCAGAACAGATTAAATTGTTGGGTTCAAATTACAGTTGCTCAGATCTGTTAATATTGGTTCCTGTAGTTAAATTACTTTTTGTATTTTCAGGTTTGGTGATGTCTGCCATTACTGTAATAATTTTGGTACTGTACTTTACTATTGACACTTTTGTTGTCAACAAAAAGCAGTGGCTGCCTGAGTGCACTCCAGTCTACGTCCAATATTTTGTCAAGTTCTTCATCATTGGTGTCACTGTGCTTGTGGTTGCTGTTCCTGAAGGACTTCCACTTGCAGTCACTATTTCTCTGGCTTATTCTGTTAAGGTAAGTAGCACCTTAAGCCGTGGTAAAAAAGGGGTCTTTTTTGTTTTGGCAGTAGCTTGCTGTTTAATTTTATGTGGCTTAGGGAAAGCTGGATCACATTTCAAGAAAATCAAAATGTACACTATGAGTGAAGCTGCTTTAAATGTATTAAAAGGCACTTCCTAGTAAAAACTGCAGCAGAATATATATATTGCTCTTTCATAAATATGAATTGCAGAAAAATATATTAAAGGCATTTACTTATTGAAGACAGTCTAGCATACATTCACTATGAAAATTTATCAATGGGAGAAGCAGTCTTTCTCTACAGAGTATCTGCTTATCTTCCCATTACCTGGTGTATCAATATAGAATTTGGGAAAGTTTGGTTTTTTTCAGAAACTCTCTGCAGTGAGAAATGAGGTTTTCATGTGTGTTTGTGTGTCTTATTAAAAGCTGTTTTACTGTAGTTGCCCACAGCTGCTGTTGATTTCTATTAAGAAATATAAGAGAATTAAAACTGGGATTGTGGTGCTGTAGATTATTCTCCTATCAAATTGTGTATTCTCAGATTAGTTGAGAACTCTAGCCTACTAATAATATATTGTGTTTATATAAAACACTCAGCTGAGAATCTCAAAGTGCTTTCCAAAAGTAATCAATTCTGTGTGCTCCATTTTGCACAGGGAAAAACTGAGGCACAAAATGAAGTTATAAAGTGATTTGCACATAATCACACAGTCAGGCAGTAGAAAAGTTGTAAATAGAACCCAGCTGTCCAGACTCTCAGGCCTTTGTGCTAACCATTAAAACTTGTAATCACCTTGTAAATCCAGTGCATAAATACGTGCTCTCTTTCTCACACTGGATCAGATTGTGATATGCCACTCTTTGCATTTGGGAGTGCTTTGCTCCATGACTAATCCCACCTATTTGAAGGGACTTTCACTTGGAATTTAGTACAACTTTAAAAACAAGTATGAAAGATTGGCCCAAACTAATGACAATACAGTAGGGGTAAATGTCAGAGCCGTACTCTGAAATGTTCCACAGGAGCAGATTTTTGCAAGACACATACCCTGCTGGTAATACTGTATTTTATGATGCAAGAGCACGTAGTTTTACCCTACAGATCCAATAATACTGAGATTTGCAATGCTAAGAGAGTCTAAAGCAGCTAAATAAAGAGCCGTTACCAGAACAGATAATTTTCAGAGTACTGCTGTTCAGTTCAAGATTAAAAGTAAGTAATTATTCATTGCTTCACAGGTGGGTAGCTCTGTGTTCATCTGACCTTGCTCTTGTCATTTAGATTCTGTTTACACTCTTTACTATTTGAAATTTTTGATTTGACAGGAAGTTATTTTTAATCAGTTAATTATTATTGTTAAATCTGCACCATTAAGGGTCTTGGATGAAGGAAAACAAAAACACTGCAAGTTCTGATGGAACTACCTCCATTAATCAAAAACAAAATTGACAAACATTTGAAGGGGTGATTACTACATGCTCTCTCCATTGATACACTGGTAAACAAGCATTACACTGTAACAGACTTTTCTAACTTCATGCATTCTTACTATGTTGAGAAATTTTAAAAATCTGTCAAAGCGTATTTTGAAGACTCCCTATTTTGCTTTTCTGTCAGAAAATGATGAAGGATAACAATCTGGTCCGCCACTTAGATGCTTGTGAGACTATGGGTAATGCCACAGCCATCTGCTCAGACAAAACAGGCACACTGACAACTAACAGGATGACAGTAGTACAAGCCTACACTGGTGATGTTCACTACAAAGAGATTCCCGACCCAGACTCTATAGCAGGCAAAACCCTGGATTTGCTGGTTAATGCGATTTCCATCAACAGTGCTTATACTACGAAGATTCTGGTAAGTAGATTTTGTGGTCAATGACATGAAACACAGTAGAAGCAGCAGCATGGCTTTTGCAGAATTGTTTGTACTTTAGTGACATGTTATTGATTATGAAATATTAAATACTGTTGAGGTCCCCAAAAGAAGAATAGAAGGTACAAAAATGTACACTTTTAATTATTTGCTTCTTTAAGAATGGAAATGCCTTCATATATTCTCTATCAGTTATTGTTCTTTAAATTAGAGTAGAAATACAATTGATGATTGGAGGCATTAAAATTTCCGTGACTGGACCCAAAAACAAGGGCCATATTCTATGCTGAAACCCCTGATATCATTGGCAAGTTCCAAAGTGGTAGCCATGTTAGTCTAGTTCAGCAAAACAAGCAAGGAGTCCTGTGACACTTAAAGACCAACAGATTTATCTATTGCATGACCTTTCATTGGAGATAATACCACTTCGTCAGATGCTTTGAAGATGGTCTTTAAATGCCACAGGACTCCTTGCTTGTTTCCCTGATATCATTAAATCAGTGTGATTCAGGGCCCAAACTGTACACTTGCAAGTCTGCTTCCAGAAATAGTTTTCAAACACTTCAGTGAAACTACTTGGCTATCCCTACACTAATAAATTAGTCTGGATTAAGGAGGCTTACTCTGGACCAATTTCATCCCCATCTATCCTAGGCTTTGCCTAGTTTGAACTAATAAATTTTTAGTTCAAACCAAGCAAAGCTTAGTTCGACCTATTTAGTTTAAACGGTTAGTTCGAACTAACCGCTTATTTCGAATTTTAGTTCGAATTAGCACAACGTAGCTGTGCTTGTTCAAACTAAATAAGTTCAAACTAAGCAGTTTGTTCGAACTAACTGCATTTTTTAGTTTGAACTGACTTTTTAGCTCAAACTAAGAAAACACGGCTAGTTCGAACTACAAAGTTCTGCAGTTAGTTTGAACTAACTCTGAATTGCTTAGTTCAGACTAAGCAAATCCGAACTAAGCAGTTAGATGTAGACATAGCCCTTGTGTTTATAAGTACTCATTTGCACAAGACTTTGAAAGATTTGGACCTTCATTCTTGAAATATGAAGAATTAGATTGTGGGGATTAGTGGTCTGTATTCATTCTGCGTTCAGTGAAGGATGAATTTAACTTGCTGTGCAAAAGAGGACATTCTGGAAAGAGTAGATTTCTAATGGGGCTGTGGATTCCACCATGTTGGGAGGAACAAAAGGCTACAAAATTTTGATTTCTGATGCTCCAATTTGTTTATAATTTGAAATGACAAATAGTCTTTTTTAGTCTTAATACCATATACTGGAACATTTATAGAATGGAGTGAGGCTCATGAAATAATGCTTTCTCCATTCATAAGTTTGTACTGAATTGCCTGGAGCGGCCAAAGTAAACATTAATATGATTTAAAAAGCTGTCATCCAAAATACAGTCAGAACTAATATATTTACAGAAACATGGATAATTATAAGTCCAAGATCTGGTGAGCTACTAAATACAAATCAAAGTTTTCTTAGTTGTAGACTTTGTTAAAAAATTCTGTGCCTCTTTTAATTCCTGGCATGATTTTTAGGAGTGATGATATATAGGCATTAGTAAGTAATAATCAAGTATAGAAAAGAGTAGTTTGTCAAGCAGCTTAACAAAAATCTGTCAGCAGATGCCAAGTGTGTTTATGGTGAAAATATTTTGCAACAAAGGCCTGTCTTTCAGTTACTACTTTTCAGAAGTGTTGAACAGTGGGAATATTACTTTCTGCTTACTCTCAGCTGCATTTTTAGGTGACTTGACTAATCTGAACCTTCTGTTCTCAACTGGCAAGTGTAAATGTAAGTCCAGCTGGGTCACAGCTCAGAGCAGGTATTTTAATGTAGTGACTTTTATATTGCTAAAACTAAAAAGGCATGTCTGAGCCAAGAGATGTAACTCAACTTTTCCCTGACCCAGGGCCGAATCTTGAGGAGCTGAGTCTGGATAAATAATGATAGCTGTGGATAGTGAGAGCCTCTCACAATTTGGGCCTTTGTTTCCTCTTTTCAGGGATCTCACCGTTTTACCTGTTTTGTCTCTCTTGTTCATGGTGTATGGACATCACTATTCTTAAAGGGAAATAATAGAAAAATGCTGAATTCATATAATCCTGTTCAATTCCTATGTATTACATTCTTTAGTGTGCACGTTCTGATCGGCAGTCATGGTGCCTTGTTGAGTCTTTGTCTCATGGTTTGACCACTGGAGATGATACTACAGATAACTGTTTGTTTTAAAAGGTTATTTTACTGCCTGCATGCTGCAGATTTCAGAACCCAGGAAAGAGCTGATATGCTGAATTAAAATATATGTTAGTACATCAATGTTCCATTAGCTTCTCTTGTGTATGAATTGCTTTTTCATTATATTTTACCTGTGATGGTGCCTAAATTCAGGCCTTCGTTCTGCAAGGCACTGTACAAACAAATGGAATGTAAATAGTCTCTGATCTAAAGAGCTATCAAATCAGGATGATAAGCTGCAACATAAATATACAGAACAACTAGGACAGCATGGGACAAGGGATAGAAGTAGAGAGCAACTTTGAAGAAACTGGTTGAGTGGTCATATTAGTCAGAAGTGACTGCCAGACAATAATCACTTGTGGGCATCACTTTGGGGGTCAGGTTTTCAGAGAGCATTGAAGGTGATAACATGGTGGCTTTCCAGACTTAATTGGGAAGATTTTTCCATCCATGAGGGACAGTGTGGAAGAGATGTGCAAAGATTCTTGTGGAAAATGTAATTAAGTTGATTGTTGAGTTAGGTGTTACCAATGGAGTGAAAGCAATATCCACCTCATCTCATTTAAATTTTAGTTTGTATTCACTTTTGTTCATTTTTAATAACTGAGGCTACAAGATGTTGAAGAAGCATCTCTGTCCATCTGTCTGAACCAGTTGAAAGTTTCCCAGCCATCTTGATCCATGAAGTAACTCTTGGGTGAGCATGCTAGATAATAGGATAATGAAATGTCTTCAGAGTAATGTTCTAGTTATCTTGGACAAATAGGACTAATGTTTCCCCTTCCCTTGGCGTGACAGTCTCATTGTGAATAAAAGTTAATTTCTGATCATATGTAATTCAGAAATCTCATTTTAATCTCAATATGATTTTGTTTTCCTGATCAAGTTTTGATCTCAGAGCTCCGAGTTTAAAGGGATCATGTGTCCATTGAGAAAGGTAAATCACTGTGCATTACCATTTCAGTTCATTTTAGCTTTGGCTAGAACAGAAACTCAACTTCTCTGTAAAACAGATACATCAATGAAATTCTCACGAAATACTAAATTGTTGTGTCCTTTGTAGGATTTATGTAGAGCCAGTGTTTGGGCTTTTCTGTTTAATGTTAGCTGTGATTATCTGTCTTATATTTGCATGAGGTCAGCATTTACAAAACAGACTTTGATGGGAATCATGACTGTGTTATAAGCAGAGTTATCTTTATTTTTTTATTATATGTATGACAGCTTAAGGGAAGATGTGTCCAAGGTCATAGCTATGATGAAGAAAATTTAACCCATTAAGTCCTTGTTCAACAACCCTAATTAATTGTAGATCATAAAGAAGTCTGGAATAAAATACATAAGGAAGCCTTTTCAGGGCTAAACGTCCAAGGTTATTTGTCTATTAGTTCTGAATGCATACTTAGTCACACAGTCTTTGAGCATATTTTAAGGAAATTATGAATATCACATAACACCGAAAGGGAGTTTGTGTTATACCATAAAGATGGAAGTTTGCTTGTTCTATTAATAGTTATGCAGAACTGCATACTCTGTAAATTGCACTTTGTGTGAACTTACATTGAGTGATTATGTATTGAACCATAAAATTAGTTAAGATATGCTGCTGAATGAACAAAGATGAGTTCCCATGTGCATTATCTTTTGATTAAAGGGCAGTAGAGCCAATAATAAAAATACAAAAAGAAAACTGTCACTGCTTGGGATAGAATATTTGCATTTCCCTGAGAAATTAGAGACAAATTATTCCACTAGAGATATGATACTATTAAATCTAGCCCTTTGTAATATGTTTTAAGAAGAGGAGATAGGATGACCATGGGATGAACAAGAGATAGGATGAACTAAATAGACAATCAGTTCACTTCAGAGCAATGTTATTGCTGTTGTCAAGCTATTTTCCAGAAATAATTTTTTTTTAAATAAATAATGTTTTTTCCAGAATAAACACTTGAGATAACTTTGAGAGATGTTTTCCCAGAGAGAGGCCAATTACACCTCAGACACTTTTGTTTGTAAACTGTAGAGGGGATTTAGCTGAATAATTATCTTAACCTGAAAGCAAAATCTCTGTATTTTGGGAATGTTTTTATTTCACTTTGAGTAGCTGTACCTCTAACTTGTCTATCTTGGAGTTACTGGGAATGAAGACTTCATATATCTGATAAGATCCAAAGAGGCAGCTGTGTTAGTCTAGCTCAGTAAAACAAACAAACAAGGAGTCTTGTGGCACTTAAAGACTATCAAATATAATTATTGCATGAGCCTCCGTTGGAGAAAATCCCACTTTGTCAGATGCTTTGAAGTTTCAAAGCATCTGACAAAGTGGGATTTTCTCCTATGAAAGCTCATGCAATAAATATATTTGTTAGTCTCTAAGTGCCACAGGACACCTTGTTTGTTTATATATCTGATAGTGGTCTAAACTAGCAGCCACAACTTTTGTTGGATCACATACTCACATATAAGGTTGATTTCAACCAAAAAGGTGTTCATTCCTGTCTTAGCAACCTATCGAGTGTGGTTCTCTCCTTTGCTTCATGGTGTCACAGGCCCCTGTGAAATGGAGACCCTAGTAAGCTCTCAGCTTAGTATTCAATCCAGGCCAAAGTATGCCAACCTAATCCTTTTTTACTAGGCCTTGACAATGGATGCTGCAGTCTGTTCTGCATGATAAATCCCATCCATTGGAGTCAATAGAGCTACCACAATTCACACTAGCTGAGTATATCTGGCCTCATTTATCAACGTACATTTTACACGCATATTGCACGGTTTTGGAGGCATGTCATTTACTGAGTTTGTACAATAGAACTGTGTTGCTCTTCTCCAGCTAAGAACTTAGAAACATTGTATTTCAAAGGGAAAGGACAAAGCTTCCATTTTCTTCTCTCACATTTCAAAATATGATTTGAAATTCAAAGCAAGCCCAACCCTCCCCTGTTAACTGTCTGGAAGAATTCAATTTTAGTTCAGTAATTCATGTATTTAACATGTTAATGTTTGTAATATATAGGCATCTCTAGTTAGTTACAGAAAAAGGCATAACTGAAACAAAGAATAATATACAATTAAAAGAATTTTCACGAATGTATGGAGCAGCAGTACAGCAAAAAGCGCTGTTCATTTTCATTATATTACATTATATTGTGTATCTAATAATGTAACATTATCCAATGTTGCTTCTATAATTTGTTTTTGTTACGCTCCAAGAGCGTGCTCTGCATTGCACAAGATAATATGAGCACAGTTCTTCCCCAAAACAGTTTATATAAAATATATGACCTTCTGAGTGAGAAATGAAGGAGTAACCTAGATTTTTTTGGATTGTCTAATGAAAGGCCTTATTAAAATACATATGTGTATGCAGAAAGAGTTACAAATTGCCCTGAGAAACTTAATTCTAATTATCTAGGTATTGACAGGAATTGAAGAGATTTCAGCTTAGTGGTTTGCTTATCAGGATAAATATTGAAGTAGAAGAGGGAAAGTGGCTCCATCAAGAAGTGCTTCTATGTTTAGTAAAAAATCCAGCTCAAAATACCCCTATGGATGCTTCTTGTTTTTTTAAGTGCACAAGTTGCCTCTGGGCTAAGAACTAGTACAAGGAATTGCATTTCAGAAAGTGATTGCTGGGGAAAGGTGGAAGTAATTGAAAATAAGTCTTTAGTGGAAAAGGTAATGAATTAGCTGCCTTAAAAGAATAAATGAAAATTGTATTTGGAAACTGAGAACATAGAATTGGAATCCATCTCAAGGGTTCTTTTTATTTTTCAGGAAAATATATGAATCCAAAATAGCTATCTATAGGGGAATATAATTTGATGAGATTGTTTCTGTTGGAAGTAAATTTATATGAGACATACTTAAGTACCTAAAATATAGTTTTTCTATTATAGGCTGTTCTAGATTCAATGATTCAAATACTGAAAACTTTTGTTAAAAAAAAAAAAGTCAGAGGAGACACATTGAGACCAGAATAGTTATTCCATATAAAGAATCCAACCAGTGACTTCTCGCTAGCATCTTCCTGTCATTCACATAATTTCATCATTCAGTGATGCACCTGTATATTTTCTATACCTCATTATGTACATTTGTTACATCATTAGCTTGAATCATTGTGCAGGTGACTAACTGAAAATTTAAGGTTTATTGTTGAATACTTACATTTTATTGTGGAGGTTCAAACTCTCTGGGAAGTGTACAAACTTGCTGACATGATCTTCCTTTCTGAAAGTTTATCAAATCCAAAGCAAGCAAGGAGTCCTGTGGCATGAAGGACTAACACATTTAGTTGTCGAATAAGCTTTCATGGGAGAAAATCCCACTCCAAATCACCTTTCATCCCTTGTTCCAGCTGTCATGAGAACACAGGACACCTCCCTAATCCTTATGATCATTACACTTTGATACATGATTAATCCAGCAAGAAAAGCTTCCCATATTTCCTTAGTGTTTGTTGCTGTCCTATGCATTGTGTCCCACAGTCTCTGCTGCTCTGCATATAGGAAAGAAGCTACTGTGACTACTGCAGGTATCTAAGCCTGAGAAAAATTGGTTTTCATTGGTAGCTGCTGTAATATACTGCACATATTTCACAGACTATTACATATTTCCAAATGAAATTTCTTCAAATGAGTTAAAACTGTCCTTTCTGATTTAAGAATACGTGTGCCTTCACAGATGCTTTAAAAAAAGATATGATGAAGTTATATGTGAGAATCTACTATGTTTTGTTTTGTTTTTAAAATGAACAGTTCATTTATGTTGATTATTTGATTCAAAAGTTTCAAACCGAACCTCATAGAGCTTTGGAAAAATTGTTGTTTAAATACCTCCTCACACTTGGTTAACAAGTTATCAGTGGATGGAAAGAGGTCTTTCCAGTGTAAGTGAAATCTCTATTCCACTGTAGCCAATGTAACTCTGTAATGCAAGTACATTTTTTGACAGAATCTACCCTTCTCATTCATTAAAAAGATTAAGTGGTGTTGTATTAGAAATGAAATAGAAGCAGGCAGGGTTACCAGTTTAACAAGGATTGTTCATTCCCTCAGAGTAAAATGGATCAAGATGATTAACAGGTCAGACTGTTTCTGATACAAAGCTCAAAAACATAGATCATCTTATAATATGTCTATCAGAAAACAGAAAATAATTAGTCCTGTGGCACATAAAGACTAACAAATTTATTTATTGCATGCTTGGGAGTTGCATAGCTAGTTGGAACTCAGAAAATAACTGGAGCTTATAGTTACAAAATCCAGCATATTACTTCAGGAAGATCATATATTTTATGGTAACTGCCTGCCAATGGAAATCACATTAAAATGAACTCAGCTATATAAACTGAATGGTATTCTGTTCTTAAGCAAAGAAAGCCACAAGAAAATAGGTTTCTATTTTTCCAAAGAAATTTCTAGTTATTTCAAGTTCCAGGAGGGTTGCTGTGTTAGTCTAGTTCAGCAAAAAAAGCAAGGAGTCCTGTGTTAGTCTTTGAGTGCCACAGGACTCGTTGCTTGTTTTTTCTAGTTATTTCACTACTTGAAATCAGGGAGCTAGTTTTGTCCTCAATTTTGGTCATTTTTTTTTAAATTCAGGCCATTTCTTCTTGTAATTAAAAATGTGGCTGAAATTGCCTTCTCAAATGCAGATGAAGGTTCAGCTCAGATATTATCTTTTCAAGACAAGCTCACCCATAGTTTTTAACAGTGTTCTGTGACTGATAGATAAACAAATAAAATGAGGAACAGAAATAATGGATAGAATGGTAAAGAATGAAGAAAGACTGAGGAAAACTTTCATTTATATTAGTCCAAAATGACATCCAAGTAAATGACATGGCCTATCTGTTACCTTTTCCATAGTTTCCTACCTAAAAATTAAGATGAAAACATTCCTAGCAATCTCATGTGTTAACTTGCAGAGGTCTCTGGTAAGTCACCGGGCAGGCGGATGATTCAGGTATGAGCCAACTGACTTATTGGTGTAAAAGTAGGTCTTTGGGGAGGAAACTTCACGGGGGGGGGGTGAGTATGACAATGTCTACCCAATCTTATGAGAAGTGTTATCATATCTTTATCCACATATAGCAAAGACTTACTTCTTATGGTCTCTTAGAGGATAAATTGTGTTGTTCCCTGATGGCAGCAGGAGTATGAAGTTACGTTTTAGGATTTGAGTTTCAGGCACCAGGGTGTGTGTCTAGGTAGTTTGGTTCTACTGTTTTAAGCCATAAACTTTGCCTCCTCAGCAATGTTCCCTCTAAGGTGATGATGCAGCTGAGCAAGATATGGATGCAGATGAGCAAATTATGGATGCAGCTGAGCAAGTTCCTCAACCTATATCAGGCCCCTTCTCTGCTGCCCGCTGCCCCCTCCCAAGCATATCCATAACTTGCTCATCACCTTAGAGGGAACATTTCTGTCACTACCATGTTATGTCATGGAAAATGGTAATGCTAATGAAGGCAGCATTAAAACAGTGCAAAGTCTGATGTTTTTTAAATTATGTTAAAATAAAAAAAAATTACCAAAATGTTTTCTTTAACTGAAAACTCATTTTTTCTGTAAATGAAAGTTTTTATGAGCCGTTCATGTTCATGAAACTAAAAAACAAGTTAAAAACTAAATTTGCAAATATAGACTTGAAAAGCACCTAAAAAGTTAAAAAAAAAAAAAAAAAAAAAAAAAAGTTGACATGCTGCTTTTTCGTTTTCCACAGCAGCCCATTTTACAATTTAAAAAAAAAGTCCTATATTGTTTCTAACCAATTCAAATGTGCCCCTTTATTTGCTTTACTTAATTTGTCCCTGTTAGTAATTTTATTCACAGTATCCATTATTTTCCTTCATTTTATTAGGGTTTTCTATATTTTTCCCAGTTTAGCTCTTTCGTAGGGAGCAACAGTCCAAAAACACCTCAAAGTGCCCAACACACGTCTTAAACCCATGACTCCAAGACTGAGAGTCAGTGGCTCAGGCAGTAGAACCCCAGAGGTTGCTGTTACAGAAGCCTCTGAGAATACGGAAGCTGGTATGTTCCATTCCCCCTTGATTTTGCTGCCTGTTCTTTCGTTCCCGGTGTGTACAGCAGCCTCTCAGGCTCGAGAGTTTGAACCCTGTGTTGGGTGTGGTTTTTTCTTTTCTTTTTTTCTCTTTTTTCAAACATTCTACTCATAAAAAGTAAGAAGCAGGAAAAAAATCACCTATTTTTAGAATGCCTGCCGGATGGAGGACATGAAGGGAAAAAGGAGGATATGTCCTCCTTTTGCCAGATGTCTGGTAACCCTGGTCCTGGGGAAGCTGCTTGCTCTGCCTGAGCACTTTCCCTGGCGGGCGGGCGGCCGGTGGGTGGGCGGGGCTTCCCCCAGTTACACAGCTGGGTGTCTTCTCTGCACGCCCTCCAGCCAGCTTCCCCGAGACCCCCAGGCTCCCCATCCTGACTCCCTTAGGCCATTCCCCCAGCTGCCCGAGCCACTCCGGTGCGGAGCATGCTCCGCATTGCAGCCATTCTTCCGGCCGGCAGGAAGCTGCACCGGGAAGTTTAAAATCTCCCATCCTGAGTATGTTCAGGGGACATTTTAAACTCCCTGGTACAGCTCCCTGCTAGCCAGAAGAATGTGATCGGGGCCAGCAAGGAGCCACAGCTGTAGGCCCTGCACAGCCAGCAGTGATGTGTGCGCCAGGGAGTCAGGGTTGATGTGTGGTTGCATGTGTGCAGCCTAGAGGGAACATTGCTCCCCAGGTCTGCTCTTTGAATTCCATTTTAGTAATAGATTATATTTTACATGTTCTGTAGTACAAAGTTTTGTCTTCTCGAATTTTTCTCTATCTTAAATAACATTCGGAATGTGCTGACTGAGTAAATAGGGACAAATAAAGCAGTTCCTTTAAAGTCTTATAATTGGATTTTAAAGTATTTTAAAAAGCAGTGAGACAAATTAATTGGGTTATAGAGCCACTGATGCACAGATGCACTTCTGCATTTATTCTGACATGCTAAAATGATGGATTGTGTATTGTTAAATGTGGTAGACATTAAAACCATAATTTAATTTAAATCTGAAATACCATTTGTTTTATTTCTGACACCAGTGGAATGACTTTATTGGAGATTAAAACAAACAGTGAGTCCTGTGGCACTTAAAGAACAAATTTATTTATTGCATGAGCTTCTGTGGGAGAAAATCCCAGTTCATCAGCCACTTTGAAGATGAGAGAAAATCACAACCTTCTAAAACCAGTAGATGAGCATTTTAATCTTCCTGATCACACCATTGATGATTTACTAATTGCAGTGCTCAGATGAATACCAGATCAAGGCTTCAAAGAGAAGCTGTGGAAATTGAATTTATTTGCAAATTTGATTGCATTGCTTCAGGGCGTAATAGAGACTTCAGATTTTTCTCTCATTCAAACAAGTAATTTGAAATCATCTTCCTCAATATGCTGTTCCCCATGTTTGAATCTTTACAACTGTGATTTGCTCTTGCAGTATGATCTGTTCCCATGACTTACACTTCCCTGCATTAGTTTCCTCCCATTATGTAAGTTCCCCATCTTCAAACCATCTGACAAATTGGGATTTGCTCCCATGAAAGCTCATGCAATAAATAAATTTGTTAGCTTTAAGTGCCACAGCACTCCTTGTTTGTTTTACTGAACTAGACTAGCACAGCTGTCACTTTTGTACTTTTATTGCAGAGCAACATGATACTGAAAATCAAAATAATGGACACTGAAAATAAAATATGCAAACTTCTTTAGAAAAACATGCTAAATATTTGGTTCAAGTCACTTCTGATTGTTTTAAATTCCCTTTATAAAAAAGAATACCTTGCTCAAGTTTCATTTCTGTGAGAGTATATGATTTACATAGCAGTTGATGAAAAGACGTATGCAAGACTGAACGGCACATTTTTTAATTCTAATTGTGTCTTCTCTCCAGCTTTATAAACAAATCATTCAACCTCTGAACCGCAACTTTTCCATCTGTAAAAAATGAAAAATATGTTCTTGTTTACAGGAGTGTTGTAAGGATTATGTAGTGTAGGTACATTGTAGATGGAGCAAGCTATGCAATGAAGTATTTAGTATTATTCTGTATATTTATGATAGGTGATGCACTCACCACAAAACACAGAAGTAAAAGATTTTTCTTTACAGCTTTCTTTTTGTGAAATATATACCAAACCTTTTCATAGACTAATTTAGCTAAAAGTAAATGAACCATAATGGCATATGGTGCTTTCTAAATAATTAATATTAATAATGGGTCATTTAGTCAATTGCTTTTGCTTCTAGAAGTGATAATTAGCAGAACATAATGAACTTCATGCATGGCTTCCCATTGCAGGTTTATATAGTAAGGGAAATATAGCTACTAATTCTCATTAAACCAGACTGAGTTATTAATTGAAAGAAGCCTGTTAAAAAGATTGTGGTAAGGTTATTTGCATCATTATGAGTAAAACATGACTCCTGTGTTGTTGTTTCAATTAACATTTATTTTGTTCTTGGAAAAGGTTCTTGACTAACACTGTCATAAAATGAAGCTCTCAGTTACTCATGGAATTCCAACAGCTTTAGCAAAACTTATGGCTGCGAAAATTTCCACTTAGTACCTGAGCACTGTGCATTTAAATTATGGAGTTCAACAGCTTCTGACTCCTATCATTCTTCATCCACCACCATTTGATACCACTGAGGGTACATGGCTATAAAACATATGAAAGCTTTTCAGTTATTATTACCCTTGTTCCAGCCATTGCGGATTCCACATTGTAAGACATACTCTCTGAAATAGTTCATTTTTACTTGTTTTAAACTTAACAGAATAAATTTGTTTGCAATACTCCAGTGAATTTTTTTTCTTAGTATTTGTATGTATGGTTTTTAAAATAATGACTGTTATCTCTGCACACACAATTTGCTTTCAGCATAAATTTACAGTTCTCTAAATAGAGCTCTACTCTGTTTCCAACCATTTTTAATTTATGCTGAAATAGCAACGTACATGTGTCTGTGCATATTTGTGGCAATTTTACGTCTGCACAGAAGTGCTTATTTTCATGTATACATTCTTTTCAGTTGCTTTCCTGTAAGGTGATTATTCTAGATAACTAATGTTTCTCCCTGATATGTGGGAAGAAAGACAAGACACAAGCAATATGTTTTAACCAGGAACTATCCAGCAATAAATTATACAGTGCAGCTCAGCTTTTCTTCCCTGATCTGTTCACATGGTGAAGGGCTGCCTGCAGGCCTCCATGCCTTGTCCCTGCTTAATTCTGGGACCCCAGCAGCCTCCACTTGTATGACAGTTAAGGAGTTGAGGAAAGAAGGTTGTCTCCTTGTTCTGTCAGACAGCAGAAGCCTCAACCTCAAGTTTATCAGTATAGTGTGCTCCCTCACTGAATGATGATCTGACCTGATGTGACATACTGCCAATATCCTAAACAACCTTTATAGAATTAAGATAAACTTTAGTGAACTGAATTAGGGTTCATGCCTTGGGGTACATTGTAATAAAAGGGACGTTGTGTGTGTGGTGTCATGGCACTGTATGTACCATCTCCAGTAGAGACAGCATGTAAGAGCCTCTGGGGAGATATGCATATACAGTACGGGTTCAGCCTGGGTTATCCAGAGACCAACAGACAATGAAAAGGCTTTTGGGTAAAAGCCTGTGTAAAAGTTTAAACTGATGTAGGCCTTTCCTCCTGGCCCAGCAGGTGAAGAGGATCCCTGATCCACAGAGGACCCCAATCTTAAATTGAAGATTGGAAATTACTAGATTACTATGAGGCCTCCATAAAATGGTGTGCTTGTTCTGAGTGGAAACTGGGATGAACTTACCACAAAGAAACCCCCCATGAGGGGCAATGTCCAGAAGGTTTATTGGCATTTAAACAGGTTCTTTTATGGTTTTTTGTAAGTTGCCTCTGTAAATGCATTTTGCTTAAGAATAATGTAGGCTTGTGTGGAAAGAGCTGTGTGGTTACTTGTGTCTGCAGCAATCATTCTCTTATCAGTCTCTAATGAGAAGTCAAGCAGATCTGCTTAGGCAATTATCTTTGCTGAGAAATGTATAATACAGGCAGAGAGCTCTGCAGCATGGACATATCCTGGTCAGAAGAGAATAAGACATGGGTCTCTAGCCAAGAGAGGCAACCATAAGGGAGCTAGAAGTCTGAGAGAGGGTGCCCTTGCTGAACCACTGAGGGAAAATACAGATGCAGTTGCCCCTGTACTGTGACATTAGGCACCTGCTAAGTTGTAACAATTTGATCCTTACCTGTTGATGTACACGCCAAGCCCTTTGACTGTGGTGGAGAAGGAAAAGAGTCAGTGGGGTGCAGTTTAACCACTTTGGGCAGCCAGACACCTGGGCCGATGTCTCCGCCCCTCCTGACCATATCTATGCCTTCCAAATCTATGAGGAAGCTGGGTCTTGGGGCGCCTGGGAGATGGAAAAGGGGGAGTTTTTAAAACAGCAACAATCCTTTCCCATCTGGCTCTGCCAGTTCAGACAATGCCTCCCTGTTAAGGCTACAAGAGTGCATTTTTAATATTATTCTTTGGACTAGTCTTGACTTCCTGCCTGATCATTTCGTTCCTTCAAGTTTCATGCTTAGCTTTCCCAGTTTACAAATGTGCAGCTAACTCTCTTTTATGGACCTTATATTCATTGCTTTTAAAGATTCATCTGACTCCAGTGATTCTGCAAGGTCTTTATATTTGAGAGAATGAGATCATTACAATTTGAATAATGATTAATTTTGTATTGCACTCCATTCCAGGCCTTAAGAGAAAGTGATTACTGTTAATGTATAATTTAGACTTATCTGCAAGTATGGGAATTTCATCTATCAGTAATTTATGCAGGTTTGAGTGCATCGGCTGTTTCCCTTGAATAAAAATATTTAAAATAATTAAAGAACCAAGGAGAAATGAGAGCATATTTGGAAAGAAATCTGATAACATGTGACATATCAGGTTGCCCTGGCTGCCACTTTTCTGAGGTTTTAAGAATTGTTCTCTGAAAAACAGGCTTTACGTGGTGTTTAGGTCAGTTAGGGAAGGCAGAATCCTTCATCTGCTGTATGTGATCAGGTAAGCTATTTTACCAGTTGCACCTTAAGGTTGCTTTTAACAGAAGATGTATCCAACAAGTCCTGAAAATATGAGGTGCAAAGGAAATGAATTATGGGATAGGTTCAGATTTTGAATTTCCTGACTTTGTGATTTCCATAACATTACTTTAATGTAATTATATAACTTTTATATTATCACTTTTTAAAGTGTGTGAGAACAAGTTATGAAGCATCAATCAGAACTGTTTAGCTTGAAAACTCTATAGCTTTTAATGTCTGTTGCTTATGGCTTTCTTGAATGGCATGTCTTCCCTTGACTTAAACTTGACAACCTTAAATATATTTTAACTGCTTTAAAATTTTGTAGAATGCATTTTTGATACAGAAGAGACATGTTCCCTATTTTTTTTTAACAGAAAAGTTGGTATGATATATAGTTTAGTGCATAATATTGTTAATGATTTTTGATGCCTAAAATCATGCCAGAGAATTTTGATGATGTAGCAGTTTTGTCAAAGTTGGCTCACACTTTTGTCTGATGTAGTCGATTGGTAGGATAGCTTAAACTCAGTGCTACAAATGGAAAATTACCACCAGGGAGGTCACTTCGTTGGGAGTTCTTGTTGTTTTTACCTGAGTGACTGTGAACTGCTGATTTCAGTATATCTATTTTTAGCGTGGACTTTGTCTTGTGTATGGTTCAGGCAGATAATCATTTCAGATCTGAGAATTTCATACTGGATTTACACTAAAAACTATAGTGGCTTTAAAATCAAACAGACTTAAGCAAATAACCTTAGAAACAAAACACTGCTGAAGATCCACTCCAGAATACTGCATGATGAATTATGACATTATTTCTATTGCATATAAATGCTATGCATGTTGGTTTAGGACGTTTGTTTCTGTTTTTTAAGCACTACTCTACTCTGTGTGTTACTTTCCTGACTAATGATGAGTAGCCTATCAAAACTAATTTTAGACCTCAAATAATATAGATAACAGAAGACATCTAGCTATGCCCCCAAATTCTAGGAGGTGGTGGTACTGAGCCTTCTTAACATACCTTAATGTTTGTACTGAAGTAGCCTATAGGAACTCCTTCCTTAAATCGTCCATCCAACAATAAATAATTATGAAGTCAGCCATCTTCTCTGCGCAAAGGAAATTCTCCTATGCTACTTTCAGAGACCTTCCCTCACAACACTATCAGACACAGACCCAGAAGTGATGTCAGCATTTCCTAAACCAGTCGGTGTGTACAACAACTTCAGCAGGCAGGAGCAGGATTCCTTGCCATGTATCCTTGTCACACCTATATACACTGCATCTGATACCAACTATTACTTTACATTGGTATGTTACCGTCTTTGAACCACAGCACAGGCTGTGGCACCCCTCTATGTTAATGCATGGGTATTTTCTGTCTCTACATACACTATTCACCAGCTTGTGCAAGGTGTGTTCTAGTAAGCATTGCATCATTATTAGGTGTAAATGGAGAACAAGAATCAGATAAAATAAAGCCCAAGTTCAAATGTTTATTCTTCAACATGCAACTTTCCTGAGGTTAAGACTAGCTTTTCTTTCATGATTTTCCTTATGGTTCCTTTTTGGGACAGGAAGCAGACGTGCTCAAATAGTGAGAGATGCTGGTCTGTTTTGATTAAAGAGACTAGAAACAGGGAAAGAAATGAATATCTTAAAAGGACTTATTTTCATGAGATTGACACAACACTTACTTGATTCAGTACCCCCTTCAAAAATCACTCAGACCTTTACTGTTTGCCAAAATTGAGCCTCTGAAGCTTTTGAGATCTTTTCTCCAAATGTGACTGGGACTTACGGAATTTTTTTTTTACCAAGATTTTCTGAAGTGCCTGAGTTTGCATATTGTGGAGCATATACACATTAAGTTCAAATCAAGTCAGTGTGAGTTTTGTCTGAAGAAGGTCTGCATAGTAGGGTCTTTAAGATAATTAATATTTATTTTTATGGCCTTAAAACAAGTGGTAAATATGCAGGGTTTACTTTGTTGATTAGAAGAAGATGTTTAATTGACTTGGCATCGTTTACTACCAAAATTGCTATGAAAGAAGTATTTTAATTGTCCTGGAATAGAAATAAAGCAAAAATGGAATTAAGTTTTCAGCAGACTTAAAAATGGGAAGATAGTATTAAGTTTGCAGAAGGATCTCAAGGGTTCATTTAAGGGTTTAAATATTAATTAGAGATGAAAAAGTATTAAAATATTCATGGTTACAGTAGAATCAGCTTAAAATGACATGACTTTTAACTGTGGTCATTTTATATTGACTGCAGTGTACTTCAGTTGACTCCATCAAGAGATCTATGCAACAGTCTGTTTAAAATGCCCAATTTGTCTTGTGTAGCTATTCAAAAATTTCCCTTTAAAATAAATAATCATTGAACATATTTACAGAATCTGATATTAAATGTTACGTACGTATTATACACAAAAATCTTAAAATAATGTTAAGATGGTTACAAAGTCAGCCACTTGAAAGTTAGGAATTGTCAGGATGCAAGTTGCCTGTGCACCCTTATCATTTTTTATGTATTACCATAGCATATGCCAACCTTGCTACGGAGAAGGACCCCACTGTGCTAGGGACTATACAAACACAGAACAAGAAGATAGCCTCTGTTACAGTTTTACAATTTAGATATAAGTCAAGAAACAGCAGATAGGGACAGACAGACACATTGTTGGGAAATACAAGTAAGCAATGAGACAGTAGTGGTCGGCATTCTAGGTAGTGGTCTCAGAACGCCAGCAGTCTAATCATTTTCAAGTTCTTTGCAGGTATCTTGGCAAAGGAACATTTTGAGGGGGGATGTGATGTGTGCACTGTGGTACTGTTGATCACACAGTATTTTTTCCACAGGATCCCTGTCCCAAAGGGCCAAATTAAGTTTGCACAGGCAACTCTAATGCTGACATTTCTTAATTTTTTTAGTGCTTAATGTTGCCATTTTAAAAATGTCCTTTTAACATTGCTTTTGTGTCTAATTTCCTAAAGTGAAAAAAACAAGAAATTCCATCATGTGGCATCCTATGGACAGCTGTGTGGTTCCTCAGAAGGGTTAAAACCTTTAGATCCACCACATAAATCTCTGCCACTTGGAGTGACTTATGACAATAGAGAATTGTCACCTTAATGCTCCTCCTTGCCATCATCCAGGTAATCCTTTCCCTCTGCCATCAATTGCTGATTGAAACCTCTTAGAGGTTACAGCTTTTCTTGTGGCCAAGTGAACAGTGCTCATTGCACACCATTGTGGTGAGCACTATTCATCTCAGAAGGAGAATTCTTTATTGTCAAATGTGCCAGGATGTCAGCATTCAAATATTGGTGCCATAGAGAGCTGTCATAGCGAATATTGTTCAGGCAATGAGATTGAAAAAGATCCATCAAGACATAGGACTTTCCCAACATGAGCAACATCTAATCAGGTGACTTGAGTAGCTATATAAAGCAATAATAGACTGAAAGCAAGCTCACCTGGAGAAAGCAAGCTCACCTGGAGAAAGAAGAATCATATCCTCGTCTGGCCCTCATCAGATAATATTTCAGAAAACAGATGATAAAAATGTATATTAATATTTTAGGAATCATAGAATCATAGGGTTGGAAGGGACCTCATCGATCATCTAGTCCAACCCCCTGCCAAAGGCAGGACCACTCCCACTAAACCATCCCAGTCATAGTTTTGTCCAGCCAGGCCTTAAACACCTCCAAAGATGGAGACTCCACCACCTCCCCTTGGCAGCTCATTCCAATGCTTCACCACTCGCCCAGTAAAAAAGTTTTTTCTAATATCCAGCCTCGACCTCTCTAACCGCAACTTGAGGCCATTGCTCCTCGTTTTGTCCTCCGTTACTACTGAGAATAGTCGAGCTCCGTCTTCCTTGGAGCATCCCTTCAAGTAGTTGAAGGTTGCCATCAAATCCCCCCTCAATCTTCTCTTCTGCAGACTACATAAGCCTAATGCTTTCAGTCTTTCCTCATAGGGCTTGTGCTCCAGCCCTTTAATCATTTTGGTCACCCTCCGCTGGACTCTCTCTAGCATGTCCCTGTCCTTTATGTAGTGGAGAGCCCAAAACTGAACACAATATTCTAGATGTGGCCTCACCACTGCAGAATAGAGGGGAATGATCACATCCCTTCATCTGCTGGTAACCCTTCTTTTGATGCAGCACAGTATGCCATTGGCCTTTTTGGCAGCAAGAGCACACTGCTGACTCATATCCAGCTTCCCATCCACCATGACCCCCAGGTCCTTTTCTACACTGCTGCTACTTAGCTGAATGTTCCCCAGCCTGTAGCAGTGCATGGGGTTTTTCCGTCCCAAGTGCAGGATTTTACACGTGTCCTTGTTGAACCTCATAAGATTTCTATTGGCCCACTGTTTCAATTTATCTAGGTCTCCCTGAATTCTGTCCTTGTCCTCCAACGTGTCTACTGTTCCCCCCAGCTTGGTGTCATCCGCAAACTTACTAAGACTGCAGTCTATTCCATCATCCAGATCATTGATGAAAATGTTGAACAGAACCGGCCCCAGGACTGACCCCTGGGGCACACCACTCGTGACTGGTTGCCAGCTAGACATGGAACCATTGATTCCTACACGCTGAAACCTTTGATCTAGCCAGTTTTCTATCCACCCTATAGTCCACCTGTCCAACCCATTCTTCCTTAATTTGCCAATGAGAATGCTGTGGGAAACTGTATCAAAAGCCTTGCTAAAATCAAGGTATATCACATCAACGGATCTTCCTGCATCCAGAAGACCAGTCATCTGATCATAGAAGGAGATGAGATTGGTCAGGCATGATTTACCCTTGGTGAGTCCATGTTGACTGTTCCTGATCACTTTATTTTCCTCTAAGTGTTTTAGGATGAGTTCTTTGAGAACCTGCTCCATAATTTTTCTAGGGATTGAGGTAAGGCTGACAGGTCTGTAATTCCCCGGATCCTCCTTTTTCCCTTTCTTGAAAAAAGGTACTATATTTGCTTTTTTTCCCAATCCTCTGGCACCTCCCCCGTTCTCCATGAGTTTTGAAAGATAATGGACAGCGGTGCTGCTATCTCATCAGCCAATTCCCTTAGCACCCTTGGATACAGTTCATCCGGCCACATGGACTTGTGCACATCCAGCTTCCTTAAGCAGTCCCTAACCTGACCTTCCATCACCAGGGGCCTCTGTTCTTCTCTCCAGTCTGCCATACCCATGGTAGTGGGCAGGGAGCTGACCCTGCTGGTGAAAATTGAAGCAAAAAAAGCATTGAGCAGTTCAGCTTTTCCCTCATCCTCTGTCACGAGTATGCCTGCCCCATTCACCAAGGGACCTACACCATCCCTGATCCTCTTCTTGTTATTAACATACTTGTAGAACCCCTTCTTGTTATCCTTTACATCCCTCGCTAGCTGCAACTCCATTTGTCCTTTGGCCTTTCTGATTTTATCCCTGCAGTCCGTAGCAATATCTTTATATGCCTCCTTGGTCATCTGACCAAGCTTCCACTTCCTATAAGCTTCCTTTCTATGTTTAAGCTCAGAGCAGAGTTCTCTGCTAAGCCATTCTGGGTGCCTTACATGTTTGCTGTTCTTTCTCCTAATTGGAATGGCAACTTCCTGTGCCCTTAGCAGGGCTTCTTTAAAATATAACAATACTCCTGGACTCCTTTCCCCTTCAGATTTGCTTCCCAAGGGATCCTGCCCATCAGTTCCCTGAGGGAGCCAAAATCTGCTCTTTTGAAGTCCAGGGTTTGTGTTTTGCTTCTTTCCTTCCCTCCTTTAATCAGCATCCTGAACTCAACCATGTCATGGTCACTTCTGCCTAGCTTGCCGTTTACCTCTACCTCCCTGATCAATTCTTCCCTGTTTGTGAGCAGCAGGTCGAGAGGTGCAAGGCCCCTAGTTGGTTCCTCCAGCATTTGTGCCAGAAAGTTGTCCCCAACACTCTCTAAAAATTTCCTGGATTGCCCATGCACTGCTGTATTGGGCTCCCAGCAGATGTCAGGGTAATTGAAGTCCCCCATGAGCACCAGGGCCTGTGATCTAGAAGTTTCCGCTAGTTGTCCATAGAACACCTCATCCACCTCCTGCTTCTGGTCTGGTGGTCTATAGCAGACCCCCACCACAACATCCCCTTTGTTGCTTTCCCCTCTCAATGTAACCCACAGACTTTCTACTGGCACGCTTCCACTCCCATAATGGAGCTCTGAGCAGTCATAGAGCTCTTTTACATATAGTGCTACTCCTCCCCCTCTTCTTCCCTGCCTGTCCTTCCTGAACAGTTTATACCCATCCATGGCAGAGCTCCAGTCATGCAGACTATCCCACCACGTCTCTGTTACTCCAATGATATCATAGTTCCTTGTCTGCACTAGTACTACCAATTCTTCCTGTTTATTTCCCAGACTCTTCACATTAGTGTATAGGCACCTAAGATACCAGGCCGATTTCCCTACTTTGTCATTTTGATTTTCAATTCTATTACTTATACCTCCTTGCATTTTTTCTAGGAATTGTCCTTTCCCACTCTCCTCATGTATTGGGGCTTCAGTGGAACGTTTAAGACAATAATTTGATTCCCCCCCCCATGTTCCAACTATACAGTCCCAGCACCCCCCCAAGTTCCATCCCTTCCCCCAGATCTCCCACATTGTCACTTACCAGTGGGCTTTGGTCTCCTTCCCCCTTTGAACCTTGTTTAAAGCCCTCCTCACTAGGTCAGCCAGTCTGTGCCCAAATATGCTCTTCCTCTTCTTGGACAGGTGAAGGCCATCTCTGCCTATCAATCCTCCTTCCTGAAACAGTACTCCATGCTCAAGGAAGCCAAATCCCTCCTAACCACACCATCTTCACAGCCAGGCATTCACCTCTAGGATGCATCTGTCTCTCCTCAGGCCTCTAGCCTTGACTGGAAGGATCGAGGAGAATACCACCTGTGCTCCAAATTCCTTCACCCACGCTCCCAGAGCCTTGAAGTCACCTTTGATCTGCTGAGGATCACCTCTCGTAGTATTATTGGTACCCACATGGATAAGAAGCATGGGGTAGTAGTCTGAGGGGAGGATGATTTTTGACAATCCTTCCATAACGTCTCAGATATGGGCACCTGGCAGGCAGCATACCTCCCTAGAGGCCTTGTCAGGGCGACAGATGGGTGCCTCCGTTCCTCTCAGGAGGGAGTCCCCAATCACCACAACCCTACACTTCCTCTTAGGTGAGATGGCAGTGATCTCCCCAGCCTCTGGGGTGCATGGCATCTCCTCTACCTCCTGCATTGTCTCTAGTGCCGCATAACGGTTCCTCACCACAATGGATGGTGGAATGTGAGCAGGCGTGGAGCACTGTCTACTGCCAGAGGTGACCAGCTGCCACTGTCCTCCCTCTGCCATAGGCATCCCATCCGTTTCCAGATCTGTGGCAATAGCCCTTGGCACTGGGATAGGGACCTCCTCCTTGCATGTCTCATCGTGGACACTGTCAAGCAACTTTGCCAGGCCATAGATACCCCTGAGTCGTGACACCTCCTCCTGTAACTCTCCTACCTCTTTCCGGAGAGATGCCACCAGAAGGCACCTATCGCATAGATTCATCTCCCTAGCCTGATCATCAATGGCAGGAAAATGAAGGCCACAGTCCCTGCAAATCCAAACCAGGACCTGGGTGGAGATATCCATGGTCAGACAGTTTGTCTGGCTACAAACTGAAGCAAAGGAAACAGAAGGGGCGCTGGCACAATCAGTGCGGCTCCTCTTCACCATCTTGGCTTCACCAAACTCCTCCCCAAACTCCCTCTCAGACTCCCCTGTTTGCAGTCCCCTGTTCGCAAGCTCCCTCTAGTCGCTCAAGCAGTGGCTTTTAAAGGCCTCTTCTGCCTAGGTCAGCCCTTGCCCCTTGCTAGTCACACAGGGGCAGGCCAATCACAAGGAAAATTTATCGCAAATTAACAGAACTGTCTGTTTTTAAAATCAAAGGCAATTGGTTTTTTAAGTAACTTTGTTGAGCTTTTCAGTAACTAATTATATAAAATACAGTACTAAATGTCCTACAGACTATCTATGATCTTCTGATATGAATAATTGTAACAGAAAAAATAAATCCATTGTTAACAATAAATAGCTCCCTACCAACAAGTCTAAAGTAGCTGCATATAGCATATTGCTGATCCTAGTATTAATTAAATGTTGTTCAATTCTTTCTTCAGAGGTGATATCCTGAATCATTTCCAGCCCAGAGAGTATCTTCAAGTTTCTGTTGACTATGGCTGGATTTTAGCTGATTATCTAGAGGTAAAAGGCCCTGTATCCCATTATCCCTCCTCTAGGATAGTGTTTCTCGATGAGGGGTACACATGCTCCTGGAGCTATGCAGAGGTTTTCCACAGGGTACATCAACTGCCCCAGATATTTTCCTAGTTTTACAGAAGACTATATAAAAAGCACTAGTGAAATCCACGCAAACTGAAATTTCATACAATGACTTCTTTATATTGCTCTGTACACTATACACTGAAATGTAAATGTAATATATATATTCCATGTGTTTGATTTTGTGACTGGCTGTAACCTTTCAAAAAATGGGGGAAAATAATGGTTTCTTCCCCAAGTGAGGACCAAATACAATTGTCTAAAGAGTCAGCAGGAAATATTGAGGAAACTGCTGAAAGCTGTGAAGGGGGGGCAGGGGCAGGGGCAGCAGCTTCAGATGGGGGCAGTGAAGGGAAGGCTGGAGCCAGGGTGGTGAAGAGGATCATGGGCAGCAGATGGGCACAGAGAAGGGGTGGGTGGTGGCAGGAGGTGAGGGTGGTGATGAGAGGCATGGGCAGGAGACATGGGCAGAGAAGGGGTGGGTGAGTGTACCATGTGACAGGCCATTGTGATGTCAGAGGTAACTCCACCAATTGTTCCCTGCTCCCTCCTTGGGAGCAATTAGTTGAATCATCTCTGACATCACAGTAGCGTGTCAACACTTCACATCACATGCACACACTTGCACGCACGCACATAGCGAATTAGTATAGATTGTATAGTAAAAACAAGGAAATAATCAACTTTTCAGTAGTAGTGTTCCGTGAAACATTTGTGATTTTATGTCTGAATTTGTAAGCAAGTAGTTTTTAAGTGAGGTAGAACTTGAGGGTATGCCAAACAAATCAGATTCCCAAAAGGGGACCAGTAATCTGGAAAGGTGGAGAGCCATTGCTCTAAGATAGGAGATCCCTTGCACAGGGGCTTTTATTAAGTTCAGGTTCAAATTTAATGCCAGTTGCAATGTTTTGTATCTTGTTAGGACCAAAATGTTTTGTGGAGACGTATAGATTTTGATTATTGTCTTCTGGATGGGTTGTGGGGGGCCTTTCATTTGTTTTTGGTTTGATTTGGTGCGTGTGAGTGAGTGAGAGAGACTTTCATACTTCATAGCCCAAGGCCTGTGGGAGGCCCAGAACCACATCCCTACTATTCCTGATTCAGAATAATATGGCGTGAAATACTCTGCTCTGAATCAAATAATGCACAGACTTTAATCTGGGTCTCCCATAGCCCTGGCTATTTGCTTTAAGCTCATAGACTAATGCATGCACCCCTTCTCCCACCTCAAATCAAAAGGCTCAGATTTCTATCGGGAAACAGACATGACACAATTCTAGTTTCATGGATACATTCAAAAGGTTGTTTTCATTCCAATGAAAAATAAAACCAATTTCTTTAAACCTCAGAAGTTGTTGCATAATCTAATACTCCTTTGCAGCACCACCCCTCTCAGTTTTTCTCCAACCCCCACTTTTTCTGTGGCCGCACTTAAGTGAAACCAGTCTCTAACCAACACTTGGCAAACATTCAGTTTAAGAGACCTAAAACAAAGCAACAGCAGTTTGCCCAATTTCTCTTTTGTATAGAACTTCTGGCTGCAAATCCACAGTTAAGGTTGTGTTCCATTTTGCACCTAAATCAGAGGATCAACCTCTTTGTTATGTATGAAGAATGTAGTACATCTTCCCCAAACTTGAAGAATACATTTTCAGAGACTTTACAAGGAAATCTGTTAGTTTTGTGATCAAATAAATTAAAAACATGTTCCTTTCAGAAGTTTAGCCTCTATCAGCCCTTTTTGGTCTCCAATGTTCTTAATAGTAGAGTAATATTCTCCTGAATCTTTTGATTTAACTACCATAAATTGAAATCCTGCGTGCAGGATGTATGTAAAGAAGGTTGGTTGTAATTAAGCTATGTTAATAGTTATTGTTGTATCTAATCTGTTGTATCTTCAGGCAGGAACATATCAACCAGCTCTTGGAACTTATCAATGGAGCCATTGTGACATCAGAATTCACTCAATCGATCGCTGCCCTTCTTCTTTAGCTAATGTGCATTCAACAAACGTATTGGTTGTTATGGTATGAGGGAGAAGAGTGAACACAATTGTCCTGATTTTGCAGTGGCTGAGGACTTAGCTAAACTCTTTAAAGGGTCCATAACACGATTAACTGTGCTTGAAGGTTTCCCCATGGACTGTTATCTCAGTGACAAAGCAGCATAGGGGGAGGAGGTAAAATTCAGATATGGGAACCCATAGACTGGCCTCCTCTATTGCAACGTCCCCAGTAGAATCATAGAAACTGGAAGGGGGCTATGAGAGAGGTCAAAGAGTCCAGTCCCCCTGCACTCATGGCAGAACTAAGTACCATTTTAAACCATCCCTGGCATACAGCCCTCTAAACTACTAAAGCTATTTATAAATAGGACCAGATACCTTGGCTGCCATGTGCTATTCTAGTGATCTAAAGAAGCTGGAAACTTAACAGGTGAGCGTGTGCTGATTGTTTTGCACTACTTTGGTGTACTGTTGAATCTGCTCTTACATGTTATTACTGTTTGTTTAATTAAAGTTGATATAACATATCCTCAACTGCTTAGAAATATTGGCTATGTCAAAATAACTATTTCAATTTTAATTCAAAATAATTATTTCAAATTAGTGAGTCTTCACAAGACTCGTAATTCAAAATAAGGTAGGAATTATTATTTCAAGTTAGAAAGTCCTACCCCCAGAAGGGAAACCAGCCTGCCAGGGGTTCCCTGACCATGATCAGAGCCGTAACGCAGTGTTTTGCTGTGCGGGGCGTGTTCCAATCGGAATGTGCCCCTTCCTACTAGTGCTGGTTAGAGCCAGCACCGCAAAGCCTCCCCTTTAATAGAGCAGCTCCATTGAGCCTCTCCAGGCCACCCAGGGCTTTGCCCTGTTGGCCCAGCCTTAGATACAGCTCTGCCTGTGATTTCAAAATAAGCCAATTCCATGGCTTGGAATGGCTTATTTCAAAGTACTGATTTGGAAAAAGTCCTATTTTGAAATAAAAGCAAGTTTTAATATTTTGAAATAGCGCTTCTTTTCTTCGAAAAACCCAAGTGCTTATTTCAAAATACCAAAATGCCTGCATGCATAGGGGAAAGGTTTTTTTTTTAAATAAGCCTTCTTATTTCAAAATAACTTTTCAGTTTAGACGTACCCATTGTGAAGTAAAAGTCTCTCTGCACTCTTGTTTAGTGTTCATATATGATGGTTTTAATATTTTTTAAAAAATAAAACTTTATTGAGGCATATTACAATACAATTTTAATATAATACATAGTACACTCCTAAAAACTCAGTCAGAACAAAGATAATATTGAGAGACTCTAGCTAAAGCTTCTGGCTCACTGCCTGGGTGTCATCTCCATTCTTTGAGTATGCTAAAAGGGGGTGACCATGTTTCTAAATACCTATCCTCTTCTGAGTATTTTCTTGTGTACATGGTTAATGCGAAAGCTTTTCCCTTACAGAGATGGTCCATATTTTTCTACACCTCAGTTCCACAGGATGGATAGTCACATTTTTTCAATTTGAGAAAACAAGGCAACCCAAATGAAACAAATGACATTGATAGACTTAAGTTTGTGACTCTGTGCCAGTTACAAATCTGTTAGTATGTAAAAGTGCACTTTAAAACACCCAAACTACCATAATTCTGCCCTGTATTGGCTCCATGAAGGAGATATGGAGAAAAAGAACCCTGATATGTTTCTGAAAATCAGTTTAGTTTAATCTAATCTAGAACCAAAAACAATAATATTCCTTCAACATAATCATATTGTCCCTCCAGGATAAAATTTAACTCATATGAGTGCCCTAAATGTGTTTCTACAGCTTAATATAATTTCTAAGTTAAAGAAATCTCTGAATTTCCTGGGTTTGTAATGTTTGATTTGGGGATAAATAAAAACATCTCAGTAATATTGTTTTTTGCTTTGAGATACAGATCCATACATGCAACCTTAATTCCATTTTAACAGGTTTTTTTTTTTTTTTGAATGTAGAATATTAAACTGGAGGAAATTCAGGTTAAAACACCAAAAAACTACCAGGGTGATGGGAGTAATTTATAAAGCACTATTAAAAGGAGTTGTTGGTGGGTAGAGGGGACCAATACAGATAATACAATACATCTAGTCAAAGTGGACTGAATGCAGTATACAATATCTTAAATTGGAGAATTAGGATGAAAATAAAAATTTGAATATCACAAAGTTTTTCTGAAAGTGAATGCTAATTTGGAGAATAGTCACTTAAGGGAGGTGGAAGCTCTTTTGCTTTCAATGTTTAAAGCTAGACTGACCAAAATATTAGAAAACCTAAGAGCTGGAGGATCTGTGAGGTTTCTCCCATCTCTGACTTTTTTGGTTCTGTAATATAGAATTTAAGAAAAGATTTACAATTGAATTGCAAAATTTTAACTGCTAAGATTGTATAGCTCTTAGATCTTTGTCCTCCATCACAAGAAAGAATTAGCAAAATATACATTTAAAAATATAATGTCAATAATTTAGCTAATAAGACACTGAGGAACATAATTGGAAGCTTTCAAAGTGATTTTTTGTATCTCTTACAAATGTAATGAGACAGGGGAAGAATCCTGCTGTATAGCAAATCCAATTCATGTAATTATACACTAATTAGTTTGATCCAATTCATTTTGATAGATGTGTTAATTGTGTTGGTTTGTGTATGGCAAATAAGGCATTCTCTTATGTTTGAGTCATAAGCATCTGCAACGCTACCTCATTATCCTCCTTGAAACTCTGCTGTTCATGATGATTAGATTGCTGCTGGGCTGAGGCCACTGCCTGTTGTATTGACCAATATTGTCATCTTATTTCCTTGTATTCCCTCATTTCTCCATATATGTCTGCAATCATAGAGGTGTGACTGCAGCACATGCTGACGTATCTGAGCATGGAGTAGCAGCTCAAGTACGCATCCAGTGTCCCAGCCAGACTTTTGCATTCTGTGCTGCCCCCATGCTGCATCAGTTTTACTGCTGCTGTTATAGCTAGCTGGATCACAGTTAGTGTGGATATGTCTGCAGGGGCTGCAGTCACACCTGTGATTGCAGTGGAGATATACACTTAGACTGTAAGCTCTCTGGGGCAGAGACCACTTGCTTGTTCCATTTGTACAGTGCATAGCATGGCAGGGTCCTGGTCCATGACTAGGGCTCATAGGCATTATAATAATATAAATAACAGCAAAAACATAAATATTGTTTTCTAAGAGCATTTTGTAGTGACTCTAGTAAACACTTTTAAACGGGCAATTTTCATAGTAACAGAGGTAAATAGTTTTGCATGCTGTAGCTGTTAGTAGCACTGACTTTTAATTATTAAAAAAGGTCTGTGGCACTGACATTATGCACCTATTGAATATGTGGGTTATGGCAAACACCCTTTGAATTTTAGAACAAATGCATGGCTAATAGCTTCAAGGTTAATACTTTCAGAATGGAATACATAATCATTCTTTCATCTAGTGTGGAATTCACATCTTTGCAGAGGGCCACCACAAGGTCTATGCACCACTTAGATCCTTTGCATAATAGTGTTCAGTCCTTTGTTCTAGTCCTCTAAACAAGAATTAATTTCTCTTTCAGAATGAAGGATTAGTGTTTACTAGGTGTGGCAAATCTGTAAAATAGTTCCAATAGATTTCTAGAAGAATATTACTATCCTCATTTAGATTTCAAAGTATTAGATATCTAAAAACACCTCAGATTGATCAGGTTGGGTAGCTTTTCCTCTAATGTTAAGAAGATTACATCCAAGAAATCATAGGATAGTGACGGAACTTATTAAACACCAACAGAGTAAGTTCTACTATCTGACTTCCAAGTGTCATTCCAGCAATATAACAAACATTGCAGTTCCTAGGGTTTATTTGAAATATTGCCATAAAATAGAGTACTATTCAGTCCAGCTACTACTAGTAAAATGTAGTATTACTGTTAGACTGCCAGATAAAGTGTTTCTTAAATCAGAGTTAATTATAGATTAGATGAGGAAATTCACAAAGGCTGTCCTTGTATAAAAAGTAATCAGCATAATAAAACAAACAGTGAGTTGTAAATATATGTCATGATCTCAGAAAATCTGACAGTGGATTCATTTAAATGCCTGCTGTGTAAGAAAGGATGTGCTTCTAACAAAGTTGCAGCCTGCTGCTTAAACCTCCCATGTCACCTGTGTGTCCTGATGCATATCCTTATTTTACAACTCTTTATTGTCTCTCTTATTTGTAGCTGTAATTTCCTATCCCTAATCCTTGCTTTTCAAGTAGTGTCCCAACATTTTTGTTGCTTTACAGATTTGAGCTTAAACAGTTTCTGGGTTGTATCAGGGATAAACACATATGCTGAAGGAACTCAAACCTGCTTCATGGAAAATCAGCAGTGAGTTCTCTGCTGATCAGCTCCTAGGATGGGCAGAGGGGAATCCTAATATGAAATTTAGCTTTGCTGGTTGAGTTCATGGATATATTAAATACAGGTTATTCAAAAGGCATTTAAGATAAAGCCTAAACTACCTAAAATTCTGTCATAAACATAGAAAAAAACCAAGGAGTCGTGTGGCACTTTAAGACTAACAGATTAAATCTGTTAGTTTTAGAGTGCCACACAACTCCTTGGGTTTTTTTGCTGGACTAGACTAACACGGCTATCCCTTTGGAAATTGACATAACCATAGATTCACTATAATCTTCTAATTTAATTATCTTCTTAGTTATGGAACTGATGGAAATAGCTCTTGTTGCTGGACTTTCATAAATATAGTCAAAAAACAAAACCCCAAAGCATGCATATAGAAACATTGCCCATAGTTTTTATAAAGCTTTATTTTACCATATATGAGAAAATGTATTGGGATGACATGTGGTGTTTTGTGTTAATCACATACTTTATTTCTAACTTGTGCATTTTGTGGTTTGGGAAGATTGTCACCAAACTAATGACATATCAGTCTATTACCTTACTGGGAAAATAGGGGAAATGGCTTTCAGTGCTGCTGTAGACTTTCTGACCATATCATTAAATTACCAAAAGGCATAGCATATTAGCTGGTCTAACTAATGATGATTTAGTTATTTGCTATTAAAATTAAAGGCAGTGAGTTTTACCCCTGTATATTAAAAATGTAGCAGTGCAGCAGGCAAGAAGTTGAGCTTCACCTACTCCTCAGTCTGTTCTTTATGCATGGTTTCCTGTTTGTTCACAGCCATTAGTCTTCTGGGATTTTTGGATAGTTCTGACTTCCAGATCATTCTGTGTCTTGTTGCTATTATGTGGGTAGAAATAAGCATGAGCCTATGTTCACGTAGCCAGGTCACTGCTGCATTCTTCACCGTACCATGCTGATAGGAAATATTGTATCAGTATATTATATAACCACAATGGGCCATTTTTTGGTATGATGATTGCACTTCTATTTCTTGATGAGAAAATGGATGCTGAATTATGTACTATACATGGATTGTATATCTATATATCTGTCTTAAGTCATGATATTGAAACTAAAGAACACAGTGAGAGTCCATGAAAATTTAGGAACACTTGCATAAATATGTAGACATGTTTTCAGAGGATAACAAGAATTATTAATAATTATTTAATGAAGTAGCAAGCCTGACTTGGAAATGATTGTCAGTTGCAAGGCCACCTAAATAACTACATTGGCTTGTGCTATTGTTATTGTAATTGCATCTTATTTTATTCTGCTGGGCACTGTAATTTGAACATTAGCAAAGAGCATTATGTTATCAGCTGGACAATAAATTTGAGCTTATTAGATATTTAAACAGCTACAAAACAATTCAGAATCTCTACCCTAAATTCCATGGAGCGCTAATTTCTTTTGCTGCCACAATATAAAATATGGCATAAGCAAAGTTGAATGGGCCTTTAAACTTCGTGCTAGTTGTTTCATTTTAATATGCAGTCCAAAAAATGAAATTATTTGTATATGTTAAACATGTAGTAGACAGCGAACCATACATCGGAATCTCCAAAGAAAAGACTGCACATCAAAGACAATTGTTTCTGATGGATGGTGTCAGTGAGCCTGTTTTTAGATTGCTTAAAACTTACATGGTTAACAGTGTTGACATTTAAACATCCATCATTCAGTGTAAAATTTAATAGCTTTCTGGGGGGAAATGATGCGGTTCACATTTCTGACCACTCTTATTTGAGACTCTCTGAAATCCTAGGCAGGATTTGGTCATGTTTGGTTCACATTTACAAGGCTGTCTTCAAAAATCAAAACATCTGGAGCTTTACTGTTTTGTATGCAGATGACTGGCATCACCAGTCTTTTGCAGCATGATACTAATACTTCTCCCCAAAGGAGAAATAAGACTCCATAAGCCTTAGTTGAATAACAGTATGTTAAAAATGTGTGTAACAATCATTTCTCCAGCATAGAATGTGATAGTAAAAGAAAATGCTCCTCTTTGTAATTTATTCTTTTCAATCTCTGACCTTAAGAGTGAGGTTGTTTAACAATTTTTTTTTGTTCTGTTTATTTTTAGCATAAGCAATTAGGTAGCTGCAAACAAACATGATTGCTCTAGGGACTTCCTTGTGATTTAATTAGAAATACACATGCAGGAACTTTTGATTTAGGTCTGCATTCAGATCAAGTCCACTGCGCTGCCGCCACCCCCCAGTCCCCCTTCAGTGACTTGGCCCTGATTGCTCTAAGTGTTCACACAGATACAGTGTGTCAGAATGAGTTAGAGCAAAGTAAATATGACCCACTCTTGCATGTTAACGAATCAGTATAATTATTAGTTAGGATGTTGAATAAATTAGTGTGTGTGATTCAGTTCATGTGTTTTCTGTGCTGAGTGAGTTCAATACTGATTGGTACCCCAAAAAACTGGTGGGGACTGCAGGGATGTTAGGGATTTTTTTCATAAAAGGTCGATGAGATTGAAAGGATGAGGGAAAAAATGAATCCCCTAATATCCCCTCTCCTTAGCTTCTCTTTCAGATTGTATATGTGGGACATAGTTCAGTAAAGAACAGCAGTGAAAAAACTTTGTGATTAGCCATTAGTCTCTGTGCCCACTGTTAGTCTGCCAGTTATGGCCACATGTCTCTGCCTCTTTCTTTCTTGCTGTGTTGTGCTCCACAGTCCCACACTGTGACCCTTTGAGCATGAGTTCACCATCGCACAGCTGTCAATCCACCCAGCCAACATGCTCCTCAACCCCTTCCTTGATCCCAACTCCCTTCTAAATGGTACCTTTACCCTCCACATATGGGGATTTTCTGAGTTGAGCACGTGGGTGAGACAGCAAGGAGAGGCTTTCTACATGTGGAGGTCTGCTGGTAGTCTGAACTTGAGTTAGAGCAGTAAAAGGAGGGGGTTTAGAGCCAGGGAAGGTATTGAGATAATGGGGAACTTGGATAGAAGGGTAAGTTTTCTGTTGGGTGGGGGAGAGGGTGGGTAGGAGAGTGGGTGTGTGGGTGTGAGAGAGAGAGAGAGAGAGTTTTCTTATTTTAAAAATCATGTATGTCTTACCCAAATACAAACTGGCTAGTGAAAACCATATTTCAGTGGTTTAGAAAACTGATGATGAGCCCGTTGTTACCAAATTACAGAAGGTATTCATTCTTATTTAGAGCAGAGTTCCTGGAAAACTTTTAGCACCAGTACTTGGTACTTGTTCCTGTTGTATGTATAGGAAAGGGATTTTAGGAGCTTGAATGCATAGTCATAGGACTCACAGTGATTTTTTGTGCAGGAAAACTGAAGACATTTCAGAATTAAGGTTTGAAGTTTGTCCATTTTTTTGGAAAGGCCTCTATTGGAAAGAGTTGGTGTGTGCTTTAAAAACTGACTAGGGTTTGACGAGAAATAAAAAAAGGGATTTATCTCAGTTTAGTGTTTCAAAAAATGTAAAACCTTTCTGAGGTCAAAAGAAGAAGTGCATCACCTGGTGTAGGAGATATAATAGAAGTGAGTCTTAAAGGACTCCCATCAGCACGGTGCATAAATGCTGAAAGATCTTTATGCTTTTAAAGGTTGGCAGTTTTTCTAAATGCAGCCTTGGTTTCAGTCAAGCAAATAAGATCACATACTATAAAAGGGAAATTCAGATAGTCTGTTTCTTATGCTACCAGGATGATTATGAAACCAGCTGAAAAATTAACTGCTCTTTTACAGTTCTCATCATACTCCCAGTTCGAGATGGGTTTTATGACTTAAAAGTAACTGAATTACCACAACAAGCTTTTTATATTATGGTGGTGAGATTGTTTCAGTTCCAACTGTTAGTTGATAATCTTGTGAGAATTGTAAATTATTACTCTCAGCTATGAAATGTTTTTATTAAGCACATTACCTCCACTTTAGAATGGTTACCCTTTTTGCTGTAAGTTCAGAACCCAGAGACAATGTATTATGCATTATTAAACTGTACAGTTCCCAGTTAAATCAGTGGAATTAATTTAGAGCTTCACCCAGAACAACAGAGATCAGAGTATGTTTCAAGAAACAGAGAATACTGATCTTTATTCACCACACAAACCGTTGTAAAATAGGCTATTTATCTAGTTTTATGCTGAAGAGTCATCTTTTTCTATGGTTTGCTCTCTGTCTACATAGATGGAATTTGACTGTCTAACTTAAGGGGAGGGCAAGGGATAGAGAGGTTAAGGTGTCCCGTGGTGACCCTCCATCTCCCTTGCAGGCCCTAGAGTCAGGAGCAGAGAGGATGGGACTTGCTCCAGGCCAGAGCTGGAAAGAGAATTCAGGAGTCCTGCTTCAGGCTGCCAGTCAACACTGCTCCCACAGGCAGTTCTGTCTTGCTTGCCTGACTCCTTTCCCCTTCTCCAGAAAGTGACCTCAGCTGGGGGCTGCCTGCCCCCTAACTGGCCCTTCCTTCATTCGACATCTGGGGAACAGCCACCCCACTGCCACCCGAGTCAGGCAGGTCGCACAGAGCACCACCATTCTGGGGGCTCCCCTGAACCACCCCCAATCCTGCTGCCCCTTACATAGACTCATCTGGGTGGGTTGGCTGTCTGGCTGGTGCTCCCAGTCCATAGCATCTACTTTCCAGCCCCAGGGGTCCCTGTGCCCAGTGCACCAGGCCCTGGCTCTGGAGGGTAGCATCCCAAGACTGTGCTCAAATTGGGGCGGATGAGCAGACTCTGAGCAGCCCTTCTGCATGGCAGACCCACTGCCGCTTACACATCTCTCTCCCCAACTAAGCTGTGCCACCTGGTGACTCCAAACTGAATCTTCGGTCCCAGTCCACTACCTTTCTACCTGATTGGTGACACTAGCTGACATCAACTTGGGCTTCGCCAGGTACAAGCCTTCAGTGTGATGTCATGCTCCTTAACCCTATTAGGCAGTTACTGTGTGGGATAGAGGAGCAGGGTGAAGCAGAGCTCACACATGCACACACAACGTAGAACCACGAGAGAGAGACACGCATGAGACACAGATTAACGTGGATCTCACACACGCAAAGACATATGTATAGCTCTCTGACGCACTGAATTAGTCTACTCTGATGGAACTTAAGTGAGTTATTTTATATTAGCCTTCACTCAAACATAGTATACTTGGTTTGAAAATACTGGATTGTCTAACTGACATACATTCTTTCAAAAAATGCAATACATGCTGTGAAGGATGGAAATAAGTTGGATTCCAGTTGATTTTGCCCCTTGTGTTAGAAATCACACAGTTGTATATGGATAAGTGTTTTTATTAATTTTGCACCTTGTTCAACTAAAAATCATAGTTTAGAGAAGTTATGCCCCCCATATCACTCCAAACGCCATCCATGCCTATCTGGTGCTGATATAAAATCAAATGAAGTTTTGTCCAGTATCCTGCATAAAGGATGTTATCGGTTTACGTGAGGTCATATTGGAAGAGGGGGCTGGAGAAGTGGTGTGGTCTGCAAAATAGCGTCTTCTGTGTGGTGTCGCTTGTCAGAGAAACTGTGCATGAGAGGTCAGGCCAGGGGGCAGGGAGAAATTTTTTCTACAGATGAATCAGTCGCACTCTATTGCAGAAGGTTTTTGTTTGTGGGTTGTTTTTTTTAAGTGTGGAACTGACCCTTGTTATCTGTATGTATGTGATGCCTTGTTCTGCTTTGGTTTTGGTTTGGTTTTTTTTTTTTTAAATAAAAAGAGAGAGCTGAAATTTTTCAAGGATCCTGATAAAATATGTTCACTTTGCTTAACTAGGCTGCTCCAGTCTTTTCAATAAATGGGTATCTAAGCATTTTAATTTGCCTTCTTTTTATTGCAACCTCTACAAAATGAAAAATGTTTATTATGTAATTACATCCCTTATAAACTGTGGCTTCTTATCAGGTTAATGATAAAATTAAGCTACAGAATTTTGACCTTTAGAGAGTAATGAATTAGTAGAATTGGACTGCTTTTCCCCTTTCCTGGCTGGATTGTCTTGTAACCAAGGTTTGAGAAAAGAAATCCTGATTTTTCTGTCATCTTTACTGTAGCAATATAAACCTGGGACACCAGAGCATTTCTCTGAGTGCTGGTCTACACTGACAATGGAGGTCGACATAACATCACTTATGTCAACCACCTATAGCAAATGTCTCCACCAGCACATCAGTCACGCTGACCTAACATTCTCTGGAAATGTGACTTAATAAAACCAACCCCACAAATTGTGAAGTGCTGAAGTCAAATTCTAGAAGTCAAATTACCATCAGTGTAGCCAGAGTGCAACGTAAGTCAATGTCATTGGCCTCCTAGGGCTATCCCATAAGTCTCTGTTTTGACTGCTCTGGATATATGTGTTCTATTGTACCATTGCCACATACACAGGACATAGTTCCTTCCCTTAAGCTCCAGGAAATTTTGAATTCCCATTTCCTGTTTAGACAGCATGGAGAGAACTTGATAGCTGAACAGCTCATGGCAACCTCAGGCTTCAAACGTACCACAGCATGGAGTGAACCTGAGGTCTTGGCTCTCAATGGCCTGTGGGTCACAGAGCCTGTTTTTGCTCAGCTTTCAGACAACAAAATAAATCACAATATCTACGAGAAGAGAAGATATTACATGGTAAGTTTCAGAAGAGCCACAACAACCCTGCTTTAAACTCAAGGGCTTTGTCTACACTGGAGGCTTAAGTTGTCTTAAGCAACTCCATGGCCACATTTGGAGTTCATTAAGTTGATTTAAGCACTTGCTTAAATTAATAACTCTCACCCTTAAAGTCAACTTTAAAGGTAAAGTCAATTTTATTAAGTTTTCTTACCAAAATGTGGCCATTAAATTCAAGTTAATCAAGTCAGCTTCAGGCAGGATAGCCATTTAAGTCAACTTCATAAAATTGACTTAAGCCAGGGGAGCCATTTAAAGTCAGCTTAATAAAGTTGACTTTAAATAACTCCCCTGGCTTAAGTTAACTTTATAAAGTCAACTTAAACAAATGGAAACTCTTTAAGTAGACCTTGTTAAGTTGACTTAACTGAGCCCTCTAGTGTAGACATAGCCAAGGAGCTGAGGCAGGCATATCAGCAGACTAGGGGGCCAACAGTTTTTTGGATCCTTGCCAAAGACATGTTTCTTTTATGAGGAGCTGCCTGTAATTCCTGGCAGTAACCCCACCACTGTGCCACCCCTCAGCATCAATATCTCCAAAAAATCCAGGATGAATGAGGAGGACTTCATGGATGACAATGAGGAGGAGGAGGAGGAGGAGGAGGAGAACAGGGGGTAGGAGAGTGGGGTATCCATTCTTTCAGACAGCCAGGACCAGTTTGTTACCCCAGAGCAGTCTAGCTGTTCACAGGACAGTGTCAGTGACTGAGATGCCTGATGTGGTACCCCGGGCAGAGTGTGGTCAGGCACACCAGGCAAGATGTGTTCTTATCAGTGTTGTTCTGTGTCCAGCGCTGATAGCAGTTTGGCTGCGTGTGTGAATGTGTGCATGAGTAAACTGAGGCAACACTCACGATCAAGGAAACCAACATGACCACGGATCTTTGTAGAAATGAAGGTGCCAGGCCAGGCTTCTTTGCAATGTAGCACTATGGCAAACAATCCATATTGACAGATTTGTTGGCAGCATTTGTGCTCTCAATGCAATGGAATGGCTTAACTGACAGCAGGACTGGCTGTCACCCTCTCGGCTGCATGAAGTTTGGGCTCTGGGGCTCCTACTTTTATACCTTATCTGAATGATTTGTACATCGCTCCTTTGATGCCACCCCTTAATTTGATAGGCCCCTGATTACCTCAGTTGTCCTATGCATCCCTCCTCTGATGCCACCCCTTAATTTGATAGGTCCCTGGGCATCACCATCCATCAAGGTGTCGTGACTTGGCCAAACCTCTCCTTTGTACAGGTCACTTCGACCCAGCATACCTCCTTATCTCTTTTGGCATGAAACCGGACTAGCACCCCCTTTCTCCAATTCTTTATTCAAGTACATTCTTATCTTTGTCTTAGTACATTCTCATATTTAGCTTGTGCCAGTTTTGATGAGGTTATCATGGTCCCATGCCCTATGTGCATGCCATTCAGGCCCACTTTCCTGGATTGCTTCGCTAGGCCTTGAGCCAATACCTAGACACTTCTACTTATGTTTCTTATCCTTTTACTTTCTCCTACACCTGGGAAGGCGTATCTAGTGAGTATGTTTATCAAATCTCATTTCTGGGGTTATGTCTGCTTCTACTTTTTGTGAAAAAAGGAATTTTGTTTGGGAGGCAATGGCGTTCCTGGCTGTAGGTAAACTTCTGCATAGGGTCACTAGAGGAACAGGCTGTTGATGTGCACAGAAATGTATGAGAATCCTCCAGGGATATCACCAGGAAGTGTTCCTGAAGCTACTCTGCAATCCTTTGCAGAAGGTTTCTGAGGTGGGCAGTCTTATTTCTTTCTCCATGATAGGAGACTTTATTATGCCATTCTGTTATTAAAGGATCAGGTGTTATTGCAGAACATAGCATGGGAGCATAAGGGTCAGGACTATCCTCTGATGCTTCCAACAAATCTTCCCTTTCCATCTGCATTATCCTCGGGAGACTGATGTCGCACATGGTCACCTAGAAAAGATGATGCGATTTTTTAGTAACCATCCAATGCCGTCGTCTTCTCCTGACCTGAATGGTGTCCCTTGGACATAAAATAGCATGGGACTGTTTGCATGAGTGTTAAGAGTCCTAACACTAGTGCCCCAGTGTTTTCTGCAGTCTTAATTTGCCCATAGCTCCATGTAATCTATTTTGCCCACCTCCTCCCAGAATACATTTTTGGGTTAGGGTCCCTTTCCTTGGTTAACTCTTTACTGGGGGAGCTGTGTGGTGTGCTGGCCTAATTTACCATGTCTGGAATGGCAGTCTGACACTTGTAAGTAAAGATTGGATTGTGGTTCTGGCCTTGCGTTCTGTATAGTTAAGTGAGTTCTTGTAACAGTGTATGATATTTTAGACTACATGAGCTCATCTAACAATAGGAGTTGCGTGCTTTGCTTGTCTTACTGTCAACTTTTTGACCTTTGTCCACCCAGCTCCTGTGAAGCACCTTTTCCAGATTAGGAAAAAGGAAAAAAACAAATCCAGGCATGACATGTTCAGTGAGTTGATGAACATCTCCATGGCAGCTGATACACAATTCAGAGGATGTCCTTGCCCAAGAAACTGAACATGGACATGAAGGACAGAAGGGCAGCATGGGCGTAGGAGTGTGAAATGCAACAGGATATGTTGCCTATTACGAGGGATCATCCAGCATGCTGAGGCACCAGCTAGAGGTCCAGAAACAACAGTGGCTGGATAGGGTCCCTCTGAAGTCTTTCCAGAATGCACAGACTGAAGTTCCTAAAGACATGTATTGTGCAGCTTTCCAGATCACTTCACACTGTTGTCAGTGAAATGTCCCTTGTGATTAACAAGGGCCTGCAAGACCATTGAGAAGTACTCCTTGCAGTTATGTACTCTGTGGCTAGGTAGTTTGAAGCTAAAATAGGGATATACCTTCCATCTATCTATCCCCTTGCCACCTCCAATTTGTAAATCTCAATGAGGCAAACCCATCCAGTGTGCCCAGCACATTTCCCAAAGTTGCCATCCTTTGCTGCAGAATTCTATTAATGGCCGTGCATGCTTTCATCACAGCAGCTCCGTTAGTGGATTGCCCCACTTTGAAATGATTACCAACTGACCAGTAACAGTCTGGGGTTGGTAGCTTCCATAGAGCGATGGTCAGTTGCTTCTCCAATGTTCAAGCTGTTCTCAAGCTAGTATTTGTGTGCTTCAGGGCCATGGATCGCTCTCTGCACAGTACAAGGAAAATGGCTTTTCACATATGGAATTTGTGCAGCCACTGCTTATCATCCCACATTTTCAGCATGACACAGTCCCAACAGTCAGTGCTTGTTTCCTGGGCCTAGAGCCAGTGCTCCTCAGATTGAAGATGATGCATGACAGCATGCAGCAAGTGGGAATTGTCTCACCCTATGGCTTGTAGAGAGTCGCCTAAGTAACATCGCAGTTTTCCAAGCTGTGGCTCCTGTTTTGCCATTTAAAGTACTATAGGACAGTGGTTCCCAACCTGAGGTTCACGGACCCCAACTTGTTCCAGGGGGTCCATGGTGCTGCTCCCTGCTGGGGCCGGAACCCAGCTGCGGCCCCAATGCTCCCTGCCAGGGCTGGATCCAGGTGGGGTAGAGGGGGCACAGAGGGCTGCCTGCTGCCGTGCTGCTCGCTGGTCACTGATGCTGGCAGCGGCTCAGGTCTGCTCCCCTGCAGGGCATGGCAGGGAGCCATGGCCATGACAGCCCTGCTTGCCGGCGCAGGGAGGGAGAGAGAGTCATGCCTCCAGCAGCTCCCACTCCCTAGAGACTATGGCTGCGGTGGCTCCCACTGCCTGGCAGGGCTGGGGGGAGCATGGACATGGCAGAGTGGGCCGGATTCAGGCGGCCTGGGCCACATTCTGCCTGCGGAAGTGCTGCCACAGCTTCATCATACAGACGGCCAGAGGTTGCAAAGTTTTTTTCTGCAGAAAAGGGGTCCCCAGTCTTGAAAAGGTTGGGAACCACTTCTGTAGAATAAGACATGAGGTGTTTGTAACACTCACAATGATTGTGCATGTCTCCATGTCTATCTGGCAACGGTATGTGCATGGTAGAGAAAAAAGATGTGACAAAAAACATTTCTCATCTCTTTGTGACAAGAAGCAAGTGGGTAGGGATCACCTTGCATCATGGGAGATGACAACCTCCCCACAAGCATCTGCATATATTTGTACTGTGGGATAGCTACCCATAGTACGCTGCTTTGAATGCCAACCCAACAATGACTAGTGGGGATGCAAGAGCCTGATGCAAGGAGCGTGGTGTGTTCATGCTCCTGTGACTTTCAGAATTCAGCAGGTGAAAGTCGATTTAAAAGAGATTGATTTGCCTCTGCAGTGTAGTCATGGCCTAAGAAAAATTGATCATTTAGATTTTAAATAGTGTGTGACTATTTTATCTTTATTTTAGATGACTTTCATAGCAAAGCATTTTAAAACAGTGTATCAAATTATGCAGCAAGATGGAACATCTCCATATTTGGCAATGCCATAGATTCATTCAGCTGTCTGAAATTGTTCTCCTTTGGTACAGTATTGGAGATGAAAAAGTAACACACTGTCTGAGCAGTCTTATTTCTCCTGTTATCTTTAAATTTTGTGTATTTAGGTTTAAATCCAAAACCAAAAATAAACTTGAATATCCCAGCCATTTTTCTTTAGTACAGTACAAAAACTGTAGAATTTCAAGTATTCAATGATTTAAAATGAAAGATTTTCTTTAGTATTTCTTTTTATTTGTTGTCTTGTTTTTTCTCTCATAAGTAAAGCTCAACTGAGTATCAGTTATAGAAACAATGTGCTGGCAAAATAAGTTTATTGGATACCATAATAAAAAGGGCATTTCTAACCAGTATTATTCTAAGCTATCAGTTCATAAAGGTATTTGGTGATTCAACTGAAAATTTTGTTGTAAATGAGAAATCATAGAAGTTCAAGCTGTAAAGACTTTGTCACCCACGTCTAGCTAAAAGATGGAAGCGTCACCTTTAGAGGGTTTCATTTTTACCTTTAAACCTTCTTTTCTAGTATACCTATCTAATCAGTTATTTTGCCTCTGCCTACTTCCATATGTGTATGAAATTGCCAATGATGATAATCTCATTATTCAGAGCACATGGTGATTTGTATTTCCATCAACAGATTAATATGATACTCCCAGGTGCCAGGAGCTGGTTAATGACCTCATGGGAGGTAGTAAGTGTCTTTTGTGATGATATATATAGCTCTATTCCTCCAACAAGTGTTTTATAAAAGTTGTTACATAATGTTCTATTGTAGGTTGAGAGGGCACTCTTGATAGCACTCATTATGAAATGTAAAATGCTCTGATATGATTAAAGATGATGTGCTATGCAGAATATATAACAGACCATTTTTGTGAAGCTGCTAGCAGAATAGGTATGTACCACATGCATCCTACCTCTGCTTTCTGTCAATGCTAGATTTAGAAAAAAGCCGTTTTATGCAACTATACTTAGACCTAGAATTTTGGTTTTTGGGTGTTGCAGTTTAAAAGTACTGTTTTTTTTAATTGATCAGTTGCAGCATTTTACATGTGAGTGTCTGAAACTGGATATTAATATTATACAACATTATAGAAAGGCTTAAATATACTAACTGAAGGCATTATAATATATATGGAATAGTAAAGGTTTTCCAACAGGAGTTGGAAAAACTGACTTATTAGGTCACCCAGCCCATCTCCATTGCAGTGCAAGATTTTACTAAGCAATATATAAGCAAACATTCTTGTTAGTACCCAAACAGCTTGCAATGTGCTTTAGATGTTGAGCACCCAAAAGAATGGATTTCTATATCCAAACTATAATTAAAAGACTTTCCAGTGTCTCTCATAGAGTGCCAAAGGGTTTTCTTCCCTTTAATCAACAGAGTATTTCCAGTTAATTATTCATAGGTAGTCCCTTTGTGTGGTCCTTTTAATTTTGCACTGAGAGTTATAAACTGCAGACTTAAGCAGGAAATAACCTTACAGAGGGCACAGTTTGACGTTATAACATCCAGCAGCTTCTGCTGTGTATTGTAAAGAGCAATCTGCAAGGAGACTGGCTTGGCATACAGATTTTCTAGTGAAACAGAATAGGAAAGGAAGTGCTACTGCCAACTCTCACCACCATATGCTTGGTTTTAATGTAGTATACAGAGAGTGTGGAGACAGCAGCTGCTGAAGGGGAAAGTGGACACTTCACAAGCAGATTTTAAAGTCTTTCTGCGTAGTTAATTTGTTGTCTGGCTTTACTGGAAGAAGGACAGGAGATACTGGATCTGGTTTAGTTGGGCTGCAGTTTTATTATTAATTGTCTGAGAGTACCTGGTAGAAAAAATGTATAATGCAGGTAAATTCTTAATCAACTCAGTATTACCCCAGGGTGTGTCCGCCAGCCCCCTCCCATTTCCATCATGATCCCCAGCCAACCTACAGCTAGGACCTTACCGTCCCTCCACTTGAATGAGGGTTAAGGTGGGCTACAAAGGAGGGACTTGGCTCCTTGCCATATCAGTCATAGGAGCACCTCCCTTCTGCTCCTTTATCAAACACCTCCTTTGAACTCCTTACTAATCCTTTGTGTCTGATCCCTATATTGCTCCCTTACAGAGTATCTGCACTGGACATCCATCCCACTCTTACATGACATGTTGTGGCATCTTAACCTCACTTACTTTACACGCCCACACCAATTAAGCGCCCTTCCCACCCCAAACCTGTTGTTGGGAAGGTGAGCCCGTATCCCCCATTTGCCTTGGCCAATCTGGCAGTGAGGGAAAATTCTCTCCTAGCCTCTTGAGAAAGGAGCGGCTAGCACAGTGCTCAAAGGAGATCCTGACCAAAGCTGATATTTTGCAGCTTTCATGGATGGGTGCTACTTGATTTGGTCCAGGTAAAAGAGAGCTGCCCCTGCCTGGCTTGCACCTGTATAATCTCCCCTCTTTTCCAGTAACTTGGAGGATGAGTCAGTGTCCCCACGCTGACCTGCTTTGTGTCTGCAGTGCCATGCATGCCTCTCTTCCCTTAACAAGGTATGTTCTTTCTCCCGGAAAGCCAGACAACAGCCCCTCCACTTAAGATGCAATGGCATCACTTTCATGCCACCACTAATATTTTTGTTTACATATTTGCATTCAAAACAAGCTGTTAACTAAAATGAAAGCAAACTTGATTTCAGATCCCGGCTAAGAAGAGCACTTGAATGGGGAGTGAGAACTAAGTGGTGTGGGAGCAGAAATATTTAATATAGACCATGTATTCATTTATAGATATTGTAAAATGCAGACTGATTGTTTTTTTCCTAAGTATCCATTTGCTAGCAGGCCATGGCAACAAGGAAAAAAACACAAGCTTTTGATGGAGAAGCAGCCACTGTTTATGTAATCACTGGTATCTAATGTTTGGCCACCAAGGGCCCTCTGCGGCTCATATTGACGTCAGTCGTGAGACTCCCGCTGGCTTCAAGCCACAAAATAGGACTGTCATTGGCAACTGAAGGAAGCTGGCACCATGTCCATGTAGGAATCAGTCTGCCTTGACATATCTCAATGGGGAACAAAGCTGATTACCGTACTGGCTTAAGAAACCAATAGTCTCTATCTTGTTCCAAGAACCATGTGGCCAGGATGTGAAATCTACTAACTTTAAAATACAGCGTTTTAATAAATTAAACAATGAAGTGATTTTGTTTGCTCTTCATGCTTTTTACTCTCTCTATTGTAAAATGTTGTTCGATGCTCAGAAATAGTTCTTATTTGACCAGTTGTGGGGTTTTCAGGTTATGTATTCCCTTTCCCACCTCCCTTTTAACTCCAGTTCTTACAATTTGCATTACACAGTGGTTAAAGTATAATTTGATGGGTCCCTGAGCCCTCCTGATATCCTGGCCCCCTTCCCATATTGTCTGGGCCCCCTTCATGCATCTGCGGACCCCAGCCCAGGTAGGCATTTTTGAGCCCCACCAGCATTTTCCTCACAAATAAAGCACAGCCTCAAATCCACAACATCACCCCAGCCGTGTCCACTAGTGCCCACATCAGACCTCTCTTGCCCCATGTCTTCCTCAGCCTCCATCCCCATTCCTTAAGCTCCCTTCCCCCAAGTCTCCACTTCAGCCCTCCTAACCCCCCACCTCCCTATCTTCACTTGACCCCCCATCAACCCCCCACCTCCTCCACACCTGTCCAGCCCCCTCCATCCCTAGCCCCCACTTCAGCCCCCCAGCCTCCTCCATCCTTCCTCAGCCCCCCACCCAGTCCTCACTCCAGCCCTTCATAATCCCCTCCACTAGAAGGTCCTGGGTTCAAGCCCCAGGGGGTTGGACTCAATGATCTCATGAGGTCCCTTCCAACCCTATGATTCAATTCGATTTGATTCTACTACTCAGCCCCCACCAGCCCTCAACCCAGTCTCCTTGTCCCCATGCCCCCTGCCACCCTCCTCAGCCCCCCTAACTCCTTCTATCCCTCCCCAGCCCCCCATCCTGACACTTTCCCTAGCCCAGCTGCCACTTCCTGATCTCCTGGCCCTGATCTGACCCCTTCCCTAACCCCCACTTGGCCACCAGCTTCCTCCGGTCTTCACCCTAACCCACCTGCACTGCAGCCGGCTTCCACAATCTCCTGGCCCTGATCCGACTCCTTCCCTAACCCGCCCACTGGCTCTCTGATGCTGTGACCCTTCCCCAGGGGAGGGAAGAGAGATTTAAAAACTCCCAGTTGGGCTCAGCTAAGTCAACTCCCTGACGGCTGGAAGACTGTGCCTTCCACTAGGGTAGGGGCCGCAACTGCTGGTAAGGGGGAATGCACCGGAATGCTGTGTTCTGCCCCCTTATTCTATTTTTAGGGGTCCCAGAATGCTGGCCCCTAAAACTTGTGGGCCCCAGAATGGTATTCCGGTGCATTACCCGTTACTTTAACCCCTGTTCACCAATAGTGACAGCACAGCTGAGGGTATGTTTTTGGTTGAACTTACAGTCCTAGAGCTGTCTATTTGCATCATATGAAAAAAAATATTTGCAATATCATTCATAAACATTAACTGTTGGGTTTTCTTACTAGCTTACTTTCTTTAAAAGTGATTTTAGAATCCAGAGGGGATTTTCAACAGTATTACAATGTTGCAGTAGGACAAATTGTGGGGCTGTGCCATTGCACTTGATTATGTGTTAGCGTTTTACATTGATGCTGTATAAGGTAAATGGAATACTAGGACAAAAGGAGTTATGAGACTTGCAGTCAGCAGAAGGAGATCTCTTTTACTTAGAAATTAGTAATTTTGTTTATTTCTGAAAAAATAAATGTCTTTGTGTCTGAAGGTTTCAGCCTAATGCTTTTTTAACTTGATCATAGATGCATCCCTTCTGAAAGGGAAAAGTCTACATATAAAGAAACATTCTTGAAGACAGATAAGTCACCTTCACAGAAAAGTTGTCTATTTAATATGGTTTAACCCTAGTCTGTACTTGAGGGCTTTTCAGCAGCAGTCAACTGCCAGTTATGCAAGGAACGTAAAATTTCTTGAGCAACTGGTGGCGACATCGTAAGCTGCTGGTACACATCCAGGAAACCGACCACAACTCCCTTGCGATCTGCTTTCCCCTGTGCCCCATGAACCTAGGACATCCGGGACCGACTTGTGGGAGTGGTGCAGCGAGTTCAGACTCGCTGTGAACTGCTGCCAGAATGCCGAGCTGATGCCGACAAATCTCCCCTCATAAGTCTAGTCATTATTCCTAATGTGGTGTAACCTTACTGGTCCACCTTTTGGTAATCAACCAGTATTCTGTGGTAGTGGTTTTCAGACGTAGGGTTGGGACCCAGTACCGGGTCACTGACCCTCAGGCATTGGTTTGCAGTGCCCCCTGCTGCTGCCATGAAATGACTGGAATGCATTCCTCAAAGATGTAATTGTTGGGTTGTAGGCATAATTGACTTTTTTCAGCTGGGTCCCAAGAAAAAAGTTTGAAAACCACTGCTGTGTGGTTCTAGGTGTTTCTCAGGGATCATTACTTAAAAAAAAAAACAAAAAACCAACAACAAAAACCATAGTTACTCCAGATGACTCCATTTGTGGACACATGATTTCAAATCTAAATGGTATTGGGGGAGGGGGTTGGCCTGAGATTTCACTTTAATCATTCACCATGTCTTATGGAGCATTATAATGCAACTATTGCATTTTAGCTTTATTATAGCTGATACTCCATCCTGTTTGTGATGTTTCTTTAATTTTGTACTTTTCCTACTCTAGCAAGGAAGGATCAATATTTTCCAACAAAGCATGTTCTTCTAAGGGCAGTAGCATAAAATGACTATAGCTTCTGAGTTAGCATGATTGTCATAACTTAACCCCTTTTTTTCCATCTAAAGTACTTACAGCCTGACACTATAGTAACTCAGAGATTTGGAAGTACTCCATTACTGATGCAGATGTTATGTTCATGGATCACTGGAAATACCATTAATTATATATTCTTCTGATTAGATTTATTTTTTTAAAAAATGAGGTTCAAAGTTACAGTGAATAATGTTACTCTAAAACTTCAACCTCATCATGAAAATCAGCAAAGCAACATGATTCAAAGCATTAATGACACATACCATAACCATCATAAAATCTTGACTGACCAGAGAGTAAGAAGGTAAAAGAATTACTCTGGCTATTTAAAAAGGAAAAAACGTTCGGTTATCAAATCAACTGTTCTCAGTCTATTATAATTTTATAATACTTCCTCTGGCTCTTTAAAATTGGTTGAGATATGACATTACATTAAAGGTTTTAGCTCTTAACTTAGTAGCCTGGGACCTCATTATTTATGCGGCTTGAAAGTACAGCATGCTGCCAAACGTGAGAGAGCAAGGAACTGAAATCTGGTGCTTTCTTTCCTTCAGCCACCAGAAAAGGAAGGTGGCCTGCCTCGTCAGGTTGGCAACAAGACTGAGTGTGGCCTGTTGGGGTTTGTCCTGGACCTGAAGCAGGATTACCAGCCTGTTCGGAATCTAATCCCCGAGGAGAAACTCTACAAAGTATATACGTTTAATTCTGTGAGAAAGTCAATGAGCACTGTCATTAAAATGCCAGATGGCAGTTTCCGAATGTACAGCAAAGGGGCTTCTGAAATTGTTCTGAAGAAGTAAGTGTACTGTGTCTCTCTGTGTTGTTTATTGTGACTTGGAGAGACCTCACACCACTAAAATATATTGGGATTTTGATATTTCTTCAATGAAAAGAATTCTAAGACCTTACTGGCTTTGTTTTAGATTGGAAACTAAATAATAGTTTTAAGTAGTAGGCACTAACCATGTTGCAGGAATATGACATACATTTTAATGTGATTAACACTTTCTCCTCTTTCAATGTAATGAGTTTTGCACAATAGCCTAGATGGATAATGCTAATGATCACCTTTCCTGCCTTCTATTAGCCACTAATGGACCCTACAGTTGACATTTCTATGCTCTCTCATCTCCTACCCCTTCCCATTAGATTGTAAACAGGTTTGGTTTTGAGATGTGTTTTTATCAAATAGGGATATAGATCTACATGAATTCTTGTTAATTGAAAGGAACATAACACACATTTCGAGCTGCAAGAATTTTTCAATTTGTTTGTATTTCTACATAATTTTGGGCCTAACTGAAATTACATTGTGTGTAACAGAACTGTCAGATAAAAGCATCTTCTTTTTCTGCCTAACAACTGTTGAAATCAGAGGTGCATTCTTTTACACAATATTAGAATAATGAATCTGTTGCTTTTGTTTATGGAATGCGCTAGAAACTAAATGTGTTGGCTATGATGAGTGGCCATAATGGAAACCAATAACCAAACAAATGTAATCTTTGTCCTTTTCTTACAGGTGTTCAAGAATTCTTAATGCGGCAGGTGAACCTCGTGTCTTTAGACCCCGTGACCGGGATGAGATGGTGAAGAAAGTGATTGAACCCATGGCCTGTGATGGACTGAGAACTATCTGTATTGCATATCGGGACTTCAGCAGTAGCCCAGAACCAGATTGGGACAACGAAAATGAGATTTTAACCGACCTGACTTGCATTTGTGTAGTTGGTATTGAAGATCCAGTGAGGGCAGAGGTATGTCAAACTTACAAATCACAGTACTTAACTTGTAGCTGATACTTCATTGTGAGTTAAAAGAACTCTACTTTCTGCAGTTGTTTGTGTTTGTTTAGCTTTATAATTAGTGCTGTCAAACTGGATGACACAAAAACTTATAGCTGAGAAACAACCTTGATTGTTCAGTTGGTATTATTCAATCATAGCAAATTATACAGTTTGGTTGGCTTTATTTAATTATAGGCTTATGAATATTATTACAAGTAAAAGGTGGTGAGATTTTCATTTGGTCTTAGCAATTACTTTAGAGGAAGGTGGATCAGAAAAGTTCCTCTTATGAACTATCATCTAGAAAATCACATAGAAACGTGTCAGTAGGTAATGTGTGGAAGTCCGGTACTGAAGCTGCATGGGACCATAGATGGATTCCCTTTGAGAAAATAAGTTGCAGGCCATAAATACAAATCAATGATATTTACTTTCAGCATAAAATACATCTACTCTGGAGGAATTCTGTGCTCTGTAACAATACTTAATAGTCCTTTGCCATGTCAGTATTTTGGCAAGTCAATGACTATAGGAAACACTGTATTATTATTATTATTTTTTTTTTTTTACTAAAACCTGAAAAATGAACTTTAGTCTCCTTTGAAGGGTACATGAGAGTCTTATGTTTCACTAACTGCTGTATAAAGCATTTAATATTTTTAATATTTTAGTATTTTTGATAGCAGTAATGTTGTAAAAAAACAGGTATGTGATAAATTCCCTATTTCTGCAGCTATGTGATAAACAACTCACTCATGTGATAAAGCATTTATTTTATCCATCGTCACTTGCATTTTGACCACAAAGCCATCTGTCCCCAAACCACAGCTGAGATTCCAATCTCTTGAAACAATTTTGATTTAGAAGACAAAACAAAATCTTCTTGTTGTCATAAAATGTAGATTAGGGAAAAGCAGGCACTCAAAATGGTGTCTCTGAGAGTTTAATGGTTTTATGTGGAATTGTTTGGGGTGACCCGTGTGACTCATTTATGATTAATGCAGGAATACCAAAGTCATACATTTAAGACCTTTATATCACAGCCACCAATCTTCATTCTGTTTATAATCTTGCGTTCTAATCACTCTAAAAGCTTATGAATCCCTGCTAATAGAATGTAGTGCTTAAAAAGCAAACTTATAAAGAAAATTATTCATATGTCCTACTCCAGGTAATGCGACTGTGTTCTGGAAGATGAGCTTCTGCTTAGTTGAAATATTAAATATTGATATGGTTAGCAACTTTGGAATTAGAACTTGCATATATAGGTGCATTGATTCATTGTGCTTCTTGAATATGCATTATCATCTTTGATTCAGTTCAACTGTAAAGTTTGGTTTAAAATTATACTGATGTTTCCTCATGGCTCTGAACATGTTTATTTCCACTAAGAATATGCATGATTTCACTTCCTTCTTTACAATTCTATTATTTTTAAAATTGCACTAATTCAGCGGAAAAGACTCTGAGAAGACTACAGAACAAATGTGTACACAGGGCAAATCCTGTGTGTGTTTGTGGGGACCGTTGGCAGCAGAACTGATATGGCTTCTGTTTCATGTCTGGGAAAGGGGGAAGGGTTTGGAGGGTTTTGTCTTCCTGACTTTGAGTGTGCCAACAGAAGAGGACAAGGGACTTCCTTTGTTATCTGAAGCCATTGCAGACTTCATCATTGTGTTATATTTCTAATGTGATGGTCAAAGGTAAATTCTACACTGCATTTGTGTGAGCAACTGTCCGTTGCTTTTCATTCCATCTCTTTAGGGGTTCCAGCTTTCTGGTAACTAGTCTACTTCAATGAGTCTGCAGTTAAACCAGTCCATAAGCTCTTAACTTCAATTGAGTCTATCAGCCCTTGAACCTTGAGACTTAGGCTGTGTTCTCACACAGCCGGTTATTTCGATATGGTTGTTTCGCAACAACCGTATATCGAAATAACGCTTATTTCGAAACAACTTATTTCGAATTAACAAAATGTTAATTCGAAATAAGGAAAAAGGCGGGAAA
>ML681973.1:39110910-39121138 GCA_007922195.1 Podocnemis expansa | reverse complement strand
GTGCTGAGGGGTGTCCCCTGGCCAGGGTGCTGAGGGGGCACGCCTTGAACTGTTGTTTCGGAACATCTTGTTCCAAAACAACACGTTCGCACGGCGTTGTTTCGAAACAACCGTTGCGAAACAACGTTGTTTCACCCACGGACTAGGTTTTACTTGTTCTGAAACAACCGTGCGTCGTGTGAACAGCTGAAACCTTATTTCGAAACAACCTCTGTTGTTTCAAAATAAGGAGGCTGTGTGAACACAGCCTTAGTCTCCTTTTGTTCCTGCTTTGTTTTTCACAGGCCGTCTGGTATGCAGCTGTTGTCCTCTGCTTTTCCAGGCCTTTCTGCCTCTTCTTTCCTCTCATCTTTCTCCTGTATAGCTATGCTTGTTTTCTTTATTCATCACAGCTAGGAGCGTGTGGCTCTACCACAGTTCTGACAGCTACTCAGGGTGTGACAAGCCTCATTGCTTGCAAGTCAAGAAGAGTCTCCTCTCCTTTCTGCTTATACCCAGACTGGAGTTTGTAAATCCCATTCCAGCACCCCAAATGAGATTCTGGCAGTCCTTCTGTCTTATTGTGTATAGTTCTTTTTTCCCTAGTAATCCTGGCAGAACAGAATCCCAAGTGACTAAATACCTTAAGTGAAAGTTTTGTTACACTGAAACACAGATCTTCCTTTTTCTTCTAAAAATAACTTTGGTGAAATAAGTCTCCTTCCTGTAGTTAATAACCATAAATTTTATGTCAGACACCCTCCCTTAGTTGTTACTTCTAATACCACTCATTTTTTTAAATCAAAGAATATTGGCTAGATCCTCAACTGATGTGAACTGGAATAATTCTATTGAAGTCAATGGAGCTATGTCAGTTTACATTTATTAACCATCTGGTGCTATTTTCTAATGACACACTGAAAGATCTCTGAGGTAAATAAAGAGAGAGATTTTCCATCCATCAAATTCATTTGCTCCATCCCTTCTTGCACATAGCTTAAATATTCTCCATTTTCTTTAATTATTTTCTCAAGGTGTCATTTATTCCTCTTTTGTAGGCACTCTATCATCAGGGTAATTCCATTGCACACGTTTATGGCCAAAGGTGATAAAATGGCCTTTTTTTGTTGTTGTTTTTAAATACTTTATAACCAGCCTAGAACTCATTGCTGTCCAATGTTTCCAGTGCCCTCTCATGTTAAGGGGTCTGGGTGTTGCAAAGAGACTGTAGTCTACCTATGCCTTGTTAATATTTTGTTAGCTTATCTTTTTTCCTCAGAGCTGGACAAAAGCAAAGGCAATTCCTTGTGCTGCAGTGTGAACTAAATGTGAATGTAATGTTTGTGTATTGCTTTTGCTTAGTATTTCTGCAAGAACTACAGTAGTGTCAAACAGCTCTGGCTTTGATGCATTATTTGGTGATGTTCCCTTGGGGTGCTTGTTTATTATAAGATACGAATGAGTACATTTGTTATGATGATGATGAAGCAGGATCTCATTACTGAAAATAGCCTAGAAGAAACAGTAGGTAATTATCAAAGGGTTCTATAACATATTTTCCATTCCATTATGGTTTTGGCAGCTTTAGATGAGATGCTGTGCAGTTAGCATTAAACTTACAGTGTCCGTTACCAAGTTGTTTATTCATTATATAATGGTTTAGAGTTGAATTTCTGATTTTAATTACTTTGACTATGCATCTACAACAAGCAAAACCTTTCTTTTTAATTGTTCATTATCCTTATTACCACTGACTTTGGACAGCATAATTTCTGTCCTCCTTCGGAGCCCTCCTGGTATATTTAGTTGGCACTGTAATGAAGAGGTGACATCACCAACTTTAAAATTATTTTCATTTTTTCAAATGTCAACTTTACATCATTCTGTTAAGAAAATTAAGTTCCTCTGGATGGTGGCTGTTGAAAATCTTTTTGTGCCTTCTCCAGAAAATCACTATGACCATTTTTTAACTAGGGGCAGAGGTTAATTCCCTTTATGCAATTGAAAGATAGGAATAAAAATAATGTAAAGTAGTCTATTTACTGCTTGTTCTTCTGAATCCAGTGACTAAACAGATTTTCCTGAATATTAATAAAATAGCCTAAGCAGCAGATAGATTTTTTTTTTAAATTTGTTTTGACCAAAAGGATTTTGTTTTCCAAATAATTTGTGAGCTCCTTGGACTGTGATTCTACACTGGCCCTGAAACATTTCAAAGGATTTTGGATATAAAGGTTTGATTTAAAATATTGCAGAGCAGAACTGAGCAAATGTATGTTGATTAAGGAAGTAGCAGTTCATTTACCACCTGCACAGCTATCATAATACATTTTACTGTGTATTTATTATTTAGTATAATGTGAAGTCCAATGATATTTTATGTACATGTGGATTTACATGTCTTATTGACATGTGGTTTAGAAAAAATAATTTAAAGTTAGTTTAACCATTTTTAAGAGTTTATTATTGTATGATGGACCCAAGGAATGGGTTGCAATATGATTTGAGAGTTATTTTTAAATTATCTGCAAATGTTCATTTTATGTGACTCAGTGTGTTTTTGTGAGAAGACTGTGTTTCTGCTCTCCTGTCTCATGGGAAATTATTTCTTATGAGCCTGAAGTAAAAAATGCATAGTGATGGTAACAATAAGAAGGCTAACTCTGAAGTCTGTTTAAGAGATCAAAGAAAATGAATGCAAAAAACATTTTATTTCAACATAATTATTTAAATAATTAATTTGGATTCCTCACAATTCAATCTTGAAATGTGCTGCAACAGTCTTCCAACTTTCATTTCAAAGCATTCTGTAAAAGGTACATCTTTTCAAAATTTCACCAGCTATTTGCTAGAAACCTTTAGCTGTGAGGCAGATCCTTTTTTTTCCTGGCCCATTTTTTTATTTTAATATGGTAGCAAACAATGAAGTAACCCATCATTTTAAAAATTTGTATTCAAATTACTAAAAGAACCACAAAAATCCACAACTGATTGTAAAACAAAATTTGCATAAATGTCTTGGAACCCGGGTTGGCTCAAGGGAGTGTGGTGCCCCAAGCCCACTTTTGCTTTTGCGTCCCCCCTCCCATGAGGCCAGAGGCAGAACCTGGCCTCCGCTCTGTGCTGGCTCACCCCAGCCCCAGAGCAGGGAACAGCCAACCCAAGGATGGAGTGGGCCAGCCCAGAGGCTGGGCTCTTCCCTCCTGCCCCTCCCCTTGGCCGACTGTCACTTCCTAGTGGTGAGGAGGGCCAGCCCAGATGTGGGGTGAGAAGGCAGAGTCCGCCCCATGGGCTGACCCACTCCAGCCCTGAGCCACTGCCTTATTTGCTTATGGCTTGAGCCAGCTCTGCTTGGAACAGATAGTATGGGGCGGGGGGGACAAAACACAGAAAACATGTTCTTTTGGAGTCACTCCTTATGCAGGAAATAGACATTTTAGATCAAGGATAGGTGACAAAATTTGCTGTTACAATCCAAATTATGCTATGTTTGTTGCTTGTAGCAGAGACTCTTAATTTAGCAGAACAAAACTGACATTATCACTTCGAAATGCCACTACACCTGAAGAAGAGCACTGTGTAAGCTTATAAACTTGTCTGTCTCACAAACAGAATTTAGTCTAATAAAAGATGTCAGCTCACTCACCTTGTCACTGCACCATAAAGCAGTGCTTCTCAACTTTTTGCGAAATGCACGACCTTACAGGACACACCAGTCCACCCAGCCTCAGGCCGAATCCTGCCCCACACCCAGATCTGGCAACAAAGTAATGTGTCCCTACACAGTGGTTGAGAACCACTGCCTTAATGCATTTTAGACGACTTTGATGGGGGAGGAAAAGACAGTAACATTCTTCACTCTTTTGTAATTGTCTGGGTTTTTGGGGTTGTTTTTTGTTTAATCATTAATGAGATGAATATTAGTGCAAATCATGATTTATCCTGCAAGAAATGGGAGATCATGGAGCTGCAATGAAAACAATGAGCAATCAATCCTAAGTCTGACAGCTTGTTCAGGTATTTGTTTTTAAATTAAATAACATTTTAGAGGGAAAGCCTCATTTTCTTTTTTACTAAGATGTTCCTAGGACTTAGTGCATGTGAAAATATAGTCTCTACGACTCACACAGACCTAACCTCGTGTGTTGCTACAGCTTTTCCATATGCTATAGGGGCATTCAAACTCTGCTGTGCCAAAGACATCAGGCTGGCAGCTTTCTGAGAGCTGTGCCTATTATGCATATGTAGGACTCAGATTTCTTTATAGAAAATGCAGATAATAAAAAAGGCATGTCTGGAGCTGGGTTACATCAATAATAAATGGAATTTTTGGGGTTGATTCAGCAGCAATGAAGTCCAGCTATTGGTAAGCTTTGTCTTCCCTCTCTTGCCTGGAAGATAGTAATCACGGGCCTTCTGTGACTCTAGTTCTGAATGATGTGTATTTCTAGTTGTAGGTTCACCCAATCACAGATTCTCTCATTTACCCACCTCAGTTAATTCACACACACTCCTGTATATTCATCCCAAGCTGTGCTGTAAATCTTACTTATCCTTGGGATAGCTTTTTTACTTGATGTTACATTTAATAATATTCAAAAAAGAAAGTAACTAAAACAATGTCCTGTACTGCTAGAGATCTATCTCTGAATGTTGAGACAAACTCTGTGAGCTGGGGTTAATGAATCTGATTCACAAACCACTGACCCACCATGGTTTATACCTCTTTGCACCCACTCTTTTATATCACATCCCAGTTTAGTCCATTTTTTGTCAATAGATTCAAATAGAGATTATTTCATGCTCACATTCAGATGGTTTTCTGTGTATTCCTGGATGCTAGAAGCATGATTCTTTGTAAATATATTCTGAGATTCTGCAGAAACTGATGTGTCTGTTTCTACTGCCCACTCAGTCTGCCATTGCAGTAGAACAAGAAAATAAGAGAACAAGAAAAAATAAGTACAGTTACTGTACGCAGAGTTAAACCAGATACCACCCACCAACTGTCCAAAAATAAGACTAGAGAAAATAGCATTATTTCTTTTGTTAGATGTGCCTATGAAACTAGGTTCTGCCTCCATGAACTTGTTAAATAGAACTTGCATTTCAAATAGAAGCCTTCGTTTTCTCATCTTCACACTGGGACTATCATTTTTATCCTTTGTGCCCCATATTCTACTTCTGGCTTTCAAGCTGTCATTTCAATCTCGCACATCCAGTAAGTGAGGGACTTAGGTTATGCAAAACTGCTGCTAAGGTCATTTTAAATTTTCAAGCAGGATGGCTCCAGAATAATAAAGCCTGTCAACTCAGTCAATCACTTGAGAGTCCCTTGCATAAGTTGCAGATTGCTTGGGGGCTTAGTTGGTGCTGTCTCGCTTTCAGGCTGACCAAAATGGTTTCCAGACCAGTCTCATAAAGAGATGGGAATGCCACTTGTCGGTCATAGGTACAAATAGGGAAGGCAGGTAATATTCTGTCCGTTAGCCATTTCTTTTCTTGCCTGTTCATGCTATTACCTTATTTGTACTGACTGAGAACCATTCTGCAAACAGCAGGTGGTACTGATATGTTCTCAAGGCGAACTGGTTTAGTTAGGCCCCATGGAAAACTCAGAGCCCATTGCTCTTATAGCTTAGCTTTTATTTTAATGATTTTCAGTTTGGCTCACAGTTACTGTCTCTGGTTTATGAGGTTAATGGACAAGAGAACAGTACAAATGAGCACATCACACACTCCAAGTGAGCATCTGTCTGAATTCCTTTAGAAGCATTAAACTCATTTCTAGTTCTGCCGTGTTAGTGAATGTTTTTACTGTTTTGGGAGGAAAAATGTCTTGGTAATGATGTAAGTGCCCCATGCTTGCTATTACACAGGAAGGAGAATGCTTTTGCAACACACAGAAACAATTGGTGCAAATTTGAACATGATGGAAAATTTCCTTCCCAGCATCTTTTGTTATCTTCTTACATCCTGAAGCATGAAATTGGATTACCCTCTTAGTTTTTTATTGAGCACTAGGATTTTCTTATTTTAACAGTAAAGTTAGAGCATAGCAAATAACATTGAGTTTTCAATGGCAAATATTAATTTAGCTAGAAAATGAATCTCTTCATTAGTAGATATCTAGTTTCTGATATCCTGTATTTAAACGCAGTATAGTTAATGCATTTCTCTTATATAAAATTATCTGTGCTGACAATAAATGCTTTAAATGCAAACTGAAATATTGTTTTACTCCCAATCTTTGACCTATCATTCTCTGTTGTTTCTTTCACTAGAAAACCAGTGGAATTATGTGGAGAAGATTGTCAATATTGGTCATTAAAAGCAGATCATTTTAGTTGCAGCAAAATGTCATCAGCAGCAGTTCAGTTGGTGGCATGAGAGTTCTTTATAAATAAGCAGTCATCAATGTTTTTGATCATTTATTCTAATACTGGTTGTATGTTATGAATGACACATGGATTGGGAAGTTAGAGAACATGAATGAAGTGTCTACACTGGAAAACAATCAGGAAATCTGAGCTATTCTTCATTGGTTTAGGCAAGTGGGGACCTTCAAAATGTAGGCACATACACTTTTGATCAGTGCCCAAAAATTCAGAAAATCCCACCTTGTAAGATGCTTTGAAGAGTTCCCCTATCTTCAAAGTATCTTACAAAGTGGGATTTTCTCCCATGAAAGCTCATGTGATAAATAAATGTGTTAGTCTTTAAGTGCCACAGGACTCCTTGTTTGTTTTGCTGAGCTTGACTAACATGACTGCTTCTTTGGAACTTCAAAAATTCAGAGGCATATCAAAGTTTTGCTAATGTTTTGGGCTTTCTGGGTGCAACTGCCAAGCCCGTCTTCCTCTTTCAAAAAGAAACCCCTCTTAACACCAAATATCTATTCACCTATTTTGTATCTGGCTATTATATCTGCTTGTGGGATGGGGGTTGAGTTTCTGATTGTTGTGTTGTGGACTCTAGGATCCTGCTTTTCCTTCTCTGGCTTCAGGGAAATTCAGAGAACCACAGGGATTAAGAAGGGAGGAATAGCTCTGTTGAAGGCACTGCCTTTTGTGATAGTCACAGCATGTACCGTTCAGCTATCAGCAGAAGTTGCCTTTAAATATTATGAAATCATTTCTCATACTTGCTTATTTACTCTGGAGAAAATTCTACTTCATGAGCAGAGACTGCAGAACATAGGAGAAACATTGTTAAACACTTTTTTCCGATGCTCAGCTCAACAAATTGCTATTCTGTTAGTCCCATGGGTCCTGTTGTACCTTGAATAGCTTCTTAATGACACGTATGCTATATTGCAAGGGGAGAAAACATGATATCAAGCACAGTATAGCCAAAATGCATTCCTCATCTTCTTTTAACTTTTGAACTAAGGAGAATTTACGTGACATGCCTGGGACAGGGACCTTCTTGTTCTGTTTTTCTATAGTGTCTAGCACAATGGGTTTCTGGTTCATCCTTAAGTCTTGTAAGCACTTGATAACACAATTAATAAATAATAAATATGCAGAGTGCTTTTAATAATAGAGAAACCAGCCATGGTGAGCTAATCCGTGCTGTTGGTCATTAACTTTCTTCCTGTCTTTCTTTGCATATACCTTAATTATTAGCGTGCCATAGAATAGCATATCTATTAAATTGTAATATCCAGAAAGCCTATAAGGCAATGTAGATAACTGTTTCTTCCTGTATCAGCAGTGTTATGAAAGTGGGTGCACATGCCCTTTGGAGTCACAAATGACTCTTGATGACTCTTGAAAACATCCAGTTGAAATGAAAATTTAGCTCAGAAGGAACATAATAGATGTGTGCAGGAACAGCTTATGCTGAGTCTTTTAGCAGTTTCTTGTAGCAAGGTGTAACAGACTGTGCAGTGTTCTCAGAAGTTGGGAATTTGGCTTGTGTATTGAAATAGGAAGCTTAATAAAAAGTTCTGTTAGACACTTGAGAGATTTGGTTATAGGATAAACCTGTGTGTCCTGGAATGCTAGACCCCTGCATTACAAAAATGCAAATGCACCTGCATTATAAAATGGGAAAAACCCCTGAAGTATACATTTTTTGAAAAAATAGATGCATTTAAAGTTAGTAGTTGGACAGACTTGTGGTCGCAGAGTTGATTCTAGTCAATAAGATCACTAGACTTCCAAATGTCACTTACAAGTATATTTCCAGTTTGAACAGCTGGGGGTCATAATATACCATTTAAAACACTTTTCCTTCATAAATTACTTTAAAATCTATAAAGCCATAGATGTTAGGGCTAGGAGAAACAATTCTGATCACCTGCATTCTGACTACCTACAAAATACAGGCCATAGAATTTAGCTCAGTGATTCCTGCTTCAAGCCCAGATGTGTTGTTGAACATCATTTTTAGAAAGGCATTCAGTCTTCATTTAAAACTCCTGTCTACCACATCCTTGGATGAGCTCTTCCAAAGATCAGTGACATAGACTGCTGCTGTAGTTCCAGCTTCAGCTTCGAACCATGAGATCTTGTTATGCTTTTTGAGAGCCAGTGGTTTATCTGTACCAACATGCAGTCCAGCCAGCTCAGTGCAGTGGTCCATTTGACATCCGCAGGTCCATACAGGAAGTATTGGGTGGCCCTCAGAATGGTTAATAGGCTAAGAAACACTGATCACATCACTAATTCTCTCTTTGATGCCTTCTCTAACTGTTAGAAAGGAGAATGTGAACATTTATAATTTACATTCTTTTACATATTCTTACAAATATTTTTGGGTTGAAAGTTTTCTACCATCTAAAATAGTTACACCGTGATTTTGAAAGTTACAGAATTCCTAGATTTTGAATCATCATTGTTTATCATGCAGCTTGTTCAATGACTGATAAATTGCATAATACTCTACTGTCCACACTGCAAGTTTTAGTGCTGAATATTCAGCAAATAATGGTTTTAAAAACAATTTCTGATGATGTACCCAATAAATTTAAATAATTATATTTCCACTTTAATTTCTGGATTACTGAACAGTTCTTTAATTTATGCTGACCACCTGAGTGTAAACATGGACACAGAAAAAAAATCTGTTCCCTTCATAAAGAATTAAATTTTTCTCACTTACTAATTTTAGTGATCAGTCCCCGTACTCCACATTAGCCAAAAAATCCCCACCACTTGAATGCTTATTACAATAAAATCTATTAAAATGCTTCTCAGTGCCCCATGTACTTGATGTTTATAAAAGTGGCAGATTTCAATACTATCTTTGAACTCAAGTAGTCCATGGCTTTACTGATCTTACAGCATGCAGTGAATTTAGGAGTTTTATGCTTAGACTGTGTCAGAATGCAAAGTCTCTGCATTTGAATGTAGTAAGACAATTGGGGACTAATCCTGCAAGCTGTTGACTGATTACTGTCTACAAAGTGATGAGTGCCCTCCTCTCTTCTGATGTTAACTGGAGGACAAGGTGCTGGGCACCAAAAGCTCTCTCACTTTCTTTCTACATCCATACATTTTTACAACATTTCAATTCTAGGACTGGGATACATATGATGATTCTTGCGCTCATCAGTTAGATTCATGTGATGTACATTTACTAGTTCATAGGCTTCATCACTCTACTGTCCTAAATGACTTGGTTAGTGCTTTGAATTCATCAGGGGAAAGCTCACTTGGCGTTTTCTAACCTTCTTGCTTAGCAGAGACTATTAGAACAAAGAAGTTCTATGGAAAATAATATGAAATGAATTTTCCAGTAATACTGTCTTAGTCACTCATCCCACATGGTTGTGGGACTTATTTGTAAAGAACCTTAGGATCCGCTGGTGGGGGGGAAGAAACTGTAAGAGTGCATACTTTTATTTTCTTCAAAAATTTCATCATCGCCTTTGCTTTTAGGAGTTTTGAAGCAAAAACAAAAGGATACTTATTCAGATCTCTCTGAAGTGCTTTTGTTTTGAGTTTCACTGCCTTGCATCTACATTAATGAGGCAGAGAGATGCTCTGGGGCGAATTTCAAAAACAATATGCTTGGTTTGAGTGTAAGCTTCTTAGCCATGAAGTTTATTTTATTGTTTTTTATAGCACCATTTCCAGTGTTATGACTTAATAAATGGTTATAATCCTTGCAGAAATAACTTATTTAGGCTGACGTATATCCATGACCCATTACATCAGACTATGTAAACTTTACAGAATGGAATGAAAATAAATGCAAGGGGGTATAACATAGGGTCAGGTCATACAGTAACAGCAAATCA
>ML681973.1:38903853-39105910 GCA_007922195.1 Podocnemis expansa | reverse complement strand
CGAGCCCCGCGGCTCACCCGCCACCAGCTCGGGGGTCCTGCAGCCCCAGGGGAGGTGGCTGCAGGGCGCGGGGTGAGCCGCCTGGGCTGTGGCCACCTCCCCCGGGGCTGCAGGACCCCCGAGCTGGTGGCGGGTGAGCCGCGGGGCTCGCAGCCGCTGCCCCCGCTGAGCCCGGGGCCGGAGGGGCCGGCGGGACCCGGCTCCCCGTGGCTGCAGCCCCCGCAGCAGGGAAAAGCCGCGGCCCCGGCACCCTGCCCCGGGCTTTGCCGCCAGCCCTGGCGGCAGGGAGAGCCGGGTGCCCCCGGACCCCTCTGTGGGGGTGGGCAGCAGCCCCGGCTGTGGGGAGAGCGGGGAGCCAGAGTAAGCGCCGCCGGAATCCCCTTGCCGGTGGCGTCAGGCTGGGGATTCCGGCCGCGCTTACTCTGGCCCCGGCGCGCGGCTGCAGCCGCGCGCCGGAGCCGCTCCGCCAGCTTGGGGGGGCAGCAGGGCCGTTAAAGCCCCTGGGGCGCAGTGCCCCGCTGCCCGCTCCTGGCGGGTGCCTGCAGGGGGCTGCGGGCACCCGCCAGGTGAGGTGCGGTGCCTGCAGCCCCCAGAGGAAGCGAAATAGCAGGTCCACACTGTGGACCTGCTATTTCGCTCCCTTATTTCGAGGACACAGTTTTGTTATTTCGAAACAAGTTATTTCGAAATCACAGGTTCTTTCGAAATAAGTTATTTCGAAATAGCTTCTTTCGAAATAACAAAACTGTGTGCAGACATAGCCACAGTGAGATTGTTCAGTTACCCTCCCCACATTAAAATACTGCCTAAGAAGAAACATAATGAACTTTTTATTAACTACTAATATGATAAATTTTATCCTAAGAAAAACAAAATGAATTTAAAAAGAACTGTCCCCACAGATACATAGTGAGGAAAGTTACAAAGAGGCAGCCATGTTAGTTTAGTAAAGCAAAAAAAGCAAGGAGTCTTGTGGCACTTAAAGACTAACAGATTTATTTATTGCATGAACTTTCATAGGAGAATATCCCACTTTGTCAAATGCGTTGAAGAGGGAGAATTTACAGAATGGGATAAAAATAAGTGCAGGGGAGTGTAAGACATGGGATCATGTCACACTGCAACAGCAAATCAGAGCATTTGTAAGGATTCAAACTCAAGAAAACAATGTACAGAGGGAGGATGAAGTCTAATTACCTGTTATAATGTGAAAAGAATCCATAGTCATGATTAAGCCCTTCTCTCACACAATTTAATTTACATATTAGTTCAATTTCAGCTGTTTCTCTTTGAAGTCTTGATGTCCCATTGATTTTTTTTTTTTTTTGATGACCATCATTAACAAGTCATCACTGGACTGATTAGGAAGATGCAAGTGCTCAGCAACTGTTTTTTTGAGGATGAGCAGCTGAAGGACTGTTTGATGGAGAAGCTGGCTTGATTAGGTCCTATGATGGTGTTTTTTGTGCAGATATGTGGACAAAGATGGTAGCATGGTTTGTTGCAAGGATATGTGCCTGCTTTAATGTTTCCGTTGTTAGATCTGTAGTTGCTGGTGAGTATCTGCTTAAGGTTCAGGGGTTGTCTGTAGGCGAGAAGAGGTCTGTCCCCCAAGGCTAGAGAGAGTGGCGGGGGTCATCTTTTAAAATGGGCTGTAGGTCCTTAATGATCTGTTGCAGAGGTCTGACTTGGGGGTTGTATGCGGTGACCAGTGGTGTTCTATTGTTTTCTTCTTTGGGCCTTTCCTGTAGTAGTTGACTGTGGGGTACCCATCTGGCCCTGTCAAACTGTTTCTTTACTTCCCCAGGTGAGTAACGTAGTTTTAAGAAAGGTGAGGAAAGAAACCCTAGAGTCCCAAAATTTAGATAGAGTTCACCCATGTCTCATTTGCAGTCTGTATTCAAGTCCAAAGGCTTGAGTTGCAAGAAGCAGCAGTCCTCCTCTTTGTTTGCAGGGATCTTAGATAGAAATCCATAAAGGCTTTTTTTCTCTTCTGGAACCAGCACCATCCAGCCAGTTTACTGGTTAACCAGCAATCAGTCACATATGAGAAAACTCTGCTGCAAAATTCTCCACAGCAGGGAAAGCGCATCTTGCTGTCCACTCCTGGATCAGCTTCTCCCAGTCCCACACTGAGCACATGGGCTCTTCTCCTAGCAACACTCTGCGGCTGCTGCTTTCATGGCATCTGGCCACATTAGCAGTAGAAAACCTTGTGGCACATGCTCAATGCAGCCATCACTTAATTTCCAGAAGCTTCTGAACTTGGGCAGTAAAATCCTCCCAACATAACCCAGCCTCAAGAGATCCCTTAAAGAGAGAGCTCCTTTGGGTGTATGAGTTACAGTAGCATTCTGTTTACAACTCATTGACTTCTTTTGTGATCTAGCAGAAGTCAAATGATGCTGTATCTTAAGGAGAAGCATTGCATCAAGTGCTGTGGAGACAGTTTAGCACAGTGGTTGCAAACCTCTTTGGCTCAAGGGCCACAGATATCACTTTTAGTACACTGAAGGGTCACCATTCTCCACTGGCAGACCCCCACCCCCCACTGCAGCCAGACAGAAGGAGATCAGCAAGGACACAGTCCTGTTTTCCTGGCTGCAGCAGGGAAATCTGCATGTGTCCTGTAGCTCAGTGTGCTCCACCTGGGTCCCTAAGCAGTGGATCCCTTCTGCATCTAGGGCAATGGAAGATTGGTGCTCCTCTCCTTACTCTGGCCCCAACATGGACTCCAATACCTATGCACCTAGGCCAAATGCTTTGCCATGCTTCTGCTACCCATGGGGAGAGAGTTGTGATCTCCCGTTCCCTTGGCTGCAGCAGTGAGTCTCTGTTGGTCTTTTAGCACTGTGGAAACATGCACCACCTTGGACCTTATTCAGCAGCAACCTTCTGCAGCCAGCAGTAGGGAAGCCACAGGCCTCTTTGAAAGCACCTGTGAGCCACTTTTGGTCCTTGGGCTGCAGCTTGGGAACCACTGGTTTAGCATTTATGAACAACGCAGGGGTATGCTACTGGAAGGCCCTCTGTGCAAGTTTTGACATATTTATGGGTGAATTTTTGCAGGCTCCTTGCAGAAGTCCTAGAAAAAGCACTTGCTTTTAAATGTGGTTTTCAGCTAAGCTACAGCAAGTATTTAACAAATGTAGGTTAAAGTGGTTTGCAGTGTATCTTCCATATTTCTCAGGAATCAGTGTTCCTAAGAAATGATCACCCTCGCCTGGGCACACCCCTACTCTTCTACTTCCCATTTCCATACCTCTCCTCTTGAAAGTGGGAAAAGTACTGTTTGCAGGATATCGTCCATGGAGGCCCCTCAGCTCTGGAACAATTACTTTCCTTGGTCTGCAGTCTGTATGTGCTGATCTTGAGGGCACACACCAAGGTCTGTGTGTACAGTCAGGTTATTGGGATGAAAGCCTGTGACAGAGGCTGATATATGTGCTGAGGGGTCTCCATGGACTGCTGACCCCATAGCTGCTGACGCTCTCCTTTTATGTGACTGTATATTTAACTAAAGGCAAAGGAACTTGGAGGGGAATTTCGAAAAGCATCTAAATGATTTCTGGGAACATAAGTCCCATTGAAAATTTATGTGGCTTGTGCTTCTAGATCATTTTGTTGCCTTAGAAAATGTAGGGGGACTCTCATCTTCACTCCAGCCTCAGTGTGTTGGATAATGGAGCCAGAGTGTGGTGTAAATGATTGCTTAAAGCCATGGTTCTGGCTGAAAGAGAATTTCCCTGAAACAGGAATTAAAGTTGATAGACAAGAGACTGTCTTCTAAGTGTTTTCCCCTTGTGGGAACACAGCCTCGTGGATATTGTGGGCTTCACTGCTGCCCTTCAGAAGATGGCTGCAAACAGCTATATCCTAGTTTTGCATGGCTATGAATTATGGAGTAAATTATTCCAGGTGCTGTTTAGGTCCATAGAACAGCCCAAAATTGGGATGGTGCAAAGGCATCTTGAAGTCTTCATGAGTTCTGTGCTGTAGTTCTGAGATACCAGGCAGATTCTGAATCTAGAGCCGAATATAGGTTGATAGCTCTAAATTCTAATGGAAGTGTGTATTCTGTGTGCCATAAATTAGAGTAAATAAATCATTAGAGATGGCTTGTGTGAGTGAATCATGTAGGATTTTCCTGTAAGAGGAAAATTAAATCACCAGTAGAGAAAATGAAATCAATGGAGTTGAAGAGTAGTAAACAACAAAATATTAACAAGATTTACTATATACAGAATGAGATCTTGAAATAGATGCTCTGTTGCAGAAAGCTTTATACAACTGGTTTGCTGTTCACATTTTAGAGGTGATGATGAAGTCAAATGAAAAAAGCAATTATATATCCAATGCAGTTTAAGAGCAGTTCTTTATTGCTGTGAATTTTTTTTGGCTTCTAGCACTTGAAGGGCCCTTGAAAGTTACAGGGAATTATTTAAATGTTCACTACTTCTGGTGCTCTTGCTATGAAATACATGTCCCTTAGTCACTTGAGGGACACAGAGAGAGTTTTCTCTTCTTTGATGCAGTAGGCTTGCTTTAGGGCTAAAAACATGCCTCACAAAACAAACTTTTATATTTAATTTTTAATGACATACAGCTGCTAGAGGCAGGGAGTACTTTTTTATTTAACTACCACAATCCTGCCCAGCAAAAATAATTTTTGGTTAGCACAAGACACTTTTATTATGGATTTTTTTGTTTTAGTAACTTCAAGTTGAATATTAATGTAACTGAAATAAATTAGAAGGAAATGTTTACTGTATTTTTGTCCATGTACTTCTGGATTTTCAGTAATCTTGTAAATAGTCAGTTTCACTGTTTCTCTTTACAGTCAGTCAGTTTCCCCATTACCTCGAAGAGTCATTCACAAGGCAGCAAAGTAGAGAAAAATTGCAAGAATTGCCAGTGGGTCTCATGTGAAGAAGGTTTTTAACTGCAGCTAATTTTAACTGTTTTTTAAATGACACTATTTCAAGCACCAGATTTTTTTTTATCCAAGAGCCTGTAAAAGATAAAATTTCATATCTTTCCTAACTTTTAAAAGGTTGAAGTGAGTTAACAAGATATTTTAAGATGTATTAATACAGTTGCTACTATCAAATCTGTAAAAGAAATAAGTATATATATGGCAGTCAAACATACTCCACCAATAATAGCTAACCGTAAGTGTACCTTGAATCTTCATATTTATAGTTTTCCTTGTGTCTCAATGTTTTCAATTTATTGGCAAACAGAGGAAGAAACAACGAAATCCCAATCTGTTCTGTTCATTTAAAACCAACACTATCTTACAGATAACTCTAAGGGTGGCATTTCTAATGAGGTTCGTTAAAATAAAGTGGCATTTGTGCAGTAATGAAATGAAACCTGAGGCTCCACTTGTCAGTGCCTTTGATCTAAGCTGTGGGTGGCAAGGGGTTTACTTGTAAATGAAATGGAAGACACACTTGCTGACTGATATTCTCTGTAATATGATCCAGAGGGGATTTGATCTAACGGCTTCTTGGTAGGTGGGAAAATGTGTGAGTAGATATATTTCATTCAAAGTTGTGTATAAGATCTTGTTGTCCTGTGTTGCACATAGTGGGTCTAATAGCTACATATAGCATAACTAATTAGACAGGTCATGTTGAGGAGTTTATTTCAGAGAGAAGTAAGGGGAGATAGTTTGGGTGGGAAGCTGCATGTGTCTTGGAGTTCTTTTATTAATTGTGGAGCTTTGTGTTAAGCTCTCATTGCAAGCTTCTGACTGGACTAAAGCTGTTTACCATAAATTGTTTTTCTGTCTCTTAAAGTGAACATTTGAAACCAAAATATACTCCTATAGCCAGTGAAGTTGTAATGAAGTGCCCTTTCTCTGAATCAGGTTTCTTTCAGATCCCATCCCAATCAGTATTCTTCCCTGGTCACTGTAACCACTGCTATAAACACGGTACCATAGATTAGTTTTTTTCAAACTTAGGGTCAGGACCCAGTACTTGGTGGCAGGCTCTCGGGCACTGGGTCGTGGCGCCCCCTGCTGCTGCTACCAAAAGACTGGGATGCATTTCTTAAAGATGTAATTGTTGGGCCATGGGCATTAATGATTTTTTTCAACTGGGTCCCAGGGGAAAAAAATTTGAAAACCGCTGCATAGATAAAACTCACGGCTTTTTGCTCATCATTCTTTCTTGGCATATGCTTTTCTGTTCTTCATACAAATATGTTTATTATTAATTCTTTTTTGTTAGTTATTAAAGAATTTTTGCAAGCTGGTTGATATTGGTCTTGAACTGAAAATGACTCATTCTGGTTTCCCTTAGTAGGTCATTTCCCAATCCCTGCCTCCCCGCCACACCCACCGCAAAGCACCTGACTGCCACTTGTGGGCTTCATCCTTAGCTGCATTGTGTTTGGTGAGAGTAACTGTCCAGGCAAGTAATAGAGGCTATGTCTACACCTAGGTGGTTAAATAGATTAAACTTAAATCGATTTAACCAAAGAGAAATAAAACTTGTTAAATGTTAAATCGATTTCTGTTAAATCAATTTAACAGGTCCACACACAAAAAAAACCCCAAAAACCAAATTGAACTAGCATGTCTGTACACAGGACTTGCTAGTTTAATTTGGGAAAGGGGCACCCTGGGAGGTATGGCCGTGTTGCCACCCAGTCCCCTGCCTGGATCTCACCTGGAGAGCCAGGCAGGGAAAAAAGGCCCCCAGGTCTAAAGCATGGTCAGTGGTTGGGAAATGGTCTGCTATAGGCTATATAAGCTGGAATCACCACTTCAGCACAAGATAAAGTGAATTCTAATGGCTTAATATGGAAATTGACAAGCAAAGAAGTCACTTTGGTTAGATGTTGATCCAAAGGAAGTGTTAGTTTCCCAGTATGTCTCCTCACTACAGTTATTGGTAGCTAGGATTAACTCTGTAGGGCCCCAATATTTGGTGGTAATTTATCAAATGGAAGGCAAATACCCTTGATGGAGGTAGAAACCTATCAAACTCCTTGCAGTGTTTCCATCTTCCTACCAAATCATGTTAGTCTTAGCTGGGTTAAGGTTGATCTATCTGTTTTTCATCCAGGTGTTTCTCTCTAACAGGCACTTGACACATCTTTGTGATGATATTGGTGGCATGTGTTTAAGATGTACAACAGATTGGTATGGATGGTTACAGAGGGTGTCTATCACATCACATGTGAATATTGAAAATAAGAGGAAAGAAGTATTGATCTTTACATGATGCTGCATCTAAGTGTTGTAGGGTATAAGGAACAGGGGTTAAAGTATAATCTGGTGGGCCCTGGACCCCTACTAAATTGGCAGCCCCCCCCTTGTGCCACTGTGGACCCCCCTTGTGCCGGTCCAGCCCCCCTCATACACCCCAGCTACTGCTCCCAAACACCTGGCCCCATCCCAGCTACTGCTCCCCACACTCTTACCCTCCACCCCAGCTACTGACCCCAACACACCTATCCTGAACCCCAGCTACTGCCCCTGGCCCCCATCTCATCGCTGGTCCCCCCCCCACCATGTGGCACAGTCTTCCCCCGCTCCACTGGGCTGACCCCCTCCCCTGTGCCCTTTCCCTGCTGGGCTGGCTCGCCTGTCCCTGAACCAGGGATTTCCCTAACACCCCCCAACCCCTCTTCACTCTTCTGAATTTCCCAACACCCTCCCAGTTGTCAGCTAGTAACAATGTTATACCAAGTTAGTGAGCACCTCCTAAACCCCCCAGTTTCAAGTCCTGGGCTGAACACTGCACCAACCCCGCTCTGGGCTCCCTTACCTGGCCACCGTGTCACTGGAGCAGCCCCCGGCCCACTCTGGCCTGAGCCTGTTCTCACTGAGCATGCTCAGAGGCTCTGAGCATGCTCAGAAAGAACAAGCTGAGGCTAGAGCCTCAGCCCAGGCCCTCCCAGAACATGGTGGAATGGCATTCTGGGGCCTGCTATTTTTAGGAGCTCAGAGTCAGGGCCCCTAAAATTAGAAAATGGAGTTGGAACGCTGTGTTCTGGGGCCCGCTTTTTTTAAGTGGTGGGCACCGGACTGCAGCCTTCTAGCTTTATTTTCTATTTTTAGGGGCCCCAGAACACTGAGCCTGTAAAAATAGTGGGCCCAGGAATGGCATTCTGCCATGTTCCGGCCTACTTTAACCCCTGATATGGAACTGTTTGTCGCAGTATTATTGCTTGTTTTTCAGAGGAATGATTGACGCCTTTGGAATGCTATTAGTCTGCTCCTCTTAAACCTTGTAAGTGAGTTGTTGGGACCTTGTAATCAATGTATCAATGCTCAAGAGAAGTAGGAGATTCATATATGCAATGAGATTAGGTCTCAGTTCATAACCAGTGAGGGTAGCAGCTAATGCACATGGTTGCACTATGCAGGCTGATTGGTCTCAAAACCATTGGCATTTCAGGATCTCTGTCTTCCTCCTGCAGCATTCTAGTGGTTCATTGACCTAAAGCCTCAAAGGCGGAACTGTTCTAGGTGAGCCATGGTATTAGTAAAGTGGCTTTTTCTCCATATTTCCACTGTTCACCATTGAAAGTTATAAAGAATAGATGGAAATTGGGAAGTACAACTTATGTAACCATGCCGTACTCCAATTATGAGACAGGACCATATGCAGGTTAGGAAGGGGAGAAACTATAGTTCTGCTAGGCAATACAGTGACCATACTTGGAACTTCTTTCCCCTTGTTTACATGTTTGGAAGATTGTGTGTGTCTGTGCCTGACTATATGAGAATCTCAAAATTCCAGTTCACGGATTCGTAGAGTTTAAGGCCAGAAGGGATCACAAATAGTAGTATTCTGATTATTTTTAAATACTAAACTTTTCTTAAGAATTTTCCCTTGGTAAGGGTAGATGTCAATAGATTTACGCCTGGATCAGTAGAGTTTTGTAACTATTTTAAAAGTCTGAAACCTTGGTGAACATTCTACACTATTGAGATAAATATAATTAAATTAAAATGCTTCCCCACTGACTATAGATACTTTTAACCATAGTTATGGCAAATGTTTTTTGTCTACTGATTAATTACTGAGTTCTTCTTCAGATCTTCATTGTGCAACATGATAGGTGAAAGTAGTCTGGAAGATTAGTGTAAAATAAAAGGGATTACATTAAAGTGGGTGACAAGGGAAACTTCTGGGTAGTCTAGGCCCTTTTGGTTCATGAAATACAAATAAGTCAAGTTGCAGGGCTATAAAATTGAATGTGAACTGAAATGTTTTAAAAAATAAAGTTTCCAATGAAATATATATAATTTTAAAATTTTGTTGAAACTTCACCCTGATGTGTTGCAGCAATATATTAATATAGTATATTCCAACCATCTGCAAGCACACCTCTCCATCAAAATAATGCAACCAGTCATGCCCTTACAATTCCATCCTCTTTTGCTAAGGGCCAGTCTGTTTAATTTTAATAGCTTCTTTTCCCAAAGCTATTCCTTCGTGAACTCTCCCGTTTCAGAAACACTGGTGCAGATCTTCATAGTATGACAGTTCTTATCCCTTTTTCAGAGATTCATAGATTCCAAGAACAGGAGGAGGGACCATTATAATCATGTAGTTTGACCCCTCATATAACAGGTCAGAAAACTTTCTCAAAATAATTCCTAGAGCAGATCTTTCCATAGAAAAATCTAACCTTGATTTAAAAATGGCCAGAGAATCCACCATGAGCTTTGGTAACTTATTCCAGTGGCTAATTGCTCTCATTGCTAAAAATGTATGTCTAATTTGCAGTGTGAATTGTCTGAACTTAACTTCCAGCCATTAGATTTTCTTGCATCTTTCTTTGCTAGATTGAAGAGCTTATATCAAATATTTGTTCCCCTTGAAGGTGTTTATAGACTTTGATGAAATAACCTGTTAACCTTCTCTGTTAAACTAGATAGATTTTGCTCCTTGAAACTGTCAGTGTGAGGCATGTTTTCCAATCCTTTAATCATTCTCATGGCACTTCTCTGAATGTTCTCCCATTTTTCAAAATCCTAGTTGAATCATGGTCACCAGAACTGGGTGCAAGGATCACATTAGCCCTTTTGGCCACGGTGTCACACTGGGAGTTCATGTTATATGCTTTGACAGGCAGTGACACAGTTAATGATATTTACATGTAAAATATCATCGTTGGAGTTTGACTTAGTACACAGTGAAATGAACTCATTTCACATCCCAGTTACTATTTCAGGGTTTCTGAAAACTTATGTATTGCACTCTTCACATTTTTGAAGATTTTAATTACAGTAATTGGAAATCTATTATTTTTAAATTAAAAAAACAACCTAGAGGTGTTCCACCCTCCACCCCCTGTCAGCCCCAGCTAGTCTTGTATGTATTGATGTGCTATGCACATTGAGAAATAATACACTAGAGTGTGAGAAATAGATATGGAATTAATTCTGAAAAAGAATGGAACTGTGTATCTTAGTTTATGGTAGTATCTAGGGTGGGTCAGTCAACTTCCAGGAAGGGCTGGCAATATAATGAAAGAAATGACAACACAAGCTGGAGAAATGGGAGCAAATGCTACGGTTTACTTATGCAAACCAGTTAGGCTATGTCTACACTAGCGAATTAGTACAGATTAAGGAGGCTTAATACAGACTAATTAGCTCCCTGTCTACATTAGGCTTTGCCTAGTTCCAACTAAAAAAAGTGTGGCTAGTTCAAACTAAAAAGTTAGTTTGAACTAAAAAATGTGGTTAGTTTGAACTAACTTCAAACTGCTTAGTTCAGACTAAGCAAGTACGAACTAAGCTTTTAGATGTAGACATAGCTTTAGATGCAATGCAGGCAGATATTGAGTCTTATAAGGGGGATTTGAACGGACTCATCTAGTTCAAGTTCCAAAGGGGCAGCTGTGTTAGTCCAGTTCAGCAAAACAAGCAAGGACTCTTGAGGCACTTTAAGACTAACAAATGTATTTAGCTCAGGATTTTCTCCCATCAAAGCTTATGTGATAAATAAATTTGTTAGTCTTTAAGTGCCACAGGACTCCTTGCTCATCTAGTTCAGTGGTTCTCAACCTCTTCCTGATTACTGTACCCCTTCCAGGAATCTGACTTGCATACTCCAAGTTTTATCTCACTTAAAAACTACTTGCTTACTAAATCAGACTTTAAAAATACAAATGTTTCACAGAACCTTTTACTGAAAAATAAATCATTTTGAATATAAATATTGTACTTACATTTCCGCGTATAGTTTATAGAGTGGTACAAATAAGTCATTGTCTATATGAAATTTTAGCTTGTACTCACTTCACTAATGTTTTTTATGTAGTTGGGTGTAAAATTAGGCAGATAGCTAGATGAGATATATCTCTGGAAGACCTCTGTGTAGCTGGTCAAGACCCATTCGTTTAGTTTCACCTTTTGAGATAGTTTAAATGGAAATATTAAATCCCTACAATAAATTCTGAAAAATAAAATAATTAAAATAACTTAGTTTTAATAATCTGAGCAATTGTTAACACACGTAAGGGCTTTGGATCTGATTTGGTTTGTCTTTAAATTGGTGATAAAATCTTCGGTGGGAGGAGAGGCAAGCCCTAGTTTTGAGATGTTGGGTGAAACTATCAAAAGTGCTTCTGTCTCCTTGACAATCAAAGGGATTTACCACTCAGTATGTCCATCTTTGGAAAATGGGAGTTAGGTTACTAAATTACTTAGATACTTGTGGAAATTTTATCCTTTATCCAGATAGTGTCCTTCTAAATGATTCTTGTCCCTTCTTTATTTGGTATTTTAGGATAATGGTGATTTTTATATAGCTAGGCTTCTGGCTATTATACCTCCCCTTGGTTAATTCAGCATCTGATCTAGGGCAATATTCCTGTGTGAAGCAATTCCAATTTGCAATCTGTAATAGAATATTGTCTTAAATATCTCAATGTTTGATAACAATAATAAGTTTTATTAATGAATTAGGATCATGTTTATTAGTAAAGATACTTGGTATAGCATATACAGTATAACCAAAAGAAAAATATGCATTATTATGAAGTTTAAGATTTGGATGTTCAACATTATAAAATTTGAAAAGTTTATTTTATATACAATAAACTTATGGTATACACAGTCTGCTACTGTAACTACTGATTATTAGATCCTATAATCTAAGAGATTTTACTCCATGGTGCAAGCCTTAACCATAGCATTTTTTCCAGCATATGTGCCATACATGGCAATCCAGTTTTTTTAAGGAATAAACAAAATTAATCAAATACTCCAAATTAAATCTGAAAATAAAACTTACAGAGAGAATGATCCTATGACTAAACTGCTTTTGTGATCTTCGGCTAATAATTTAATATCACTTCCTTAGTTTCCCCCTCTGCAGAGCATGGAAAATAGCTTCCTATTGCATCAGTATGGGATACCTCTTAATTCATTAATGTTATAAACTATTTTGAGATCCTTGAAGGAAGGAGCTAGAGAAATATGAAGCATTATTATAATTTTACTTCCATTATACTAAAATACATGACTTTGAAATATCTTGGTTACTTGATATTGCTTTATTTGTCACTTCAGTTTTGGCAGAGTTAAAAATGTCTCTTTAAAAATCCTAATATAGCTCAAGGAAATAGTGGCCATCACTGCCATTTTGGTCAGCAGGCTAAATTTCTTCCTTGGGAGACATCCCAAAAACAGATGTCCCAGTTAAGGCCTTGATTTAAGAATGCATTTAATGTTTGCCTTAAGTGATGGCTTAAAATTACCCTCATCACTAGGGCAATTTAGGACATACCCAAGATCCATTCAAGTTAATTGGAGGTTGGGGTCTCACTGGATTATACTGTGAAACAAAGTTTCAAATAATAGAAATCTTCATCTTTCATAAGAAAGAACATAAAGGGCCTGTTGAAGCCTATGAGAGTTTGCCAGTGGCTTTCATAGCTATAGGATCACTCCCACTATGATCCTCAGTAGAGATATCAGGAGTCACTTACATCACTAACTACATTCCTCCTTCTGGGAATTAAATGTTATTCTCTGTGAGCCCCATGATAGGTCAGACAGATATTTTGCTTCAAAGTACAGTCTTTTATTCTTATTTTTTTCTTCTGTTGCTAAACACGTATTGTCAATGTATTTTGCAGGAATTATTGACAGCACGCAGGTGGACCAAAGGCAGGTTGTTGCAGTGACCGGTGATGGAACCAATGATGGGCCAGCACTTAAAAAAGCTGATGTTGGCTTTGCAATGGTATAACCCTGAACTTAGTCATTTGTCATTTTATTTGCTTAAAGAGAATTTCTCTGTTTATATAATACACAGTTCAATGATTGTTCATTTAGTGAAATAAGAAGCATGTGGAGAACTTTCATCCTTCTGGAAATGTCTGTAATCAGTACAGTAGGGTTTTTCATGCAGTTCAAGAATCCACTTTTACATATTGTGATGAACAGAGGAGGAGTTTTGCTTGGTTTGATTTTTGCAAGAATCTTATCAAAATTAATATTGAAAATATGCAGAATCCTGATGCCAATAGAATAATGGGTCTCAACCTCCAGTTACAGCCCAGTCAGCACACAGTGATGGCCTATGTGACATCCTCAGGCCATAAAGAGCGAATGGACCATAATAAGCTGAAACCACTGCAGCAGAGGAAAGTGTATTCAGTGTTCTGACAGATAGCAAAATGGAGCAGAAAGAATACTCTCCTGTTTAATAGGACATTATTTTGACATGGTAAAATCCACCTCCAAATACAATTTACTAGCCCCCTAACATTTTGTGGCACTACTTCAAAAGTATCTGAAAATGTAAGAAATTGACAGTGAAATAGATGCTGCATGTAAGTTGAACTGTGCAATTCCAGTATGTTCTGGCAATTCTGTATGTGCAGGTTTTTTTTAAAAAAACAACCCAACCAAAAACCAGCAGAACTTCAGCAATCCATTAGTCTTGGCTCCCTATTTAGCAATGAGCTTGCTATGATAAAACACTCAGACAGCTCATCACAAGGTATCCCCTGGCTCTCTATTGATGCATATCTCCAAATCAATTGTGCAATATGCCCAAGATTCAGCATATACTCACCAATTACTATTATTTCATTCTATGGTCAATGTATAAATGTGCTGTAGGGGGAGCTATCCCAAGACCTGTTCTCATACTTACTTTTTCTTTCCCATGTCTCATTTTTATCATCATTCCTGCATTTTTTCCAGGGTATTGCTGGTACTGATGTTGCAAAGGAAGCCTCAGACATTATCTTGACGGATGATAATTTCAGCAGCATTGTGAAGGCTGTAATGTGGGGCCGTAACGTCTATGATAGTATCTCCAAGTTCCTACAGTTCCAACTTACTGTTAATGTGGTGGCTGTAATTGTTGCTTTCACTGGAGCATGTATTACCCAGGTAAGCTGAGTGGCAGAGATGACATGAATCACAGGTACTGACAGCCTGATAGTTCGGGGGACCAAATGTCCAAGTAATCAAATTTCAACAGATACTTTCCACTGGCTGCTATTGTATTCTGAATTCCTAAAGTATTGTTAGAAAGCAGCTTTGCTGGTAAAAAAGTTCAAGAATAATTAGTTATAGGTCAGAGGTGCATTGGGAATCATTCATGTTATCTGTCATGAAGATATTCCCAGAAGTGTTACTTTTGATAAAGTGGACTGCAATTGTTGGTGCCTTCAAGATGGCAGCACTGTCATTTAAAAATAGTCTTTATAGGGAAACTTGCAACTAAATATGACAAATTCATTTTTGGAGCTTTAGAATGAGTTTTCTGAACGGAAAACAAGAAACTTTGTATACAGAAATGTCTTTCTAACTAAATTCTTCACCAAAATAGTCCACTGTAATTGCTGATATTGCTGGTCTCATTTATACCTTATTTTAGAAGCCTTGTCAAACCTTTACCCACTATAAGAAATGGGCAAAAATCAAAAGCTGTGTGCCATTCAGCAAGGCATTTATCGCTTGCTTAAATACTCTCCCTAACTTTTCTACTTGCCCTTTAAAAGGAATAAGGCATTTAAAATGTTTATTTTTTCTGTGCCCCTCTTCACATGCACAGCAGAGATCTACGTTTTCTTATGTGCATTAATGGTTGTGTTGGAAGATCTCTAGGGATAAAGCAGGTTTCAGAGTCTGGGCTGCAACTCATATGGGAGTGCCTATGCTCTCTTTTTACCGTGTAATGTGAGCCTGAGTCAGTTGACCCTGGCTTTCTGGCTCACTGCTACGTGGACATACCCTAAGATGCAGCACTAAGCATAACGTGTGCAAGGTTATGTATGTTCCTATCTCAAACCTAAATAGAAGACAAGGGCAAACTAAACGAACAAGACTGCAGCATCACTACTTTTTCATAAAATATACCTAGTTTTAATTGTCTCATTTTGTTAGGCAAGGGCTGTGGGAGTGTGTATAACTAATGGAGTTGTGAGGGTTTCCTTCCTCCAATGTTAAAAAGTCAAGGACTTTGTTGTTAGCATTTTCGCTGCATCCCTAAAATAACATTCTTCAGGGGAGAGAGATATATCCTGCAGATGGGTGCTGTTACAAACTCCTAAGATGGACAGAAGAAACGTACACCTATGAGAACACAACAGCTCCTCTTACTATCCATTAAACAAATGTACAGATCTGTCACTGCAGGTAAATTCCATCTCTGACACACACACCTCTGAGCAAAACAATCTGTAAATAATTAACTGGGATTCAGGAGTATGCTTACACTGCAGTCATGGAATCCCTATGTAAAACTTGAGCTCTGGTGTCTCTATTAAGCTGAAAGGTTGAACACCTTCCAACTGACTCTTCTAAATTGTCAGGCATCAGTCATACTTGGCAAGGTGTGGAAAGGTCTCAAGTAGTCCCCAATGGCCCTGGGAGGCTTCTTCACAGGGACTAGCTGTTATGCAAAGAGCACCCAGGATCTTTTCAGGGCGGAAAAGGCAATGTGCCACATTTATTATAAGACACAGAATTAATTCCTATCTTAGTACTACACACACACGCATACACACGTGCACCCAAACACACCAGTAGACGTCCTGTACTTGATAGTTACCAGTCCCGGTTGTAGCTTGAGACCGCAGCTTGGGTTCGCTGCTGGAGTTCATGGCTCGTGGCAGCTACCTGGCCAGTGAAGCTGGGCATGAGGGGGGAGCAGGGTCTTTGTCGGGCATGCACTGATGCTCCTTTCTTCCAGGTCTTGTGCAGAACAGTTCCCCAAAGCCTTGTGATCTCACCCAGTCTTTTATACAGTTTTGGCTTCAATGGAAGTCTATGAGTACTGGTGGGTCACGTCGCTTCTGTACCGCTACTGATTGCTGGACAATAAGAGGCGTGACAAAAAGTCCATGAGTGCTGGTGAGTCACACTGCTCCTGTTAGCAGATGTGACTGTCAGCTTGTTTTTGATGGCTTGGTTAAGTTTTAGTTGTTTTGTTTCTGGGGTGGATCCTTTTCCCACTCTTCAGCCGTTGGATGGACTTGATGCCTCGTCAGGATCAACTGGCAGTTTGGAACTGGTTCACACATACATGCATACACCCTCCATCCACACCTTGTTTTTATCAGCTAAGAGTTTGGTACAAGATGGAGTACAAGGATCAATATGGAATTTCATTTACAATATGGAGTATAGAATGCTACAGACATTGGGGGAAAGGTAGTGGTATAACCAGAGCCTAAAGATAAATAGGGACAAATTCACATGACTGTATAGGCTGGGGCTGCATGGCTCAGGGGAAAGTGCTGTCCCCTACAGCCAAGTAAACCCTAAAGGGCAGCAGTTTGAGTCCAAGGCTCTCCCCAAAAGCTGCAACCATTCTAGGAGAAAATACTTATTGCAACCCACTAAAACTAAATGGAGATTGACAAGACTAATGTGACAAATTTGTAAATACTAAGATAAGACCATCAATGTGAAGCAATTAACATGAAACAAAGATTGGGAGGGCTAATATACAAATATTGGGGTACTATTACAAATGGGAAGTAATTAATTAGGACTTAATAGGAATTGACTGAGGCAACATTACCAGTAAGAAACACTGTTACAACCAGATTTACAATATATGAAGATTGACAGAAAATAAGAAACAATCAATGAAGGCTCATGAAGATCAAGGCAAAACTGGAGTGAAGTTACACATCAGTGAAAGTTGTACAAGAGTGAATTAGAACCATAAACCAATAAACTCAATAAAGTTATGAGTGAGCCCAATGAATTTATGAATGGATCCAGAAGGCTATAGATAACAATTACCACTATATCCCCACATAGCCACAGCTGTTTTTATTTAGCCTCTCTGGGCATGAAGACTGTGTACGCTTAGGGGCATGGGCAATACTAGATTCATTGGAGGAAGCAGGAGTGGCCCTACAGAAGCCAGTGGAAATGACCTTACCCAGGTGACATTCCTGTTGTATCCTGTCAAAGGAAAACATGGTAGCAACAGTCCCTTTGCTCTCTTGTTAGTACAAGGCTGTTAATTGCGGGGGTAACACCCTATTGATCCCTGTTTTGGCTATGCCTTACAGTAACAATTGAGCCTACAGTCAGGAGGGAGGACAAGGAATATTGTGGATGAGAAGGAGGCAGAGGCTGGGTGACATTTCCTTTTACCATCAGGAATATTCAAAGTATATTGAGAGAATGTTTAGCCATCAGGGTTAATGGCTGGTAACTAAAATGATGAGGTAAATAAGTTCCAAAGGGGCATCAGTATTAGTCTAGTACAGCAAAACAAACAAGGAGTCCTGTGGGACTTTTAAAAACTAGCAAATGTATTTATTGCCTGAGGTTTCATGGGAGAAAATACCACTTCATCAGATGCTTTGAAGATGAGGAACTTACAGAGTGTGAGGAAATAAATGCAGGGAAGTGTAAGTCATAGGAGCAGGTCACACTGTAACAGCAAATCGTTGCAGTAATTTAGAGACAAATGCTGGGGAACAGCATTCAAACAGTGCTTGACTCTAAACTACTGCATTGATGTGCTGTAACAGACTGACCTGACCCCATGACTTACACTTCCCTGCATTTACTTTCCTCCCATTCTGTAAGTTCCCCATCTTGAAAGCATCTGATGAAGTGGGATTTTTGACCATGAAAGCTCATATGATAAATAAATTTGTTAGTCTTTAAAAGTGCCATAGGACTTCTTGTTTGCTTTGAGGTAAATAAGAATATTGTAGAAAATGAATTAGTACTGTGGTTGACTTTGAGGTGGCTGTTTCCTTTTAAATCTCTGTTTTCAATGATTGTCATTATTGGCTTCCCTCATCCCCCAATATTCTTGTAGAATTAGTTCCCTCATCCTTGGTCGCCAGCAATTTTTCAATTACTTTTTGAACCTGAAAGACAATGAAACCCACTTCTTAAACAATTTCATTCCCTGTTTTGCTTCGGTAATTCAAACATTACTGTATAGAAATTATACCAGACTCTACAAGTATATTATGAAGAATAGTTTTGCCTGTGCGACCTGTAGCTAGATCTTCCCTACTCCCTCATACCCATTTCCCACAGTCCCATGCTTTTGAATGTATAGTGTCTTAAAAAATAACCTTGTATCCCAAGGTTACATGTTTATCAGAATAAATCCCTGTGAAGTTTAGTTCCACAATAAAATAGCAAACCCAAAGAGAAATACCAAAAAAGATTTAAAATTAGAAATGGTTGCAAATATGCTACAGTTGATTTGTAGCTTGCCCATGCTTGAACTCCACCACCTGATTACTGACAATCTCTTGCAGCTCTTTTATTTCCATCTGAGTCAACAAGGAACTTGCCTTAAGATGCTACATTATTATGTTAGACATTCAGACTCAAAAGTCTTACTCTGTGAAGGACATTATGTGTGTTTGCCTCTTATAAGCATTACTAAAAATTACATACTGTACCCTCTGGTTGTTATCAAAATAGCTGTGACACAGAATGCATGGCCTTACTGAAAAGTCTTACATACAGTAGCCAGGTTGCACGTTTACCAGTTCAAAAACAGGAAAACTTTACAGTGGTCTTTAAGTATTAATCTGAAGTATTTAAATCCTTATGAACAAGTAAAAAAAGCTATGAGCCATTGTTTCCAAAGCAAACATAGCTTTCACTGACCTTGACAAAGACTCCAATATACAGCAAACGTTTCCTACATATTTCACTCTGTTTTTACACATATAGAGCATAATTTTATTCTTAGGCTAGCATTTGGGTTAATGCTAACAAGTTACTTTCGTGATATTTCATCTGATCTAGAGTGAGAAAACTGCTAATTAGATATTGGTAATGTTTTTGCACTATCGTTCTCTCCCATAAAACTCCCTGCAATTCAGCCCTTCCACACAAGATTACAAATGTTGATTTTTGAGTATGAAAGATTTTATTTCTAATTTAAATCATGGCCTTTGGCATTTCTGTTTAAAGAAAACACAGAGATGATAAAATCCCCAATTTTATTAATTTTCTATCATTTCCTGTGTAGCCTCGAGCCATATGGCTTTGGAGTTATCAAGTCCAATAAATTACCCATAGACCCTGATCCACCAAGTGCATCTGCACAGGTGGTAGATGCCATCCCCATGGAATCCCAGTGGAGTCAATGGGACTACAAATTGATATAAAGATCCAGCTGCAGGATAGTAGCCATAGACAGCAGGTAAACAAGACCTTAAAAAAGCAGTTAGATGCTGCAGGAGATGATGCATTTTATTGAATACTGAACAAATGTCTTGGTAAGTCATAAAGGAAAACTCTAATGCTGAAAGTGTCTTGCAAATAATGCAAAATGGAGGTTCTGACCACTTGCAATCATTATGAGTGTTCATGATGTTTTTGTAAGTGCAACAGCTGTGGCAGTGGTGTCCCAGCAAATCCCGCTTCAGGTGATTCTTGTCTAATTCTATGCTCTTTATTTTTCAGATACAGATTTTTTAACTATTTCTCCTAAACAGTGCTGCTAGAGAATGTTGCTGATGGAGAGAATCTACTGTAGTTCTACTCTGTTGGTGGCTTAATTCTACCCCTGGATGACACAATCCCCATTATGTACCTTGAGAGACAGATTGTAGCTCCTAGCCTCCCAACATGCTGCAGTGTTGTGTAGTGGCAGTAAAGAAGTGGTAGTGGACCAGTATAGGAGCTCAACAGGGCCAATATCATTGACCCTACATCATCACCTCTCCTGGACCCAGTGCAGGGGGCACGCTGAGGTGACAGAACACATTCATGCCACTAAGTTCCCTGGGACTGGGCTGCAGTGCTGCACATAGGCAACCCTGGGAAACAACTGTAAGGCGGAGCATCGCTGGGAGTGATCTAATTTATGCTGGTTTCTGCCTCACCCGTGCAGAAAATCAGAACCCAGATCATGCAAAAATGGCTGAAAACTGTCTTTGCTCTCCTTTACTTTCCGTGCTGGGCCTTCCTCTCACACCTCACTTCTTCAAATTAACCTAGTTCAAGTATTCCTAGCGTCATTCACTTTGCACTGACCAGCCTACATTTGAAGTATGCTTTGGGTCGGGATACGTCATGGCTGATTTCCTACACATCTTCCTTTCTGTGCAGTGATCATCCAGATCTAGTTTGTTACACTGATGGTAAATTAAAACTAAAGCTACTGATTTCAGTAGATAAATGAGGTCCAGCGTCTCATGTTCTCATCTCATTCTCTGGTCACCAGGTGCAGAGGCCATGGCTCATTCAGTATACAGCTTGTTCAGTGAGTAAGAGATTCTTGTGGGCCCTACCTAAAATACTGTGAACTATTGTGTGGGCCCTACCTAAAACACTGTGAGCTATTATGCACTGAATGAGATTGGACTCCATACTGTCGATTATCCCATGGAATTCCACACATACCTTTCAAGACCAAGGATTCAACTAAGCTTGCTTACCTAGATGCAAACAGTGGGAAGAAAACACTGGGACATTATTTCTTTTAATCATTTAAAAGAAATTCTGTGGATGCATAAAAATAAATCTTGAAATGCATATACCTCAGGCAATTCAAATCAGTATTTTATTAGAGTATTATAATGCAATTGCCTAAGCTAGGTGCATCTCTTTGCCAAATTAAAGTTTCTACCTCAAAAGTTGAGGCTTTCTAGCTCTTCATAAAAGGTTACATTTTTTAAAAATGAGCAAAGTATATTTTAAACACTGTATACTGAAAAAACAATGTTTTTCTTGAACTTTGAAAAAATCGTATTTTGTCAATCTTGATCTTAAAAATCTCAGCTGTGAGAAGGCTACGAATTTGGAAAAAATTAAAAGCAGTTTAAAAAGAACTTTAGAAATGAAACACTGCCTAAACTACAGCTGTCATTATCTGCTTTGGTTCATCTGTAGTGAGAATAAAAGATTCTTCAGACTCATGTATTTTACTTATTGCCGATACACTCTAACATTGTAGACAGCAACATTTGACATATCTTAACAGTTTAGGAGTTTTTTGTACTTTCAACTGATGATAATGCACAGTAAATAGAATTAGGCAGTACTTATCACCTGAAGGTTGAAATAACTATCAAAAAGTATACAAGAAGGATTTAAAGCAGTGGGCAGCATCTGTTAAACTAGTCTCTAATAGGAATAGCACCAGAAATGTTTATACTTTGAGCATGTGTCAACATTTTTAAAAGTTTTGCAAAATAGCTTTTGTTCCATTAAAGAGACTCATGCAGGTGAGTGTGCACGTGTGCTGTAAGACTAGTGGGAGTTAAAAGGTAAGGATAAAAACACCTTTATATCCCCTTCCAGCATGTCATCTAACTCAGAAATAACAAGCTCTATAATTTGTGATGCTGTATATGTCACATTAGATTTGTGGTTTATTGCCAGCCTCTTGTGATTTGTACTTTAAGTGTTTTCCAAGATAAAGTGTAACATCGCTTGATACAAGGTACTTTTCTCTTTAAGCAAATAGTAACCTTCTCCAAGGTCAAGCAGAAAAAAAGTTGACAAATAAGTGGTGATCTCAGGTGGCTTGCAATGTGGTCTTCTTTCCTCTCCAAAGTCAATGGAGGTTACACGATAATGTGGTATTTTGAATCTCACTTACTAGATTAGAGTGTACTTTCGCCATTTAGTCTTGGCCGTTTAGTCAGTGGCCAGAAACTGTTAAAAGACTGTCATTGAACTGTTCTTCTGCTGTGTAACTAAATGAAAACTATAATGGAAGACTGAACTCCATCATTGATAGGTGTTTTGATTAGTTTCCACCAATTAATCAGAAATCAGATAGAGTTGCTGCAGAAATCTCATTGCACTGTTTGCCCAAACGAATTGGTGTTAATGTCTGGTTTTGGGCTTGAGTTTACGCTAAGGTTTTTACACTTGAGTAAGCTTCGCCGCACTGCAGATACCAGAGGCACCTTAGCAAATCAAGGTGACTAGCACCGTGAAGTGGCGAGAACATGGCTGCTGTTTGCACTTGTGTGATTTTTAGAGGATGGGGTAAAGAGAAAAACTGACTTGAACATTATTCACTGGAATAGCTGAGACCTTGGCTATGACCAACAAAACTGTTGGTTTATTACAAATAACGTTTCTTGATGGGGACGAACAGCTGAGGCACCAGCTTCCACAGTTATCTCCAAAAAGGAAATGCTTGTGCAGCACACTTGCTAGCCGAACAAAATATGAAACTCTGAGGCGGCCAAGTTTTCAGTTAAAAACCTGACGGGGTTCTCTCATTCTGTATATCTTGGGTTCCCTGGCACTAAGGATCTGTCAGCTAGGATGGCTGAAGCTTTAGCATACGGTCACCACTCCTCTTGATAAGCCCTATTAGTGCTGCCCATGGCCAGGAAGTGAAGAATTCTTTTAAGGTTCTCTGCTTCCTACCATACCCAACTGTTGCCATTGTGAAAGTAGATGTGGGTCCCCACGGAGAAGGCCAAACCTGAACCTGGTTCTTTAAATACAGTGCATAACCAAAGATTTTTTTAAATGCAAGTTTCTTTATTTGCGGGCAAATTAAATGGTTGTGTCCCTAGTGAGATCAAGACTATAATCTCAAGCAATCACAGATGCCAAAAAATTTAGAGTTTGTTTCCAAGTGCAGTTAGGATCCTTAAAAGAAATTGCTCCCTGATATTGAAACTGATATAAAAGCGGGAGAAGGCTTCATTAAAAATAAGTATTTACATCCCTCAAGAAGAATTCAGACCTCAAATAAGTTTTTATTGGCATTTATTTTGGTCTATTTATTATTCCTACACCCCTTGCCTCACCAATGCAACACAATAGAAAATACATGGTACATTACAAGCTTGTGGTCTTCAGACTTTCACACTGTTATCCCTTGTTATATATTAAATGTCAGAATGCTATCTCCTGTTACTTTTGAGAAATCTCCTACCCAACCCTGATATGGATAAAGTGCAGCTCTCTGTCTGAATCTGTTACCTACTTCAGTTTCACAGTAACAGCCCAAGAATTGGAATTATCCATAGGAATTGTAAGAAAAAATCTACCTCTTTGTTCCTTGCTGTGGATCTTAGAAGCTATCACAATAGTGCCATTACAACTGGTCCAGTGATGTACAACTACTGAGAAGGGACGATTAGCCAAACCACAGTCTACTTTGTGTTTCTGTTTATCATTTATTTTTCATCTGAAATCAGTCTTCAGGTTTTTTTGTTTCTTTGTAATGTGATCTAACATCCTTTGTGGTGTGACCTTAGGCTCTCTCTCTCTCTCAGATTAAATAAGCAAATAGCTCCTTCTAGTGGTTGCTTTTCTAGTTTGGAAAATAAATACCTAATCCTACTAAAATCTTTTAACACTTTGGTTTTAAAGCTGATGTTAGGGTTTCCAGTGAATATTTTTTGATGAAGAGCATGATCATTCTGCTTCATAGTTCCAAATGACTTTTCCTATGATTTAGTAGTCAAATCAATGTGTTTGTTCCCAACTTGCTTTCAATAGGATGCTGAGTACATGCTATTATAAAATGTGTTTTATTACTCATAACCCTAAACAAAATAAAAAAAATCTGAATTTATGAAAATCTCTCTAATTGAATTATTCTAAGATTTTGATATATTTCAGGCAATTAAAATTGTGTACTAGAGTAATTTATAGATGAAATTTAGATATAAATTCACATTAAACTTGTTTTTTTTAAATTAAGTTTTTACAGCATTTCTGTCCCACTCCATGAAAAACATTTTTGCTAGTCTTTACTTTTTAGTTACCCAAACCTGATTCTTCCAGAAAATTTTAAAACAATGTATAGGACAGCACACCAAGATATATTCCATAATCAGATTATTCAGATGTGAGTTAATGCTATGTTAAATAAGCAGTGTGGTTGCAAATACTGCTGGATGAAATGATTAGAGATAAATCTGATCATTCATCTTTGCTTAACTCCATACACTTTCTGCTGTTACTGCCTTGCAGTAGAACAACGAGACATTGAGTGTGAAAGGGAGAAATGGCTGAGACATATCATTTTAACAAAAGAAAGCAAAGACACACCTTACATTTTATTTTGTTTCCTAAGGACTCTCCATTGAAAGCTGTACAGATGCTGTGGGTCAATCTAATTATGGACACCTTTGCTTCTCTTGCTCTGGCCACCGAACCCCCTACAGAGTCTCTCCTGTTAAGGAAACCATATGGCAGAAACAAGCCTCTTATATCACGTACCATGATGAAGAACATTCTGGGCCATGCTGTTTACCAGCTCACTCTCATTTTTACGCTGCTCTTCGTTGGTAAGATAAACACCATATTTATGTTCTCTTGAGGTCTCTGCTACAACTTCCTGCTGCTTCATGCCCAAGTGACTTGATCTCTAGCTATGTGCCCCAAAATATACTGAAGGCAGTAGAGTATCAAATATTTGTATTAAGCCTCAGTCAGGTCGCACCTAAGACATGCATGAGGTGTTCATCCAGTGGGACCAAAAGATGCAACAGTCCCCACTGGAGGCTGATAAGGACATAGGGGAGTATTTGGCGACCTTTCATACCTACCTGGTCAGAGTGTGGGGCTTGCTTAATCAAGCTTTTTGGAAAGTTTAAAAAAAATGTGTTGGTTTGAAGACTTTGGCAAAGGTTTAGCACACGATGGGTGTTAACCAGACCAGTAAGTCTGTTCTGAAGCGAGCATTTCAAGCCTTATTCTCTTTGCTAGGAAACATAATGCTCAGTTTGTGTTGATTCAGAAATATATAGATTCAAGTTATTTTCGTATGAAAAGCCACCTCGACGTGAAATCTAGCAATACTGTTAGCATGTCATGGAAGAGTGCTGATCTTCTGGATAATCAATATAAACAAGCTAGTAATGACAATCAGTTTAGTCCAGACAATAGACCCCATTCTGGGATGTAATGCCTGTGGCTGTGGGAGGGGGGAAAATTGCCTAATTTATTATTTCAGCCCGCTACCTGTGGTCTTAAAGTAAATCAGCTTTTATTGATGATAAATGTTTTTCTCCTACAATAGGGTCATCAGGGAAATGAGATATAGAGGGAAAAGGATTGTTTCTCGTTACAAGGAATAGCAATGGAAGAATAACAGTCATTCTTTCTCTAGATACATTATTGCATTTGCTAAAGGGGCTGAGGATGATAATTAGAAGTTGGGTCTCAATGTACTGTATTCATGAAGATCTATCATAAAAACTGCCATGCTGGGTCAGACCAGTGGTCTGTCTAGCACAGTATCCTGGCTTCTGACAGTGGACAATGCCAGGTGCTTTGGAGGGAATGAACAGAACAGAACAATTATTGAGTTGCCCATCCCCCCAAATCAGTTTCAGCATCTGGCAGTCAGAGATTTGGGGGATATCCAGAGCATGGGGTTGCATCTCTGACCATGTTTGGCCGAGAGCGTTGATGGACCTATTCTCCACAAATGTATCTAATTCTTACATGCTCTTAAATGGCCATCTGTTGATGGCCTGAAGCGTACATTTTACAGGCTGTGTAATACCCTCCCTCATAAGTTGCTGTAAATGTACCTTCATGTGTGTATGTGCCTTAGTAGGCTGAGACTCCTGCCTGCAGCTTTGAGCCTATTTTGGATGCTCAGGGGACTGACAAGCCTATTAACAGGAAGGAAGGAGCCCATGACAAGCTGCTAAAATTCTGAGATACGGAAGATATCCCATATTTTACACATAATTTGCAGGAGGATTCTGGTGGCCCCTAGACAGCCTAATAAGCTTGTCAGCCTATCTAAATTGGGTATATGAGCTTTTATGGATCTGAAAATCAAACATTCTGTAGGCTTTGTAGGAGTTACAGGTAGCCCTCCACTGAGCTTCCCAAGTCTGAGAGATGGACCCCTCCTGAAGACCTACAGGAGAGAACTATTCTTGCCCTCCCAGTGAACCTGAGGAGGTTCCACAGTTTCCTTCATGTTTTCAGGAGGTTTATAGATAACCCCATTCCCTAAGAGCCTTAGGAAATGCAGCAGCTTCCCTTGGGAGCTTTAGGAAGCTCAGCTGTATTGAACATGGTAAAAAGAAAATTAACTTCTTTCCTTCTCAATAAGTTTCCTAGCAATCATGTTATGTTTTGAGGAATGCTTTGGTAAGGAAAATTCTCGACACTTTCTTATTGAACTCTTGGGAGTCATTTGGTGGGCTATATTGAGTTTCCTAAAGCCGGTAATTATAGGGAAGTTCCAGATCCATAAATTAACGGATCATATTACACTCTGATCAGTTGCTCCGTGCAAGAGTTCAGCAAATCAAGTTCTGTCTCTGTCCTCCTTTCCCATTTTTGCTATAAATTGGCAATAAATATGTTACAAATGTGTTTGGACTCTGATGGCCTCTATTTTTAGTGTCATAAATCTAGAAGCCATTGTCCTGTTCAGCTGAACGGCTGTTTCTTGGCCCCAGGTCTGCCCTACCAAATCTAAAACTGATACATTTCTAATGGTTTCATTTATGAGTGGACAATGGAAACTTGCGATCTACTGCTCCCATGGAATAGAAGTTGATAAGTTTGCAACTTGTTCTGGAATGAAGTAATGCAGTGAAATGGAATATCTGAAGATTAGTTATTGATGGTGATCTTGAGGAAATTTCAGATTTAAGGATAAATTCATTTGACTTTCATAGTGTTCAGTATTTGATTCAAAATCTTTGATATTGATGAAACACAGCCATGGAATTTGTGTTCGAGAGAACAGAGACTTTTAATTCATCACCCTGTGACAAGGTTTAAATGCTACATTTATGATGTCACAACTTTTTTTTTTTATTATTTCTAAAGATGATAGACCAAAGTTTTCTTTGGCTGCAAGCACATAATTCCCATTGGTTTTTTACTTGAGTTGCTCAAATATATGAAGGCAAAGTTCAGTTCTCCAATGACTCTTTTGGTAGAAAACTGGCTGTACTTCAGTTTTAAAAAGAGCTATAACTGGTTGTGAGTTGTAAGCTTCTCATTCAGAAATGAATATCTGTGAGTGCCCAGAACAATAATGTCTAAGTAAATGATGTTTGATATAAAGAAATGTTTGTCAAAGTTTGCTTCAGAGCAAAGGTCTCTCTCTACATGTATTTTACCTCTGTCTTTACTCGTATGTATTAATACTCTGACCTTATTCCAAAAGTCTCTCTTTATATATAGGCACACATATTCAGAATTGTGATATGGAGACTTCCAGTGAATAAGGAAAGTGGCTTTGTGAATGTAGATGAGTTTCCATGTATTGTGGACCTTTTAGAATTCCTGCTCATCCAGAGCATTTTATTGTCTTTTTACCATTGACAAATCATTCTTTGATCCACTCAGTTTTGTATTCTGTTTTCTAAAAGATGGTATGATTTCCTGTTGTGTGCTTAAAAAGTAGATTAACAGAGCCAACAAAAACAAATCATTTTAAAATGGGGGATGGTTGTGTTAGCTGCTGTTCTTTTTAGTTAATATCCTTGGCTATTAACCAGAAATGCATACTAGAAGGTAATATGCAGAGACTGTTGAAGGATGGTAGCTGCTAATTATTTTAGACATGGCCAATGCCTTGTTAGCAAGTCCACAGCTTGGAGTAAATCAGATGAAAGAAATGATTCTTTAGAGTAGTAACTATCTGATGGGAGAAGAACCACCACAGAAAATTATTTTAGCTGGTACACTGAGTCACTGAATTATAAGCAACATTATGAAGCTTCCCAGTGGGAATTCTGTATTTCTTTTGTTTGATGAGTTGGGAATTGTGCCTGTATCACAGTAACTGTGAAAGCTGAGCTGCTAAAAATAACAGGACACAGGAGGCAAGCACTGAAAGGGAGTAGAAACACAAAGAGAAAATCAAGGCTAAATATTTTGCAGCAGAAACAAACTTTTTTATTCTTTTTGTATTAAGGTGAGAAAATGTTTAAGATTGACAATGGTAGGAATGCACCGCTCCACTCTCCTCCTTCTGAGCATTATACCATTATCTTCAATACCTTCGTCATGATGCAGCTATTCAATGAAATCAACGCACGCAAAATCCATGGCGAGAGGAATGTTTTTGATGGCATTTTTAGAAACCCTATATTTTGCACTATTGTACTGGGTACATTTGCTGTACAGGTAATCACGCAAGAAATAACAGCTATTTATTAGAAATGCACTATCCACTCTCTTTTCTGTCTCTGTTCTTTGTAAAAGCAAATGCTTTGGTGGACAGAGTTCTTCCTTATCAAGCCAAATGCTCATCCATTTTGTACCTGATCTTTCTGCTTTTATTACAATACTAGAAAACTTAATATTTACAAACTGTAAAAGCAAGCTAAACAGAGTATAGCATGATATTCTTCACAACAGTGCTTATGGTTATGATTTCTAGTACTCACAATGAGTAACTGATTTGTTGAAACAAGTAGTTTTGTTATTTTCCCTTAAGATTATTAAGAACACTATGATTAACCAATGGTAGCATATAATGTTTTATGTTTATTTACTACTGTACTAAGTAGTAGGGATGAACAGGTTGGTCTGTAAATAATGGGTGGAAGCACTGATTCACTTCCTTCATTGAAGACTTTGTTTCATTCTCAAGTGTCAGGTAGAAATCCAGATATCCCAAGAGTATTCTTCATCAATAGCCCAGGATGAACTAGTTTTTGCTGTTGCTGAAGACATCTTTATAAATAATTTTTCTAAGATTAATTTTAAAAAAAAGTCTTCTCCTGAAATTCTCCTCCCCTGGTGTCATTCTTCTTATTGTTCAAGATCAGCCATTCCTGTTCTTTTTTTTTTTTTTTACCCATACCCTTGAGCGACAAAAGTTCTGCCAGGATAAGCATTAGTGTAGACAAGGTCTTAGGAGCTTAAATCCCTGTGGGAGTCTTGTCCAGAGATGGGCAAACCACGGCCCATGGACTGGATATAGCCTGCCTTCACTTGTCGTCTGGTTTGTCAGGTGATTTTTACATTATCTAGTACAGTCTGTTATACACTGAATTACAAATAAGCAGAGCTATTCATAAAGTTACTCACTGATGAAAATGAAGATTTATTTTTTTAAATCAGTCAAAATGAACCTGGCCAGCTCTGTACGGTGAGAGGTTTCCATACCATTATATCAAAGGCCAGTAGACAAGGATTTATTCTGTCATTCACATAGCAAAATTGAAATGTTGTTATGCTCAGATGTTTGTCATATGATCAATCTCTCCTGCAAGCCAATGTTTTTTTCTGCTCATAAATAACTTAATTTTGTCTTTATAATCATAGATATATATATACACACACATACGTCCCAAAATCTTATTCCAGTCCAGTATTACCAGTTTACTAGATTGGTATGGTTTTTTAGATTCCATTTCCATCAATTATTTGCAGATTACTATTGAACGTGTTCATTTATAGCCGTCCTAGCCTGAAACCATAGGAGTTATCACTAAGATGCTGTTAAAAAGACAGTCTGAGTGGAAAGATGTTGAAGAAAAAAATTGCTAGAATTAACATTATGTTAACCAGAGCCAGACCAGTCATTTGATGTAACATATGAATGTCAAGTTGCATTTGGTGAGAGGGGTAATATGGTTTTAGGCTAGTATGACTATAGATAAATTAATGAATTCAATACTGATCCGTGATTGAATGGGATTTAATCTGAGCTATAATAGCAATGGAGTAAATGTTAATGCTGGAGCTAAGTCTCATCTGCTGTATACATTCCAAACTAAAATAATACTTTTTCCTTGATGTCTACTTCAGGATATGCCAGTTAATGGGCGGTTTGTTTAAAATAGCCTAAATCTAATTTTTCAAATATCCTGAACACTTGCCATTTGAAGCTTCCATTGACCACAGTAGGTATTAGGTACTCAGCACTTCTGAAAATGAGGCCTAAAATATTCTGAATGTAGGCTACTTTTCTGACTTGTACTTAGTGGCATGTAGAATGTCAAGTGACAGAATAAAGGTCTCTCTATTTCAGTCCCATGTTAAATCTGCTAAACAACATATGCCTATAGTATGCTCAGCGATGTCATTAGCAATGTCCTTGCTTAATCAAAGTGAGATTGTAACAAGTTTACTGAAAAAGAGAGCAAGAGCTCATGAAAATAAGGGAAATATATTTTCAGAAGAGAGATAAAACATGTTTCTTCCTCTCCCTCCCTGTTTCCTCATTTTTCCTCTGCAGATAATAATTGTGCAGTTTGGTGGAAAACCTTTTAGTTGCTCTCCTCTGCAGCTTGACCAGTGGATGTGGTGTGTATTTATTGGATTAGGAGAACTTGTCTGGGGTCAGGTAAGCTTTATGTAGCAATGTATACTTTTCTACTCATTTAAGTTTTTACAGCATGATGTAAGGTCTGGTTTTGCAGTCACTTTGTCATACAAAATAAATAAGGAGTCTTGTGGCAATGTTACAGACTAAGGGGTTTATTTATTGCATGAGCTTTCATGGGAAAAATCCCACTTTGTCAGACACTCGAAGATGGAGAACTTACAGAACGGGAGGAAAATAAATTCAGGCAAATGTAAGTCATAAGATCAGGTCAGACTATTTCAGTAAATCAAACCAGTTGTATAGATTCAAACAGTGTGGAACAGCATATTAGAAGGAGGGGTGATAGAAAGAAGTCAAAGAGAAGGCAAAATCACCTTTAGTAATAAGAAAGCCAGTAAATATCTCTAATTAAGCTCAAGGCAACAGTGTCAAATTTATATATGAATTCCAACTCTGCTGTTTGTGTGTGAAGCTTTGATTTGTAATCAGTTTGCTTAAGTATGTAAATTAACATATCTTCCATGGAGTGAGCAGGAGACTGAAATGTTCTCCTATTGTTTTTTAATGTTATTTCTATTGTCAGATTTGTGTCCATTTATTCTTTTGTGCAGAGACTGTCCTGTTTGTCCAATGTACAAGGCAGAGAAGCATTTCTGGCTCATGATAGCATAAATCATATTGGTGGATGAGCAGGTGAATGAGCCCTTGATGGAGTGGCTGGTTTGATTAGGTCCTATGACAGTGTCATTTGTGCAGATATGTGTATAAATTTGGCAATGGGGTTTGTTGCAGGGATATATGCCTGCTTTAATGTTTCTATTGTTTGGTCTGTAGTTGCTGGTGAGTATCTGCTTAAGTGAAGACAAGTTTCTCTTCCAAGGCTTGGAAGAGTGAGGCATTATTTTGTAGGATATGCTGTAGATCCTTTATGATGTGCTGTACAGGTTGAAGGTGATGTCCAGTGGCATTCTATTATTATCTTTCTTGGGCATCTCCTGTAGTAGTTGACTTCTGAGTACCCATCTGGCTCCATCACTCTGTTTCTTCACTTCCCTCGGTGGGTACAGTAGTTTTAAGAATGCTTGATAGAGGTCCTGAAGGTGTCTGTCTCTGTCTAAGGGATCAGAGAAAATGTGGTTATATCTTAGTGTTTGGCTGTAAACAGTGAATTGTGTGGTGTGTCCTGGATGAAAGCCTTAGGGATGTAGATAACAATGGCAATCAGTAGGTTTTTGATATTGGACGGTGTTTATGTGTCCATCACTTATTTGTAATGTAGTGTTCAGAAAGTGGATCTCCTGTGTGGAGTGGTCCAAGCTAAGGTTGATCATGTGGTGGAAAGTGTTGAAATCTCTGTGGAAATCTTCAAGGCTTCCTTTCCATGAGTCCAGATGATGAAGATGTCATCTATGTAGTGTAAATAGAGTAGTGGTACTTGGGGATGAGAGTGGAGGAAGTGTCATTCTAAGTCAGCCATTAAGATATTGTCAGGTTGTAGGGCCATGCAGGTACCCATGGCAGTGCCACAGACTTGAAGATACAAATTTTCTTCAAATCTGAAGTGATTGTGGGTGAGTAAAAAGTCCAGCCACAAGTGGAGGACTGCCACTTGATGATCTCTCACTTCATCAGATTTGGCATTACACTAGAATAAATGACTTTTTAAAAAATACCATTTAAAAATGCAGGGCTTTTTAACTATAGTAAATTACCATTATGGTTCCTTTTAACTTCTTGTTAATTTTCAGACTTTTTCTCGAGCAGTGCAGAGTAATGCAATGACTAACTGCTTCCTGCGTGCATTTGTTTGTGAAAGATGCCTGACCTGGAGCCATTAGAACTGCAGTCCTCTAGCCATAGAAAAGATGTAGTAAGGGTAGTTATAGCATAAGCTTCTCTGCATTGTCCCTCGCTAATGTCACTTGAACATATTCCACAATGACAAGCACTGGCAGGTAACAAATAGTTCAGTGGCTATGCTTAGTCACTTATTCTCTGTATTGAGATTGTTAGCAATGGTGCAATTTAATGCCAATTACTTTTCTGTGACATGGACTCGTCTCCACCATGAATCAGACAGAGGCCACCAACTCACTTAGTATAGACCACTATGAACCCTCCCCTGTTTTCCATTTCATACCTTCAGCTTGCTACAGAAGAAAACTGGCAGCTGAATGATGGCAAACTTCCCCCCTGCAGCCCATTCAGAACAGCTGGTAATTCATGATATGTTGTAATCAAAGTGCCACAAGTAAGGTCTACTACAAACTTTGATGCCAAGAGTTAATAGAATTATATGCAGAGGAGTGATCAAACATCTGCACAAGCCTAGAGGTAAAACACTAAATAAATTCCATGAGATTAACTGTCTGGAAGTGATGGCATAGACATCACTCAAACAGATATTGTCCAAAGATAAGTGTGTAACCTACAACCACCTATCCAAGTAATTTGTAGATAGAGTTTGGATGGTGAGCCAAGCATATTTTCCTTCTAAAAGTATTTTGTAAATATCCGCCAATTGGCTTAATCTGATTAATTTCAAAGCTTGCCCCACCCCAAACAAACAGAAGTCCTCCAAAGTATCTTAATGTCTTTGGGGTAAAAATAAATCATTGGCAGTGATGGTTTATCATGATCCATATTGAGGACATGAGCTCCAACAGAGACAGAGAAATTGCCCTTCCAATTAGTTAATTAATTGTGACACCCATTACAGTGATTCTGTCTTCATGGACACTGAGCTTCTGGGTTGAATGACTATCCTATTAAAAAAAATTAAGTAAAACACCTTGGGCCACAAGTATTTTTGAAGAAAAGAACGCAGACTGGTTTCAGCAGATGCCCCTTGGCAGTCATAGGTGGTGCCATCACTACTTGATCTTACTGAAGAGATTACCCCCAGGAAGCACTGAATGAATCACTGTTGTTGGGAAAATCTGAATGCCATTGGGGTGGCAATTAATGGGAAAGGACTTATCCTCAGCAGATTGGAAAAGTTTCATGGGGGGGGGAGTGGTGGTGATTATACCATTTAGTGAACCATTTAGTTCTAACTGGTGGTTTAAAACAGGGCAGTGGGTTGCATCTGGATTTTGTTCTGTTGCATTATTATAAATATTACAACATTACCCTTCAAAGATTAATAATTGTCTGATTTACACTCAAAGGTGAGAGTGGTTGTAGAGATCACTGAATGGCTAGGCACGTAAACTTGTTGAGTTAAAACCTGAATATAAAACTTACTGATTTTTAGTCCATTGATTTCTCAAGTGTGCAAACTACTAGTTTGTGTCAGATCTTTGGAGGGAAAACAGAGAGAGCAAGGTTTGACACACAATCATGCTCAACATTTGGGCAACCAACTACAAACAAAGTGAAAGCATAAATTATACAGTAGATTCCAAATACTATTGACTTCTGACAAAGATTCATCTGTCTCCCTCCCTGCAGCCTTTAATAGGAAGCGTTTTGTGTCTTCTTACTTCCTTTAAAGAAAGCCAAGCTGTTTACCTGCCCAGTTTAATTCAGTTCCAAAGAGTGTAACTGTGTTAGTCTAGTTCAGCAAAACAAGCAAGGAATCCTGTGATGCTTTTAAAGAGTAACATAAATAACAAATAACATAAATAACTAAATAAATGTGTTCATCTTTAAAGGTGCCACAGGACTCCTTGCCAGTTTAATTTAGGTTAAGTATGGAACATGTGCTTTTTCCTTTGCTTCAGCCACTCTTCAGGCAGTTTTCTCCCTGAGGGATGCCCTACCCGGTCAAGGTTTGTTTCTTTGGAATTTAGACCAAGTGACTGATTCATATTGCTTCAGTTGTGGGGAGACCACTTGAGACACTTTGAAGTGTCTTACTTTCAAAAGGTGAGTGCTCAGCACTTTCTGAAATTTGATCCCTTTTAAGGTGTCTCAAGTTGGGCTCCTAGAACACTAGTTACTTTTAAAAATCTTGGCCCTAACCATTATTTTCCTTAGTCCACCTCTTGTGGCCTAGACCTGACACTGCTACTGTCTGGGTCAGTAGAGATGTGCCAAGGTGAAAAATAAATGATCATTTAAAAAAGAAAACCACCTTAGGTAGACTGTTTTGCCCCAGCTGAGAGAAGACACCCATGGGTGCTGGTCCATCATACAGAGTCACTGGAGAATACAAGAGTGTTGGGTCTATACATGCAGTGCAGCCTTCTAGGGCAAACATCACTTCATCCTTTTCAGTCTTAAGAGAACCCACTTAGAAGTGACCTTTTCAGTGCACCACTACTGTAATGTAGGGGTCGTCCCTGGGGCCAGTTCTGTTCAATGTTTTCATTAATGATCTGGATGATGGGATAGATTGCACACTTAGTAAGTTTGCAGATGATACCAAACTGGGGGGAACGGTAGACACCCTAGAGGGCAGGGACAGGATTCAGGGAGACCTAGACAAACTGGAGCAGTGGGCCAAGAGGAATCTCATGAGGTTCAACAAGGATAAGTGTAAAATCCTGCACTTGGGACGAAAAAACCCCATGTACTGCTACAGGCTGGGGAGTGATCAGCTAAATAGCAGCACTGGAGAAAAGGACCTGGGAGTCATGGTGGATGGGAAGCTGGATATGAGTCAGCAGTGTGCTCTTGCTGCCAAAAAGGCCAATGGCATACTGGGCTGCATCAGAAGAAGTGTTGCCAGCAGATCAAGAGATGTGATCATTCCCCTCTGTTCTGCACTAGTGAGGCCACATCTGGAATACTGTGTCCAGTTTTGGGCTCCCCACTACAAAAAGGACATGGACAAATTAGAGAGAGTCCAGAGGAGGGCAACCAAAATGATCAAAGGGCTGGAGCACAAGCCCTATGAAGAAAGACTGAAGGAACTAGGCTTATTTAGCCTGCAGAAGAGAAGATTGAGGGGGGATTTGATAGCAACCTTCAACTACTTGAAGGGTTGCTCCAAGGAGGAGGGAGCTCGACTGTTCTCGGTAGTAACAGAGGGCAGAACGAGAAGCAATGGCTTCAAGTTACAGCTGGGGCGGTCCAGGCTGGATATTAGGAAAAACTTCCTTACTAGGCGAGTGGTGAAGCATTGGAATAAGCTGCCTAGGGAGGTGGTGGAATCTCCATCTCTGGAGGTGTTCAAGTCCCAGCTGGACAAAACCCTGAGTGGGATGATCTAATGGGAGTGGTCCTGCTTTTTTTGGCAGGGGGTTGGACTAGATGACCTCGTGGGGTCCCTTCCAACCCTATGATTCTATGATTCTATGATAATGCTTTTAAAACTGCTAATTTATAGTGGTTCAATATTTGGAGAGGCCCGTGAATCCGTAAATGTCTCAATGACCCTTTCTCTCTCCTCTCTGTCTGCTCACTATTTCACAGCTACTCTTAATTTGCAAGTTCATGTCAAACTTTTAAAACTGCAGCATTCGCATGGACTTGAGATGGAGGAGATCAAGTTTGCCTAATCAGAGCGTGGATAACTGATTACTAAAAGAAACAAGTACAACCCCAGTATTTTTTTTTCCCTAACTCAGAATTCAGAATGTGAAATATTGAGGTCAGGAAAGTCTCTGGCAAGCTCTCTCCTGAAAGTATTCACCATTTGTGTTCCATGTCCATCCACATGGAGCCTTACCACAGCCACTCCCAAACCTGTGGGTGGCACTCATGTACGTTTTGTTCCCTTTTCCACCTACCTTCCTACAACTACTTGACCACCTTGTCTAATTCCTTAAGTCCCTAGACTTTTGGAAGTTTCCTTCCTTAAAATATCAATTATTCAAGTCCAGCTGTCTGGGTTTGGTGCTTACATGGCATACACTATGACTTGCTGGGTCCATGGCTTCGTTGCATGCCACAGCTCCCAGAACCTGAATCCGGAGTCCCAGGATGCACCGGACTTTGTGACATATATGTGGATGGGGAGATATGATCACAAACTTGAGCTGCCCTTCAGCCTCTAGTCAGAAACCTGCACTGCCAAACCTTCCCACAGTGGATGCAGCCCAGTTTTAGACTAAGGTTTGACATCTGAAAAGGATTATTCCAAATTATGATTTCCCCCCTTCCTGTCTCAAGCAATTCTGTTTTTCACCTTGACCTCCAGGACTTAATCATCTCCTGCTGAAACAAGGAGAAAATCCACAAACACGAAGCCCTTTCATTCTAAATGGGCTTGACACTTAACTCTGTGGGATGACTTATTTTTAGTGTTTAGCTTTTCAGGTGACATGCCTTGGCATTCACATTTCAATTCAGTTTGACAGCAGAAATCAGAATAAAGAGAAAATTACTGTTGAAGAAAGCTTGGCCAGAGACAGTCATTGTTAGCAATACACATTTAAAATAATGTTGTTAAAATGCTGTATAATTACACTATTTGGAAATCTATGAACTTACCAGGATAGCCTGAAAGCCATCTAGGTACCATTTCTGCATCAGAGCAAAATGGAAATGGTGTTAACTAAGAAGGGGACTTCTGCAAAAATAACATAATGAGTTAGTTAGTCTAAATGAAAAATAGAGCCCAACTACAAGTTCCAGGGACCATACCAATCAGCAGCTAGATATAACATCTGTGATTGGCTTTTGCATTTTGTAGACAGCAAATGGATATGAATTCATGGGGACAGGTGAGTTCCCTTCAGCGGGTTGGTTGAGGGCCAGGATGGGTAAGGGGAAAAGTTGACAGATGACCTCTGCACATATATCAAAATGATTATGGAAACCCCTGAACTGTATGCTTTTATCTGCTCAATACTCCTAGATGTTTAAGAATAAAGTTGCAGCCTCAAAACCACATTAAGCGTCTCTTGTCCTTTCTCCAGTATTTCTGGACAGTGATCTTTGTCCTCTGCCAGAGTTTGCATATCAATAAATATGTGAAGTACCCTGTGTTGAAAGGAGCTGTATAAATGTAAAGCACTATTATAAACACATTTATCTTGGCATTCATGAAGGATTACATTTCTTACTTGAACAATCTTGTATTTTTATTGCAATGAGTAGGTTATCATAATATTGCTGATGAGTAAGATTTACATTTTCTCTACCCTTTTGCAATGTGATTTTTCAGATTATTGCAACCATCCCAACAAGTAGGCTAAAGTTTTTAAAGGAAGCAGGACGGCTCACTGAAAAGGAGGAAGTGCCTGAAGAAGAGCTGAATGAAGATGTTGAAGAAATTGACCATGCTGAGAGAGAACTTCGGCGTGGACAAATTCTCTGGTTCAGAGGGCTCAACAGAATCCAAACCCAGGTATGTTAAAAAGACAGATGCAGAACCTATGGAAAGCTATACACTGGATTTTCCATTCAGACACGACAGTACCACAAAGTGAAGCCATATTATAGGATGTTTAAGACTGAGGTACCTCAATAACTGCATTTCCATTTCATAATCAACAAATCGTATAATAGGGAAGCTCAGAAACTCAAAACAGTTTAGGTGGAAATGAATATCCCATGCATAAAAATAGAAACCTAAGAATGGTTTGCCTTCAAGACCGATAGCAATTGATAAAATTCTAAAATTGGAGTATTCTGCTTCCTTTAACTGCTTTAATAGGGAGCAAAAATGTTACGCAAATTGTTTTTTAAGAATATTTTATGTAGTTGGAAAACAGGCTATTCACTGATTCAGATTTATGTTTGTAACTTTTACTTATGTAATAATGAAACAACTTAAATTCATCTGACATTTGTAAAGTACAACATTTGCTTTGATATAAAAAGATCCCCCTTCTACCTAGTAAGTCTTTTTTGCAGCAGCAGCAGCAGATCAGGCAGACACGTATTTTCAGCTGAACTGGAATTTACAGCATTGCCTGTCAGGTCATGAAAAACGTGATCCTGGGTTTATTTTAAGTTTCAAAAAGTTAAATATCCATCAAACTGTTGAGATGTATTTATTTCTTTACTGTTATTTATGAACTTTCACATATCCTTTACATACTTCAAAAATATTTCACTAAATATGCAAAATATACATGGAATTTACTTTTGTGCATAGATAGAGGAAATTAGGCTACTGACACCCTAAATATATGAAGTAGCTAAATTTACTGTATAGCATATATAGTAAATTTGTCTTAAGGCAAGATCAATTTTTTTAATTAGCAATGTGCATGGCCATTTTTATTAAAACAAATGGCATGTTAACGAAAGAGTGTCAACAACGAGAGAGAGCAGCTTTGAAAAGGTGAATATGATATCAAATAGGTCAGTTTATACAGGGATTTAAAGGAAAATATGTGAATAATTAAGAATGCTTCATTTTAGTTAAAGGGTCTTAAATGGAATTTTTGTTGTGCTTTTAGGAATGCAGATATTTGTTTTAATTTAAGATAGTGCTTCTCCCCCCCAACTTTTTTTTAAACATTAAAAAACTGTTCCAGAGGAAGATAAGTGGCTATATTTTTAGGAAGAGGGGAATTAGTAAGTACAAGGATTAATGGCTGGTTCATCAGGTCTCTTCAGCGACACTATTGTGTTGCTGTTGTGGGAAAGAAGGAACATAAAGGCGGCAACTGCTGCTACAGAGATTAAGGATCTGGTTAAATCCAAAAGCTCCCAAGGTAAGTAAGTAATTACAGTTCCCCAGCCTTGGGATTCTGTGTCCTGAGCACACTGACTCAGGAGCACTCATCAAGAGAGAAATTCCATACTGTTACAAGCACCCTCCAATAAGAGTGATAAGTATGAGCCCAGGTAAGGTCTATAGGTTACAGGACTTATTCTCTAAACCTGCATTATTTTCTTCCTGGTGGCTGTAGGAGGAGTTTTGTCTGTTGGCATTTCTGTCAGGATGTCTTTCTGGTTGTGGTGAGTGTAAACAACAACAAAAAGCAAATTACATCCTTTCACTTCCTCTTCTAGTTTGAGAGGTATCTTGTAGCTCTTCTGTATATCTTTGCCTTCATGATCCATGGATAAATTATTCTTCTTGTTTCCTATTTAAAACAAAATAAACATTAATTGTGTTTTCTTGCTAACCTCCATCTCCTTAGTTCCTTTCTCCTCTTAGTTGTAGAAGTATCTTTGGTAGGATATATTGTTATTTTGTTTATTCAGTAACTTTGATTTTACATTTATTTGACATCTGTGGAATGATATTGGAAAAAGGAATGGGCCAACACACTAAAAGAGAGCTCAAAATGCAAAAACAAGATGTCCCTTGGAGAGTGTCTCATTTCACTATGCAGGTCCAATTAGTGCAAGACCCATTGTTAGCCTCTGTTACCTTGAATTTGGTGCATTTTGATGCACCAAGGTTTTGTGCACCATCCGAATGAATTCATACACTTGTACTGCATTTCCCAGGAAGCCATCTAAAGAAGAGTTGATGGAGGAAGATGAGGATGTCTCTAGCATCCTTGTGGAGCTGGGGGATTTGCAGGAATCCTCTGATGTCTAATGCACTTCTGGAGAGTCAGAAGAAGAAGGTAGAGCATCTACTCCTTTTATATATAAAGAGGATGGCAATGAGATTGGGAATTGGCTGTAAAATCTTTCACCACTAAATTGCTGGTTCAAATCTGGACCAAGCCAGTTGCTGCCATCTGGAGCTTGTTCTGTGTTCTATATGAAATGAATTTTTGATTATTTTCTCTCCAGTTGTTACTGGACAGGCAATTGCATCACATGCAAAAAAAAGAAAAGAAAAAAAGAAAAAAAAAAGCTTTGAAGGTTCACATGCATCCAAATTTTTTTCCAGATAACTGACAGACATCTCAGTTGCATTGCTTCAAAGTACATTCATCCAAACTGATACTAGAGACATCAATGCTGTTTCTTTTGCTGAAAATAGTGTATTCTAACCTGAGCAAAAGGTAAAGGATTTTACTGTTGCTTTCTCATGCTGAAAAGTCAGGAACATCTCTAGTTCATGCTTGCAAAGATCTCAGATAACTTATTGCGAAAGAAAGATACAGGAAGAATCTAAGTCAAGCAGTCTGGCTATGTGCAGCTGATCTTGTCTTCACCACCTATGTTCACTAAGTCCATTAGCCTTTCCATTGGTATGATTTCCTGTGAATGGATATATTCTTTTAATAGGATAGTTGGATTGTAAGATGAATACCTTTATAAGCTCTCAAAGTTGATGCGCTGCAGCTACATTAAATGTCATAAAGCTAAAAGAGTAATAGCAACTTCCATAAAAACAGATTTTTTAACCTAAATCTATAATTCAGAAATACTTTTTCAGTGTCTTTGATGACTCTGATGAATGCAGGAAATCTTAGTTCTGATGAACAGATGGAGTTAGGAAGGGACACAGCAGTGACAGCTCTAATGGCCTCCTAAAAGCTAAAATTGTCTTCAGACAAATTGCAGGGTGGAAAATACAGGCAACAGCAGATAAAAATCTGATTAAAACATCACTTATGAGAAATTTCATCTGTAGTTATCTCATACTTAAGGATGGACAAAAAATCAAGGAGTCTGAGGTTTTACAGACCTCTAAAATTATTTTTCAGGTTTCCAAAGTTGAGAGTCTGTACCACATTCTTCTCACTTGTAAGTCAAGCCTGTGTTTGTTTTTCTTAGAAAAAGGAATATTTCCCTTCCAAGCAAGGCATTCTGACAAGCAATGTAAAACATCTGAAAAATGCTCATATGCTAGTTATGGTGAGTCCCACATGAAAGCTTGTAAATAAATATAAGGTTAAAGATATCCACATTTTTCTAGTTAGAAGGAAGGCACTGCTATATATTAAGGGTAGAGTTCAATACATCTTTTGAAAAGCTTGATTTGGAACAAGTGAATGTCATTACAGAGACAAATAAGACATTTATATGGCATATTTCATTAGACTCTCTCTTACTTTCTGCTTTTTTGATATATCCTAAGGCCAATGCAAACCATAGCACGAAAGTCAAATTTTCCAAGTGGTTTTGAAATTTAAGCAAAATAAGTTTGCCCATCTCATCTTACCTCATTCCATCAGAGTATTTTGAACCAAACATACAATAGAAATTCAAAAATTTACAAGGCCCTCACTTGAGTAGAACCTACAGCATTGTTCTTGCTGGGGGCAGAATAACCTTTTAGATTGCCTGGGTGACTTTTGTGACATTTGGATGGCATGTCTCCAGGAGTCAGGTAGAATATAAATACTTTATTATTTATTTAGCTCTTGGAAGGCTATGGGAAAGTCTTGTGTGTAAGATGCATGGTCAGTGATGGTAGCTAACTCTGCGAAGTGATCTAAAAGTAACTACATAAAGGTCAAAGTGTCCTTTTATTATGCAAAATCCTATATGCACTAGTTGATAGAGAGATATAGCTACCTGAAATACCTTAATATTCATGACATCATTCCAGCTGAAGTTCCCTTACTGAAAAGGTCCTTCACTGTAACCATAAGAACACAGAAGTTTCATTCCTGTGAGGGCTGCTCCGCAGTGGAAGTCTTTCAACCTCTATTATTAATATTAATTCTGTGCAGCTCACAAAGACAACTCTTGCAAAATCAGTTTTTAAGAGAGACTGCTGAATGGACACAAAATTAGACAATAAAAGAAGATCTGACTTATGCTTACCTTTCCCTTTTTTTGTGGTTTCATTTGCTCTAACAATGTCTGTTTTTCAGTTTTTCAATAGAGTATTTTGGATCTTGATGGCAAACGTATTCACGTTTTTAGCAGTAGCTCTCTATTCTGGGTTCTTTCTTCTTTCTGCCATAAACATTTTGGACCGAGTTCCCCCATGTTTGACATTTCATGTGGTCCTGGTTGGCTTTAGGCAGACCATGACCGCCTGTGTTCAGTCTCTGGAATTCTGCAGGGGTTGTTATTGGTTAGAGGTTCCTGTCTGTAGATTCTGCAAAAAGAGATCTGTATTTAGTTACTTTCCTTAGGAGAAAGAGCAAATTACATACCTGTAATTCTTGTTCTCTGGAGGCCATATTGAATACAGATCTGCCCTAATTTTTCCAACTCCATATATACTAGAGATCTTCTTTTCTGCTTATTTATATAGGCTTACTGCAAGCATGTTTAAAGAAAAAGGCATCTGAAAGTTTAGGGTTTACCATCAATATTTTCTGTGGTGTGCACTTGGTGCCATCAGTAGGTGGTCTTAAAACCCTTTTGAATTGTGTCTTTTGGAGAGAGCTTCATGACCTCGGGTCAGAACATGGAAAGCCAGGATCTGTGTTTAATTCTTCCTTTGGAGAATGTACATTTCAGGTGAGTAATTCAATGTTCCTTAATATCTGATTTATGTTATTTTGAGCTATAGGTTGGTTTTCAAATATACAGTATGTACAGTAGCTAATGACTCATTCACAGTCATTCTCCATGTACTGGTTTGTCTGAGGCCCTTTTCTATAACTTTTGCTATTTGTATCAGGTTTATAATCCAGAATCTGCCTGCAGAAGAAAACATGTACAGCAAATCTACAAAATGTCTTGATTTGTGTTTGCTTTATACTGAGTTTTCAGGGACTTTAATTTTAGACATTTTAATTCTATGTTAATATCTGGCTAGCTGTACTACACAGATTCATATGGGAAAACAATGACTCAGTGACCATATCAACTGTTTATTATTTGCATAAGGAATTTTTCAGTGCATATTGTGCTGCACTTACAAGACAATGATGTTCTAAGAAAAAAACTGTATTTATGTTTCTAGTGTTACTTTTTACAAATGATTTTGAAATGGACATTTCATTTGTAAACATACGGCAATTATATAAACAGAGAAATACACAAGAAGTTCCCAAAGATAGCTGAAGAGGATGAAGTTATTTTAGTAACTATACAGCAATGTGCATTTGTTTATCACTCAAATTAGTATTGTAGACAAAGTATGCCAATTTATTTTGAAACTTCTGATTCTGAAAGAAGATTAGGACTTGCACCTGGATTTGCAGGAGACATGTAATTAGTAACCCATCTAGCTCGCTCCAGTCAAAAGGAAAAGACGTTGTTGTTTAGCTTTTGGTGTGGTGTTCTGAAGCTCCATCTTCACGCTTCAAATGATGAGGAAGCAAATATATTACAGCCGATGAGGCATGGTTAATTCATTGGTATGATCTCTCAGGGCTTTCTATGAAATGTTAGGACCACTTTTATGATCTGTTTTCAAATGGTGATATTACCAGTAGCTTACATTACTGAGGTAGAATATTGGTAATCTTCACTGTCTGGCCTACTTAGGCCATTCAAGAAATCACAATTCCAATGTCAGTGAAATCTTTTGTTCTTTTAGGTACAAATGGTAGCTCTGGTCAAAAATATAACATTTTTTGTTTATAATTCTATTTTTTAACAATGGTATTACTGTTTCACCTGAATCATGGTGTTTCTTGTTGCATAGGAACATCAGAATGAGTTAATTTTGGTTAAAACAATTTTGCAGATACTTGGTCAGCAAATAACAAAACTTGAATGCTGCATACGTGACATTTTAACCAGTGATGTTTTTTTTTCCTAAAAATCACCTGACAAAATACATGTCGGGGCAGATGGGGAGCAACCCTCATCACTTAGCTTTGGGAGTTCCTAGCCTTTCTTTCCCTGGAGATTGGAGACTCAGGAATATAAAACCAGGAAAGGCAGAATCTTTAAAGAAGTGATGGGATGAATTCTCATTTGTGTATACCAATACTACCTCACTGCGTCATGGGTGTACTGGTACACCGGAAAAGAGAATTTGGTACATTATTCCTAAAAGAACTGTCTCTAATATTCATCCTTCGTTATCACCAGCTGTCAGAGGGAGTTTAGACCCTCTAAACTCAGAGCTCACTCATTTGTAGGTTAAATTAAGTAGTTCCTTGTGGCAGAGTTCCCTATACAAATGTTTGCAAAGTACAATGCTGTATTTGTCACCAGGTTTCACATCTAAAAGCTGTTTTATTCTAATATAAAATATAACACAAGGAAGAAGGAAAATGTGACTGTATAAAATGTTAAACATTTCATCAGCTTGTCTTCTGAGGCCAACAGTAAAAGTATTTATAAAACTACAGTATGTATATTGAAAGACAGGAGAGCTGCAGTGTGCATGAGAACATGCTGAATTTCCATGTAATTTAAGATACAATAGTGCGATGTGAAACACAACTGGAACTTCAAAAGCAACTTCACTTTTTTCTGAGTAATTCTCATCTGCTCTGCACTGAAAATAAAAACATTCAGCGTCAAAGAGAAGCTCTGTAATCAGCAAGTACTCAATATCATTGTGCCAAATTAATTTATATCATCCTTCATTAATAATAATAAAATTCAGAATAAATATCAAAACATTTTGTAATATTGTTAAGTTACTGTGCCTTGAAATTTCTAAACAAAAAAAGTAAATCCCCTTATTTTGAATAGTTTTTAATACTAATTTATTACAAGAGAGTTGAGTGACTGAATTGTCTCCCCTGTGAAAGAAAATCTGGATGGCAGTAATCATGTAATACAGTAGAAAAGATGGACATCAGCATAATTGACCAATGACATCAAAGTATGCCAGCTGGAACATACATATAGGTAGGATGGTTTAAATTTTAAAAATTATGGTCCCAATCCTGTGTCGGTGTAAACTGTTGCGGTTTCCCTGATTTCTGTGGAGCTGCTTCAATTTAGCCCAGGAAATAATTTGGTCATATTTATTTCCACACATTAAAAGGAGCACTCGTAATTTTGATTCTTTCAACTGAAGTAAAACTGTATGCATAGATGTTGTTATTCCTGTCAGTTGTGCAACTGTGACCATTCCTTAAGCAACTTGTCTCATTCTTTCCTCCATTGCAGATCGAAGTAGTCAATACTTTCAAGAGTGGCACTTCCTTTCAGGGGGCTCTAAGGAGACAATCCTCCGTCACAAGCCAGAACCAGGATGTAACCAATATTTCTAGCCCTAGTCACGTATCGTTATCCAATGCTCTTTCCTCTCCTACCAGCACATCTGCTGCTGCGGCTGGGCGTGAGTGTGTATTCTTAATGCATCAGATCTACAGAGATGCCAACTCACCTACTAATTATTCAGGACTTACCTATATTATCCCTTTCCATGTAACACCCTATGCAAAACAAAAACCTATGCACAACTCCACCAACAACATACTTTCGCAGCTGTATTACTTTGTATACTGTAGATACACTTCTTTCACCTTTTTATTACAGACCCTTATTCGGATCAGTACAACACCAATTTCTGGTAACCACCTATGCCATAAATACACATTTCTGTACTTGAATTTTTCTCTAACGTATTTCCTTATTATGTTGGATATATTTATTTTTATTATAAAATGTTTAATTAAAATCACTCTGCCTCATATTTATAAAACACAGTTATCTGATATCTCTTTTGCTTAAGGAGAAAGCATGTTAAGCTGCATTTTATAGTGTAGGAAGCATTAGAAAAATAAACAAGGAGTCCTGTGGCACTTTATTTATTTATTGCATGAGCTTTCATGGGAGACAATCCCACTTTGTCAGACATTCTGAAGATGGAGGAACTTACAAAGTTCCGCCAGCTTCAAGCATCTGATGAAGTGGGATTGTCTCCCATGAAAGTCCATGCAATAAATAAATTTGTTAGCCTTTAAGTGCCACAGGACTCCTTGTTTGTTTTACTAAACATTAGAAAGAATATTTAAATGTTTCAGGCATGATTCTACTGTCAGCCATCCAGGTATGGATTGATGTTTATTTTACAAACTAATTAAGTGACATTCTCAGGCCATTTCTTAGTGAAGAGATGCTTTCTACATGAACAAAACCCACCCTTACAAGCTGGCTCTGTCATTCTGTTTTTTTGTTACATTTACAATTGCATGCAGTAGGCACCCATCACAGAGTCTGGTTGCTCTTACAGTGCATAAAATTAGTCTCTTCCTCTCTTAAAGCTCCATTCCTCCAGGGCTCTAAATAGAAAGTAAACCTCCAAAGAAATACTTTAAAAATCCTCATTGGTCATCTTCTTGAATGGCTGAGATTCAAACTGGGCCTTTGCAGCAGATCTGAATATTTAAAAAATCTACACTCTGGCAGATCAAAGAGGGAAATAAATTCAAAAGTCATGGGCTGGGGTGGAAGTGGGGAGGGGGAAATGCTATCAACCTAGCTGAAGCAACCCTTCCCTCTTTTATAAAAATGTTTAAGCTTCAGTGCCTCTGGTGATCTCTAGAGTAATACAGGAGTGATGCAATCTCAGGTAAGCATTTAGGGCTTTGAAAGGTCAAAACTAGAAACTTGATTTCACCCAGAAGCTCAAAGAGCAACCCAGAAAGGTTTTAAAACAAGCTTATATTGTATTCTTGGCATGTAACTGCTTTCAATAAACAGCCATATGCCACATCAGCTGCGATTTCTGAGTGATCTCAAGATGTAGAGTGGATTAGTTGTCTAGTGTTGATGTGACAGGGGAATTGGTAAGTGCGTTAATTACTGTGTCCAAAAGGAACAGTTGCCACACAGCACACAGATAAACAAGTGTTGTTGGCTGGGACTGCTAACTGGGTATGAACTCCTTTTAGCTGGTAAACTACCTCCCATATTTCCAACTTCTGTCACAAATGACATCAGCACTCCCTTACATCAGTGCAGCTCTCGTTTGGATCAATTTCTGCAGTTGTTTCCTCCAGCCTAAGGTCTCATCTTCAGCTTTAGCCTGCTAGCTCTAGTCAAGCAAATGGTCATCCGTTCCACTGCAGTAGCAGGATCAGTGGAACTAGACACAGAACTGAATATTGCCAATGCACAGGAGGTTACCAGTTACTGACCTCCCTAAGCCACTTGAATCCATTGAACAGGATGGGAAATAGGATTTTATGACTGAATTTCGTAAAAATAAAGTGCTTAGTTTGGTACAAAACAAGATGAGTTTCAAAGAAAAACAATTAGGAAATATTTTGGTTCTCTAAGTTGATAAAACAAGTTCACCGAATATATCATTTGAGATAAGAAACAGTGAAAAATGGTTTACAGATGACTTTTTAATTAGTTAGCAGTAGATGCATGGAGTTTACATTTGAGATGATTGTTACTATAGCAAGAATATGCATTTTTTCACCTCTAACTATAGTGTACAAGAGAAGTTTTGAAGTAAACTTTAGTTCCTCCAGCTTCAAAACGTCTGATGAAGTGAGATTTTCTTCCACGAAAGCTCATGCAAAAAATAAATTTGTTAGTCTTTAAGTGCCACAGGACTCCTTGTTAGTTTGTCTTAATGCTTATTTAATTCTGAGGAAAGCTGGGAAGTATAATGAAGAGCTGTTGTACACAGAATAGTAGAGTCTTTAGTTGCAGATATTCTCTGGCTGCATTATGGCCTGTGCTTTGCTGGCACTCAAGGGCCAGATGAGGACATTGGGAGCCTCTACAGTGCAAGCATCAGAATAGTTCTCATCTTTGCACAGAAAAGGGAAGGCCAGCTCCCGGGGTATCTGGCCTGCATAGTCACTCTTTCTCTCCCTTAAGAGCCACACTAACTAGCACACACACTGTCAGCATTGCGGGCTAGCAGTTGTCAGTGACAACTGCTGCTTCCCAGAGAAGTTTAGCACCTCCCTCTCCACATGGATCCAATCTAGGAGATTCTCTAATCTACCAAGTTCCAAAGGGGTAGCAGTGTTAGTCTAGTTCAACAAAATAAGCAAGGAATCCTGCGGCACTTAAAGACTAACATTTATTTATCACAATGTCTAATCTACCAAAGTCCTAGTCTTTAAATCTTGAGTTAGAATCATGAAGAATCTTGCAGAAAGCCTTTTAGACTCCAGCTCAAATGCAAATTTTAAAAAACCACCTGGCAGGAAGATATACCCCTCTTAGCACACATCCTGTGTTTTGCTGTCTTTTTCTTGTAGCCTCCCAAGCTCTTGCTTCCTGTGAGTTGTTCCAGGACTGCCCTCCATTATCCTGGTTGCTCAGGATACATTAAAATAAATAATTAAACAATAAATCTTTTTTCCTTTGGTGGAACACCTGGATAAATGGTACCTCAGTTCCTATAGCATTCTCTACTATTCCCTGAGTTCAGGAACACTAGAAAATACTGCAAATACAGAAGTAACATAATTTAACCATCTAAGACAATTGGAACGTGTAAGGGTGCACTATAGACATAGCTAAAATAAAAGGCATAACTGAGAGGCATAATAGAGGCTTAATACCCAGTACTTACTTTGGGATTGGGGGTATTTTGTTTATTTTTAAATGAGGTTCCAATTTTTTAATTTCTGGGAATCTCTTCGAGAATGTTTTCTGAGACACTCATTAAGACTGAGACATATTTAAAAAACATTGTTCAATATAAATTTACTGGAGGTGTAGCAGTGGTCTGACCATTCATTCATTAATGTGGCTTAATTTAGCATAGCATTTAGATCCATATTTTAAAAAGTTACTGGTAATTTTGGGTAGCCAGCTTGAGATGTTTTAAAACAGTCTCTGAAAATCAGATCATTTACAGATGTCACTTTCATTTCCCCAAACTTTAGGAGTCTAAAATCACTTCTCACTTGAAAATTTAAGCATGATATTATAGGTTATATTAGGGACCATATGGAAGATTTAACACTACTAAGCACTTATACACTGCTCCGTCAAGGTCTGCACAACTACTTGTTAATCTTTGCCACACAACAGTAGGGTTAATAGCACCCTGAATTTCCAAATAGCGAAACAGAAGAGCAGATAGATCGAGTGGCTTGTCCAAGGGCACAAAGAATATTAGAGAGTTAAGTGATGTTCTTGGTCCAATCTACTAGACTACATAATTTAGAGGGAAAATTACTTATCCAAGTATGTATATGTGTGGCTTGAAGTCTGAAATGTAAAAGCCATTCAGGACTGATTGTGTCTATTAAAAATGCCCAAATGGTGGTTATTCAATGGCTTGTGTACTGTAGATATATTGGGGGGGTATACTAGCAAGAAAACGTGGACAAGATTCCAAATCAGTGCAGTGTATTAGTGTTTTCTGTTAGCACTCACCTATGTATGAGTTCATTGATGTCATATAACTGTGTGTTGCTTCAGGCTGTATGATATTGCTACACCTAGAGTACTTTGTGAGATGCTTTTCCAAAAGCCTGTGGGTTTTCAGACTCTCACAGATGTGGGACCACAAGAGTATCTGGGCTGTTATAAAGTACTTTTATTAAAAGTAACCTTCTAGGAGAAATACTGTATATTGAGTCTCGAGATGCCAAGTTAGCTGATACTGTTTAGTTATCACATTGTTTTTGAGTGTTTTGTGACTAGTCTGGATTCTACTTTCATGAATGTCAGCGTTAATAGATAATGCCTGCAGCAGAGACCTCTTACGTTTTTTGATCTTGGCTTGAGCCAGTCGAGCTTGGGTCCATACTCCAGCCAAACTGAAACTAAAATGGAGAGAAAGCCTTTACTTTTATTTAACATAATGCTAAAACAAACTCCTGTAAAACAAACAGCTGTTTAAATGCAACACAATGTTTACACATTTCAGATTATGAATAGGAAAGAAATGTAGAAGTTAAAGTTCTATATCTAGCATTAACTTAGCCATTTTCCAATTTTGTATGCATTTTTATGGCATAGATTATATAATATGAATAGTAATGCATTATATAGTATCAATTGGAACTCTAATAGTCAATATTTAAAAAGTTGTTACAAGGTAAGGTACTACCTTTTCCTTAAGCCCCTTGCCAATGGGGGTGGGGTTACAATAACACATTTCAATGATCTTACTCCCTAGGAAAACAAAAGAGTAAACTGATTAAAACCCTGATCCAGCAAAGCATTTTAAATCAATGAGTTGCCATACTGAAGACACTGACGTTACCACACATGAAGCAGCGGGGATTGGGGTGCATCATTATCTGCTTTGTTGGAGAAATCATGCCCCTTAAAGCAGTGGTTTTGAACCTTTTTTCCTCAGACCCAATTGAAAAATATCATTCATGCCTCAACCCAACAATTACAACTTTGAGCAGTGCATTCCAGTCTTTTGGCAGCAGCAGCAGGAGGGGGTGCTGTGACCTAGTACTCTGGGGTCTGCAACCCAGTACTGGGTCCCAACCATTTGAAAATCACTGCCTTAAAGGCCCAGAGAGTGACTTTTCATTGCAGCCGCAGACCAAGACAGTCTGAGGACAGTGGCCTGGCCCACCCCACACCGGGTGACCAGAAGAGGGGAAGCACTGTATAGGTCCATGCCGGTGAATGAAAAGCCCCCTTCTACCTTGACCAGGAAGAGCAGGGAGTAACTGTATAGGGAAAGAGTGTATCTAACTGTACACAAATGAATCAAGCTGTTTTTTCCTAATCTCTTTCAAATTATAGTACTCTTCAATTACTCATGTCATTAGTAGGTAAATTTTCTGACAGCAGTATAATTTTATAGATGACTGCTTCCCTTTCAAACATAATTTACACACCACACCAGCCCAACAAAAAAAACCCTAGGAGGGAGGGAGGGAGGGGTGTGTGTGTACAATTTTCTTTAATGAAATGTAAAGGTAGCAAAATACAGTAAAGGCAGCAAAATTGCTGAAAACCCCTCTGCTCAGGTGATCAGCAGTAGGTTTGGCATCTAGAGGGTCTTTTGGGGGCAACGGTGGTGATTATATTATTGCTGTTACCTTTCTTTGGAATGTTTGGATGATTCTCTGTGTAGCTTTCATTGAAATATTTTCAGTATTTCTTAGTTAAGTTTTGCTGGCAGCAGTCTCAGCAGAAGCCAGGTTCACTCTAGAGCACTTTGGTGCTGAAATTACATCTGTACATTATATCGTTGTAGTGCTCCCCATGTGGACACAGCTAATGCTGGCCAACCTGTGCTTTTGAAGGCATACTTTATTTCTGCCCCACCTAAGTAGAACAAGCTAAAGTTTTCCATCTATCCTAAATGTTCATGGTGGTATAGCTACAATGGTCAGAGATCATACTTCTTCACACCCCTCACAGATATAGCTCTGATGGCAAAACTTTTTAATGTAGACCTGGCCTCTATCACCTGTAAAGATCTACTAGGAGAAAATCCACAATGATATCGCAAACAAACTAGATCCATTTAGCTTCTGATGAAAATTGTAACAGCTAGCCATGTACACAGAAGTGTTCAGTCACTTATATCTTTGGAAAAGAATGTTAATTTTCCAAAAGAAAATAGAAGGCCAATAGCCTAAGACTAAGTACATGTCAGGTTTTGAACTTTAGCTGGCTTTTGCCAAAATTCTATTCAAAAGTGGTATTAGATTTTTTTTTATTCTGATAGGGAGGAGGGAAATTGTCATTCTTCCATAATTCCAAAATGGCCGAGCTTTTGATCTGATTCAGATTGGCTAGGAAAATTTATCTACAGTCATATATACCAGCATGAAACTTTTTATTTTTTTTATTAACCCAAAAGATGAATATTCTGGAAAACTATGCATCTATGCAAACCATATTAAGGGAAATTGTTTTGTAAACTCCCCTATAGAGAACTGAAAATAAATTTTTAATTCATCGAAAAAAATTTCGTCCAGCACTCAATGCTATAGATAGTCTTGCTACTCTGACACAAAAATGAATTTTAATTTACACTAGCCATTTTTCATTTGTAGTATAAAGAATGGCTCATGTACCATGTAGGTAATATGGCTGCCTCTCCAGTTTAAAGTGATTATATAACATCCTCCAGCTTCATTTTTACATGTTCTGTCCTGATATAGCTTTCTAATTACAAACATTACAGCCAAAGAAGTGTGCACATGTGGATGAACTTTTATAGCTAATATAAAATGTTCTAAAGATACGTTGAACGTTGGTATAGTTACATGGGGAGATGCTCCTTACCAAGACCTTCCAGCTCCATGTTAAATGTCAAAGCAGCGATTAGCCACCAGTATCAAATCACATTCAGAGAATGCACCAAGTCCTGCTCAGTTAGCTCTCGAGTTTGAGATTACAAGCCTTAGACAAATAGGCCCAATGATTTCTATAAAGTTAATTATATGAAGGCTATTCAGATTAGTAGAGCAAACATGATTTGTACAATGAGCAGAATTTGATTTTAAAGTGAATTAAACTCTCAAAGTTTGTCTGTAAATGTTGCAGAATTCTAGAATCCACGCTGTGAAAGGTTCCAAAGGGTTAGCCATGTTAGTCAAGTTCAGCAAAACAATCAAGGAAGTGCCACCCAACTTGTTTGTTTTACTGTGAAAGGTGTTTCCTGACATGCATTCTTCTTATCTTTGCAAAAAAAAACTTCTCGGAAAAAGCTGATGCCACACTCTGATCTCAGTTACACTGCTATACAGTGAAAGGGCACTTTACTGACTCCAAGAAAATTACTGCTGATTCACACTTGTTTACCTGAGATCAGAAGTTGGCCCTCTATGGTTCCACTCTAGTGAAACTAAGCAGGTTGAAAAACTAAGTATGCAGCCAAAATCCTGCTCAATTTATTTAGGTACAGTAATTCCACTAAAATCAACATCAGTAGGTTTAGGCCCATAATGTAGACAGTTTCTTAAAATGGTGAAGTACTAAATATATAAACCCTGTTTATACCTTTTCAAAAGTTTCAAAACATTGGAGTTTAACAATGATATGATATGTTAAAGATGAGATTTTGTAGAAGGTAGTTACACTGGGCATAGTTCAGGTTTCACATCATTAAAGTCAAATGAGTAATATTAGCATAAACAGGCCCTCTCTATGTTCGCATGTGGCCACCACTTGTTCTCTTTTTCTCTTCCTACTATACATGTAGCTTCTAAGAACTCTAATTGAAAGTACCAAATACTTAGGCAGCAAGAGGTTAATAGACACCATAGTCTTTATATACATTTAAGTAAAAAAAAAAGTCATCTAAAAGTTGCTCCATTTTCATGTAGCTTCTAATTTTCACATCCTCTATACCATGAAGTACAGCACATGCTATTCGGAGTATTTACAAGGTGATTTCAGTGCATATACCATCCCAGTTTATGGACTTTCTGATTTTGGTCACATAAAAAAGGCAAAAGCCATAAGTGAACACAAAAGTTCTCCTACTTGTGATTTCTGTTTCAAAGCTTCACCTAAGCTACAGTACTTAAACACTTTTGCACAACCAGATTCTTGACAGTGTCAGATACACCTAAGAGTTGGCATCTCTTTGCAAAACTGACCTTTTGTTTACATTTTTATACTAATCATCTTACTGACTTTTCAGTAGAATTGAATTTATTTGCTTTTGCAGTATCCTACTCTCTACTGTCTGAATATTAAATGTGTTTGTTTTCCCAGAGGGCTAGAGATCACTGGACAAAAGGGTTCAGCAGGAGAGAGTGAAATAAAAAGAGGTTGTGAGTCTTTAACCTTGAGCCTGAAATGAATGTGAACCAAACCCAAGATACTTGGCTTATATAAAGCCGAGTAAACATTCGAGTATAAGCCCATAATGCTACCAACTGTGCTACACCTGTTAATCTTAAAACAGGTCCTATGTATATTACCTTTTTACTGTTGTGCTTAGGGGTGAGATTTTTCTCTATTTAATCTTTTTTATTTCTGCTAAGGAAAAAAAATCTGCAGTATTTAAAAATTGCATATCTTACTTTTCTTGCCAGATGCAGTATTTTAAATCTAACTTTTAGGGTGGGATGAAACTGAAGAGCTTTTTTTTTTATTACAGCTACAGAGAAGAAAGAAGTGGAAACTTATAGCTATGTCAAAATGTCCAGAAGTGTTGTACCCATGGTCTTCTGTTAAAAGCAGTTCATTTTTTCTGTTGTCTCCATTACTGTGAGAAAAGAGGAGGTGTATCTCCTTGTTTGTCTTCCTTGGCATTGTCATCATAAAAAAATTCATTACATGAATTCTACGTAGCTCATAACATTCCAAGATATCCATAGCAGATATGTCAGCAGCTTTCACACATGGCACAATGAAAGCAAGTTTGTATAAAAGCTTTGTAGTATAATGGTAAATTTAAAAGACTAAAATGTTATACGATTAGAGGCCACCATAGTTACAGAGAGGCTGTGATTCAGCAAAGCACTTAAACATGCTTATTGTTAAAAACTTGAGTAGTTCCATCAGCATAATGCTTAAACTACCCGAGTTCTTAATGATAAGCACATGCTTAAGAGCTTTGTTGAACTTAGACCATATTATTGTAAACAATTTTTTAAATTAGCTTAGTGCTAGCTTAAATGAAAGTATGGTTACATTAGCACTTATGAACACAGCAGACCACCCCCCAAAAATTCAGATTTGATTACACTGACTTCAATATTAAAAATATTTTTCCTCTTGCTAGTACCAGAATTAATACAGCTCTGCAATACTGAGTTGAGCTCTGTTCTGTCTAATATGTATTAACAGGGTTTTGTATTATATTTCTACTGCAGAGTCTTTACTGGGGAAGAGGTACACACCAGAAAACAAATGTTGCTGTTCAGATTCCAGGCTCAATCTAGAGGGCTTGGCAGGCAGGAAAACCAAGTCTATTTCTAAACAGAGTAAAAGTAGTTGTATAAATTACAAGTCATTGGGAGATGCATATGAAGTCACAAGATGCCAGCTCACTTTCAGAAGGGAACAGTAATTTTAAGAGGTGGATTTTATGTGGAATGTTTATCAGAAAATTATATTGTATTGAGCCTCAGTTACAAAAATTTGCCAAGACCTGAGTTCAGTGTTTTGTGTTTCTTCTGCAGCTGTTGATCACCGGACGATGAGTGGGACTTGCATTCCAGACATATGGGTATTAGATCAGGGATAGCACTGAACTCTGAACTTGGGTCTTGAATGGCAGTAAAAGATCTAGTGTTTTCACATAGTAAAGTTAATCCTCACACTCAGGCAAAACAATGATTAAGATCAAAGCCTTTGGCTGGAGGCACACTGGACACGTTGCTTTTCATAGATTCCATGACCAAAAGAGATCACTGTTAACATCCAGTCTAGCCTCCATAGAATTTCCCCAAAATCATTCTAGACCATATCCAGTCTTGAGTTTTGAAACTAACAGTGAGGGAGAATCCCTCATGATGCTTGTTAAATTGCTTCAATGGCTAATTACTCTGACTGTACATCTTATTTCTAATCTGAATATGTCCAGCTTCTGTTTCCAGCCATTGAATCATGCTATGCCTTTCTCTGCTAGACTGAATAATACATTATTAAATGTTTTCCCTGTGTTTGTACCTACAGACTGCAAAAGAAGTCACCCCTTATCCCTCTCTTTGTCAAACTAAAGAGACTGAGCTTCATTAGTCTATCACTATATAGCATGTTATCTAATCATTCCTGTGGATCTTCTCTGAACCCGCTCCAGTTTAAATCTGTGCCCAATAATTTTGTGTCTTCTATTCTATATGGGCCAGTCCTGTAGTTCTTACTTAGGCAGAACTCCCAATGATCATAGCAGGAGTTTTGTATAGTTGAAGACCTTACTGTGAGTTTTATAGTTTGAAAATCTGTTTATTCTGTGCTAACCAGTGAACAACTTGAGTACAAATTACTGTGACTACAACAGAAGTTTTGCCTCAGTAAAGTCCACAGGGTCAATTCAATCCTAATTTGGGATTACTTTTATTTAAGTAAAAATTTAATTCACCTTTTAAAAAAATCCACTTGACAGAATAGAATTTAAATCCACTAGATTTGAATGGGCTATGGTCAAGAGAATGAAAGTGAATTTTCCACAGTAATAGGTAAGATGAGAAAGCTGCTGCAACTAAGTGATAAAAAGATTATTTTTATTCAGATAGAGTACCTCAGCAAAAAAAAAAAAAAAAAAATATATATATATATATATATATATATAAAAGAAATGATAAACAGCATTTGAGAAAAGAAATACTAATTTATAAACTGAGTGTACAGTAGGCATGCTTAGACATTTTCTGAATTCAAATTTTTCTCAGACTGCTGTGTTAAAGAAGACACAAAAAATAGATTGTTAATTTTTGTCAGTCTGAACTGGTGTTGCATTCAGCTTTGCCCTTTAGAAAAGGGCAAAAGGCCTGAAAGAATTTTGGGAACTAGCTCAGTGGCTTTTCTGCTCTGGAAATGTTCAAATCCTATCACAAGTTATGAGTGCAAATCCATTTCTAAGCCTAGCCTCCATTTGTGTGCATTATAAATCCATCATGTGCCATGGCACATTTCAAGCAGATTCTGCTGAAATAAAGCCCATGTCTGTAACAGCAGGAGCTCTGCAAGTCAAATTCTAGGTACATGCATGTTGGCATACATAATGAGGCTGCAATTTCATACATAGAGACCTGGCTAGCCACACTACCTCCTGAAGCTCGACTTTTCTCCTCTATTCTGCACCCAACACCTACTCTGGCCATTCTGTGCTACTTTGCCAGTCAGTCTGTTTACCTCTCTAATGTCTAAACACATAGGTCCAGTAAGATGATCCCATTAAAGTTCTATTTTGTGCTTGTTTCCTGGCTGTTCCCATACATATTTGGTTCAATGGCTAGGGATATATGGCCTGACTGAGGTGTCCATTCTATCAATAAGATTTTAAAGGTAATAAATGCTCATTTTGGAGAGCATAAGCAAGGAAAGAGAGAGGAGAAAGCAAATCCAAATCAGTCTCAACTTCTGTCCAGTCTTTCTAGCTCTTCAGCCACTAGCTGGAGTTTGATAAAAAGGCAGGCTCTCTGATAACCAGTTTCTAGTTTAAGAGTCTGATATACACTGTAGCAGTAGTTTTCAAACTTTTTTCCTTAGGACACAGTTGAAAAAAATCATTTATGCCCATGACCCAATAATTACATCTTTCAGCAATGCATTCCAGTCTGTTGGGGCTGGCAGCAGGGGTCACAGTGATCCAATACCTCAGTGTCCGTGACCCAAGACTGGGTCCTAACCCATAGCTGGAAAACCAGGGTGCTATAGTACCAGCTAAATCACACAAGCCTGGGGATTAAACAATTCCACTTCTAAGACACAGGCCTCTGCCAGCTAGAAGAGGAATGATTACGTTTCTTTATAGCTACTTTGTAGGCCAGCCACTAATGGGCAGGGTAAACATAGGGCAGTAATATGCATGTGTATCACCCAGTGCGTTTCAAACGTGCGTGGAAAAGCTTTCACAATGCCTGCTCACACCTTTTCTGCCTGTGTCATTGGTCTCTCACTCTAAGCACTAAAAATTCACTCATAACTTAAGGGGTGAGTAAAGAGATGGCACTCATACTTAGTCATAAAACATCACCAAGAGTTCATATTTTTACCATTCTGTTTTTTTCCTTTGCTTTTCCCCCTTCAAAAAGTTATGTTTTTTCATTAGTGGTGCATAGTGCAACCCTTCACTTCTTTTCTGAGCCGATGGACTGGTCAACAGGCTATAGCTAAGCATGCTCCCCTTCCCCACCCCTCCACCCCCCCTGCTCCTGAAACTTTCAATACTGACTGCTCCCCCCTCCCACCCTCAACAATGCTCTCTTCTTTTGCCCCATCACTTCCTACTGGCAAATATTTGTAGCTTTCTTTCACCTGTCTTCTAACTGACAGGTGGCTAAAAATAATAGAAGCTTTTTAGCCTAGTAAGCTGACATCATTTAAGGACTGCAGACATGGCATAAAATGTACAGCTTTCAGAACTTAACATTACGAAGGGTATCCACAACTGAGACACAGAAAACAAAAGAACTTGCTGATAAGTAATTCAGTTCTATCCAATGCAACAATCAATAAATTATTTTATAAAAGGTTTTTGTATATTAAAAAAAAATAACGGGCTAGAACAGTGGGTCTATACTCGAGTGTTTACTTCACATATGCATGAAGGAAAAATAAAAGATGGATCAACAATTCTGTGTTCACATTATCCAGGCTTCCAAGTGTAGTTGTTGTGTGCCAGTTATCTGTGTTCATGTGCTAACTGTGACTCCTGTCCCCCCATCCTGTGGTAGCATGGTTTTGCCTAATATTTTGTCTGCTTGGCTTTTTGTGCTCCTGGCTGCCTTCATTTAGACTATGCTTTGAAAACATTTATATTTTTTTTAGTTGGTTCATTTGGCTCCCATGTGTGTCTCATTTGTACCCATCCAACTGAGTCTGTGTTGTGTGCCTTCCCGTTTGTGAAATGTAATATGTTACGTGTTGGGTTTTTTTTACTATACAAATGAGACTTTAAAAAAATGTATATGTTAAAAAAAAAAAAACAAAAAAAAAAAACCTTCCTACTTACGCACTGCAAAACTATCCACATGCATGGTTCTACATTTGCATTAAAATTAACATGGCTTGTCTTTTACTAGGGATGTACCACATGAGTGGACGTTCGCTTTCTTTAACCAGTGCTTCCCATCAGCTCTTTGATGGCTTTCAACTCAATTTATTTTAATATTGCAGTTGGTACAGATACTCAAAATGCACAAAACTGAGCCACTTGTTTATGCATATAACATCCAGAGACTATGGACTTCAGCTGCCTGCACTGCCCTAACCATATGCTACATTTTTCAAAAAACATTATTCTCTAGCAGTTTTGTTCTCTGAAGGTGGTTACCTCTGATCTCTCTTTCCTCTTTCTCCCTTCAGATCCGCGTCGTGAAGGCATTCCGTAGCTCTCTCTATGAAGGGTTAGAAAAACCAGAATCTAGAACCTCCATTCACAATTTCATGACTCATCCTGAATTTAGGATAGAAGATTCCCAACCCCACATCCCACTCATTGATGACACAGACCTAGAAGAAGACTCTGCTCTCAAGCAAAACTCTAGTCCACCGTCTTCGCTGAATAAGAACAACAGTGCTATCGACAGTGGAATAAATCTTACGACTGACACAAGTAAATCAGCTACCTCTTCTAGTCCAGGAAGCCCAATACATAGCCTGGAGACATCACTTTAGCTGAAATTTCACTGCAAAAAAATATATATATATAAATAAGAACAGCAACAGAAGTATATATATATATAGATAAAGATATATAAAAAACTGTGCTGGCTGAATAGCTGTTTGAACTCTTATTCACTTTGTGACAAGTGAATGAATTGCTGATCACAGTGGTTTTGGGGAAAGAATGAATGGCTGATTTACAAACCCCTTTTTGTTCCCTTTCAGAAAAAAACAAAAAACAAAAAAAATCCACCTGCATGAATGTACTGTACACTTCAAGCTCCACCCACACCCCCTCCTGCTGTCTCTCTCTCTCCTTTTTTTTTAAGCAGGAAATGCAGAGGACTTTTTTCTGAAGCTATTTATCCAATTCACTGGTCTGTGAGTTTTTTGAAATGCTTGTGTGGCATGGACTCAATTGTATAGATTAATTTAAATAAAGTTTTTGAAGTTGCAAAGCTTAACTTGCACAGTAGATTTGCACCAGTTGGACAGAGGAACTTAATAAACCTTTATGAGATCATATATAGAGATATATACATATAAATATATACATAATTAACTATATATATGTATATATCTATCTATATATATAGTTATATATATATATATATATATAAAGTTTCTTTGTTGGCATGTTGCCTTGTTTCTGCTCAAATTGCTCTGACTATTTTAACTTATTTATGTCCTAAAAAAAAAAAGAATGTAATTTGTTTACAAACCTGTAGATAATATCCTTAACTATTTGTAGGGTTAAGAAAGCACTTCCTGCCGAAGTAGTATAAAAATTGCTCAGCTCTTTGAAAAAATTCTGTAATATTGCACCTTGGATTTATTACAATCGTGTTCTGATTTTGCCTGCTTTTATTTTATTTTGGGGGGGCGGGTTGCGGGTAAATAATGTAGATACTGATAGCAAATAACAAAAGAAGCCAAAATATAACACATTGGATGTAGCATTGTGACCCTATATACAGGGCAGTGAGCAGGCTTCCTTTGTTTCATATACAAAGTTGAAATTATTAAGTTTTCTTTCTCTCTTTCTTTCTCTCTCTCCCTCTCTCTCTCTTTTTTTTTTTTTTTTAATAAATTGCTTGAATTTGTTTTGGTGCAACACTCAATGATGGAGGCCATTTCATTGTTTAAGTGTATTGCAATGGCTTCTTTAAAGTATTTTTTTTAAAAAAGTCGTTATATGAAACTCAATTTAGTTTATGAATAACAACTCAAAGATAAGTTCTATTTGGCTTTGTGTATGGAGATCAAACTAGTGTTGAAATATTGTGATATATTGTGTTGATTCTTTTCGGTTAGTAATTTAGACATTTATTTCCTTATTAATTACAGAGTGGGGGCTGTTGGCATTTTGGATGAAAATCACTATGGTTTGTTGCTTTGACTTTTTTTTTTTTTAAAGAAAAAGATATTCATCTTCTGCACTATCTAGATCTGAATGAAATTTTATGAAGTATATATTGAAAAGTGCTTTGTGTGATTTTTTTTATCAAGCTTGTCTTCCTGTAGTCACCAAATATACTGTAGCTAATTAGCAGTGTTGTTTTACTTATGTATTGAGCTTTCCACAAGGAAAGCCATTTTTGAAAACCTGCAGTATCATGGGTGAGAAATGTTTTTCAAGATGGTAACAGCCCTGATATCTTAAATTTATGAGCTTATATAATTGCTATGTCAACCACTTAAATGCTAAGCACTTTGTGGATCACAGATTTTTCATAAATTAACTTTTGTATTCAATACAAAGTTTGCTTCAAGACTTTTCAACATAGGATCTTTTCCATAATCTTGTACAGTCCAAAAAGACATTTTGAATAACATGATCAATTATGCCAGAAAAAAAACAACTTTCAAACTAGCTTGATAAATAATTGGTTGTTGTATTGTGTCTTGTTTTAAAGTGGGCTAATGCGGTGCATCTCTGCACTCACAGGAACTATTCCAAGCCAGAGAACTCTCCAGACAATATAGTAGACTCCTGGCCAAACTACAGAATGAAATGACTAAAATGTTTTCAGGGTGCATCAGGACTATTCAGCCAGGTAAAACTGTAATCAGCTTGAATTGTCAGCTCCTGGACTTTTATGTAGAAGCTTGAATGTTTTTTGGCTCAGACTCATAGCTCACTGTCTAATTTAAACTTTTCACTTAACAGCAGGTCTTTCAAGGCTTACAGAACTGTTTTCAACAGATAGTTACCCATTTCTTAACAATAAAAGCTGGCATGAAAACCTAATTGAATTTAGCTAATTCTTAGTAGCAAACTGATTGAAACTTAGTCAGCATTGTTCCTTGGATTGTAAATACAGGGACTAACCTTTGTATAAGATATATTGGGTTTCTATGGCCTGTTTGGGATACCATTTTCAGGAAAAGAATGTTATCCAATTTATTTACAGGGAAGAGCCTCTGTCATTGCATTGGACTTGAGCAGCTACAAAATCTGTCAGTACTGGAACATAATTTTCAATAACTTAACACTGATGATTTGCCTTTTATTTTCAAGCTGTCTTTTTCTTCAGAGTCTTTCTTTGTTTCATTAAAACAAACTTTCCTGTAATAGTACCCCTCTCCAATACCAATAGGGTACCATTTGCGGACTTGAAAAACTGTTAAAAAATAAATGAACACAGCATTCTCTGTGTGTGTGTATATATAGTAAAAACATATATAAACTGAGATGCATAGAAAACTTGGGCTTCTGTGAGCAGAGACTGTGCTTTATGTATATGATAAATGATATGACTTTTTTTAAAGAGAAGCGGAAAAGATATGACCTTTCAACTAAAAGTCATGCATCACAATTCATTTCTTTTATTGCTTGACCTCTCTGTGATGGGAACAATGGATCAAAAAACCAAAATGATCAGTTTGTTAAAACTCACTGCAATATATAAATGCTTGCTCTCTACATACTGTATTTAGCAGCATGAGATTTGTGGGAAACAATACAGTGGTACATTTGGCAATCCATCCCATTAGGGGTTATTAATATATATTCATTCAGCTGTTTTTATGAATTTTTTTATCTAGACAATAATTGTAAATAAAGAACCTACCGTCTCTGTTCATTTAATACTATGCAAAAGGTTATGCTTTCTATTGTTTATTCTTATTCCTACAGTGTGATGCTGGAATGTTTGTGGTTTAAAAAAAAAAACAAAAAACAAACAAAAAAAGACAAGAGTAAGTAAAATATGTGATGTAAATTATTTTATAGTTTGAAAAAAAATGATAAAGTTTTATTCTTGCTGCTTACTGTCTACCAGATATCTCCTGGCAGGAGCACAAGTGGAAAATTAAATAAAAATAAATTCACAAAGCAGCATGAACAATAATGGTCTGAACTTAACATCTTTGTTTATTTTCACTTTCAGTCAATAAAACATAACTTGAACCCCACAGACCTATTTTAATGTAAAGGATGTGTCTTTGTGTTTGAGTGCTTGGGTGGGTGGGTGCGTGCACGGATGTGCACATGGCTGCATTTATTTGGTGGGAGGATATGAAAATGATTGTGGAAGTCTCTCATCATGATGAGCTTACAATGACAGTCTACGTCTGCACAATCCAGTCACGACAAGTCAGTCCAGAGCGCCATTATTCCAAACAACTGTGGTGCTAGCCGTCAATGTCAGAGAGTGCAGTCTGGTTCCACTTCTTTGTCCATGTAGTGATGGCTTGACATGTTGGGATTCCCAGGTAAGATGAGGCTGCTGTTTTGGTTATGTGCTTTTGGTAGTGTTGAAGCCCATCTATAAAGCATTATAACAAAGACTGATGCTTTTAATCTAGTCTGAATCCCTCCTTTTGAGAGAGAGGCTCTGAGAGCTTTTTGGGAGCTGCCCATGGCCTGAATTTGCTGCTCTGTAAACAAAGCTCTAGAGCAGTTGTTTTCATGATTAGCTATAAAGACGAGATTAGCATGGCAGACATGCAGCGTAGACACTTTTTCTGCATCTGCTAATGTTCTGCATATTTTCGTACTCTGTGAGCTTTACTATCTTTGCTACTAGATTTGTCAATGAGTGTGATACTTGAGTTTGTCATTCAAATTGGACCCAAGGAGTTATCTGGCACTGAGGTACGGATTCATGCTGGATTCATCTCTCACCCTATGGAAGTTTTCAAGTATCAATCTTCCCTAGGTATAGGAGGCTCCAGGTAAGTACCTGTCCGATAACCACATTTTTTAAAATAATAGTACAGTACTAGTGATAATTGTCCCTCTTCTCCCCTCCCGGCATCTCAGGTTCTTATTAACAGAAAAATATGCTAGGACAAGACCAGTTACCTCTGTCAACTTTGGCACAGGGCTGTTGATGCTTATTAGACAGACGTCAGTACTAAAAATCATAGAAACTGGAAGGCACCATGAGAGGTCATTGCGTCCGGTCCCTTGCACTCATAGCAGGACCAAATACCATTTTAAGCCATCCCAAACAGGTGTTTGCCTAACCTGCTCTTAAAAACTTCCAGTGATAGAGATTCCACAATCTGCCTAGGCAACTTATTCCAATGGTTAATCACCCAGACAGGAATTTTTTCTTAATGTCCAACCTAAACCTCCTCAGCTGTAATTTAAGACCATTGCTTCTTGTTCTGTCTTTAGCAGTTAAGGATAACAATTTTTCTCCCTCCTCCTTGCAACAATTTTTTAGGTACTTGAAAACTGTAAGCGTCCCCTCTGTCTCCTCTTTTCCAGACTGAGCAAACCCAGCTCTTTCTTCCCTCATGTGTCAAGTGTTCCAGATCTCTAAGAATTCTTGTTCTTCTCTGGACTTTCTTCAATTTGTCCACACCTTTCCTGAAATGCAGCACTCAGAACTGGACACAATACTCCAGTTGAGGCCTAATCAGGGTTGAGTGGAGTGGAAGTATTCTTGTTGTGTCTTACTCACAATACTCCTATTAATGCATCCTGAAATGGAGTTTGCTTTTTCTGCAACAGTGCTACACTGTTGACTCATATTTACCTTGTGATCCGCTATGTCAGTGGTTCTCAAGCTTTTTTTCCTCAGTTCCCATTGAAAAAAGTCATTTATGCCTGTGACCCAGCAATTACATCTTTGAACATTGCACTGCTGTCTTTTGGCAGTGGCAGCAAGGGGTGCTGTGACTCAGTGCTGGAGGCTCTGCGACCCAGTACTGGGTGCTGACCCTAAGTTTGAAAATCACTGTGCTACGTGGTTCTCAACCACTATGTTGGGACACACTATTGTGTAAATTACAGCAGTAAGTGTGTCGCAGAGAGCTGGAAAGATGGCTGGATTTGGCCTAAAAGGAGTAGGCCAATGTGTCCTGCTGAAGTGCAAAATGCTGCCAAGTGTGTTGTGAGCAACAAAAGATTGCCAACCACTGCACTATGATACCCAGAGCACTTTCCACAGTACTCCTCCCTAGGCAGTCATTGCCCATCCTGTGTACATGCAGTAGCTTGTTCTTTCCTAAGTGGAGTACTTTGCACTTGTCTTTGTTGAATTTCATTCTGTTTACCTCAGACCATTTCACCACTTTGTCCAAATCATTTTGAATTGAGGTGAGGCGGATAGGAGGAAACATAGCAGTGAATTAAAGCTCTGAAAATTTTACAAAACACCTGCAGAAAACAAGTGTATTTTCTTTTAACGTAAGTTAAATACTTATCACTAGGCAGGAGGTTTATTGGATTCACTGATGTTTAGTTTGGTTTAGGAAAAAATCTTAGGTGTGAACCAATGTTAGGAGTTTATAGTATACTGAATGAAGATTTTTTTTCCCTCTTCTTTCACTATCAGCAGCCCTGTCCTGCACACAGTTAATAAATGTATATAGTTTTATTTAAACGAGCAGCCCCATTGACTTCAATAGGGTTACTCATGTAAAACATGAATGTGATTGTGTTTCTGCAGGATCAGGAATTGAGATCACTCACAGAATTCATCTGTTTTGAAGTGTAGTACATGTTTTAACTTTCTGCTGCCATCACATTTTCAAGAGTGTATTGTGAAAATATATTTAAGGGACACATGCGTGTACGTAAACTCTAAGAGTGGGATTCATAGTTTTACTAATTCCCTGTCCTTTGCAAATGGAATATTGAATCACAAAAGTGGAACTGCAATATTAAAGGCTCAGATAATGTTCATTTTCAAAGAAAACTGCATATTTTTATTTTGAAGAATGAAATGCAATAGCAATGATGCTGAGTGGGTGACAAGTGACAAATCTTTTAATTGTCCATGTTAGACAGTGGTTTCTAACCTTTTTTGAGTGAAAGCATCACTAGTTAACATTAGCCCCCCCCCCATCACTGGCCATAAACACACATAACCCCTATAAACACATGTGATATTAATAACACTAAATAATACTAATTACTATGACCTGAATAAGAAGCTAAGCCTTGCCCAATGCAACTAATGCAACTGCCACCACATGCCCCATGTAGCCCGACATCCTCCCGTGTCTTGAGAACAGAGGGTAATAGAGATGACGGATGTTGAGGGGCTGACCGGGGCTTCTCCAGGCCTCCACCAGCCTGGAGCCGCTCCACTCCAGTCAGGCACCCAGCAGGCATGGGGCTGGCAGGTGTTGTTCTGCTTTGGTCACTGAGCAGCTTAGGGCTAAACCTCTTAATATTACTGAAGCCTCACAACCCCCCCTGTAATCTTTGGTGCCCCTCTGAGGGGGTTGTGCACCTCAGGGTGGGAACCACTGATGTAAAAGACAGGAGGTTCTCATGATTTGTTGTCTGATGTCAATCCCAGATTCAAGGAAATGCCTTAACTCCCTTTTATAGTTTTTAAAGTGGGGTAACTACATTTGACCTTTTCCTGGTTGCCCCACTTTTCCATAAACCTATTTTTATAACCAGTGTAATACCAAAACTAATCTATAAAGATTCAAACAGCTCTCAAAATTTACACCATTGTTGATGACTCATGGGAATCTGATAAAAGTACTATGATTTCAAACAAGCCTACCTGCTTTTTTTTTAATGTTGGTTCCTTTGCTCTTTTTTGTTACCCTTCTTAACAGTGTGCAAATGTATGGTACATGTGCAAAAAAGGTAAGGAGTTTTAAGTGGATATTCCAATGCTGTGATAGAAGAAATGCCACTAAATGTATGTCTCATGAGGGGTTGACCAGGTGTAGGATAAAGGTACAGTCAGTCATGCCATAAACAAAGAGAGGTAAAGGAAAACAGAAAACAAAAAAAGGAGACAGAAGAAAAACAAAATCCTAAAAACTCATCTAATGCAACTGACTGACAATCTCTACTCCCAGCCTGTGGCAACTACAGCCCTCTTCTTCCAGTGTACTGCCATCTGTCTAGTGCAGATTGCAGGATCATGAATTAAGAGTCTGACTGAAAGCACCTGGAAATCAATTGATGTATTTCTGTCAGAGCCGTAACACGGTGTTTTGCCGCCCAGGGCGTGTTCAGATCAGAATGTGCCCCTAGCCATTAAGCGGCACTTAGAGCTGGCGCCATGAAAGCCACCCCTTAGGCGAGTGGCTCCATTGAGGCGCTCCGCGCTGTCCAGGGCTTTGCCCCCATTGGCCCTGCCATAGTTACGGCTCTGATTTCTGTTAATTTCAATGGGCTTTCGGTCAGGCTCCAAGCTGCATTCCTAACATCATCTCCAAATTTGACTAAAAAGTATCTCTTTGGCTATGTCTACGTTAGCAGATTAGTCCAGATTCAGGAGCCTTAATCTGGACTAATTTGATCCCTTCCCACACCAGGCTTTGCCTACTTCGAACTAAAAAATGTAACTAAAGTAAAATTTAACTAAATTTGACTAAAAATTTAACTAAAACTAAAAAGCTTAGTTTGAACTAGTTAGTTTGAACGGTTAGTTCAAACTAACTGCTTAGTTCATACTTATTTCGAACTTTAGTTCAAACTAGCACGATGTAGTCATGCTAGTTCAAACTAAATGCGTTCCAGCTAGTGGTTAGTTCAAACTAAACGTACTTTTTTTAGTTCGATCTAGCTGTGCTTTTTTTAGTTTGAACTAAAATTCAAACTGAAAAAAAAAACATAGTTAGAACTAACTTCAAACTGCTTAGTTTGGACTAAGCAAGTCCTAACTAAGCATTTAGATGTAATGATAGCCTTCTAGTTTTACAGATGACAATAACCTGGATAGAGTGTAGTAAATATGCTCTGTGACAATCACTTAAGCTCAGTATTTATCAGGCATCAGTAAAAGGTTTAGTGACAATTTGCTTCATATAAAAAGAAATTGATTCTGGAGTACAATGACTGGCAGTGTAGTGGTGTAGGTAGAAGTTAAAGCAAAAAGTAAATACTGTAAATTATCTGATCATCAAAAAACCTCTTTCCTCATTTTTGTTAATAAAAACCTAATTTTCAAATATGAATGGCATGGAGGTGAAGTAGAGATAAAGGTACTCACTTTAAATTATACTTTTGTGGTAATAAAAGCAACTGATATAGAAATTGGTTTTAACACCTGAGGCCAGTGGCTCCCAAGCTGGGGGTAAGGGGGCCTCTTCCAAGGGGTCTGTGGTGTTGCTCTTGCCAGGGCTGCAACCCAGCCATGGTTTTGATGCTCCCGCCAGGACTGGATCCCAGCAACGGTGGGGGCCACAGAGGGCTGGATGCTGCCCCCGCTCACCAGCTTCCCTCCCCTAAAGGGGCTGGCTGGGAGTCATGGCTGCAGCAGCTCCTGCTGTCCGGCAGGGGAATGGGGCCGCAGCAGCTCCCAGGCAGGGACAGTGAGCCATAGCCATGCGCTACAGCTGCCTCAGCCCCATTCTCCTGCTGGGAGTGGGGACCGCCGTGACCATGGCCCCCTGCTCGGGAGCTGCCTGCAGCCCCATTCCCCTCCTGGGGAGCAGGGTCCCCCCTAAGCAGGGCACCATGGCCATAGCAGCCCCTACTCCCGGCAGGAGAATGGGGCTGCGGTGGCTGCAGCGCACAGCTATGGCTCACCGTCCCTGCCCGGGAGCCAGCGCAGCCCCATTCTCCTGCCAGGAGTAGAGGCTGCCATGGCCATGGCCCCCCATGTTTGGGGGGGACCCCACTCCCCATAGAAAGTCACTCAGTGCTTTGGGAAAATCCCATGTTTATCTCCTGAACTGGTGACACTGAGTTATGTACAAATGAACGGGTCTCAAACATACAGCCCGAGGAGTTACCCCTGGCCAGCTTTTCAAGAGGTCCAGGTTCTGCCAGCTGGTAGCCAGCAACCATGCTGTGGTTGTTGTCTTATCATAGAATCATAGGGCTGGAAGGGTCCTCATGAGGTCATCTAGTCCAACCCCCTGCCAAAAAAAGCAGGACCACTCCCACTAAATTATCCCAGCGAGAGTTTTATCCAGCCAGGCCTTAAACATCTCCAAAGATGGAGATTCCACCACCTCCCTAGGTAGCCTATTCCAATGCTTTACCACCCCCCTAGTAAGAAAGATTTTCCTAATATCCAGCCTTGACCTCCCCAGCTGCAACTTGAAACCACTGCTCCTTGTTCTAGCCTCTGTTACTACTGAGAACAGCCAAGCTCCATCCTCCTTGGAGCAACCCTTCAGGTAGTTGAAGGTTGCTATCAAATCCCCTTTCACTTAGCTTCCATTCAGGCTCCTGCTGCCATCAACAGCACTTCTGGGCCAGGCCACGTGGGCTGCTCCCTGCCCATGGCTGCACTTCACCCTGCTCATGGCAGGGTGGGAGTGTTTCACCTGGCCTCTGGGCTGGACCTCCCTGCCTCCAGGGCAGAGCAGATGACTGCGGGGGGTGCATGTGTGAGGCAAGGCCTCTCTGGGCTGGCATCAGCTTGCCCCACACAAGTCAGACCCCAACAGTGGGTGGACCCCACTGACAGCACAGCTTCAGCCGCCTGGGTTGCCGGTTGCAGAGTGCAGCTGGGAGCTTGGCTATGGCTGCTTGCCTCCCTTCAGGGGCTGAGGTTGCGAGCAGCCCTTTCCATTTCTTTCTTTCAAAAAAAGTAAATTTCAATTAAAAATTCATACAAATTCAGTTAATTAAACCCAGTTAATTAATTGTATTCTAGTCAGTTTGAATTCAATTAATTTTTTTTTAAATTTAATTTTAACTAAATGAACTGGTGACTCTGCTGTATGAAAAGGTTTCAGTAATGTGGCTCTCAAGGTGATTTGAGTTAGAGATCCCTGTGCTAATGTAACCATCAACACTTACAACAACTTGGTACAGGGAATGAAAGAGAAAAATGACTGCTCCACTGTAACCTGGCCAAGTTTTTGACAAATGTAACTAGTTAAAGCTGGCATTTTACTGACAGAGTATTAACGAAGGAAGACATAAAGTTTATGTGGCCTAAGGTATTCTCTTTTGTTCTTTCAAACTCTGCACAGCAAATGTTTCTCATGGCGCTGTTCCACTTTGTGTCAGCTTACGGTACCAGTTTTATATCTTCCAGATTCAGAAGTGATACCCCACCTGAGCATGAAGGAGGCTGCTTTGGAAATGCACAATTTCACATCTGTTTACCACTCAATTAAATTAATTAACTCTACTAGGCATCTTTTCATCCTCAGCTGCTGCTGAGGAGAGCTGGGCAAACCATTTCTTCAGAATAGTGTTTGTTATACTTTAAGATCAGTGAATGGTCTGTGAAATGGTCCTGAAGGTAGTCTGTCCAATCCTGATTGTAAATGACAGTTTCAATCCTATGGGCGGCCGTCTTGAAATATGTACTTTGACTATGTACTAATGTGTTATATTGTCACCTCCATCACCTGATATGGCGTCTGCTTGCTGAATGGATGACTAATCTTATTTAAATAATAATAGAAAAGAATGACAAACATTGGCACAAACTTTGTAAGAAGGCTCTTTATGATTTACAAATGTACTCTGGTTATCTTAATACTTTCAAGTAATATTACCCCTGGAACAGATTCAATGGAATGGTGCTTGGATTCATGAAAAGATTGGTCTGATTTTTGTGTATAGTTTGACCAGGTCTACTACTGAAATGATTTGACACAGACTATAAATGCCTTCTTAAGCACACAGCAAAATTCCCCACTCTGCCAATAAAAGAGAGGGGAAAAAAGCTGGGATTAACATCTGGCGCTATTTAAAACAAAGGAAAAATATAAATTCTAGATATGATTTTTCTATTTCCTTCTGCATTTTTTGCCCCATTCTGCAGTATTAATTATAAGTCTTCATTTATTATGAAGAGGTGTCCCTAATTAAGGTAGCAATGAAGGTTGCATTATGTGAAGCACCTTCTCCTTTCCAGGCATGCAAAAAGACCATGCTCTGCTGGAGCCCTGGCTAAAATTTGCAAACTTTGGGTGCTAAAATTTTGGTACCTAAATAAAAGTGGCTTTATTTGCAGAGGTGTTGAGCACCCAAAACAACAATTGACTTAATTTGGACACATGCATGCTCTTCATCAGGGACTATGAGGTCAATTTTTTAGAGAGTTAAATATGAATTTACATGTCTGTTTTTGACACTTGTTTAAAAATATTGACTCTAATTAATCTCTTAATAAATAGATCAGAAGTCCTTTTATGGTTAAGAACTTAGTCAGTGTTTCGCTGGAGTGCTATGTAGTGTAAAAATCCAGACAAATTCAACTCAACTCACATGCTTACTAGTTTACAGCATGCATAGGCTAGGTTCATCTTTGCATGCTGCTTACATCATTCAGTGTTAGGTGTCTATGTGCTGCAGTGCATGATTGATTGGAAGCTTTTACCCTTAGCCTGTCAAGGCAGGCAACTCCCCCCACGCCGGCCACTCCTGTGGCTATATATATGGCCCCGACCCTAACCCGCCTCAGTTCCTTTTTCCGCCCTCAGCGACAGTTTCGGAACAGCCCATTCCTTGCGATCACACAAGTTCCTGTTGATTCATTTTATATGAACCGTTCATTCGATCTGGAGGATCTATTCATGGACAATATTCCACCAAGAACCAGCACTTCTTTGAAACGTGCAAGACTGGACCCGGAAGATCACTACTGACAGCCACCTAAGATGCCAGCTTTCAAACCCTGTGCTTCTTGCAGCAAGGCCTTCCCGCAGACGACCACCCCACAAGAAATGCCTTCAGTGGCTGGATGAGTCGCACCAGGCTACCGACTGCTCCATCTATCAGTCCTTCAATGCAAGGATGCTGAAAGACAGGGAGTCAAGGCGCTGTGCGTTGGCCCTGGAGCAAGCACAGCAGCTGATTCCTGGGGAACTGGGGTTGCCTTTGGCACTGGCCTGGCAAGCCAGATAGGCACCAGGGCCTTCTTGGCTCTGCTCCCCTCAGGAGCAAAAGACAGTGTGGTTGGCATTGACATCGGCACCAAAACGCATTCACCAATCCAGCTTCCCCTCCCTCCCCGTCCAGGTCCTTCTCGGCACCGGGGACAGGAAAGCATACAGATCCCCACAACTCTGGAGGCTTTCAAGGCAGCAAAAGCCCTCCTGCTTTTGCCTACACCTACTCCTCCCAAACCTCCAAAATAAAGAAGAAAGCCTGCTTTCTTCTCAGGGAAATGGACTGCGTTGGAACGGCACCAATCTCTGGCACCTAGTACAGTGCCAAGCTCCCTGGCACCACAAAGGGAAGGAGCCTCCCCAAAGAGGCCTGTCAGTAATGTCCTGGGCCCTACCCCAAAGCACCGTAGATCGCACTCTCCTGCCCCCCCGCCCACCCCCCGCTCTGGAGCTCTGCTACATCCCTGGCACTATCTATTCGCACCAGCACCATGGCAAGCCCTCCACCCATGTGCCGAGAAAGCTCTTGCTCCCTGAGTCTGGAGGAGATCGGTCCCTCCAGGAGGAGCATATGGGCCCTAGGAAAGATCACTGGCAGCGGTACCTATCGGTACTGACCTCATGAATGGTCCATACCAAAGGCACTCCCCTTACAGTGGACTCCCCGTTGTACTGAAGGGTCTGGGACCACACATATAAGCCCAGCTATGGCATTAAAGCCTAGGCCAGAGTCATATAGGGAGGACACCATGGCACACTTAGACCTCCCCCCCCCATGTAACCACTCACACAGGCCTAGAGGTCGAGCCCATCAGTGGGGCTCAGGACTCTTTGTTTGACCCTGGGCTAACATCTTCCTGGATGCTATAGTGGTGCCTCTACATCCCAGCACGCATGACATTGCCAGATCCTGCTGGCAAAGCCCCACTTCCATCCCTCTGGAGTTGGACATAGCAGGCCACAAGTACCAGGTCCCACCAGAGGACTTCCCTGTCCTAGTCCATCATCCGCGTCTGAGTTCCAGGGTGATTGAAACCATCCTAGGGTGTGGGATACAACCCTCCCCGAATCTCATGTCAAGATCCAGGGAGGCGAGACACTTGGAGGTCCTGGGCAGAAAGGTGTGTTCAACCTCTGCCTTCCAACTCTGCATAGCTAACCCCCAGGCTCTGGTGGGTAGATACACTCTGGCCATATGGGATTCCTTAAGACAGTTTAGCGGCCTCCTTCCTGAGGTGCATAGAGAGAACTATGACTCCCTTATAGAGGAGGGCTTGCTGGCATCCCCAGACCCACTCCTGGCTGCATGGGATGCCTCAGATATGGCTAGTCAGTGGGTAGCCTCAACCATTGTCATGAGACGTGGCGCGGTTACAAGAGGCTGGCCTGCCTCAAGATCCAAAGGGATAGCCGTGTTAGTCTAGTCCAGTAAAAAAACAACAAGCAGTTGTGTGGCACTTTAAGACTAACAGATTAAACTAAACAGATTTAAACTAACAGATTTAAGACTAACACATGCAAAAAATAAATCTGTTAGTCTTAAAGTGCCACACAACTGCTTGTTGTTTTTTTACTGCCTCAAGATACCCAACAAGCTATCCAGGACCTCCCCTTCAAGGGATGGTTTTTGTTTGTAGAGGACACAGACCGCCTGTTACGTGGTGCTAGGGACCCCAGATCAGACCTACGACCTTTAGGTATGCTCCTGTGACAGATGCTTAGTCACTCCTCTAGTCTGTGGCACCATGGAAAATGCCAAGGGCACCAGTCTAGACCTTCTCGACCGAGTGGTAAACAAGATCAGCCTCCTGGGAACCCAGGATCCCTTTCTCCTTGGCACAGCCCCCCCCCCTTAAGATGCCAGGGCCATCATGTGAGTGCCCTCTCCCAGTGCCCACCACCCTACCCCCGCCCCCGCCACCCATTCACCTTACCTTACAACCCCTTGGGAATCAGTGGCGGGGTTCCTATATAGGGCCTATCCACAACTAAGGTGTGGGAAGCACCATTTCTGCTTCTTTATACAACCCCTTCCCTACCCTAGAGGGATAGCCAACCAGTCACAAACTTCCCTATCCCGATGTGTCAGAGTTCTGTTTCATTTCTGTAGCATAGCCTTGCCCTCACAAATGGACAGTACTAGGCCTGCTTACCAGTTTCAAGAACTCATGCAAAATGGCCCCTGCTGTATCGTCTGGGGTCTTATACTGACTTTCTAACTTCCCTCAGGGGTAAGTGAAGACCAGGATTGTTGAACACGTTCCTATAGCTCCCCTTCCTCACCATCTCACTGGCTCACATTTTCCGATAACTTCACCCTTCAGAAACATCGCCTCGTTCAGACCCCAGCATTTGCCAGAGTGTGGATCAACTATTATCTGAAATGTCATAAGATGAAGGACATATACCCAACTGGAAGGCCACAGTTTGGCCCTTAGGGCAAACCCCATCTGGCCTCAATGGACCAACAATGGGGCCCTTATAGCACCTTATAGCCCTGTGTTGGGACTCTCAAGGGTCCTTCATGCTTCCCTACCACTACTGCAAGGGACTACATCAGCAAAATAGCCCAGCCATCCCCAACCATCCTCACAGATCAACAGGGACATCGGCCACCATATTCTTAGGTGAATAACGTTCTTTCATGGGGTATCGTATCTTCCTAAGGGGGGGTGATGTAAAATCTACCAACCCCTCCTCTTTTCACTATGCGGTCTTTTCTGTCAATAGGAAACAGGGACCAAGCCACCCCTACACTGATAAATCAGCACCTCTAGTGTTATTCACTTAAAGATTCTTCCTCCATTTCCCTTATTGACAGCTCCCCAAAACCCCAAGATTTTTTTCTTACTGATTTGCAAGTAGGGATAACTTGCTGACATTTCCACAACAAGGCTTCCTTTCTAGTGTAAACCTCTGGACCAGTCTATCTTACTACTGCTGCCCTCCGGTAAGAGCTACCCCTTTTTTGTCAGAGGGGTAAAACCAATGTTTTTTTTTTTCCCCTCCCTCTCATCCAGCTAATGTTCCTCGTTTCTTCCCACAGGAGCCCCATGGGCCTCCAGTGGAGAGGAGCCCTCCTCTCCGTAAAAAGTGAAAGGGCATTCCTGCCGTGGGCTCGCCATAAACAGGGACACCCCCATCTTATGCGCTACCTCATTGCTCTTTGGGTAGGTGCATCGACCCACTTGATGATGGATGACCCTGATGCTCGTGAGCTACGTGTCTTCGGCCATTCATTCCCCAGGCATAGCCCCCAACACACATGCGGGGGGAAGGGACTCCTGACAGTCCCCTCCTTCACTTCTGTCTCCTTAATGTCTATCGGAGGCAGTGTCAGACCTCCTCGATTCTGGCAAGAAGAGAGAGAGAGAGAGAAGTTCTCATTTTTACAGGAGTATGCTGAAGGGAGACAACTTACTCCTTCACTCCCCTGATAGAAGAGAGTGACCAACGTGCGGGGTAGCTTCACTTATGCCCAGAAGAACCCTTGGGACACCGCCGGGTCTACCTTGTTGCCAGGCCCTGGTATAAGGAGGTTAAGTAGTTTTCCCAGGCCTAATCCTTTTGTGGCCCTGGGGCATTCTGCATCTTAATCCCTAGGGAGTGTTGGGACCTTCAGCCCTCTGGATGCTCACTTCAGAGGGCTAAGTGGGGGGGGGTCGCTTCTCAGTGCAGCGCTTGGCTTCCCCTTGCATATGGTGCAAAAGGAGCCCTGGTAGAGGTGAAGGCCAGCCTCGAGTTGCTAACTGTATTTTCACCTTACTCCTTATTTTTTCTTTATTACCCTGATCATTAGTTCAGTGCATCCTTCCAATGGAAGGGGAAAGAATTGTGATGAAGAACTCTCCTCTTCCCCATTTTTTTCTGGTTTCTTGGGCTTTTATGCACAAACCCTCCCGTGTCACTCCGGGTTCACTTCTACCATAAGGTATGGGACCAACCCTGAGCACATACTCAGACATCTTAATAGATCTATCCCTAGACATCATGAACTCTTCCCCGCCCCCACCTCAGCACCTGGGGCAACGTAGATCATGACTGCTCCAGCTTGCAGAAGGGACTCGGGGGGGCATACTTGTCTTGGGGTTCCAGACTGGCATCTCCATTAACCCCCTGGTTATTCCACTGTTACCCCTTAAGGTGACTCCCTCTTCAGTTGGGCCCACCCCCACTACAGCAGCTTTTTCAGCGGCTTCACTCTGCTTCATAATATGCGAGGCTCATAGTGCTGCCTTCCATCCAAAGTGGGCAGGGTAGGCCTTGGCCTAACCTTCAACTTTGGAGGTGTGAGACAGCCTTTCACCTCAAACCGAGCAGCCCAGCTTTGGAGCTCCCGCGCATCCTCAGTGTTTGCTACTATACTTGGGCTTGAAAGGTGCAAAGGGACTTAAATAGGCCCAAGGGTCAGGTCCCACCTCCAAAACAGGTGGTGCACTTCCTTCACTAGTCTCCTCAAGCAGTCTTATCATATTTAATATTGATAGGCCCTCCTAAAGCAGTTAGCAGGGTCCAGTATCCATGCCTATCTTCAAAGGGGGGGGGGTGGCACTTTCCCTTCACTGGTTTCCCTTGGAAGTGTTCCTTAAAACAACCGAGGGGTGCAGTGTTCTCTCGGGGGGGGGGGGCTAAGAAGCCTCCGTGCCCCTTCAGATCCCCTCCATCCCCACAGTTTGTGGCATTCATGGCTTAACATAGCCAGCATTCCACTCCCCACCGCTAAGACAGGGTGACACACAGCCTCTCGCGGGTCCCCTCCTTCAGTGTTTTTCTTGGGACTTTTGAGAGTTACAGGATAGCCCTTTCAAGTTGGGTAAGCAGGCTACCATTCAGGCGCTCTTCCAGGTTTCTGAGCTTGCCTTTACAGGGACTGCTGTGCTGAAGGCAGAAAACTCCAACTCTGCCCACTGTCCACAGTATGGCTAGTAGTCACCTAACACTGAATGATGTGAGCAGCGCTTAAAGAAGAACAGCGGGTTACTTATCAGTAACCATCCTTCTTCAAGATGGGCTGCTTGCATACATTCAGGACCCTCCAACGGTCCATGCTGCTCGGAGTTGGTGATCAGAAGGGACTGAGGAGGGTCAAGGTCAGGGCCATATACATAGCCATGGGAGTGGCCGGAGGGGGCATTGGCCAAAAACGTATGCGAGCAGCCCACCTTGAAGAAGGATGGTCACTGGTAAGTAACCTGCTGTTCTTAGAGAGAAAAATATACATAAAGGGTTAACAATCAGTAAAGAATGGGCAAGGCCCTGTCACTGAAGCATATAGATGAAGAAATGCCATTGCATAAACTTTTCAGTAACTGTTTGCATTTCAGGATAAGTGTAACCATTAGACAAACTAAACTAATTAGACAAACTACCCCATAGGTTGATTAGAGCAGCAAAACGGAGGGGGGGAGGGGGGATACCAAAGAAAACTGAATGAACTATTCATGAAACTGCACAAGTAAACAAACATAGTTCAGCCAGGAATGAAAGTTCTATGAGAATATATAATCAGTATCATAACTGTCTCTTTTTTATGTAAAATTAAATGTGTAGAATTGCTATTCTAATGCACACTATTCATTTTTGAAAGTTAGTGAGGGAGATGCAAGACTGAAGGTTCACCTTGGGCACCTAATATGCTTTCACCAGCTTCGATGCCTATGTGTACACACCTATGCTTCATGGAACATGTTAAAGCTGGTGCATTTAAATACAATTTGCTTAATCTGATTGAAGGATAATGTGTATATATTTCATGTGGCAAAACAAGCAGTGAGAATACACTATGTTTCATGGCAAATCATGAGATATCAGGTGGGGATCCTGCCAAGGTCTTAACCTCATAGGCAATGTGAGCTGATGGGGGGCGGGGGGTTGGAAAGGGTAAAAGATCATATCTACTCCCAAAGCAGCCCCTCTTAATGTATGTGGCTCCTCAGTCATCCTTGCCTCTCTTGTGCCATGAAGCTTGTCATTACTACTTTCTAAGGTGTGCAAGAACAACTGTATAATTGAGGAAGCTCACAAGAATAATGTCCCACTTGTTTCAGAGAGTGCACCAAGCTTGAAGACTTCAGAGAGTTCCTTGCTATTTTCTTCTTGCCTAGCTCCCAGCATACTGGGGATCAATAAAAACTCTGGTGATTCTCAGGCTTCCTCCCTCCGATTATTTCTCTTAGAGTGGCAGTTGGTGCCCACCATCTCCTTACCAGTCACGCTCCACTGCTTCCCTACAAACTTTACAAAGACTGTAGGAGTTACTGTGAAACATAGGATTGCAGTAGTAGTTCCACAATACTGTCTTTAAAAGTACACTTCACAAAGTAGGTTCATATCAACAAGGAAAGGTGATAAAAAACCAGTACAATGTAACCAAAAGGGTTTATGAGTAACTAACCAAAACACCTCTTTGAGGACACTCCAATGAGAAGAAAATTGTCATTTGAGTGATACCCTCCATTCCAGCCAGTATCTGAAGGCGAGTCAATTAAACCTCATAGCTGTCTACAGATACAGCTTAAAAAAAAATCAGCATGGACAACTGACTTTTGCCTCTTACTGAGGTATCAACAAACAAAGCCCAGTGCTCTTTCTGCTACATCCATATACCTGAAACTAGACAAAGCAGTATCAAGGCAACTGGAGAACTCTAGATCTAGCACGTTAATAACCTCACTATTAAAACACAAGATGCTAATTAATTACCAGGTGATAGAGCAAATAATTAACTACTGCTTATTTGGGGACCCTGGCAAGCTTTTTGCTCCCTGAAGCATGCCTGAATCTTCTCCATCAATAAAAAGAACTGATGCCTCAATGCTATGGTGTATGAGCCATGCATAGGCGCCTCTGTCCATTTCATTTGTAGAATCTTAATTCCCCAGCATCAGTGAGGAAAAATATCTCAAACACCAGAATTTGAACCCTACAGAGACAGCTCCCCATGAACATTGTCTCCTCTGAACTTCAGTCACAAATCTGTCATAGGGAGAGCTATTTAATTCTCTTTCCAGCAAATGTCAGCCCATCACCAAGTCACCCTATAGTCAGAACAGGTCTAAATGAATAAGACCTTACAGCTGCTACCACAAAGGGCAAGTGAAGATAAATGCTGCTTCAGCGCCACAACACAGGATTATCTATATCCAGTTGCTGTAACCAGATGGTTTCAAAATGAGAGGAAAGCATCCAGCGTGTATAGTGCTGCCCAAGGTGATCTGACAAGATAATGCATAGAAAGGGGGTGTTTAAAAGAATGTGATCTGTGACAGATACTGCAATATCTTTGGGCTCCATTTTATTAAATTTATGAATGGGTTGCACATGACTGCATTCTGCTTCCTGAGAGCCATGAAATAACTCCTCCAAGAGCTAAGAGGGTGGTGAGTATCCCTGAGATTGCACTATATGTCACAGCACCAAAGTACGTCTACTGCTATGGATACATCCCAAAATATTACACAGGTTTAGTTCAGAAAAGACCAGTAACATATGCATAGTCAAGTAATATGCTGGAATAGGATGTGAGTGTTTATACATTTCTGGCTATGAGTTGATGAGAAATAGTGCATATTTCATAGGGTATGTCTACACTTGCACTTTAGTTCGATTTAAGGAGGCTTAATCTGACCTAATGTAGTCCCTGTCTACACTAGGCTTTCATTAGTTCACATTAAGGAATGCCTTAATGCGAATTAATGAAAGCTGAGTTTGAATTAGTAAAACCTGTCAGCTAGTTTGAACTAAGCCCTTAGGTTGATCTTTAGTTTGAACTAAGGCTGGTATAGACTAGGCTTAACCCTTAGTTCGAACTTAATAAATTTGAATTAAGGGCAGTTAGTTTGATTTAACAAAGTGGACTAATTTGATTTAGCATTAAGTCGACTTAGGCCACTTTGTTAATTTGAACTAACAAGTTTCAATTTAGTTCAAACTAACCTCAAACGCATTAGTTTGAATTAACAAACTTGAACTAACTTTTCCTGGCGTAGACATAACCATAGAGTATACAGCCATATGTACTTTTAATTCCTGTATCTGACTGAGGGGAAAAAAAATAAAAACAACACCCTAACCATGTGCAAAGTTTTCTTTCAAGAGAAAAGGGATGGGTTGGCTTGGCTTGTATCTCACTCCCTAATCCCAATGTCAATTGTTTCGAAAGCCAGCTAGACTTCACTAAAGGACAAAGCATGGTGAAAAGCTTAATTTCCTGGACTGACCTGCTCCCTGCCTTACAGCATGTGCTGCCACATTGTCATATGATGCTTCAATCATGGCAGAACTTGGCTTCCTTTGTGATTAAAGGCTGGTTTCTTGGGAGATTCTTGATGCTGAATTCTGCCTTCAACCTGAAAGGCACAACAGAGCATTTATTGTGACACCCAAGGCAAGGACACGTGCTTCTGACAAGCTAAACAACACAGCAGAAATCTTTAATGGGCTACTCAGTTCTAGGTTTAAAAATATTCTTAGCTAAAGATTACAAGGAACACACAAATCAAAAATCTTTAAAGATGAAAAAACAGCATAATATATGTATAAAACCAATTGAACTGGACTCTTCTCTTCCCTGCCACTCAGTCATTGTTCAGCTCCACACACCCCTGTACTGGCTGGTACTGTCCAAGCCAGAAGTGGAAAGGCTGAAATACAGAGCGGAGAGCACGAGTCTGCTTTTGTAGTATTTCCAGTCCCATTGGAAGCAAGAAATGTAATAAAACTAAATGCCTCTTTTGCAAACCTCTCACAAGTTTGGGTAATTCTGGAGGAGACTGATCTTTCAAAGCCTCAACTTACACTTGCTTTCTACATGTGCTTAAAATCAGGTACAGAGCCAGTTGAATGGGCAAAGCAATGAATAGTGGGGCTATTGATCCCACATGTGCCAAATCTTGTATGCAGCTATTTTGCGTGCATGTGTTCAGTGGGGGGGGGGGGCGGACATGAGCCGTACCCTGTGAAAATAGACAATTGAGAGAGCCCTGGGAAATACGTGCTTAGCTAGCACACAGCCAGAAGTTGGGCATGTGCTAGCTGGCCAAACAGGGGCATTGTTGGAGTCACAGGCTGGATGATGGAAACGGCTCACAGATGGAATAAAACCAGCACCCCTTATGGTAATGGACAAAGGAGAGGGAGACAGCCAGCAGCAAAGGACAACAAATGAAATCATTACAGTATGGTAAGAACGCTGAGGCCATCTGATGTGAGTTTGCAGTGCACCATCCTAATGGCAACTTAGGGAGTAATGGATTTGAATGTGGTGGAGGAAAGCATGCAATTTTACAGCCTCAGGCAGCTTGTTGCATTGCTCCAATCCTGTCTCAAGAGATACAGGTCTGAATGTTTTAAATTCATCTGTTACCAAATGAAAGCCACTCCTATTATTTCCCAAATTTGAACTCCTACATAACACATCAATCGGTATTCCAGGTGAAGTCAGTAACTGCCTGTGTTGCACTAACACTGTTGTAGTAACCCTTGGGCAGGAAGGGGTTAACACTGTGGTCAGTGAGTCCCAAGACAGCCAATAGGAACAAAGCACAGCTTTTTGAATTGGAGCAGCAGCCTTTCCTGTTCCTGTTTGGATGTAGCAGAGCTCCTGGAAGGATCAGGAGGAGGCCAGAGGGGTCTGAGGAAGGATCCAGCAACATCCTTACCAAAGATAAGTTAAGTTTGTTACTGACCAGGCATAGGTAGAACAGGGAATGTTTGTTTAGACATGGTCAGGGTATTTTCTTTGTTTTGGGTTTGTTTTTGGACTGCTCTGTGCTGAGCACATGTATCCCCTCCCACCACCCTGTAGCTACCCAAGTTAATTCCCAGGGAAGCACTCTCTGTGTTTTTTTAATCTGTTCTTTTTGATTAAAGATTTTTACCTTTTAAGTAAGTTTTGGTTCTGTGTCTTGGAAGGGCAAGAGGTTTGTGTGCCCGTGCCTCAGACTGCACAGGCAGCTACTGAAGAGGACTTTGTTCCAGTTCCAGCTCATATTGCAGCTGGAGTTCAGTCACTTTCCTGAGAGAGGGATAAAAGTGATTGAGGATACCTCACAGGAAGGAGTTCCCAAGTGCGCCTTCCTGGGTTTCGCGAGGTGGTTTGTTTTTTTTTTTGTATTTGGGTGGTGGCAGTGATACCACTCCAAGGCCAGGAACTGGAGGCCTTGGAGAGTTTTAAGAGCAGGCTTTAAGGCCAGTGGCTTTTCAAGCCTGTTGCAGGCCCCCACTTTCTGCACTCAGAGTGCCAGAGTGGGGAAACAGCCTTGACAACTGTGTCTTCTGATGTACACTCCAATATGTCCCGTTTGTGATATGCCTCCACATTTCTCTTGCTCCTGTTCATTGGTGGTGGCATCTTTGAAAAACTGCCTACCCAGTCTCCTGCTTTCTGAGTCAGTATGCTGTAGCTTGACTGCATGGAGGAAATTCTGACTACTTTTCTCCTTTGATCCAAGGGTCATTGGTTTATGATCAGCTGCAAGGAGCACTACATTTGTTTCGTATTAGCCCAGATGCATGTGAACTATCTCAATCCTACTGACTCCAATATCATTTGTTCTCATTATGTCTCACATTCACTCCAGTTTGGTATTAGCTATGTACTCAGATTTCACACTTGAAACCATTATCCAAGTTATTTCAATAGATAATGAAAAAAGATCCAGCTCCTAAACTGCTCTGATTTGTATCAGGAGCTTTGCCAGGCTGAGATAATGCATGCACATTGTAACTCTTGTTGCCTGTGTCAGTTAATGACCATGATAATAATCGTCATCTTGTTCCATAACTTGTTTTAAGGCCCATCTCATCATGGATACTATGCCATTGACTTAAGAAAGTCAAGCCAGCCTTGAACTTGTCTGCAGGGGTTTATCTGTTTTTACTGTCTCTGCTGCCTTTTGCACGTCAGGTAACTTGAATGCCTAACAACTGGTTGGTAAGGTTTTGGAGGTGTTCTTGGGCACCTTCCTCAGCTTGGTCCCAATGTACAGACAATAGTTAGGTTGCAAATAGAATTCTAGAAGCTTTTGTGTGTCTGAATGACCAGTTTAACCCACTGGGAACAAACAAAACTTTTTGCTCAAGTGGCATTTTGCTGGATGTCTGAACTAACAGCTCAGGACTTCAGCTAGACATTATTTGCACACAAAGGCTATCACGTACATGGACTGGATTAAATGTCTGTCTCAAAGCACTTTAATGTAGTGACCTGGAAACAGATAGCAACACTGCTACTTTCTTGAATGTGGTCTCTCTTGCAGCCCCTGTGAGTTATAAATTGTCTATAACGTCTATTATTTAACAGTGCTCTTCCAAATTGTATATATTATGAATAAATGTTGCCAGGGATAAAGTATCCTGAAGCTGTGACCACTTTATTTCTTTTATGAATGCATCACTGGGCTCCACACTTTCCTGAATTTTTGGAACACGTTGACAGTGTTTTCAACTGAAAGGGAGTGTTTTGCAGTCTGTGTAGTGTTGTACCTGTAGTGTGCTTGACACATGGGGGCTGGAGCGTTATATGAATGAAAATTAGTTGAACTGAGTTTGGGGCATGGAACTAAGACTCAGTCTTGGGCCTGGCTACAACCTCCTCACAGTGCCTTGAGCAAGCCACCTACACTTTTGGTGACTAGTTTCCTGTGTCAATATTTCTCTATCTCAGCTCTGATGTATGTGGTGCTAATCAATTCATTAGTGTTTGTGAGATATTCAGGTGCTACTGCAGTGGGGCCATATGGCTATATCTACATCTAACTGCTTAGTTCAGACTTGCTTAGTCTGAGCTAAGCAGTCAAAGTTAGTTCGAACCAACTGCTTTTTTTTAGTTCAAACTAACTTTAGTTTGAACTAGCCACATTTTCTTTAGTTTGGACTAGCTTTTTAGTTTGAACTAAAAAACTGCATTTAGCTCAAACTAAAAAAGAATGTGGTTAGTTTGAACTAACCACTAGTTCAAACTTATTTAGTTTGAGCTAGCATGACTACATCGTGCTAGTTTAAAGTAAAGTTTGAAATAAAAAAAATTTTTTTTTTACTTTGAACTAGACAAAGCCTAGTATAGCCAGGGATCAAATTAGTCTGGATTAAGCCTCCTTAATCTGGACTAATTTGGTGGTGTAGCCATAACCTCTAAGTCTTTAGAGGAAGTTTTGTTTTCCAGCTGGCAGAAGATCTAGCTGAGCAAGCAGTTACAGCACTAGGGCCAGATTGTGTGGAGGCTGGTGTTAAATGAAGAGAGGGAGAAACAAGGTTGAAGAAGTATGGGGAGAAGATGAAAGCTCCAAAAGGCTTAATATATTGGCTAATAAGCTCCATATATTCTCAATACTTGCTTAATATATTCTCAGTATCTTGGCTAATAAGTGTTTGCAAAAATTGGCCCAAGAGTTTTTGCAGTTGGTATCAAAGCAGACAGAGCTCAGGATTGTTGGCAATATACAGCTTGATCAAGTAGCTCTTGTCTGGTGTCCTTTGCCAGCATAAACGTGAGATATGGCTTCATTGCACAGAAGCTGGAACTAGCAGTGCGGGAGGGTGCTGCTGCCGCTCCTGGAGTGAAGTGGCTTTCATCATATGCAGTGTTTACAGTTTGATTGGCTCTCAACACTCACCCTATAAAAATTGTTCCAGCATCCACTCTTCAGTGGTGTAATAACCAGATCTGCATGTTGAGGTGGAAGGCTGCAGAGAATATAGCACTGCAGAGGACACATGATACTTCAGCATACAGGGACATGCTATTACGGCATCTTAGTCCATGTCTGTTCTTGTAGAGGTTTGTAGGATATGTGCAGCTGCATGCTACAGTGAAAGACACATTGCCTTTGTGTTCACTGTGATGTGCAGCTACATGTGACAGCGAAAGACTCTGCTAGGGGGAGGCAGAAGGGAAAGGCTCCAGCAATTGTGAGCCTTTCTCCATTACCCCCCCACCCCATTCTTTCATTGCCACGGGAAAAGCTCCAGCAGCAGGGAAGAAGTGGGTTGCTTCTTCACATTGTAGATCTGGGCAGCACTGCTTGGGCACGTAGAGAGCTGTACGTGGTACAATCCCCTAGAGCGCAGCGGTCTCGTACAGTCCCGCGTCTAACAATACCTCACCATCCACACTGAAGTTTATGCCTATGCTAGCTGGGAATGCAGTGTGTGTCCTTTTTGCACTGCCATACACATACCTTTAGAAAAGATGGAACGTGGCATGGTCCCCCCCCCCCCCCCGTGACATAGTATCACATGATCTTGCCAGTGAACATATTATGTCATAGTAGCTGTGAAGTTATTAATGTAGGTCGTCTTTTAGCCTGCCTCAGCCAAAAATGTAACAGTAGCTAAGCAGAATAACTTCTTTAACACACAGATTTAAACTACTACCAGCTGGCACAAGCTAACTTATGGAAAGGCAGGAGTATTACTGCCCCAAATATGACCACCAGAAAACAATATCTCTAGTATAGTTTCCAATATTATTATTGTTTATATTACCATAGCTCCCAGAAGCTCTAGCTGTGGACCACATTGTGCTGGGCACTGTAAGTATCTTATAGTGCTGTAATACTAAGATGTGAAACAGGTTGTCCCCCATCCGCTTCCCATATACTAGGCACTTTACAAATAGCTAACAAATCACTTTTCCCAGACTCTTGTTGCCTTTTCAGGAGACATATTTGTCTCACTTGTCCCAGGTTTTACCTCACTTTATAACTCCTTGCTAAGAAAAACTGAACATCCAAACACGTCACAGCATACAATTATTGAAATGTTGCTTAATTTCTTATTTTTTATCATAGAAGTCTAAACTAAACTGCAACCCCCCTCATGTGCTGGTTGAGGAACACTGATGCAGTTCATAAAGCAGCATAACACATCATTGTCCATATGAAATATTAGTTTCTATGGATTCTGCTAGTTCTTTTCATGTAGCATGTTGTAAAACTAGGTAAATATCTAGATGAGTTTTCATAGCCCTTGAAAGACCTCTGTGTACCTCCAGGGATACATGTACTCTTGGTTGAGAACCACTGACCTATACCCACACATACCCAATCACAGCATTCAAAACCCAGTAGCTGAGCATGTCAAGCTTCCTAATCATGCCATTGGCTGATTGTTAACAATTGTGCTCAAGCAACTGGGTAACCATATCAAGACTTCAACGAGAGACTGCAGAATTGGAACTGATATGCAGATTCGATTGTGTGAAAGCAGGATTGAATTGTGAGTATGTAATCTTTTCCCATTACAACAGGTAATTTGATATCACCTTCTTCTATGTGCTGTTTGAATCTTAATAAGTGCTTTAATTTGACTTACCCTCCCCTGCATTTATTTTCCTCTCATTCTGTAAGATCCCCCCATCTTCAAAGCATCTGACGAAGTGGGATTTTCTCCCACAAAAGCTCATGCAATAAATAAATTTGTTAGTCTTTAAAAGTACCACAGGACTCTTCATTTGTTTTACTGAACTAGAGTAACACGGCTGCCCCTTTGGGACTCAACTCCATGATAAGGAATTTTTAACAGTGAAATTAATTAAGCATTAGACCAACCTCCCTAAGGATTTGGTGGAGTCACTGTCACTGGCACACTTTATCTAGGGATTGGCTATCTTTCTTAAAGCCATACCCTAGGTCAATAGGAAGAAGTGGGCTTGAAGTAGGAACTACTGTGTTGGCTGGAGGACAGACTAGGTCATCAGGGTCCCTTCAGTCTCAAAAACTACAAATCTATGTAAAGTGGAGCTGGAGGCAGAACTGAGATATGCTGCTTGACTCACTACCCCATAAAGAAGGTGTCTATTTCCATCAAACTGCCTGGAGGCTTACACCCAATAGTCTGTTTAATGCTCTGTTTTACAAAAACGAGCCTTTCCCCACCCAATCTGACTGGTTTTGATGGCTAATCCTAATAACTCTGCCCATAGTGGTGACCAAAAGTACTGTAGATATACTATTGTAGCATCATGGGTGCAAAGGGAGGCTTTGCAGAAAGTCCATGTATCAAAGTGATGCATTTGCCCTTCTGGAGTGCTGCTACCAGATGTCACCTCCAGAACATCAGCTCACATTCTCGTTTCTTTTGTGTATCTTTTTTTTGGCAGACCCTGTGCCAATCCATTCTTCAGACTGTACTGATCAAAGTGACAGGAACTATGTCACTCATGTTTTGTTAATTACTACTTACGGCACTTAAAGCTAGCAACTATAGGTTGAGTTTTCTGAAATTAATTACTGTGATGAGACTAATACATGTTGGCAGTGGTTACAGGGAAGTACAATCCTGGGCATGGGGCTAGTTGTCAGACACTTGCATCAAATAAGCTATTCATAGTCACAGTATACAAGGGTGTGTCTTTTAATATAAAACCATACAGTGGACAGAAAACTGTTCTCCAATCCCAAAAGCTGTTTTGTTCAGTATTAATCCTGGCGCTTCTGACATATTGACAAGCCCTTAGCGATTTGGGGGTGATAAACTGACACCTTCCTCAGTATAGGGGAAGGTACTTTCTGTCAGTGCAAAGATTTCTATTACTCTGAAGTTTGCATCCAATTCATTAACCTTAATAACACCACCACCTGTGCAGAGAGAAACATCAAGCTGGCACAGGAAAAGCAGTTGCCATAGGTGACATGAAAAACAGTGAACTGATGAAGCAAATTTTGGCAAGCTTGTGCCCTAAAAGCGGGCTGAGTCAGTTTACTTTATACCAGGGGTTGCAAATATGCAGCTTATGAGCTGCATGTGCCCCCACCCCCCATAGTTGTTTACTGTAGCCTGCAATGACACTGTCATCATCAATATTTTCAATATTGTTATATGAAAAGGTTTCAGTTGCGCGGCCCTCGGGCTAACATACTAGCCCTCATGAGGCACTGTACTAGTCCTCATGCAGCCCTTGTGGTGATTTGAGTTTGAGACCCCCTACTTTATACAGTAGTAGAACAGTCGTAAAGCATGTTTGTAATGCATGCAAGAGTAAAAAAATGGACTCTGCTTTACATGTATACAGCATGCATGTAGACTGTTAACTAAAGGAATGAAACTGATATGATGCACTAATATAACCCACTCATTATTCATATGTTGTCCTAAACTGCTGCCACTGTGCGCTACTTAGTGGAGGAGTAGTCTCCTTGCTAGTGAGCGTCCACATTACATAAAAAAAAAATTCTTTCCAAACCAAGAGGCCCTCCATAAAACATGAAAAAAGACAGTCACTGCTATGAATACCAATAGATGGGAAAACTGTAAAATACGTGTGGCTGTAGGTCACTCCTACAGCCTACGTAAGCATGAGAGAACAGAAGACATCAGCAAAGACCTTCAAACACACTATAATTCTTGTTGCTGCCTATTCCTGGGCAGGGACTAAAACTTACAGGCTTATTGCCATCCATTTGCAACATTTACATATAGGGAATAAATATTGTATGATTGGTAAATAAAAATCCCCTCTGCAGACTGGCTTAAGTTTATTTATACAGAATAAGAAGAGTCTGTCCATCTCTTCGGGCTCCACTTAGCACAACTTAACATACCAGCTTCTTTATAATGCAGCTGCAAGTAGTCTCTCTGGAACGTCAGCCAGCAAAACAGATGAAATACCATTTGAAAAAGCACTCACCCGCCAACGATATAATCAACCTCACAACCCAAATGCTCAGTAGAAGCAGCATCTGATGCATGCAACAAAGTAATCTGATTCAAACTATTTCACAGCATGGGGCAGTGAACTGGTCTAAGAGCAACACAGCCTGGGATTTCTGGTGGTATCTCTGTATTCAGATACAGTTGTACTGTACAGCAGCTCAGGAGAATTCTGACAATTCTAGGCTTCTCTGAACTAAAGTATTTCCAACAGTTCCTACTAATCACTCATAAGGAATTGAGCTAAGCACTGAACTGAAGTCTTTGCTCAGTGTGATTTATCAGCTAATTGGTCCTGGAAACCGCATGGGGCTTGCAAGGTAATATGCCAATCAGCCTCTCAGTTGCTTTTTAAGATGTTGAAACTTTAAAGCAATCCAGCCCCAGACACCATGTTACACCTTGCTCTGCTCAGGATTTAGGGCACAATTTCTTCTGAACTGCTCCATTTCCCACTTCCGTCAGATCTAGCTCTGGAAGAGAACTATTGGAAGGTGATCAACATGCTTGCAAAATGTACAGCACATAGAGATCAGATTGGATGCCCTTGAGTATATTGGTTTGTTCACTAAATAAATTTAAAAAATGTGAGAACTAAACTAAAATCACAGACTAGGATCAAACGGCATGTATGGATACTTAACCAGCAAGTAGAAGGACTGCTCAATACAGCACCCATACATAGAATCTTAGGGTTGGATGGACCTTATGAGGTCATCTAGTCCAACACCCTGCTGAAAGCAGGACTACTCCCACTAAATCATCCCAGCCAAAGTGTTCTCCAACTGGGCCTTAAAAGTTTCCAAAGATGGAGTCTGAGTTTCCAGCACCTGCCTAGGTAACCAATTCCAATTCTTCATCACTCTCCTAGTGAGAAAGCTTTTCCTAATATCCACCCTTGACCGCCCCAGCTGCAGATTGAAACCATTTCTACTTGTTCTGTCCTCTCTTACTACTAAGACCAGCTTAGCTCCCTCATCTTTGGCACACCCCTTCAAGTAGCTGAAGATTGCTATGAAATCCCCCCCCACCCCAACCCCAGTCTTCTCTTCTGCAGGCTAAATCAGCCTAGTTCCTTCAGGCTTTCCTTGTAAGTCATGCACCCCAGCCCCTTAGCCATTTTCGTTGCCCTCTGCTAGACACTTGCTAATGCGTCAACATCTTTTCTGTACTGCGGAGCCCAAAACTTGACACAATACTCCAGATGCGGCCTCACCAGTGCCTAATAGAGGTAAATAATCACACCCCCTCCATCTGCTGGCAACACGCCTATAGATACAGGCCGATATGCCATTGGTCTTTTTGGCAACAGGAGCAAATTGTTGACTCATATCCAGCTTCCCGTCCACCATAATGCCGAGGTCTTTTTCTCCAGTCCAGCTACTTAGCTGATCAATCCCCAGTCCGTACCAGTACATGGGATTTTACTGTCTTTGCACTTGTCCTTGTTGCACTGCATGCGATTTTGTTCAGACCAATGGTTCAATTTGTCTACGGCTCCTTGAATCCTGTCCCTGCCCTCTAACATGTTTACTATCCCTCCCCCTCTCCCAGCTTGGTGTTAGCTGTGAATTTACTGATGGTACACTCTGTTCCATCATCCAGATCATTAATGAAGATGTTGAACAGAACAGGCCCAATGACCAACCCCTAGGGCACTCCTCTAGTTACTGGTTGCCAACTAGACATTGAGCCATTGATCCCTACCCACTGAGCCCAAAGATCTAGCCAGCTTTCTATCCATCTTACAGTCCACTCGTTCAAACAATACTTCCTTAGCTTGCTGACAAGAATGTTGTGGGAAACCGTATCAAGTTTGGTGAAGTCAAGGTATATCGCATTGGCAGCTATTCCCATGGCCACATAGCCACCCATCTCATCATAGAAGGACATCAGATTTGTCAAGAGCAATTTGCCTTTGGTGAATCCATTTTGTCTTTCCTGAGCACTCTATTTTCCTCCAAGTGTTTCAGAATAGAACACTTATACTCATCAAAATAAACTGGACAACTAGGGAATAAGCATCAGCAAAGGCAAAAAAATTAGAGTATTGAGATTCCTTAATGTTAGAAACAGGACAACTGAATATGTTCCTTACAACCTAGCTAAAGGAAATGGTTGATTAAGAGAACATTACAAATTGTCTTAGACAAGGTCAGCACACAGCTTTCCAGGAAACAAACTGGTAGTTAACCTGAATAGAGCTCTTAGTCCATTTCTAAGGATTAAAAATAGATCTAATAATGCTTTAGATGCTGAAATGTAAAGTTTGCCCCATCTTCTCTCACTGTGGCTCAGGAAACACTAACGAATTCTTCAAAGGCTGCTACCTCCATTGAAAGAATTTTATTCACTGCATAAATGGTCCCTGGTACTGGGTACCATACCTAATATAGCCTGTGACCATCACTTCTGCTCTAGAAAGAAAAAAAGTTAATTTAGTTCCTAAACGAATAAGAAAACACATCAGACCAATGCTGAGCATCAAATAGCTAAGGGACCAAAGAAGCATTATGTGCCCTGCTCCAATTACTTTTTCAGACCATTAGTCTTCAGAAATCTTCTCCTAAATGACTAAACAGGATGAGACTGAATCAAAATACACACAAATTACAGAAGTGTTACTGGTGTCACAAATTCTCTAAAACGGGAACTACTACAACTGTTAGCTGGCTAATGTAACTTGGCCCAAAACACAGATTTGTTTTTTTGGCTGGATGAACTATTGGACTAAGGCAAGCACAAAAACCTAACAGAGGACACATACGGCTAACACAGAGCAGCTAGCATGTTATTCTGTGGCAGCCCTCTTTAATTCACTAACAGGATTGGCTTCAAGCAGAATTTTAAAGGTATGGTTTGTAAAGTGATACGAATTATAGCGTTTCTGCCACACTTACACAGCACCATAGTGGTGCAACCATAGTTTTTACTATGCTGGGGGAGTGGGGGCACTTCCCAGCAGGTAGCATGCATTAACTTTGCACAGTGAAAAATGGGGGATAGATGTCTTCGAGTAACTGAAGCCACGTCTGTCCTTAAAGTATAAGCCCCAGTACTCAACGATGCGTAGATAACCAAGGGAAGCGTTTGTTGGCCCTACTGGCAAATCTTGCCTTTCCAGAAGATGTTAGCAGCAGGAAAAGCACAGCATGTGCCCCTCTAGCCTGCAATCATATCTTTTGGATTAAATCATTATAAAAACAGAAAACATGCTTGGTAGTTTAACAGAGTAAGCGGAAAGAATTCAGAAAGCTGGGCTTGTCTTGATCGGTGAATTTTATGTCATGAGCTGAACTGCAGCTAATAATGGTAAAGGCAGTTCACCTAGAAGAATAGGGCAGTACAAACAAAGAAACAGCTCATCTTAGAGGTGAGCTAAATTAATTGGCATATTAAGCATACAGAATGAAATTCACTCCTGTGCTCAGGGCCAGTCCAAGGCTAACTGCCTATTTTAAAACTATTCAAGGCCTCAGAAACAAGAAACCTTTAAGGAAAGCATATATTATGTGGTGGAATCGAGGAGCAATGATTGACACCATTGAAGAAATTCAGGTTGAAGACTGTTTTAAAAATCATGGCAGATGTCATTCCTCAATCTCAGTATGCAAGCCAATACAAATCTGCTAGAGGTTACAGCTTCTAAATGTCCTGTTTAGACTTTCTTTTGTTATCTACTGAATTGACACCCAAAAGCACCAGTCATCATTGAAACGACATTATAAATCCAACTACACGTTTACTGTCCTTCAGTCTGTTTGTTTAAGATTTCTTACCAGAATAAAACTAAATCTCACTGTCAAAGTGCAGTTCTGTCTGTCCCCCACGTCCCTCAATTCCTTCTTTATTGGCTGTTCAAATGAATCATGGTCCACGAGGTACCTTACCTTGTCAGACTATGTTGCAATGATCAGGAAAGGCTCTTGAAAGTTGGCAGATTTTTCAGACTACTCTGCATCTGTTTGGGCAAGAAAATTTAGCTTCACAGTAATTGCTAGAAATAAAAGAACATTTATTTCTGTCTTTATTTCTGTTCTGTTCCTGCACCACTTTTGTTAACTTTTAAGCATGTATGTGTGGACATAACCTTAGATCAACTCAAGTTGAATTGATTTAAGCTAAATCGATATAAAAATCATTAAATTGATTCCAGTTGAATCGATTCAACAAGGCCAGGGGAAAAAAAAGAAAACAAATTGAACTTGCATGTCCTGACACAGGACTTGCTAGTTCAGTTTTGGAGAGGGGCAACATGGGAGGGCCATGTTGCCACCCAGTCCCCTGCCACTGGCTCTTTAAAAAAGCCCCAGGACACAGATGGGTCGCCCCTTAATCCCTGGCACCAGGGAAGGGATCGGGTGCACCACTCTTCCCCCTAGCTTCCCCAGCAGGGAAAGGGTTGGGGGCACCCCTCTTCCCTGTGAGGGGGCCATGTTACCACCCAATCCCCTGCCACAGTGGTGGGGGAAAAAAAGCCCCCAAGGCACAGGTGGGGGCACCCTTGAATTCATGCTGCTTCCCAGGTGGCAGAGAAGGGATCAGGGGGCACCCTGCATCCTTGCTGCTTCCCGGGCAGCGGGGAAGGGATTTCAGTGCGCCCCTGCTGGGAAGTGATGGGGAAGAGGGCACCCCCCAATCCTTGCCCTGCTGTCTGGGTAGCAGCAGGAATGCAGGGAGCACCTGATCGCTTCCCCGCCAGCAGGGAAGCAGTGGGGAAGAGGGGCACCAGATCCCTCCCCTGCTCCCTCACCCTCCCTCCCAGGCCAGGGTGCTGAGGGGGTGGGACTTCCTTCCAGGGTGCCATGCACCCTGGGAGGAAGGTCATAGCCTTCCAATTGAAACAATGTTGTTTTGAAACAACATGTCCTAATGGTGGTGTTTCAAAACAACTGTTTTGATTTAGGCACTGTTTCAACTTTAAACTAGGTTTTATGGAGTTGATATAACTTCCCTTGTATCAAAATGACAGAACTTGTCATTTCGATACAAGGGAAGGTCATGTGGACTAATGGATTTTTTTTTTTAAATAAATGCCTGCATGTAGACATACCCTAAGATGTGCGTGTGTGCGTGCATGCATGCATGCACGCACATCTTTGTATGTTAAAAACTTAGCCATTAGTTTAAATTCTAATTTAGGGGATTTCTGTGTTTTGAAACCACTCCAAATACCAAAGGAGACCATGATGTAAATTTCAGCACTGAACATGCTTCTTGTGTTAGAGCCAACTAAAATGTGGTTGCTGAGCAATCTCAATCACAGTCTGACTGAACCCATTTATTTTTATGTCTCTAGGAATAATAGCGAACTCTCCTTACACCAAAAAGCACAAATTTGTCTCTGTTGAGGATTTTTAAAAAAAATTAAACACATATGGTATTTTCTTCCTTAATTAAATTGATGTGAAGTATTAGCGTCTTTAATGTTGTCTGATCTAGTCTACATGGTGTGTTTAGCACTATGAGGTGTGATTTCTAAAGCACTGCATGCTAGCTGGGTCTACATGGACTGATTAGTATGCAGTATGTCAGGGTCCTTTAGAAATCCCTCTTTCCACAGAATCCACATTACCCCACCATATAGCGAAGGCCTTGGTTTCTCACCCTTATGTCAGGATGAATTTCAATGTCCACTTTGTTATACTTTGAAACTGAATTTCAGGCACGTGACATCACTCTATGTGTAATAGAGCCACTGGGCCTGTCACCCTTGGCATTTAATTTTAAGAAGGGTCATGTTGTAAAAGGACTAATCAAGATCCTTCTGTTATGTCACTGGCCAATGGAGAATGTCCAGTGGCAGCAGAGCAGCCCATAGACATGACAGTTGGAGGTAGGAACTAGGAAAAATGTTGAGCAGGGAAGGTAAAACGAAGAGGCGCCAAAGGGTGCTGCCCAATGGCTTCTCAGTTCAAATTGGATCCTTGTGACTGTAAACTAGTGCCTACTGAACCTCCAGTGGCAGGAACAGTGCCCACATCTGCATAACATTATTGCCCAGGCTTGCGCTAGGTCCTCCTAGAGTCTTTCCAGGTAGCTAAACATTTATTCAACAAGTATAGTCAGTCCTGGTCATTTAAACGTAGCAGAATGCTACTATGCAGACAATCACTTCATATTATTGATTAGTATATTTTTAACCATAGATCAATATCGGTGTTTTGTAGGTCATATTACTGTTTATTTTAAACTTTATTTTTAGACATTATTCAGCTGGGGGGGTTGGCTGAAACTTCCTTGGAGTTGAACATAACAGCTGCCCTTCACTCAGGACAAATGTAAAAGCTCCTTCCAGGGCGAGGGCAGAGGGGATAAGGTAGCTGAAACAATACTGACCAAACTAAAGGCCACGTGCAAGGCCACTCAGGTGCCTGAACAATGGAGGAGGAGTGGCTTTCAGGGATGGGAGGGCAAGTACAGTAGATAAGGTATTATCTGAGGGAGCTGTGAGTGTGACAGAGACAGCAGGCTGACCAGAGAAGCAGATAGAGAAGGCAAATAGAAGCATGTGTAGCGTAATCTTGAGGCAAACCTTTGGAGTAAAATGTTTGTTGGAAAGCTGCTTGAAACTGCCTCAACTGTGTTTTGGGAAACTGGACACTATGTACATTATTTGTAAATAAACAGGAATACATTAAGGAAATACCTGATCATCAGTTTCTCCTCCTGTTGGAAATAACCTGCAAGACCCTGAATTTTGGCTAAGTGCTTGAGTCAAAAGGGTAATCCTAGTGTCAGTGGGGGCATTCAGTTCCAAGAAGGAGTGAGCCAGTATTTTTTGCTGAACCAACATAGAATAATTTTAAAATGGCCAAAAGGAATTAGAACAAAAATTAAATCAAGAGGTAGAAATTAAAATTAAATCAAGAAGTACAAAAGGAATTCAAACAGCATCTGAAGGTTTCCTAAAAGGGCCTGAGCAATGACTGCAGGAGAAGATGGAATCTTTGTTGGGGCAACAGCTACAAAGTGTCTGGATAGACCGAGAAGTCCAGTTGCAACTCTCTTGAGCTGAAAGGGCAAGATGAATCAATGAGGTGACCGACAGCCGGCTGCCATGTTCCAGAAGCTTCCTCACAATATAGGGTAGGCCAGGAAAGCTTTGGTACACTTAGAACTTGCTAACAAAAATGAGCTGTTGAAAGATCTTAAGGAGCTGAGAAATAACCCTGTCTAGGAAAACAAAAGGTTACTGTCCACAGTGGACGTCGCCTGTTTGGATGTGAAACTGAGCCAGCCAGAGGACTTGGGGTAAGAGAAGACATTTAATCTATCTGTATCTCTCAGAGGGAAGAATTCAGAGTACCTCAGCTCAAATAATGCAAAAGGCCCTACTATCTTTGAGGGGAAAAACTATCCATGAGGCTTATTTGGCTCAAATAAGTGGCTGGGAAATTGAACAGGACTGGGGTTTCTAGCACCCAGCTTGAGTGGCCTACCTGTGATAGTGCTGCCAGCCTTATCCCCGAAATGACACTCACATAGCCAGACTGAGTACAAGTCCGTGATCTGTGGTTTGGAGTTAGCCATAAATATAAGCTGGTCAGGGTCCAGCTACAAGGAGAGGAAAATATAATCCACCTGAAGTGAGAGAGGACCTTCAATGACTTGTGGTCCTGGCAACTCCAGATAGCAGTGAGGTCTTCCAGGATAAACTGTCAATTGACTGCTTTACTGACATTCAGCTGGGCTTGGACTGTGTAATAAATGTCAGGAACACTGTCCCACAAATTCAGTCTGTGTAAATTCTCTTTTGGCCAATGGAAAACGTATGGTATATAGGCAATTGGTTTGCAATGATGAAGTGGTTCTGCCTCTAGGGCAGAAACTGTAACACAGATTTGCTATAACAGCTTTTCAGCAGAGACAAGCTCAGGAATTATTTAAACCTGTTTTGCGCCCAAGGATCTCAAGGGAATTTTAGCTGCTAAAGACCTCATGGATTTGAAGCAAGAGCAGATTGCTATGGCTTTTTTTCCCAAATGGGTGACAAAGAGCAAATGGGGGGGGGTCCCAAAAACTGAACAAATGGGTTTTGTGAATACTGGTATGGAAGAAAACTGAAGTTGAAGTGCAAGAGTTTCTACAGTACGTCTTCAGACACAGTACTGTACATTTAAATGAACTGCAGAAGAATGGGTCAGAAGACTTTCTGGTTAGGAATCAGCAGTTGCTCTCCTAATCTAACAAGGTACAGGTCTGACTGCAGTGGTCCAGGACAAGACTGGTACTAAGGGAAGCTGCTGGATTAAACAGCCACCATACCTTTTTGTGGTAGCAAAGAGGGAAGAGTCATTACTGGCCACTAAGGAAATGTACCATAACTGAGTCTCATCCATAGCCCTAGTTTAAAAAAAAAAAAGCCTATACTAGAATCTAGCTGAACTACAGAAAACTAAATGAGGTCAGAAGGATAATTATCCATTATCATGAATAAATGATACCCTAGATGCGCTCAAGAAGTTCAAACTGGTTCACCACAATGAGTCTTGCAAGTATAGTATTTCATTCAGTAAGTGTTTGTGGATCCAAGGGATGCGGAAAATATTGCTTTTACAGAAGGACAAGGCATGTCATTTACAGTGTGCAATGCACCTGTCACATTTTGAGATGCTGAGGGGGAGTGGCTTGACAGTCTTAGCCTGTGTGATATACATAGATAATACTTTGGTGCATGCTAAAACCTTTAGCCAGGAACTGATGTATTTACAAATGGTCTGCCATAAGCTCAAGGCTGCCAATCTGAAACTAAACCCAGAGAAAATAGCTGTTTAAAAAAAAAAAAAAGTAATTTACCTGGGATGCAGAAATTAATGAGAGGGGAATTTTTAAAAATAAAAAGAAAAGATTTTGAAGAACTGGCCGACTCTCCTGGTACTCTCAAATATGCAGTATTTTGCAGGGGTAGCTCCTACTACAGTTGGTTTATTTGTGAGCTTGCCATGACTGCAAGACCACAACATAGGCTGGGAAACAGGAAACATTTCAGTAGTCAGCAGAATGTGATGTAGCATTTTCAGAGTTGACAAAGACTGATGACTGCTCCTGTCTTAGCCTATCTGTGTTTCAAAAAATGCTTTATATTGGCCACAAAACTTAGTTTGATGGCGGTATTGATATGAATGCATGGGTCTGGAGATGGCAGTTGCTTATTACAGCAAAATTCTACGTTCTTTGGTGAGAAACTATTACACCTCACCTGAAATACTCTTGGCAGTGGATAAATCTAGACATTTCATCTCCATCGTTTAAGAGATAGGACAGACCATACATCCCTGCAATGGCTCTTCAGAGACAGTAATCCTGAGGGGTAACTTGCCAGAATTCTGGAAGAAACATGCAATAATAATATGATTTCATAGTCACAAAGATACCTGGGTCTAGGTAAAGGAATGGTATTGCCTTGCTGGCAGGCTAATTGTAAATGCTTCTGTAAGCAAGACAGCAAAGAATTGGTTGCTCCACGGAATGAGTGTACTCGGGAAAAGATGACTGCCTCCTTTCCCACAATCTGCAGAAGTGCAAATGTTCCTGGTTTCTAGCAGTGGATGTAGGACTGCATGAATGGAGTCCAAAGCAGCTAAAAGCTTCCCAAATAGAGGATCCTCATATTAGAATAGTGTGTGACTGGAATATCATTTGGCAAATTCAGCAACTGTAGTATGTAGTATCACCACTGAATACCACAGTAAAAGCTTTCTAGTTATTGTGGGAGAGCTTGGAATTTAAGAGTGATACTCTGTATAAAGTCGTGGTGACCCAGAGGCCAAAAGTCACCTGTGGGATCTTTCAAAGTGGCCTGCTGCTCCCCTTCTGCTGGCTGCAGAAGGAAGATGGTACCTAAGCACCCAGGCAGAGCCTACTGCTGCAGAGCTACATGGTCAGTGCAGGCTCCTTGCTATGCTCAAATAGCTGGGAGCTAAACACTTCCTTCCTGGTGGCTGTAGCAGAGAGCACGGCAAAGCGCTGTGCCAGGGTTCCTAAGCTGGGGTCCCTGCTGGAGTCAGCAGGAGGGCAGCACTGATGTCCTGTCTCTCTGGCTGCAGCTGGGGGCCACTGCCTAGGTAACCAGGTGGACTGCATGAGGCTACAGGATGCATGCAGTTTCCCTGCTGCCAGCAGAGGGACAGGAGATCAGCAACAAGGCAGCCTCCTCTCTGAACTACTTCCATTTGGGGGCTACAGTGGGAGTGAGAAGGCAGCTAGAGGAGTTGGCCAGGAGTCGCTTTGCTTAAGGAAAGTCAGTGACTTCTGGTTTGGCCTGCCAGAACATGTGCTTCAGTGTACAGTGATAGTCACCAATCCACACTAGTGCTTTGTCTGTGAGTGTGTGACATACAAACTGGGAGTAATCTGTAGGTGTGCAATTGTGAATGTAACAATGAGATGGAGGTGCAGAATGTTTAAACATGTAGTGAATTGTAGTTCTTAATGCTGTATGCATCAATATATTTTTTCTGAGTCATTAGACTAGTTGTCCTTCACCGTTAGAAAAATGATATTTGTGGCCCTTGAACCACAAAAGTTGGGAACCACTGGTATAGTGGCTGTAAAAAAAAAAAAAAAAAAAGTGGTAAGGTGACAGGGACAGCTATTGACTCGTTATACTACATACAGAGAAAAAGGGAGTTCTGAGATTGTTGTGATTTTAAAACTGCTGGGTGTTTTGTAGTTGCAAAAACCTTAGCAAAGATAGAGAGAATTGCTCTTAGGTAAATGCAGGTAGGATGTGGAAAAACTGGTGAAGTATACATGATTTGCATTTCAAAGCAAGATCCCTCTAAGACAGGGAATGCACACATGCAGCAGCTTCTGTGGAGGCATAAACACTGTTGCCTGATGTGCTTTGGCCTTTACCTGAGGCAGAGTTTAGCATGAATATCTTTTGGTAGCTAAAAACTACTTTAAGAAATGGCCTGAAGTTTACCTGAAAGAGAATCAAGAGGCTGCGACAGAAGCAGAGGTTCTAGTGAACAGATTCTAAACCAGATCAGAGGTCTCACACAAGTTATACCTGTATCCAAGGAGAAACTTTGAATCCCAAGAGTTTCAGCAAGTTTGTGAAATGCTAAAGATCATCAAAAGTTGCACCACCCCATGCATCCGCAATCTAATGAGGTGGTGGAAAGGTTTTATTGGGCTTCAAAGGTTCATCTGACTACCTTAGCAGAAAAGCATCAAAGTATTAGCATACCTCTCTCCTGTTGGTGGAACTAAATTGGGGGGGGAGGGCGGATAAGATCCATCGAAGGATTTTAAAGGAACTGGCACATGAAATTGCCAACCCGTTAGCAAGGATTTTTAATGAATATGTTGTACTGTGTGACTGGCGAATCGCTAATATAGTTCCTATTTTCAAGAAAGGGAATAAAAGTGATCCAGGTAACTATAGGCATGTTAGTTTGATCACAGTAGTATGCCAGTTCTTGGAGAAAATTTTGAAGGAGAAAATACCTAAGGATATTGAGGATAATGATAACTGGAGTAAACTTACAAAAGGTAGATCATGCCAGACCAACCTGCTCTCCTTTTTGGAGAGGATAACAATTTTTTTATATAAAGGGAATGTGGTAGACCTAACCTACTTAGATTCATTTCAGCAAGGCATTTGATACAGTCCCACATAGGGAATTATTTGGGATTAATATGAATATAGTAAGATGGATAAGGAACTGGTTAAAGGGGAGGCTACAGGATGAACTGTCAAGCTAGAAGGAGCTTACCAGGGGATAAAGTATAATTTGGTGGGCCCTGGAACCCTCCCGCATGGGTGCCCCCCCTCTGGCACTGGTGCCCCCCCCCTCCTGCACAGGTAGGCCCCCCAACACCCATTCCCCAGAACCCTCCCACTGCCCCAATACCCACTCCCAGACACACACACATAACCCCCAGCATTCCCCCCCCCCCAATCCCTTACCTGGGCTGTTTGCAGGCTGCCTGACTGGTTGGAAGCTGCTTCCAGCCACAAGCTGCTCTGCCCTGCAGAGGGGAGATTCACAAACTCCCAGCCTGCCACAGCGCTCTGCTGGCTGGGCTTAAGGAGGAACAGGGTTTAAGGTGGAGCCACCAGAATGCTGCTTTCTGGCTGCTTGCACTATTTTTAGTAGGGCCCAGAATGCAGCATTCTGGTACATTTCTCTATTTTTAGGGGCCCTGGAATGCTGCCAGCCTAAAAAAAGGGGGGCTCAGAACTGTGTTCCAATGTGTTCCCCCTTACTTTAATCCCTGGAGGTTACTAGTGAAGTCCCGCAGGGATCAGTCTTGGGATTGATCTTATTTAACCTTTTTTGTTACTGACCTTGGCACAAACAGGTGGGAATGTGCTAATCAAGTTTGCAGATGACACTAAGTTGGAAGGTATTGCTAATACAGAGAAGGATTGGGATATCATACAGAAAGATCTGGATGACCTTGTAAACTGGAGTATACGGAATAGGATGAAATTTAATAATGGTAAATGCAAGGTCATGCATTTAGGAACAAATAATTATTTTTTCTATGAGTTGGGGATTCACCAGTTGGAAGGGATGTAGGAGGAGAAGGACCTAGGAGTACTGGTTGATCACAGGGTGATTATGAGCCACCCATGTGATGTAGCCATAAAAAAAAGCTAACGCAGACCTAGGATGCATCAGAAGAGGTATTTCAAGTAGAGACAGGGAGGTGTTGGTGCTGCTGTACAAGGCACTGGTGAGCCCCCATCTGGAATATTGTATGCAGTTCTGGTCCCCCATGTTTAAAAAAGATGAAGAGAAGGGCTACAAGGATGGTCCACAGAATGGAAAACCTGCCTTCTAAGAGGAGACTTAAGGAGCTTGGCTTGTTTGCCTAACCAAAAGAAGTGTGAGAGGTTATATGATTTTTTCTCTATAAATACATCAGAGGGATAAATATCAGGGAGGGAGAGGAATTATTTGAGTACAGCACTAATGTGGACACAAGAAAAAATGGATACAAACTGTTCATCAGGAAATTTAGGCTTGAAATTAGATGCAAGTTTCTAACCATCAGAGGAGTAAAGTTCTGTAATAGTTTTCCAGAGGGAGCTGTGGGGGCAAAAAACCATACCAGCTTTCAAAAACTGAGCTTGATAAATTTATGGAGGGGATGGTATGATAAGATAGCCTCCTTTGGAAATTGACCAATCTTTCATCTGTGGCTACTGGGTATGTGTTAGATATCCACATATGGCCTAAGAAGGGAGGGTAGATAGGGTTGGTTCTGAGTTATCACAGAGAATTCTTTTTTGGATAAGTGGTTGGTGAGACCTGCCCACATGCTCATGGCTTAACTGATTGCCATATCTGAGGTTAGGAAAGAAATTCTCCCCAAGGCTGATTGGCTAGGGCTCTGGGGTTTTTTTGCCTTCCTATGGGCATGGGGCATGGCTCACCTGCTGGTGAATTCTCTGTATCTTAAAGTCCTTAAATCATGATTTGAGGCCTTAAATAACTCAGGCATAGGTTAGAGGCTTATTGCTAGAGTGGGTGGGTGTGGTTTTGTGGCCTGCATTGTGCAGGACGTCAGACTAGATCAGGGGTCTGCAACCCCTGGCACCCTTGCCAAAAATGGCATATGGACTGAGCCTGAGCGGCACACGGAGCTGCTCAGGCTCCCCTGCTGTCCTGACTATCCCAGTGCTGCACAGCCAGGCAGCAAGAGTCATGTGCCATGGTTCCAGGCTCCTGCTGGCCACGCTTCCCTGCTGGGGGGGCACAGCCAGCAGGGATAAAGAATCTCCAGCATGCGGGGGTCCTGGCCCTACCCCCCTGCTGGGCAAGGCTAGAGGGGAGCAGGCTGGGTTGGCCTTCCTGCTTCTGGTTCCAACCCTGAAACCAGAAGCCAACCACCAGTACGGGTGACTGCTGGCCACAGCCAGGACCCATAGGCTGCCCATTGGCGGTGGCAAGTGCTGGCCACGGCCAGGACCTGGAGGCCTGTCCCTGCCCCCAGCACTCGCTGAGGGGGCAGTGGGCAGGGCTGGCATGGGGGCTGGCAAAGGTTGTCGACTCCTGGACTAGATGATCATACTGATCCCTTCTGACCTTAGAGTCCATGAATCTTGGCCAGCACTCAGTAAGAGTACAAAAGGTACCTCAGGCTTCATGGTTCAGCATGAGCTACAGACCCAGGAACCTGCTTGTACTGAGTTCCTGAAAAGGGCACAAAGGGGTATTGACCATTTGAAATATTAGAAACCTTATAATTCAAAATAGAAACTGTGCTTATACCCATGCTGGGGAAAATTTGAAAACATCTCTCAAAATAATAAGACTTTGTGATGTAAGATTGGATGGGAAACATAAAAGAAGGGGTCTGGTCTGGTTTCACAATCCTAAGAGAAAAAAGTGTAGGATCCCTAAGCTGGATAAGCCTTGAATAAATCCTGTACAATAGTGACCTGAATAAATGAAGTGGTATATGGGATACAGTTGCATCCAAGGACTAACTGAAAGTTATCCATAAGGACCAACTGAGGAGGTATTCGGGGACTAGGTTGCAGCACAGCTATCCCCAGAAACAGAAAATTTATCTGCAAAAATTGAAGCTTGAAGGTGGGAAGGGCTAGGACAGAGATGAGTTCTTCATTAGAACAAAATAGGCAAGGTCTGTCTCAGCCACCAGAAACAATATGTTTGCAGAAACAATATGTACTCCTCAGGGACTCCCTGTAAGAGGCCCCTCTTGTGTGGTTGAAATGAAATAAAGCAGGCAGAGATGAACTTCAAAGAGATTTTTCAAGGGAGTAAAAACCAATCTAAGTTGTAGAGAAGTGGAAATATCCTGACAGAAAACACTGTGTAAGCTTGTATAAATGTGTGACTATTGTGATTTGTAAATTTTTTTTTTTTTCTTTTTGGGATGGGTGATACAGGACTGTCATCCTCCTGGACTACACTGAGGTGATGGGTGACGATGAGGTGTGTTTGGGGGGCAGGGAGGAAGATAACGAATGCAAATGCAGGGGACTAGATTGTGTGTGTGTGTGCGCATGAGCGAGAGACCACAGAAGCACACACACAATAAAACAATGAACCCAAGAGAAATATGTATAGCATGACCCTGAGGATGCTAATTTTCTGATTGAAAAAGCACTTGGAACTGTAAGCAAAGAAACTGTCTCTTGCTGAATGATTCCTCCTGGCTCTGTCCACACAAGGCTTTTATTTTGAAACAACCACCATTGTTTGGAAATAAAAGTGGTCATGTCCCAATGATGTTTCTTTATTGCAAAATGATGGGACCCCGTTATTTCAAAATAACGTCCATTGTTTCGAAAAAATAAAACCTCCCCTGCAATCAAAACAACATCGTTTGGAGGCATTGTTTCGAAACTGTGGTAGTTTTGAAACGAGGGCTTGGACCTTCCTCCCAGGGTACATGGCACCCTAGAAGGATGGCCCACCCCCCTCAGCAGACTGGCCAGGGAGCCGATCAGAACCCTGGCCAGGGTGCTGATGGGAGGTGCAGGGGGCTTCAGGGGGGTGATGGATCCTGGAGCTGGCTCACCCCGCCGACCTGCCCCCGCGGGTTATGTGGGAGCTGGCTCATCCCATCGCCAGGGGTTGGCGGCTGCCACCCCTATGGTTGATGTGGGAGCTCACTCACCCCGCCGCTGGGCTTGGTGGCTGCCGCCCCCGTGGACAATGTGGGAGCTGGCTTGCCCTGCAGTCTGGGCTTGGCAGCTGCTGCCCCCACAGGTGACGCGGGAGCTGGCTCGTGGGGGTGAGCCAGCTCCCTCATCGCCCACAGGGGCAGCCGCAGCCGAACCCCTGTGGCAGGGAGAGCTGGCTCCAGCCCTGGTCCGCCCTGCCAGCAGCCCTGGAGCTCGGGCTGCGGGGCATGCAGGATTTAGGCACCCTGCACACCCACCACTGACCCAGCAGGGGCTTAGCTGTAGGGGTGCCCAGTCCCACAGCCCCTGGTCACTTGCAAGCGGCCAGGGCAGATGCCAGCTCCTGCAGCCCTGGCAGGCTCCCCAAGCTGCTCAATTTCACAGAAGTGAAATTGACCAGGCTGTGGAGTGGCTGGACTCCACAGCCTAGTCAATTTCACTTCTGTGAAACTGACCAGCTTGCGGAGCCTGCCAGGGCTGTGGGAGCTAGCATCTCCCCTGGCCGCTTGCAGGCGAGCAGGGGCTGGGGGGACCGGGCACCCGAAGAGCTCAGCCCAGCAGGGGGACTGGGTGCCCTGACCCCCCCCCACTGCCTCCAGGAAGTGGTGGAGAAGAGGGGCTCCCCCCATATCTGAACCCCCGGGGCTTTTTGCATCTGCCACTAGCTCTGCAGAGCCAATGGTGGGGGATTGGTTGGGAACATGGCCCTGCCAGAGGGCCATGTTGCCACACCTCCCGTGCTGCCCCTCTCCTGAAGCGAAATAGCATGTCCAGACACAGGGCATGCTATTTCACTTTGAGGGTTTCCCTTATTTTGATTTAATATTTTCTTATTTCAATTTAAGTTATTTCAAAATAAGGATTTTATTTTGAAATAGCTCATTTTGAAATAACTTGTTTCAAAATAACAGTTTACATGTGAACATAGCCCCTGTGTCTACGGAAGCTGGAACTTGCATCTATTCATTATAAGCAAACAGGAAATTGCATCAGAGAAATCTCATTCCTGCCTCAAAATCGCCTCCTAACAGAACCAACCCACCAAACTCTGAATTTTGACTAACCATTCAGGTTAAAGGGGTAACAATATTTCTGAGTATGGTCACATCTTTCATGTGCATATTTTCCCCCATGCACTGACACTGATGGAAATTGCATGAAGGTTTAAGATAGGAAGCAAAGATGAGACAAGTTTGTTGCTTTATTGTCTTTATTTTTAAAGCTTAACATGCTGTGACAATATTTGTTTAGATTTTAGAAATAAAGGATTAGATGAGCAGTTTCGTAACAACAAATTCAGCTGATATTTCAGTGCTTGGATTAGCCACATAGTGTCACCCTAAACCATCAGAAAAGTCTAATGAAAGGCATCTAGCCTAATCTATGAATAGTTGTACTAAAAATATAGTTGGGAGAGGCTTTCCTACTTCCTCATCAGGCTCCATCAAGGAATCAGTTTCATATTATATCAGTCATATGGGGCCAAGATGCAGTTTCTTTCAACTTCTCACTTGAGTGGTCTGACTTAGGTTGTGTGTCACCTCCAAGTCTCATGCTAATCACTGTCAGTAGTATGGATTTTTACTGGTTCATTTCTGTTCCTGTTAGAGAACTTGGGTTCTGTATTTGCATTTTTGAATGGCTGATGCTGACATGTTATATTATCTTCAGAGCATTTTTGACATCTGGCTTGTGTGCAGATTTTGCAAATTTCTATAAGATATGTTTGAATTTTGAATGCACGTATATTATATTGATGTTCCAGAAGATGCTGCAGTAGATCTGATTTTTAATGAGCAGAAATGTACCTTAAAAATAGCTCAAACTGGGAAATGAAACATGCTTCCCCTGTACCTTGGCTTTCGCAAGGAGTTCTGGGAAGACAAGTAGGATTTGCATTCCCATAATTAAACCTGATCCCATAATAGAAGGCGTCTATTTTTCAGACGTTCAGCTACAACTCAGGGCAGGTCTACAGTGCTTACCCTTTTCAGTAGCTGTTAAACCAAGATATGCAAGTTACTTAAAATAACTTGCGTATCTACGTTTGAGTTCCCTACTCCCACCATGCCCACTGTGCTGAGTCAAAGGGAGGGATCTCTTTTCAACTCAGTGCTACCGAGTTGCTGGGGTGGTGTTCAGGGATCGAACTTCCTGATGGACAGAGTCGATCCACACAGACCCAATCAGAGTGGGTCTATGCAAACTAATGGGGATGAATTTGCTGCCATCAGAAAAGACAAGCCTTCTAGCTTCCTTAGAAGTCCAAAGTTTCTGGTGTAGCCATTTTTCCTTTTCTGAAGAGCTACTTCGTCAAATGGATTCTTCTGACATACCATTTTTTACATTAAAACACCAGCTAAATACCCAACTAGCTATTTCACTGGGTGTAATTGCAACCCAAAGTCTATTTCAGTTGTTCATGGTCATAGAGGATCGAGATAATAACTTCCAAAGGGGTAGCCGCATTAGTCTGCATACACAAAAACAAGAGTCCTGTGGCACCTTAAAGACTAAGGCTATGTCCCCACATACATTGTTATTTAAAAATAAGTTTTATTTCAAAATGAGTTATTTTGAAATAAAGTCCTTATTTCAAAATAAGTTAATTCGAATTAAGAAAATGTTAATATGAATTAAGGGAAAAGCTCAAAGCGAAATAGCATGTCCAAACACAGGACTTGCTATTTTGCTTTAGGAGAGGGCACCAGGGGAGGTGTGGCAACATGGCCCCCTCCGTGGGCCATGCCCCCACCCAATAGAGGCTAAAAGGAAGGCACCCTGGGAAGGGGAAGGGCAAAAGTGTTATTTCGAAATAACATGTCCGAACAGTGTTTATTTTGAAATAACAGCTGTTTTGATTTAAAGAAGGTTTAAGCTATTTCAAAATGATGGCTCTTATTTCAAAATGACAGAGCCCGTCATTTCGAAATAAGAATGTGTCGTGTGGATCTAATCTCTCTTATTTTGAAATAACCAGTGTTATTTCGAAATAAAAGATGTGTGGACATACCGTAACAGATTTCTTCAGGCATAAGCTTTTGTGGGCTCTGACACACTTCATTAGATGCGTGGCCCATGCATCTGATGAAGGGGTTGGTGACGATGAAAGCTTATGCCTGTAGAAATCAGTTACCATAGTCTTTGAGGTGCCACAAGAAACTAACTGGGAGACCAAATAGCAGAACTGGCAGAAGTTACAGCAACACCCCTAACTGAGGACATATGTCTGCTTTTTATTTCAGAGGTTCTAGTTTTTGTTTGCTCTGCAGCTATTCATGGTGGCCCAGATCAGATGTTGCATGAGTCCTGCTAGGCAAAGAGGCTGTATGGTTTTCGCTTTTGGATTCACACCTTGTGCATCACACTTAGTGATGGCCTGGATATCTCAGTTGAATATTATAGCATCTTCTCCATTTGAAAATTACAGCAAATGTAGAATTTGGTGGCCAATTACTAAATGGTGTTACACAGAGAAAGCATATTATGCTCATGGTTCAGTAGCCATCAGATAAATAAAAGGTGAAATGTGAAGTATTGTCTTTGACCATCTTTTATGTCCTGTGACATTGCAAGAGTTGCAATCATTTGAAACACTCCGACTAGCATAGGGGAAGCCACAAGGTTAATTTGAAAGCAGATTTTGGCTAATAAGGACTTCTGGCCATTCATGGTAATGAAATTAGTAGAATGCTGGTAGAAATGAGTCAGCTAAGATGTCTTTCTGCCAAAGCAGGATTGTGCTTTATTGTACATTTATAGGTAAGATTCCTAGTCTAGTATTGGGTCCACTGCTTCCTTCGGGAAATTTTTCCATAGCATATTTCCTTGCTTCCCACTCCTTAAGTTCATCCTTTTTCCTATGTAACCACCCTTGTCTTTCTTAACTTTGCTGAATATGTATCCCTAAATAACTTTTTACAGAGCATACTGCTGGTGCCAAGCCAAACTCAAGAATTCTCTTTCAAGTAACTCCTCAGTCTTTTCATACCTTACTATTAAGTGTGATGAGACCCTTGTGTAACTTGTCTTCCTGTTGATATGTTGTAAGGGAATGCACATCCCCGGCACAAATCTTTCAGGTCAAGGTCTCTCTCTGACACACAGCTGTAAAGCTGTTGCTTACACTGGAATTACTGCACTCACATACCAGTGTCAGCAAGCTCAGAGCATAGTGAGTTATACTAACATTTTAGCATCCCAATACCTTTATTATAACATCAGTTGTCAACTAGCAGGAAAATCTGTATGTATAAAAGTTGGAAAATATTTATTATTTAAAGTATTACTAGCAATGGTGCTAGAACAGTTTTATTTATTTATTTAGTCCTGTGACCAAAAATGTGTTTTGGTTATTCCCCCGATAACTGGTTGCATTAAATTTTAGTCTCTGTTTTACCTAGGAATGTTGTAATTTTTTTTGTAACAAAGTACTAGCTGAATCTTTTTTATTGCTTTGTTGTATACAAAAGTAGTAGGTTACCTCATTACTGGTCCATACAAAAATAGCTGGCTCCTAGTTATTCAAGCACAGTGGTTTTCAACCAGTGTGGCATTGCACATTGGTGTGCTGTAAGAACTGTCCAAATGTGCCATGAAATTTTGTACAAAGGTAATGAAAATCAGTGTAAACCAAACATTGTTTCATCTTAAATAATATTCTATCCAACCACAATTACAACTCATGAAAATTAATCATCAAATTAAAAGAAGGCATTGGTGTTCCGATTCTAAAACACAAACATACTAAATACAGGTGGCCTAAAAGCAAAGTTGAGATGACATGTATTTTTTTCTGGTGGATTTGAAACATAAATGCATTTCCTTCTTCTTTAGCTTGTTGTATGCACTAAGATTGTAAGCATAATAAATGTAAGTAAATTTTATTTTCCTGAGCAATCAATTCAGCTGAAAAAAGTGGGTGTGCCATGGAATTGTTTGTCTCATTGAAGTGTGCCATATTACTGAAAAGGTTGGGACCCACTGCTCTGGCATCTGGATTTGCCTAGTTTGATGGATGGTTAATAAATTGCTGGTTTGGTGATCTGATTTTTGTGTTGGTGACATATGTTCCTATTGCAACATGTTATCAGATGAGACACTTTATTTAAAGGTTGAAGATGCATCTCACTGTGAATTAACTCTTAGCAAATACAATTTAAAACAAACTATACAGTGGTCATACAAACAAGCAAACAGCAATCTATAAAATCTGTTCTTAGTTATACTTCCTTTAGCTCTAAATGCTTATCCTAAGTCAAGTACATTTTTCTTACTCTTGTCTTTATCTACCTATTCAATTTCCCCTCAAGCACTTCTGTATTTTCACCCATGAAGCGCTCTGTGCTTGGGAAGCATTTCCCTGGAAAGCCCAAGCTTTATCCCTAAATCTTTTCTTAACTCACCTTTGTCATGATACCAGTGGTTAAGTTGCTGGTATGTTGAGAATGTCACATTTTGTACTAATTATGATTATTTTTCTATGTAAGTCATTTGCCCAGATGCTCCTGTCTTCACCCCATATTGGTTATATCCATTTCCTGTATCTTATTGTCAGCCTGATCTAATTTCCAACTGAAATTAAGATAGGGCTTCCACTGACTTCAGTGGATTGAACTCCACTGTGTATGTACTTTCTGGGGCAATGCTTAGTGCAGTGAGCCCTGGATCTTGTTCAGAGCCTCTAGGCACCATCACCAGCAGACTAATTAGAAAGTTTTGGGCGTTTGTGTTGTTTACTCTTGGTTTTATAATCAATTCGTGTTACAGAAATATTGTAGATTCTGCTTATTGCCAACCAGGCCTTGACTGCCAGGAAAATATGCTTTTATCTGGCAGGCACTAGTAAGTGGAAAGCAGTTTGTGAGGCAGCAGCCAGGGAAGGAGGCATTGAGATGAGTCTTCTCTGGCTGGAGCCTTGCAGCCCTGCTTGTGGGCCAGAGACTTCTGTGAGGAGTCCCATGGGGCAAGCCCATAATCCCCCCCTGTGATTTGTGGGGTTTGCAGCTTAACACACCCCAGCACTTCCTTCTCTGCATGCAGTCCCTCAACAGGATGCAACCTAGAAAGTACAGGGAGAGGGATCACGAAGCTTCAACATCTGGGTTGTGGCCAGCCTCCCCTCTACTGCCATGCCCAGACCACAGCCCCTTACCGCCTACACACAGGCTGGTGTGGGGCTGCAAGCCAAGAAGATAGTCCACAAATCTACCTGGAGGTAGGACCTTTTCTCCAGAAAAGTTCCAATGAGCAGTATTTGGCCGCCAATATCCCAGTACCATTAACATGAATGTCAGTGGGACAGATTTGGGTCTTGGCAAAGTGTAGCTATTAACCAGAAAGTATAATCCCTGGGGTACTATTACGTGGAATCTGTCATACTAAAATATTGGCTATAAATTAATTCCCATTGTGTTTTGCAAATTTTAAAATTCTGTGAAATTACGTACAGTGATTATCTGTAACAACTGACCAGAGGCAGCGCTAAGACAGACAGCCTGGCCAAGAGTGCAAAAACCACTTTGCACACAGTATGGTCCCTGTTCATGCTACCATGAAATTTATACAGGAAAAAAAGCTAGTTATCAGTAAAGATAGTTTCTCCTCAATGGAGAAGGGTATTGTGTGATAAGGGTACACAGTGCTCTTCACAGGCTAGAAAATTTTAATCATACCTTTGTCTGTTGCAACATACATGCTTTTAGAAGACATTTGCGCCACCTGTTCAACAGAAACTCCCTTCAGTTTCATTAATGTTAGAAACAAGATTTCACAATGGGCTGTGCAGCAGGGCTCAAACAGGGAAATAATGTTGCATTATCTCCATATAATCACAGTTCAGCATTGGTACCTGTAGTAACTACAATACAATAATCCCATTCTCAAACCTTAAGACACTGAATGTCATCACAGAGCTTTCCTGTCTCACCTTCTATCCCATTAACTGATGAATTTCATTAAATAAGGACTCATCCTTATCTTGAAAAACAAAGGCTCATAATAATCAGTAGGTTATGACCTACATTATTGACAATCGGTTGTTGTTGTGATGTTTTATTTTGAGTTACGTTAAGTTCCTCCCCTCTGTTAAACTCGGATTACTGCAGGAATGTCCTTTCTGAAGCTGTGTCTACACTGCACGCCACTGGTAATGGTCTGTTGGGTATGTGTAGCTACTCACTGCAGTAAGATGCAGACTGTGCATGGACTCACACTCTGATGTGTGGCTACATGCAGCAGTAGGGGAGGCAACAGGGAGGTTCTGCTGGTGGAAGGCAGAAGGCATTGTCAGATCCTTTCCCTAAAGCCAGAGTCTCTCCCTGCCATAGGTTCCCTTTGGTGGGGAAAGATTCCAGCAACAGGGCACCACACTGCTAAAATGTGCAGTAGATAAAAGAGAGAGAGCCTGCTTAGGGCAGATCTACACTGCCTGCACTTTTCCATGGCAGTCGAATGGAGACATGCAAATTACTTAAAATAACTTATGTATCTGCATTCTGACCTCCCTGCTCCCAGCACATGCACTGCACTGAGTCGAAGTGAGGGACCTCCTTTCAACTGAGCGCTACCCCAGTTGCCAGGGTGGTGTTTAGAGAGTGACTTCCTGATTGGCTGAGCGGGTCTTCACAGACCCAATCAGTTGATCAAGAAGTCTGAACTGACAGCAATGAATTTGCTGCCATCAGTGAAGACTAGCTCTTAGTCATGTAGACAGCCATGCAGGGTACATATGCACAGGGTTTAGGCATGCCTTCACTTGCCTAAGTTGTGTCTTAATATCTACTCTGCTATTTATAACTGTACTGGGGTGTATGTAGCATATGCACTCCACATGCTACTGCAAGATGTGTGTAGTATAAACAGACTTGGAGTCATTTCAGCATATATTCTTTGAGCCCTCACCAAAGCTAAGTGCTGAGGTGCTCAAGAGTGAAAAATTATTGGAAAAATTGATAACCAAACTTTTTCAAACCTCAGCATAGTTTAGGTTCATAGTTTGGGAATGTTAAATGTTCAGAGGAAGACTTATTTTTTTCTGCATTGGTTCAGATAAGCCCATGACTCAGTTTTCTGGTGTACATACTCATGGTAATGAGTTTGAAATCTACTTTCTTGAAGTATTTTCTCACAGACTCTATGAAGACCCTCTGATTTGGTATGTGTTTCTCCAGTGAGATCATTTGCTTGCTCATTCAAGAGATGTAACAGAGTGTAAACATAATTAAATCAAATGATTCAGATACACCATTTACAAGTTTTCTCCAAAGTTCTCTTCTTTACGATAAATGTTGAGTGCATTAGAAGGGTTGATTATGATTTCTCTTTATTTTTTTTGCTAGATTATTTTTAATACCACTTCATTTTCCTGTTTAAATAATTCTTAATATTGACTGAGTTTGGAATTTCAAAAATTTCCCCCCCAATTTAGCACTGGATTTTTTTCCTAAGCAGATGATGATGATGATCTCATCTACCACAAATTTCCTCTGCTGCATCTTCAACATGTAATTCACATTTTTCTACAAAATGGAATGTTCTCAGGAAACTACCATAAATTATAAACTCAGAGGCAGAAAAATAATTTGCCACTGATGTAGTGATATGCCTGTAGAAGGTTGTGAATTTAGAGACACTCCCTAGCATGAGCCATTGTTGTGTAAATTGGGAGACATGCCCCCAAGAACATCTAACATGGCTGCTCCCAGGTACACACCTGGATACCTGTTTGTATGATTAAAGTTCTATTCCTTACTCATTCAGTAGCATCGTCTTTCATGAACCCTCAAGATCATTGCATGGTGTCAGAAGTTGGGGAATGAGTTTGGAAACTAAAAAAGACTTGGAGGAAAATTCCTGCATTTGCACCAGAAAACAGCAAAACATCAGGGATCTCTGAAAACAAAGAGAGCCTTCAGCAAGTAAGTGTAAGCTCTAAGCATGGATGTTTTACAGGCTCCTTCCCCTCTCCAAATGTCTGGTAATGTTGCAGAAAACTGACTAAAGTTTAAGCAGCGATTTCTGTTGTACTTGTCTGCCACTGGAGCACAGAACAAAGATGAAAACCAGAAATCATCTATATTTTTGAATGTTGTTGGGGAGGAGGCACTGGATGTATATAATGACTTTGAATTTCAAAATGGTGAAAGCATGAATTTAAACACTATACTGGCTAAGTTTGAGGAATATTGTTTGCCAAAAATGAATGTGACTTTTGAGAGGCATAGATTTTTTTACATGCATGCAAAAACCAGATAATACCATAGACCAATATGTTACAGAATTAAGGAAACTCAGTAAAACCTGTAATTTTGGTGGCTTGGCAGAGTCTCTGATCAAAGACAGACTCATTTGTGGCATTACAGACAATGGATTAAGAGAGAGACTGCTCAGAGAGGGAGAGATCTCTTTGAATGAAACCCTTCAAATATGTAGGGCCACTGAAATGGTAAAAACACAAGTAAAAGAGCTGAATTCACCAGAAGGGATAGTGCATGCACTTAGACAAACAGCATGTAGCCAGAGTGGTTCAAATCACAATGTGAAACCAACCCCTGCTATCAGGAAGACTGAGTCCAGACAGTCTTGTGACAAGTGTGGATCACGGCATGGTCCCAAACAGTGTTTTGCCTATGGGAAACTCTGTCATAACTGTGGGAAACTTAATCATTTTGCAAAGTGCTGCAGATCCCAAAGGCACAAAAATCAAGTGCATTTAGTTACTGACAGTGAGACTGAGGAGTGCTTTGTAGATGTACTGGGATCAAGCAAACCTAGTGAGAGGGATTGGATACTGCCTCTGTCAGTGAATGGAACAATCATTCCACTGAACTGGACACAGAAACTCAGGTTAACATTCTATCTACACGAGATTATGAGAGACTGAGAATAAGACCCAAGTTGGGACCAACATAAAAGTAACTAAGTATTCTGGAACAAATATACCTGTGCAAATAAGCTGCTTCGCTAGTGTTAACCATAAGAACACCATGTACAGGCTGCCTTTCATTGTAGTGCCACAGGAGGTGACACCAATTTTGGGCTTGGCTGCCTGTGAGAAACTGAATCTGATAAAAAGGGTGCTCTCACTACAAGACAGGCCTGCATCTGGCTATGAGGCACTCCTTGAAGAATATCAGGATCTGTTTCAGGGATTGGGTTGCTTGCAAGGTGAACATACAATCCGCATAAACAAGCAGATCCCTCCAGTTATTCATCCATGTAGAAAGGTGCCATTTGCACTCTGTGATAAAATCAAGGCTGAGCTTGAAAGGATGGAAGCAATGCAAGTAATACAAAAAATAGAGGAGCCAATGGAATGGGTGAGCTCCCTAGTTATAGTGCAAAAAAGTAATGGCCAACTACGCATATGCTTAGATCCCAGAGACCTCAACAGAGCTATACAAAGAGAACATTTCAAACTACCAACCAGAGAAGAGGTTATGGCTCAGTTTGCAAATGCTCAATACTTCAGTAAATTGGATGCATCCTCTGGATTTTGGCAGCTAAAATTAACAGAGGAAAGCTCAAAATTATGCACATTTAATACTCTGTTTGGAAGATACAGATTTTTATGCTTACCCTTTGGCATAGCTTCAGCACCAGAGGTGTATCACAAAACTGTACACATGATCTATGAACATATTAGCGGTGTGGACACCTCTATGGATGACGACATCATTATCTGGGGCTCTACAAAAGAGGAGCATGATCGTTGGCTTCGGCAAGTGTTAGATGCAACTAGAGCCGCAAACCTCAAACTAAATAAGGACAAATGTGTGTTAGGAGTTAGAGAACTGACTTTTATAGGTTTCCCATGAAGGTGTAAAACAGGATAAGAGGAAGATTTCAGCCATTGAAATGATGCCACGTCCCCAGTCAAAGAAAAATGTCCAAAGGCTCCTGGGAACAGTTAACTATCTTGGAAAATTCATACCCAATCTTTCTGCCACGGCGGCACCATTGAGACAATTCCTACAGGACAAAAATGAATGGTGCTGGGATGCTGCACAAGACGAATCATGGAAAAGTTTAAAACAAGACTTGATACAGGAACCAGTATTGAAATTTTTTGCTCCAGAGAAGCCCATTAAAATTTCAGCGGATGCATCACAGTCAGGCTTGGGTGCTGTGATTTTACAAAAATATGAAGATTGCTGGCAACCTGTGGCATATGCATCCACATCACTGACTGATGCAGAGACTAGATATGCACAGATTGAGAAGGAGTTTTTAGGAATCTTGTTTGCCTGTGAGAGATTCAATCAGTATATTTATGGGCAGAGAGTGGCAGTTGAAACAGATCACAAGCCCTTGATTACATTATTTAACAAACCACTAAATGACTGTACCTTAAGGATTCAAAGAATGATGATCAAACTGCAGAAATACAATTTATTGGTGACCTACACACCAGGCAAATTTATGTTCACTGCAGATGCACTTTCCAGAGCAGTAGCACCCATGGTACCTGAGAAGACACTGGAAACAGAAGTTCAAGCCTCTGTAGATATGATTGTGAGTGCAAATCCCATAACTGACAGAAGACTGCAACACATAAGAGAAGAGACTGAGAAAGGTGACTCGTTGGGACTCCTAAAAGAGGTGATAATTAAAGGATGGCCTGAAATAATAAGCAGTTGCTCTCTAAGTACAAGAGACTATTGGAACTGCAGGCATGAACTGACTGTGGTAGATGGGGTGATTTTCAAAGGTGGGAAGGTTGTAATACCACGGAGCCTCTGACAAGAAATGTTACAGAAGATTCATGAAGGTCACTTAGGAATTGAGAAGTGCAAAGAACGAGTACGAGAGGTCATGTATTGGCTGCGGATCAATCACGACATTACCAATGTGGTAAAAATCTGCTTTTCATGCTTGAAATACAGGCCATGCCAACAGGCAGAGACACTGAGACCCCATCCTGTTCCACAGAGACCTTATGAGAAGGTAGGTGTGGATTTATTTACCTGGTGTTCGAAAGATTACTTAATAGTCACTGATTATCATTCTTCATATCCAGAAATTTGCAGACTGAACAGTACTAATGGTAATTCAGTGATCACTGGCATGAAAGAAATTTTCTCCAGACATGGAATTCCTGATGAGGTCTTCACCGACAATGGGCTACAATTTGCAAGTGCAGAGTTCAGGCAATTTGCCTCAGATTGGGATTTTCATCATGAAACCTCCAGTCCCAATTATCCCCAATCAAATGGACTAGTGGAAAGGTCTATACAGATGGTAAAGAACCTGATGAAAAAGACTTTTGAAAGTGGAGGTGATCTGTATACAGCATTGCTAGTCTACCGAAGTACACCCCTGGAGAATGGCCTTTCTCCAGCTCAGCTGTTAATGGGAAGAAGGATCAGATCTAATTTACCTATTACTGATAAATTGCTGCAAATTAAGAACAATGGTAACATTCGGAAGATGAAAGAAAAGCAAAAGTGGAAGCAGAAATATTATTTTGATAGAAGGGCTCGTGACCTTCCATCCCTTAACCCAGGCGATAGTGTGCCTGAGGAATCACTCCTCTAATACCTGGGGACAAAGAGGTACTATTAAAAAACAGCTGCATCCACGGTCTTACGTGGTCCACACAGATCAAGGGGACACATTTCGAAGTAAACGACGGGATCTACAACTTATTCCAGGAAGTTCCAACACTGTGGAAGTTGAGGTACATGCTGGCATGCCTCCCCGGACTGATCTGATATCTTCTACACATGGTAATGAAACCGTCAGGGAACAAGAGAATTCAGACCTGAACGAAGGACCAGTACTGAGGAGATCTAATCGAGTCATCAAACGTCCAGAAAGACTCATAGAGACTTGCTAGGATATGTAAGGGAAGTGGGTGGTAAAGACTCACTTGAGAGTGATGTGCTAGTAACCTCTCCTCTCTAGCTAGTTCATATCCTGGGTTTATGGACTGTTCTTCTGCATGTTTTTTTTGTTTTTTTTTAGATAGCTGTTATGTGTTGTTAGATGTTAGTACATGTATTATTAGCTAGCTTATATATGTATCTAACTGTTTACTTCTTTTCCTTAGGGGGGAAGATGTAGTGATATGCCTGTAGAAGGTTGTGAATTTAGAGACACTCCCTAGCATGAGCCATTGTTGTGTAAATTGGGAGACGTGCCCCCAAGAACATCTAACGTGGCTGCTTCCAGGTACACACCTGGATACCTGTCTGTATGATTAAAGTTCTTTTCCTTACTCATTCAGTAGCATCGTCTTTCATGAACCCTCAAGATCATTACAACTGAAGCTTCTGCAATTTCTCCTGAAACTAAAACAGCAACTTTTCAAAACACTCCAAAATACATAGCTTTTTGACCTTGCACAGTAGATATCAGAAATGTTAATTAATTCACTTTGGTTCTGTTAAATTATGTTACAGCTGACACAAAACCAAACAGAAAACATGTGTAAGAAGGCAAAGTCCATGGTATTAAATGCAAAGATTATACATTGTTGTTGACCAAGATTGTATATAATCCCTCAAAGGGGGAAATGTGCTGTGAACCCCACGAACTGTCATGAATTTCAAATGACTGTATTGTACAATCCAGCAGACAAGAATGAACATACAGGATAGATAATATCAAGTGGATTGGAATGACCAACTGCAACCAGAGTCCTTGATGGAACTGTGAGTGATCCTTGGCAAGCTTATTAGCGTGTGTGTTAAGTTCTTTTGTTGTTTTTAACATGTCTTTGTATTGCTTTCACCCTAAAAATAAATCAATTTGCTTAGAAGGGGCTCTGTGGTAAGGGATAACTGACAGTAATTACTGTTGTTTGTAGCCTCTGAACAGAAAGCAGACTGTAGACACTGCCTATTTAGTCAGTCTGGCTTGCTGGGAATATTGCAGTGTAGGCAGGAAACAGTGCAGTGTGGGGGGGGAAAAAAAAACACAACCCGGTCAGGAGGGGGAGATGTAGGTCTCTGCCCAGAAGAGGTGATAAATGAGGAGCCTAGAATAGGTACCCTCAAAGGACTGGGGAAGAGGGACCAGGGGAGGGATACAATACAGTTGCCCTGAACCATGCCAATACAATAGGGAAAGGAATTTTTACAGTTACGTAACAGCTCCTAGAGTTTTAAAGGCTGAGCAGTCATGGAGATTTCTTTAGACTTCTGAGGGTTAGACCTCTATGTTCTGGGAAACACCCATTCAGCAAATTCCTTCTTACTCTACAAGCCTAGCTTTTAGTATACCCCTTTCGGGGTAGAACAGAACTAGTATTCAAGTGTGGTTTAAATATGCCACAGCAAGTCTCCACAGATTTTGAAAACATCCACTAGATGTTTTTTAAGCTAAATGCTAAATGGTGTTTCAGTTCACTGAATAGCAACCTTCTGCCAAATTAGCATACACTGAAGCACATGATGCACCTGAATGTAAGAGAAAAAACCTTGGAAAGCTCCAAAATAATCCTGTGGTTATCTGTCTTCACTGAAAGGCTGAGCCTAGACACATAAGAGACTGCTGTAATTTGTGTGCCCCACCACAAGTGTGCTGGGTGGGTAATAGATCAAAAATAGAAAGCAACTTGGATCCACCAAAAATACCCTATGTCTGGGGAAAAGCTTACAATATCTCAAATGGCAGCAGATTTCAGCCTCCCTCATGGACTCTAAAGATACTTAATTCAGTAAGGTTTTCCATGGATACTCAGAGAAATCTATCACGTGATCTCCTCCCCTTGCCCAGTCCCACACATCTCTCTTCTGCATTTCTCCCTGCGATCAAATACATGCCTTCTTCTCTAAATCGCCAGTCTCTCACCCCACTCAAGTGTGAACAGCTGGCTCATTTCCACTAGCCGCTCAGAGCACAGAGCTACTTCATACCATCCTGTTCTGCCTTTAGCTGCTTTTACCTTCTTCCACCAGGGCTTCCAAAAGGATGGCGATGGGCTACAATGAACTGGAAAAACCTGGAGAATTCCTAATCAAACTAGGACTGCTGGCAATTGTGAAGGTGTTAGAGGCTGAGAGGCAGGCTAGTGTAGGAGCTAGGAGTCTCTTGAAAGGACAGTCTTCACCCAACAAGTCCACTCTGCCTCCTTGTAGCCCTGTCACTAGAATATTCCATCACAGTGTACCAAATGCTCCTTCTCACCCCAAGTTTCAAAAAAACAAAAACCCTGACCCTCCCATCTGCCACTTGTGAAGGCTTTAAATTCCTCTGGATTGTCTAGTGCTGTCTTAAGGCTTAAGGCCCTGCTTCAGTGCTTTGCTGGATCACACATTTAACTTCGAACAAGCACCAAAGTCTCACTGATTTCATGGGCATTGCACCAGGGATTAGTTTGTTTCCCTAGATGTCCTGTCTGCTAATTCTTTCTCCTGAAAGAAATATCTGTTCCTTTGTCTACATTAATGAAGACCTGTGCCTGTGAGGCTCTGAGCCATCGTTTCAGGATGAGCCATGGTTAAAAAATGAACAATTTCAATATTGTGTATTGTCTCTGATCTTGTGTCTGTCATGTGCCGTTATGATTTTCATGGGTTTCAATTGCCTAACAATTATATTGAGTAGTTTTTGTTTTTCTGCTTGACTTGAAACAACTCCTACCTTACATCTATTTGTTATTCCTTTATAGATTAATTACTGCACACAAGCAAAATGGGAAACATCCTAGGACAGTAAAGTTTATCAATAAAATCCTGAATACAAAATGTAAGTATGATTAAAATCTATTTTCCTTAGTAACTGAGATGCTAAAATCAGTCCTGCTTGTTTAAATAATAAATTAGCTTCTTGTTTCCTTTTTAAACGATGTAGCTAGCCAGAAGCTTCGTGAGGAATCTTGCAACGGTACAAGCTTCAAAGGGGCAGCCATGTTAGTCTAGTTTGACAAAATAAATGAGGAGTCCTGTGGCACTTTGAGAGACTAACCAATTTATTTATCACATGAGCTTTCATGGGAGTAAAAAATCCTCTTCCACAAAGTGTCTGAAGTGAGATTTTTCTCCCACACAAACTCATGTGATAAGTAAATTTGTTAGTCTTTGAAAGTGCCACAGGGCTCCTTCTTTGTTTTGCAATGGTACACACACTAAAGTTGCAAATAACTGCTAAGAAATCATGGAAAGCTTCTGCAGCAATGCAGCTTTTAAATTGAATATTACTTGCACACAACACTGATCTGCAAAGACACCAACAATGTCTCTGTTCTGTGTGGAATGATGAACCCACCGCATGGCGTCCAGTATGTGGGTACAGTTATAAGATGGCAAAACTACAGGGATTGTACCCTTATCTGGAAAAGGGTTTACTAGATCCTTATCTGCTACCTTATCTGCAGGGGGCTTAAAGAGCTTTATGAGGTTCTCCTGCATTTTTCCATTACAGAGAAGTGGTAGCATCTGCAATGCTGTCAGAAGGTGTGAACCAAATGGGGTTCCACTCAGCAAATCCTATTGGTTCTTGAGGTCTATGCCTCCATATCAGCTTTGGGTTCTGTTGATGTGCTCTGGGAACACACTTTATTGGACCCATACGCTCACCAGCATAAATACATTTTGCCCTGTTGGGCTCTGATTTTTTTTATCACTATTGTAAGGCGGATAACAATGATTCCTTTGCACTTCATATGCATGGTCTAGAAAAGGTATAAACATATTTGACTTGATGAGTCTTGTTACCTTATCTGTCACATATATAGAAAATCTCTGTATATTCAGAAGCCTTATCAGTGTCCCCAAATTTGGCTCAAACTATGTAAAAATGTGTTGAGAATTATTCGTAGGTGGGAAAAATTAGACATTCAGTCTCCATATAAAGCCAGAGCAGTAAGGCTTCAGGAAAAAGCAAACAAATTTGATGACTCCCATAGTTATTTAATGGAAGATAAGCTACTACTGGTGATAAAAAAAAATTGGGATTGTGTTTCTTTCTTTGTTGTTTTACATTTGCAAGGGACAGTCCCATTCCAAAAGGTTTGCTTTGCTGCATGAAGTGAAAAATAACATTTCATGTTCCTGTTATTTTTATGACCACATAGGGTTAGCAGTCGCTAAATATTAAATATTTTATTTTTCTCTCTAATGTGAGAGATTTATAATATAAATGCATGTGACTGTGTTTGTTGTTCTAATGAAATCAGTTTTTGTTCAGCACTTTCCTCTTCAAAATTAAAATATTTGGAGTTGATGGGACTGGTGACATACAGAGTGCTTTGAACTGTCTGAATGGTTAGTTGTTCACATACTTATTTGTGTTTTAATAGATATTTTTATAACTTATTTTTGCAAATTTCAATTGCCTGGCGTTTCTCCGATGATGGTTCCTTAATAATAAAGAAGTACAAATGGCTGTAAGAAACTATTATTTTTTACACTTTTCCTGCTACCTTGTAATGTGGTAACCTTCTGCCACCTGAGATCACATATGCACCACTGTAGACCACACTGATTTTGCTGGTATTTTGTTAGTGTTTAATCCTACATTCCTTATGCAGTCAAAATTCTTATTTAAATACCAGTGTTCTGGTCAAAGGGTTTCAGGCAAGTGCTTCACCAACCTGTAGACAGTACAGAGGCAACATCATGCTGTTTCATATTTACCAAATGCCTAACTTGAATCACTATTCTCTTATGTCACATTGTTATTTAGCAGTATGCCTTCACTGGCACTAATCACATGTATGTAGTGCCATTTCTGAAGAGGGTGTGCCCTCTTTTAGTCTCTTCTTTCCACTGCTGCTCATGTTCTCTATGTCTCTTCATAAGGCCTCGACAAATCTGTTTCTGGTTGCCATGGTGACCAGTTTTAGTAGCCTTGTGCCTCTTTCCACTGCAGAAATGTGGTGGAGGAGCACCCTCTGGCAACCAAAAGTAAAATTGATGGTGCCTACCTGTGAGACAGTTTTCTCCAGCCCTGCTCTAAATGGACCAGGAATTGGCAACCTTTGCTGATCCCTGTGCTGGTCCTCCCTCCATGACCCTCAGCTGGTGCTGGCGGCCCCCTCTGCTGAAAAAATGTGGCGAGTGCCTGAAAATCCAGCAGCGGTCACTGCTGGAGTGGGAGCGCTTCCCAGGCATGACACAGAAAGAAGTCACCCAGAGTGGCTCCTCATGGTGGTGTGGCTGGGGACAGGGCTCCCCAGGCATGCCATGAGAAGAAGTGGCTCTTTTCAGGGTTCTCAGGTGTGCTGCAGAAGGAAGCTGTCCGGGGTGGCTCCTTTGGGGAGCATCACACTACGGAGAGGAGCCACTCTGGGCAGCTTTTTTCTGTGTCACATGGGGGGACCCCTGTGTCTCAGCTGCACCCAAAGGAAGCTGCCCAGAGTGGCTTTCAGTGGCAGGAGTGGCAATTAATATGGTACCAAAGAGGGTGCCACATGCTGCTTTCAATGGGGTAGGGTGCCATTGTTGGCACACATGCCGGGGGTTGCCTACCCCTGAAATAGACAAAGGCAGTATACATAGGCATGGATACATCAACACTTTTAGCATGAATGACTTTGATTACACACAAAAATGCCTGTTCTGATATGTCCTCCCATATTTAGGCAAAACAACAGTCTTTCTCTAAAGACGACTATGACCAGATACTGATCATCAATAGCAATACATTGGCCAAACTAGATTCTGAGTCAGCTATTCTCATTATTCTACCCTATTGTGAGAAATCCCAATTTACTCCCTAGTGATGATCAACACAAAATCTCCCTCAAGTCTCCCCTTGCATATTGTCAAGTTCTAAAGGGGTAGCTGTGTTAGTGTAGTTCAGCAAAATAAGTAAGGAGCCCTGTGGTACTTAAAAATTAACAAATTTATTTATTGCATGAGCTTTCGTGGGAGAAAATCCCACTTTGTCGGATGCTTTGAAGATGGGGGAACTTATGAGAGGAAAATAAATGCAGGGAAGTGTAAGTCACAGGATCAGGTCACACTGTAACAGTAAATCAAAGCAGTTGGTAAGATTTAAACACTGGGAAACAGCACACAGAGAAAGGTGAGGTCAAATCACCTGTTGTAATGGGAAAGAATCCATAGTCACAGTTTAATCCTGCTCACGCACAATTGAATCTGCATATCAATTCCAGTTCTGCAGTTTCTCTTTGAAGTCTTGCTATGTTGGCCATCTGCTTGAGCACAGTTGTTAACAAACAAACAGGAGAAGCCCAAGAAAGAAAACAACAGAATACCCCTGGTCTACACCACATCATTAAGGACCTACAGCCTATTCTAAAAGATGCCCCCCTCACTCTCTCAAACCTTGGGAGACAGACCTCTCCTTGCCTACAGACAGTCCCCTAACCCTGAACAGATACTCACCAGCAATTACAGACCTAAGAACAGAAACATTAAAGCAGGCACTTACCCCTGCAACAAACCATGTTGCCAACCTTGCCCACATATCTGCACAAAAGAAACCATCATAGGACCTAATCAAGCCGGCTACTCCCATAAAGACTCCTTCAACTGTTCATCCACCAATGTGATTTATGCCAACACGTGCCAGAAATGCCCTCCCCCCCCACCTCATGCATTGGACAAACAGGACAATCTCTGTGCAAAAGAATAAATGGGCACAAAACTGACACCAGAAGTCACAACATTCAAAAACCAGTGACTGAGCACTTCAATCTTCCTAATCACTCTGATTGTCAACAACTGTGCTCAAGCAGTTAGGCAACACATCAAAACTTCAAAGAGAAACTGCAGAATTGGAACTGACATACAGATTTGATTGTGTGAAAGAAGGATTAAATCGTGACTATGGATTCTTTTCCCTTTACAACAGGTGATTTGACTTTACCCTCCTCTATATACTCTTTCCCAGTGTTTGAATCTCAACAACTGCTTTGACTGGCTGTTACAGTGTGACCTGTTCCCATGAATTACACTTCCCTGCATTTATTTTCCTCCCATTCTGTAAGTGTCCCTGTCTTCAAAGCTTCTGACGAATGCTCATACAATAAATCAATTTGTTAGTCTATAATGCTATGTCTACACCTAAAAGTTTAGTTCAGGCTTGCTTAATCCAAACTAAGCAGTTCAAAGTTAGTTCAAACTAACCGCGTTTTTTTAGTTTGAGCTAACTTTTAGTTCAAACTAGCCATGATTTTTTTTTTAGTTCAAACTAAGTTTTAGCTTGATCTATCCATGCTTTTCAGTTCAGACTACCTTTTTAGTCCAAACTAAAAAAACACAGTTCAAACTAACCACTAGTTCAAACTTATTTAGCTCAAACTAGCATGACTACCTCATGCTAGTTTGAAATAAATTTCAAAATAACTTTGAACTAAGCAGTTAGATTGGACTAACCAACTGAACTAAACTAGTTTGAACAAGGCCAAGCCTAGTGTAGACAGGGCTCAAATTAGTTTGAATTAAGGCTCCTTAATTCAAACTAATTTGGTAGTGTAGACATAGCCTAAGTGCCACAGGACTCCTTGCTTATTTTGTAATACCTGTGCTGCACTTCACACCCTTTCTATCTCAGGGCTAAGTAACTAAGAAAGGAAATATGGCCACTTTCCAGGAACATCAAGCAGAATTCAGGCTGCACTAAATTTTGGATAAAGAAGTGAAGACCTGGGAATGATCTTTTAAAGTCTATTTTAAGTTAGTCAAAACAAGCTAAGTATGTTAGTCTTCATGTAAGCCAAACCTGTACCTAGCATTATGAAGTCTCTCTTTCATTTGGACAAGGCAAAGTAAGAAAACACTTGGTTTTGTAAAACGAATACAAAGAACATAAGCCTAAAAGTTTAAATTCCTCTCTTAATGCACTGTGTCCCTTGTAGCACATTCAAGGAGCCTCTAGATGTTTTGAAGAGCATTTTACCATATCGCTCTCTGCTTGTGGCACAAGTACCTTTTTAGTACAAATAATCTTTATTTACTGTGTGTGCAAACTTTACCAACTGCACAGCAGTACGGTGATCACTAGTAATCACAAAAGGGGAAAACTAAGGCACAGACTGAGCAAAGTACATAAGCTTTATATACTGTCATCTTTTCTAGCAAATTACTTAGACACAGCAATGTATTTAAGTTTAGGAACTTGCTGAAATCCTACTGAAGTTGGAGAAGGGACTTGAGCATATTAAACATCTGCTTAAAGAGCTATGGTAAACAGAGTTAAGCACATGGCTGTATGCTTTACTGAACTGGGGCCTCATGTAACAAGTTTAGTGCCAGGTGTTCAATCAGGCCAGGAGAGTAGTATACTTACTCAGCCTGGTACAGTGAGAACACAAATGCCACAGTGAGGGACACAATATAAGAACTTGGATAGAAAAGGAAGGATCCAATTCATATTTTTGTTACTGCAGTTTTATACCAGTGTAAGTACATGGAAATCCAAGGAGTTATTCTCGTTTGAAAATGGAGAAATGCATTGGTGAATCAGACACTCTTGGAAGTTTCCAAATGTTTTAGAAAGAGATATGTCACCGAATAATAAGAGCAGCCCTATGTTCAGTGGGTTTTCTTCTTGTTCATTTTGCATTGCTCTGACTTCTGTTGTATATGTGTTCTGAAAAAGCATCAAAGATAGAGATAAAGGAGTAACAAAAAAGGGAGAACACAGGTTGAATGATAAAACTATTGTTGAAATATTCAGGTATCTGTGGCTGTTGCGATTGTTTTGTATTCATATATTCAAGCTCTTTTTTTCCAGCCTGAGACTCATGCTTCTGAATATCTGTTTATCTAATTAAGCTCACAAGACTTGATCTGAATTTGAAGGCCTTCCTTTCATGCAGGTTGCTCACAATGAGGGAGGCGAGTTCTCAAGCTCTCTCAGCAGCAATCTAGATGTGGTTTGTTTTCCACATTGGAAATGCTTGGCTGCATCAGTCCCAAGGAATTAAAGCTCCAAAGGCTTATATAACAAAACAAAAGACCAACAGCATGTTGTGCAAGAGCAGCTAAAAACTGCAGGGACAAAAAGGTGTTGGCAAAATAGAAGACTAGATGCATCCTAGAATGTTGAAAACGCAGCAGAAGATGCTAGTGCTACCAGTTTTCTGGGGTTTGTAAAATATTAGGGACATTCTGTTTATTCAGGAAAAGGGTCCTGCTTATTGTACATTATTTATCCTATCTACAACTAGTGTAAAACACACATGACCACAGATCTACAGGGACCCTTGCCCTACAGAATGGACAAATCATACACACTTTCTCTGCTGTCCTATTTCCAGGAACTTTTCCGTGCTAACAACTGCTTGAGTGCAAACCACCTGCTCCCTGGAGTCTGGGAAAGAATTTTTTTGTCTTTTCTCCCCCTGCTGCATTACTTCTGCTACCACATTGTAGGAGAAAGTAAAAGGTTAAAATAGGAAAGATAAGAAGAAGTGTCTAGTTGCTGGACCAAGGTTTAATGAAGTAATCCAAAAGCGCGGGCCTGAAGGCAATGTACAGTGGACCTGAACTGAAGGTAACAACAATAGATAGGTTGTGAAAGTCCAACCTCACTAAAACTGGCAAGAAACAAGTTGAAATTGCAATAATGTGGGTAAAAATGAGAATGTACTTGGAGGAAGATGGTGTTGGGTCGATCCAATGCCCAAAGAGATAAGGAGGCATGTTTTACATAAGTGACCCAAGCAAAGGTTAGGTTTTGGTCAAACCTTGACACCTTGATGGATGGAGATGCCCAGGGATACTTGGACTTATCAGACTGATGGGTGTCATCAAAAAAAGGGGGTGTGGGCCAATCAATATAAATGCAGATAAGGATATAAAGGTAGGAGCCCTGGAGCTCAGACTTTGTGCAGCTGAAGGGGGTTATGGCGACTCCAGCCATCAGTTGAGCTGTTTTGTTGCAATGAGAGCACCAATGCTGCCAAAAAACTGATACAGATTGTTTGCCATAGTGCTACTTTGCAATAAAGCCTAGCCTGGCACGTTCATTTCTACAAGGATCCGTGGTCGTGTTGGTTTCCTCTGTTGTGAGTATTGCTTCAGTTTACCTCTTGCACAGTGGGTACACCTAGGGTCCAAGTCATTGAGCTAACTGAGTTCTCACTAGAGATTTGAGCCAAAGGTAACCCAAAACATTAACCAAAGGAACACCAGGGCTAACTGAGTTCCTAGTTAAGGTCCAAGCCAAGCTGTAGATCACTGGGCTAACTGAGTTCCTACTTAGAGATCTGAGCCAGGAGTAATCCTGGGAGAGCACGCTTTCAGTGATTCATGAACACATTCACACACACAGCCAAACTGATATCAGACACAGAACAACACTGATAAGAACACATCTTGCTCACTGCACCCGCTAACACTCTGCCCGACATACAACACGTCTCCAAAATAGACTAATTACTCATGAGGTTGGAGGATCCATCTGCAGATTAGTGTCCAAAACTTAAAGTTATAGATGATTTGAAGATTCAGCTGCATTGGTGAACTGTTTCCATGCAAGTGCAGCAGCAGTTGAAAACAAAAAAAAGAAGAGGCTATCAGAATGTTAGGAACCGTTAGGAAAGGGATAAATAATAAAACAAGACAATATCAAAATGCCACTATATAAATCTATGGTATACCCACTCCTTGGCTACTTAGTGCAGTTCTATTCAGTTTGTCTAAAAATGATTTATTAAAGTTGGCAAAAGTACAGAGAAAGGCAACGAAGTGAGGGATATACAACAGCTTACATATGAGGAGAAATTCAAAGGATTGGAACTATTCAGCTTAGAAAAAAAGAGACAACTGAGGTCAATATGCCAGAGGACTAAATAATCATAAATATTGGGGAGAAAGTGAGTAAGTAATTATTTACCCTTTCATGTTACACAAGAACCAGAGGGAGGACTTAGGTGTCACACAACCAAATCAATGGACAGCAGGCTTAAAACAAACTTAAGAAAAAACAATGAGGCTATGTCCACACGTACATGCTTAAATCGATTCAAGTTGAATTGATTTAAGCTAAATCAATATAAAAAGCATTAAATAGATTCGAGTTGAATCGACTTAACAAGGCCAGACAAAAAATACCAAATCAAATTAGCATGTCCTGACACAGGACTTGCTGGTTTGATTTTCGAGAGGGGCAACATGGGAGGTGTGGCAACATGGGAGGTGTGGCAACAGTGGCAGGGGAGAAAAAAGCCCTCAGGGCACAGATGGGGGCACTCCTGAATCCCAGCTACTTCCGCAACAGCAGGGAAGGGATCAGGGGCACCCCTCTTTCCCCCCAGCTTTCCTGGCAGGGAAAGGGACAGGGGTGCCCCTTTTCTCTGCCACTTCCCTGCTGGCGGCTCAGGAATTGGGGTGCCCCTCTTCCCCACTACCTGGGCAGCACGGCAAGGATTGGGGGTGCCCCTCTTCCCTGCCGCTTCCTCGGTGGCAGGGAAAGGATCGGGGGTGCCCTGCATCCCTTCCACTTCCCCAGCACTGGGGGTAGAGATCTCAGTACACCCGCTGGGCACGCTGAGATCCCTGCCCCCGCTGCCTGGGAAGCGGCAGGGATGCAAGGCACCCCTGATCCTTTCCCTGCCACTGGGGAAGCGGCAGTGAAGAGGGGTGCCCCTGATCCTTCCCCACCTCCAGGGGAAGTGGTGGGGATGTGGGGGGCCCCCGATCCCTCCCCTGCCCCCCCATGGCCAGGGTGCTGGGGGGGTGGGCCTTCCTTCCAGGGTGCCATGCACCCTGGGAGGATGGTAAAAGCTTTCAAATCAAAAGAGCTGTTGTTTCGAAACAACGCATCTGAACGGCATTGTTTTGAAAGAACCCTTTCAATTCAAGGGTTGTTTCAATCTCCCACCTGGTTTCACTGTTTCAAATCAAGGTTTGTTGTTTCAATATGATGGACTTCGTCATTTCAAAATAACAAAACATCGTCTGGACGTAATTTTTTTTTAAAGTGAAACCATGGTCATTGTTTCGCTTTAAAAACGTGTGGACATAGCCTGAGAGTCCTGTGGCACCTTAAAGACTAACAAATTTCTTCAGGCATCAGCTTTTGTGGGCTGCAACCCACTTCGTCAGATGCATGCATCTGACAAAATGGGTTGGTGCCCATGAAAGCTGATGCCCGAAGAAATTTGCTAACTTTTAAGGTGCCACAGGACTCACATTGTGTTTACTGTACACAGACAAATATAGCTAACCCTCTAGAAATTTGAGGAAGTACTTCTTTACAGAACACACAGTCAACCTGTGGGACTCATTGCCAGGAGATGCTGTGAAGGCCAAAAGTATAACTGAGTTCAAAAAAGAATAAGTTAATGGATAATAGGCCCACTGATGGCTATTAGCCAAGATGGTCAGAGATGCAACCCCCATGCTCCAGGTGACCCTAAACCTCTGTCTGCTGGAAGCTAGGACTGTATGACAGGAAATGGATCAGTCGATAAATTGCCCTGTTCTTTTCATTCTCTCTGAAGCATCTGGCACTGCTCACTGTTGGGAGACAGTATACTGGGCTAGATGGGCCACTGTTTTGCTCCCATAAGGCTGTTCTTATGATTTAGTCTGCCAGCCCTGAGGTATGAAATCTGGTGAAACTGGGTTAGCCATAGGTGTAGTTTTTTTTATAGCACCAGTAACATTTTTGGTAATACATTACTAAAGCTGGGCACATTTTTAAACTTATGGCAGTCCTATCATCAGCACGGAACACATAATATAGAATAAACCCAAATAGTCAGCTACTGTCACCAGATATTAATATATTGAAGTTTAAATACAACCTGTTATACTACTGAAAAATTGTTGTTTGATGGGATTTTAATCAACTCAAGACTGATGATCTTAATCTGTGGAATGTATTGTGTTTGCTCTGTTTTATGTAAAGCAATCTAGATGCCAAATTACTTTTTTCAGCCTTTTGAAGCATGGCATCTCCCATGCAGTTGTAACTGGATTGAATCTTACAATATTTATAGCTTTTTGTACTACTTTGAAGTCAAAACCTAACATAAAACAGCACATGTAATGCATAACAGAGAAGTATTGTGTAATAGAATTTGTAACAGAATACAAATCTTATTGATTTAATACAGAGAGATCTGTTCAGCAGAAAATCCTGTTCAGAATTAACTGTCAAATCGGGGACTCAACATGAATAGGAAGAAAATCACCAGAATTATGGGTAAGCAATCCACTATATGCATGCTTTTGAGTTCTGTCTCCTTGTATTTTTCATTTGAGAGGAAATAAACTGCTAGACACAATCTAGCACTTGCAAGAGATTTTCCATCAGATCCAAATGTCCACGGAAAAGTAAATATACTAAACATTAAGAAGGCAGATGGAGCCATATATACTACTACTAAGAGGCTATGATTCTACTGATGTTAATGAAAATGAATGTTCCATGAAGTCTTGCAAGTTGAAGGTCAAGACAAACACAACCACCAAAAGGATAATTCCTAGAAATGAAAATTTTAAGTCCTTGTAATTTGGCAAATTTAAAAAATGCTATACATCAATTTTAAAAGGTATAGAAATTTAATGGAATATGATCCTTAAATACCACACTAGGACTGATGCTGTGGATTAAAACCTCTAGATTCACATCTTTGTTTTATTTCATCTCAGTCTCTCTTTCATTTTCCCTGAATGCTGAGGACAGGCAAGAGGACTCTGAGTAAGTGGTTTTTAAAGTGTTTTGTAATGACTGATAAAAAGAAACCAGAAGAAAAGTACACACACGACTTTCATTTAGTTGTTTCTTCCTGTCTTTGGTGGTGCTTTTTTATCTTCAGTACACAGACTTCTTTCCAGCAGCATGTTGTGAGCTGCTCTAATTAATGCTTTTACTGCACTTGGTTTATTCAAAGTTTTAGTAGTAACAAATTATTTCAGAAAACAAATCATGAGCACTTTGAAAATCTGGACACTTGAGCCGTTTCTCTGGAATATTTTAGTTTTCTGAGCAGCTCTAGATTAGATGTGCTAATGTGTACTTTATGTTCTGAGCTCTTCTGAAAATCTGACCATGAGTATTGCAATGGGAGTTATTGGGAGAAGAATGCTTGTGAAATTTGGTCTTCATTTAAAAGTACTTAAAGGGGAGCTGAGTTCTTTGAAAAGTTAGTCTTAACTGTGCATGCAGAGTGTGACCAAGAGCAATCTTCTGCTGTATCATGGACCAATCTTATTGAATTAAGTTAAACTTTATTAAATTAAGTTCTGTGTCAGCAGTGGACAGAGGGTGGTGCAACCTCTTGCTGTGCCTCACCAAAGCAACAGGGGCCACACCATGGCTGCCCTGCAGCATCTGGCTCATGTGGTAGGATGGCAGGGGTGGTGCCAACATCCCGAAAGCTGGCAGCCCGGGTCAGGACCCCTCCAGTCCACCCCTGGTGTGGATCCTGCTGAGCACCCCCCTGCAGTTCGGCAGAGGCTGTCTGGTGCCTAGGGGCTGTCATATTTGCCTCTCCCTGCCTCCCCATGCATCAGGCCCTCCCTGTCCTTTCCATCCCTCCCCACACAAAGCAGTAGGGGACAGGGCATGAGGTGAGGGGTGGGGAATCAAATATGACTTAGCTCCTGGGCACCACACAGCCTTGGCATGCCACTTCCCTACTGTCTACATTCAGCACTGGCTGCCACTGAATTTCTGGGTTCATCAAACTGATGCTTGCTGCCTGCAGGGTAATAACAGAGTGGGCCTGTCAGACCAACCACAGGCACCCTCTGTACTCATTAGGAACACTTCCACTATGAGGGCAGACAGGGTGCTCATGGAGCTGCAGATGCTCTTCCTGGGCAAAGAACCTCTTACCACTGGCATTTGCTCCCATCAGAAATTTCTCCTAGTCCAAACATGGTTACACTTAGAATAAGTTGCAATATACATTCTGGCTCTTCACTAACTGTAAATGCAGGAATACCTGGCAGTTAGAGGTCTGGTTATTCTCCATTTCTGTGCTGTCATTGTGCAAGAGTGTTAAGTTCCAAAGGAGCAGCCGTATTAGCTGAGTTCAGTAAAACAAACAAGGAGTCCTCTGGCACTTAAAGGCTAACAAATTTATTTATTGCGTGAGCTTCTGTGGGAGAAAAATCCCACTTTGTCAGATGCTTTGAAGACGGGAGAACTTACAGAATGGGAGGAAATAAATGCAGGGAAGTGAAAGTCAAGGAACAGGTCACTCTGTAACAGCAAATCAAAACAGTTGTAAAGATTCAAACACTGGGGAACAGCCTACAGAGGAAGATCAGGTCAAATCACTTGTAATGGGAGAAAAATCCAATGTCTCTGTGAAGTCCTGAAGCAATGCAACCGAATTTGCAAATGAATTCAATTTCAGCCACTTCTCCTTGAAGCCTTGATCTAGTATTCATCTGTCTGAGCACAGCAATTAAGAAATCACTAATGGAGTGATCAGGAAGATTGAAATGCTGACTCACTGGTTTTAGATGTTGTGATTTCTGATGTTAGATTTGTGTCCATTTATTCTTTTGCACAGAGACTATCCTATTTGTCCAATATATAAGGAAAAGGGGCATTTCTTGCACATGATGGCATAAATAACATTGGTGGATGAGCAGGTGAATGAGCCTTTGACCGTTTTATTAGGTCCTGTAATAGTGTCTTTTGTAGAGATATGCAGGGGTTAAAGTATAATTTGGTGGGCCCCAGAACCCTCCTAAATTTCCTGGCCCCCTTCACACAGGTCTAGGCCCCCTTCTTGCACATCTGAGCCCCCTTCACCCAGCCCAGCTACTGCCCCATCAGCTTCCTCCTTCCCCATGTCCTCCTCAGCCTCAGTCCCCATTCCCTAAGCTCCCTGCCCCCATGTCCCACTCCAGACCTCCTAACTGCCCACACCACAGTCTGCACTCCACCCTCTTCAACCCCCCAAGCCCCTCCACATGTTCCCAGCCCCCTTCAGTCCCCTTGTCCCCATTCCCCCATTCTACCCCTTCAGCCCTCTTCAATTCCCTTGTCCCCATTCCCCTCTCCACCCCCTTCAGCCTCCCCAACCACCTCCACAGCATCCTGACCCCTTCTTGCCACCTCCCCACACTTTCCCCACTGGCTGTCTGCCTGTCCCCAACCCCCCTGACCCTCTGACCTGCATTGCTGATGTGGCCAAGGAGCCAGGCCAGAGGGAGGGAGACTGTGGTGCTGGCTGGCCAGCGAGAGGGGACACAGGCCCGAGACTGGGTCCGGCCCATACACGCCGCCTGAGCCCACCAGGAAGGGGTGAAGCCAGGACAGGGGAGAGGGGTTGCCAGGCTTGCTTCAGCCCACAGCCCCTTCCTTCAGCCAGCCCTGGGGGAAATGTGCCAGAACACTGCATTCTGGCACATTCCTGTATTTTTAGGGGGCCCTGGGATGTGGCATTCCTGTACATTCCTCTATTTTTAGGGGACACTGGAACACTGTCTCCCTAAAAACAGGGGGCCATGGAATGCTGTTCCAGGGCATTCTAGCTGACTTTAACCCCTGGAGATACGTGGGTGAAGTTAGCAGCGTGATTTGTTACAGGTATATGTGCCTGCTTTAATGGTTCTGTTGTTAGGCCTGTAGTTGCTGGTAAGTATCTGTTTAAGGTTGGAGGGCTGTCTAAGTGAGGAGAGGTCCGTCTCCTGAGACTTGAGAGAGTGAGGGATTGTGTTGTAAAATAGGCCATAGATGCCAGAAGATGTGCTAAAGTGGTATGGGGTGTATTTGCTCCTTTTGTGTGCTTGTTGTTAATTGACCTCTATTTTAAAATCATATGAAGTGCTCCGATATCACAGTGATGACCATCTTACAAATGCTTGCATTAATGGAAATTAGAAATTAACCCAAAATGTGTGTCCAATTAGATGTGGAAAGGATTGATCAAGTTTGAACATTTGTTTAATATTCTTTGGTAGCTTTCTCCATCTGTGTTGTTGCTTCATATTAGAGTTCCTTCGCTGAGGCATGTATTACCAATAAAATGAGACCATATTAGTCATGCTCAAATAAAAAGAATTAGCATGCTGGCAAACCCAAACAAATGCTTAAAATAGTGCAGAACATGTGTCAGAGGTGTAGCTGTGTTAGTCTATGTGAGTAGGGAAACACTTCAATTTCCCTGGACACTCAATAACAGACATGAAAATTAGAATAATTCAGGGGAAAAAACAAACAGAAAACCTTCCAAAACAGACTTCAGCATAACAAACAAGGAGTCCTGTGGCACTTAAAGAATAACCTTTTTTATTGAAGAACTGGAATTCATATGCAAATTTGACACTCAAACTGGATTGGAACAGAGATTGCAGGTAGCTATGCTACTACAAAAGGTAATATTCACTCTTTGAACATTTTCACCTTCTCATCAATGGTTGTTAATAGATCACATCTTCACTGTTTGAATTGAATTGACCTTGTTACCTTACCCTTGATGCATGTATATACCTAGCATACTGCAGTTTTCATTTCATACACCTGAGGAAGTTGATTGTAATCCACTAAAGCTTACATCATAATAAATGTGTTAGTCTTTAAAAGTGCCATAGGACTCCCTAATTGTTTTGTTAGAAAATACAGCAACTCAGAAAATCATTTGTCACACCACCATCAGACTGTGTTACAGTACTTAGAATGCTTGGGTAAATACAGTGTAAAAAAAGTGCATTCTGAACTTAATCCCAAGGCTTGAAGACTGGAGAATCCATTAGCTTTGGAAAATGAAGTGAGAGCACCCTCCAATTATTACTGTACTGAATTGTCTTCTCTGGCTACTGTAAACCCCTTGTCTTCCAATCTCCCCATTGATGTGTACAGAAACACAGACTCTTCCAATCCTGCCCTCCTTTCCACCCTGTCTGAGTTAACCAGTATCTTTTCAACATCACCCTACTCACCGTTTCATGACCTCTGAAAAAGGTTTAGTCCTCCCCCTACTACTCCTAAGAGTAATTCATTATTAGGTTGTGCTTAATTCTGGGGGTAGGTGCAATGACAGGGTGTTCTAACCAGGCTTGCTGTAGGCACTGGTTAGTCAGAGCCGAGGGATTTGCATAGTCACTTTTTGGATATTGAATAATAAATCAGTCCTCACGCAAATAATCCCTTTGCTAAAGTGCAGGGAATTAAGATAAATGCATAGTTCAGGCACAGTAGCTCTGCAGCATTCTTGTTCTTTAGCAAGCTGAGATCATTCAATTTCAATGTTATTTATAGTGACTGTGTTACCATTAAATATCTTGTCACTACTGTAACAAGCAGCATAGATTTGTAATATCTTCTACTGTGCTCATAATGAGACACTGGTAAACATGAATCAGTGTATAGTCACATGATGAAAATTAAATAAGACTTGTGAGTATTTTTTACAAGGATCATTAAAATAAAACCTTATTTAAATACGGTACATTGTGTACTCTGCATGTAGCTATTGCCTTGGAAACTAATCACATGATGCAAATACTAGTGGAGCATGCTCAGTGATTGAATAAATAAGGCTAATTTTTCTTCCTTTGTTTTAAATCTCTTTTAGGCATCCTGTTATAGCCAAAGTGGTGATGAATGCTTTATCTGTGTCATATCTAAAAGCTTGGTATGGGAGACTGGCGGTGTTGGGTATTGTGCCTGCTAGAATTCTGAACAAAACAATTTGCACTTTGTTTCTGTGGGAAAAATAAGTCTCCTAACTCAAAGATTTTAAAAATCCCCGAACAGAGAATTTCTGCTATGGAGGGAAGGGGCTGGGAAATTAGCCAAACTACAAATCACAACAGCAAGTTCTCATGTATCAAAATAGTCAAACAAGACATTTTGGTCATTTGAAGTCTCTTGTGCCCTGCCTTTTTCCCCCCTTCCTTTAATAAGCAACAGTGTCCTGATTGTTTCCTCTTCTCCAGTTAAAATACACAAACATTTGAAGGATAATCTACAAGAAAAGATAATTGCATTACTCAGCTTTGCTTTTTTGTAGTATAGTTTACACAAAATGAAAGGAAATGGCTGGTTTGGGTACAAAAGATTCTTCTGATTACTCTGCTGCAGCTCTCTTGGTTGGTATTTGCATGCAACTCTGTGTCTAGAATGCATGATGAGGCCTTCACAGACTCCCACAACCTGGTGGAGTTTCAAGCTGAATATATTCAAGTCCATACTCCATCTGATCTCCCTACAGAATAAGAGTTCTGTTGGAGCTGACTTGAATCCTGCTTGCTAAATTGTGGTAGAGGTAATTAACAGTTCTTTTAGAATAGCCAGTGCTGGAGCTGGTTTTATATATAAATAAAGAGACTGATTCTGAAGTTACACTGCCATGGGGTCTTTAAGGACAATGTTTCCAAAACTGCAATTCTTAAGTGTTCCAATGAGATTACCATACCTACAGCTCCTATTAGGACAGATGGGATGTGGGAAGGTACTCCATAAATACGGAATCTGTTTCCCTTAAGGAGAAATTTCCTTTTCCAGCATGGTTTGCTTTTTATTATTTTGTTCTTCCTTAAAGCCTAAGCTATGCTCTCCAAATACACAGTGTGCACAGCTTTATAAATCATCAAGGAGTCAGAATAAAAATAACTAGGGAAAACTCATCATGCTTTTCTTCATATCCCCAGTAACCAGCCCATGAAGGCTTTCATATTCAAAAGCCTTTGAAAGTAGACCGACAGCAAGGGGTAAATTGGAGAGGTTAGAATTGTGTAGTATCTGAAGAAGGAGAAGCTGCCCTAAAAAAAGTGTCACAAGAGGTTGGGGGTATCTATGTTGTGACATATCAGGCATTTACTGATTCACACAGCCCACAAATCTGTTTCTTAACAACTCAGTTACTGCTGTTCTTGACAGTACATTGTGTTCAAATGCATAATGTGTATCAGCATTAGCCCTGAGCTACATCATCTCTTTTGAGATGGCTTGGGTGACATCATACCTTGAGGATCCCACACAACTGGAGTGGCCAAATAAGTAGAGTAGCTTGGCTGATAGCTTAGAAAATGCCTGAGAAGTCTGTTTTCCATAAGGTAATGGATGGGGAAGATGGTTACATGTGATCAGTAGTCCTTTGTCCTCCAACCTCCTAGCTGAAACACTGGCAGTCCTTTTGAACTCATTATTTCTCTTGGGATGTTGGTCTATACAAACACATGTGGTCACACTCCGGTTTAAGAAGCAGGTGTATATTCTCTTCCCTCAGAGAAGCCCTGCTCCATGGTGCCATTCCATTCATTTACGGCATGACTGTGCTACTCAAGCACAGCTGAGCCACCCAGAAAAAAACTGTGCTGCTGAGATTCCCGGCCCAGAGAACATGTGCGGTCTCCCATGCCATTTGAGTGTGTGGTATTCAGTTTCTGCTGTAGCCAGCCATCTCCATAGGTTGGCATGGAGGGGACCAGGCTTCTTCCCTGTCCTTGAGTCTTTTGGTGTGATTGTCTCCGAATTCAGGTACCGGTTACTGCCCAGGGGGCACAGGAGAGGAGATTCTATGTGCCTGTCTGCCCATTTGCTTACAGTAAAATCTGTACTGAGAGAAATCTCAAGTCATAAGAAAAAGTTATTCTGCTGGTCTCCTGGTAAAGAAGCTTCAGGGAGATCACGAGGTAACCATTAAGTCTAATAAAATGGTTACTTGCTCATCTACCTATAGATAAACTGGTCAGGTGTCGCACTGGGAGAAAGCTTAGAGAAGCAATTTGTTGAACTGTGTCTTCCTTGGAACAGCTAGCTCTGGAGCATGCCAGAGGAAAGTCTGTTCCTGACTCTATCCTTGGCAGCACACAAGAGTGGTTTCAAAAAGTAGGTGTAATTGAACCCCCTTCCTCACAGTGTTCACAGGCTAACAGCGTTCAGAACTCCCAAGGGAGAAGTCATATAAAAAAATAGCTCTAGATTCACCATGCCATTTGTAATCTGTAAAAAGTCCATGTGCAGGACTACAAGTTGTTATGGTGGAAACAATGTATACACTTATAGGAAATGAGAACAGAGGGTGGTAGGAACCTATGTTATCTTTGGAAAGTGTAGTGAGTCTGAGACCCAATGGCCTTCTTATATAGTCTGCATTTAAAAGGTGACAGGCTCAAGATGTATGTCTTTTGTAGGCTAATATTCCATTCTTCTAAAATATTTTTTGCCATGAAGTATATTAGATGTCAAATATGTTGAGCCAATGCCTCCCCTAATTTAGCCTTAGAATTCTCTGCTCCACTTACTTTCTAACAATGTTTTCTACTTCAAGCATTCTGAACCAAACACCTTGTGTACCTATTGACTTCAAACTGGTATGTTACTCAAAACCTATATTACTTAGTGATTTTCTCCACGTTTCAGAAGTTATACATAGCAAGATTGCACGTTGCCTTCCACTGACATTTCCTATTTGCCTCTAATGAGGTGAAAAAAAAAAAGTGGAAAAAAGTTGTCCTTATCTTTTCCCTATCTAATTTCACTTCTCAGAAAATTTTCATGCTTCAAGAAACTAGTCTGGTTTATGCACAACCGTTATTTTTTTTCATTTAAACTGAATTAGCAACTGTAGGCCAAATCCTTCACTAATTTAAATCCTGTTAAACCCACCCCACTCCCAACCCCACACCTCTGGAAAAGGGAAAGGAAGTTTGTACAGAATTTTCCACCAAAGTAACAACAGGCCCAAATTTACAGAGTGCATCCATTTTTGTGCACATTAATAATGAACAGTGCAAACAAAAGTTCTGTATTTGAAAGACACAGTTGATTAAAAAAAAAAAGCAAGGAGCTCTATGGTACTTTTAAAGACTAACATTTATTTTTCAAATGAGCTTTCATGGATGAAGTCTCATTTAGTCAGATGTTAGAAAATGGAAAATACTTTAGTATGGGAGGGAAGATAAATACTATGATACATTTCATTGCAGCAGGTCAGTTAATTCAACAGATCAAACAAATTGTATGGTCTATAGCTGCTGGTAAGTATCCGTTTAAGGTTGGGAGGTTGTCTGTATGAGAGAAGGGGTCTGCCTCCCAGGCTTGGGAGAGTGAAGAATTGTCCTGCAGGACAGTCTGTAGATCCTTGATGAAGTGTTGCAGAGGTTTAAGTTAGGGGTTGTAGGTGATGCTCCGTGGTTTTCTGTTGTTTTTCCTTCTCAGGCTTGTTCTGTAGAAGTTGACTTCTGTGTACCCATCTGGCTCTGTCAGTATGTTTTGTCACTGCCATGGGTGGATCTTGTAGTTTTAAGAATGCTTCATAGAGGTCCTGAACGTGTCTGTCTCTGTCTGAGGGATCGGAGCAAATGTGGTTATACCTTAGAGCTTGGCTGAGACAATGGGTCACGTGGTATGTTTTAGATGAAAGCCTGAGAGATGTAGGTAACTATAGTGGTTAGTAGATTTCCAGTACAAGCTGTTGTTTGTGTGTCCATCACTTATTTGTAATGTAGTGTCCAGAAAGTAGATCTCCTATGTGGACTGGTCTAGAATGAGTTTGATTGTGGGGTAGAAATTGTTGAAATCTCAGTGGAATTCTCATGCAAAAAATAAATTTGTTAGTCTTTAAAAGTGCCACTGGACTCCTTGCTTGTTTTACTAAACTAGACTAACATGGCTACGCCTTTGAAAGTAGAAAAAAAAATTACTCTTATGTCTACAGTTCTACTGTACGGAACATACAAAACATTGATTAAATGGCAATCACACACATGTTAAATATCTAAAAGTTTCATACTGAATAGAATGACTTGTGCACTGGATTTGTTGGGGGAAAAAAATGTAGTTTCCAAAAAATATTGGTATTTTCTGTGGGATGGTAGATTTCGCTGTGAAATATTTTGATTTTCCATTGATGTTTTGTTGTGGATCAGTTTAAGCTAAATAAAAATATTTAATTTGTTAAATGAAACAGAAATATTTCGTTTAGAGTCAGTACAACATTCTTTGTCCTCCTGAGTTATAGGTAGTGTCTGATGGAAGCTGTAGGTGTTTTATACCATTTTCCTCTCTGGATCAGGTTCCTTGGCTGAACTACATTTCCCATAATGCACTATGGGCTCCCCTTTGGTTGAACCACAGTGCATCATGGGATATGAAACCAAACCAGGTCCTGCTGATTTTTGCTTTAAACTTAAGACTGTTCAAAGGAGGAGCGATTTACAGCCACACAACAACTTCCCTTTTCAGGAGAACAGAATGGTGATGGAGTAGACAGTTGGACCTAGGGTCCTTCCTTAAGTACAGAAGTCTGGCAAGAGGCCAGGGGGACTCATAGCACCCATTGGGGAACAGTGAAGTTTGGAGGCGAGTCCTAACGAAAGGGCAGGATTGGGATGTCCAGGGAGAAAGCCCTGAGAGACATTTCACTGAAGAAGTGAGTTAGGGAAATGTAAGTGGGAAGAAGAGTCAAGCCCAAAGAGGGAAGAAACTGGTAATTTGGTTTGGGAATTTGTTCAGAAATTCCAGGAGAGACACTTGGGAGTGCTGGAAGAAGGGTGAACTTACAGAGGTTGGAGGAGAGGCTACTTGATAGGCTAACTAGGAAGATATCTAGGGAGGTAGCAGCATATAGTCTGATGTCGCTTCCACTTGTGAGTATCCACTTCTAGACTAATGCCAAATTAGCTGATTGTTATCCATTTTAATTATTTATTTAATGCATGAATTAAAACTACTCAAGTGAATGTTTAGAGCAGGGGGCAGGTAGACTGTCAGAACTGACACTGGGATAGGAGAAAGGCAAGAATTCAGAATATTGAAGTATGAGAGAATAGGGAGAAAAATTAGCATGTGTAGCTTACAAAAGCATTACCAAAAAGAAAAAAACAAAACATGTATCTTATTAGAACAACTGGAATGATAAAAATTATTTTATTTCCTTCACCCTTAACCTTTGAAGCAGGGATTGTTTTCCTCTGTGGTCGGGACTTGCCCTTTTAGGGGCTACCATTCTTTGATTAATTTCTTATGATCTTGGTATGAAAAATTACATTCCAGAACTGCAAAAAAGCATGAAAACAAGGATGATAGTGAAATGTCACAAAAGTTTGACCCCCCCCCAGTTTTACTTACAACAGGGAAGCAGTTGAGTCTCCATCTTTAATCAAAATTGGATGTCTTTCTAACAATGTTCTGTAGCTCAGCAACAAGATACTAGACTTGATACGGGAATTGCTAAGTGAAATTGTATGGCCTGGGTGACCATAATGGTTCTTTTTGCTATAAGTATGAAAGATGGCATACTCAGTCAAACCAATGATCCATCTTGCCCAGTATCCTGTCTCTGACAATGGCCCATACCAGAGCCTCAGGGGAAGGTATAAGACAGAAGAATTATGAGGTATTCATATACCTTATACTCCAGAGTTTTGCTAGTCAGAGTTCCTCCAAGTATGAGGTTGCATCCCTGACCATCCTGGATAACAGATATTGACCAGCCTATTCTCTATGAACTTATCTGTTGTTATTGAACCCAGTTATACCTTTGGCCATCACACAATCCCATAGCAATGGGTTCCACAAGTTAGTTGAACACTGTGTGAAACAGTACTTCCTCTCATTTGTAATAAATCTGCTGCCTATTAATTTGATCAAGTGACCCCTGGTTTTCACATTGCATCAAAGTGTATATAACACTTTGCTGCTTAATTTTTCCACACCATTCATTGTACAGACCTCTATCATGTCCACACTTAATCCTCTCTTTTTCTAAGAAAAAGCCTTAATCTTTCCAAGTTCCAAAGGGGTAGCTATGTTAGTCTAGTTCAGTAAAACAAACAAGGAGTCCTACAGCACCTGAAGACTAACAAATAGATTAATTGCATATTTATTGCAATAAATCAATTTGTTATTCTTCAAGTGCCACAGGACTCCTTGTTTGTTAATATTTTCAGTCTCCTCTTTTGGAAGCCATTCTTTACATTTAATCATCTTCACTGTCCTTCTCTGAACCTTTTCCAGTTGCACTACCTCCATTTTGAGATGACGTGACCAGAACTGGACCAGTGTTTGGCATGTGGGCACAGTATGACTATTCAGTAGCATTATGTTTTCTCTTTTTCAATGCCTTTTCTCATTGGCTGTGTTCACACAGGGAAGGCTTGTTTCAAAACAAGACATTTTGAAATAACTCTTTATTTCGAAACACCTTATTTCGAAGGACAAAAACAGTGTCCTCGAAATAATGCAGCAAAATAGCAGGTCCACAGTGTGGACCTGCTATTTTGCTTGGGGGAGGGGACTGCAGACACCTGCAGGGTGCAGTGCAGGGGGGCGCTGCACCCCAGGGGTGCCTGCACAGGGCTGCAGGCACCCACCAGGTGAGGCACAGAGGGGCGCCTCACCCCAGGCGCTTTAAAGCCTGGGCTGCCCCCAAACCTGGCAGCGGGGTCCCAGACGCGCAGCTGGAGCCCACTGCTGCAGGGGCCAGAGTAAGCACCGATCCCCGGAATCCCCAGCACCCCCGCCCCCGGCAGGAGCGGCTGCACCAGGGAATCTTGGGGCCGGCGCTCACTCCGGCCCCTGCAGCAGCGGGCTCCAGCTGGGTGCCCGGGACCCCGCCGCCAGGTTTGGGGGCAGCCCGGGCTTTAAAGCGCCTGGGGTGAGGCGCCCCGCTGTGCCTCACCTGGCGGGTGCCCTGCAGCCCTGTGCAGGCACTCGCGGGGTGAGGCGCAGCCCTGCGGGTGCCCGCAGCCCTGTGCAAGCACCCACGGAGTGCAGCACAGCCAGGCGCTGCACCCCGCAGGTGTCCGCTGTCCCCTGCAGACAGCCACAGGGTGCAGCGCCCCTCTGCGCTGCACCCTGCAGGTGCCTGCAGTCCCCTCCCCTGGCCAGCGGACACCCCTCTGCACCCTGGCCAGGGTGCTGAGGTTTCCCTGGCCAGGGTGCTGAGGGGGCAGCCCTTCCTCCCAGGGTGCTTAGCACCCTGGGAGCGAGGTCAAATGTTGTTTCAGAACACTTTGTTCTGAAACAACATGTCCGCACAGGGCTGTTTCGAAACCACTGGTTTCGAAACAACCCTGTTTCAAAACCAAATGAGGTTTTAGCTGTTTTGAAAGAATGGCGGCCATTTCGAAACAAGCAGTTTGCTTGTTTCAAAATGGCCGTGCATCCTGTGGCCATGGCCGTTCTTATTTTGAAACAACCTCTGTTGTTTCAAAATAAGAAGTGTGTGTGAACATACCCATTATTCCTAACAAAATCTATTATTTTATACTGTCTAACAATATAAACACACAGTTCAAATTAAAGTCCTAGAAGAAGCATCTTTCTTCATCTGGTAAAATTTCCAGATATAACTGCTGAAATAAACATAGTTATATTCCAGGACATGGCTGGGTTGTTCCTGATGCTTGACTGAGATACTGTACAGCTGGGGAGGGATACAGCTGTTTGTCGTGGTATGATATTTTGCTTTAGTAATGTTGCTGTTTTGTGAAGTTAGCATAGTTACATTTTTAATTCATATAAAATACTGTATATAGGAGTCACTACTAGTACACTAAAACAGATTATAATGGTTTATCTGGTGGTTTTTTCATCACTAGTCCATTTTCAATCTTAAAATCCAGACTGAAATAATTTCAACATAATATACAAGTTCTCTCTGCCATTTGGCAGCTTGTGCTGCAGAGCAGGTGCTATAACATAAATCAGTAACTCCTTGAAGAGCTATTCTCTGATGAGCAGTTTTTCCCAGCACAACATGCCAACAGAAACTGAATTTTTATTTATAACTGTAGAGCAATAAAAAAACCAAATAACAAATGCCAATTTATAAACATGATCAGACAATTTATCAGATTAAGAGACATATGGTTTACATTGCTAATTTAGATTACATTCATCTAACATTTGTCAATTTTAAATTAATTATTTAGCTAAACAGAAAAATAGAACATAGCGTTAAGTACGAAACAACTAATGGTGTCTCTCAGTGACTGCTTGAAATGAAAACAACTTTCCTTTCCTTCCTAAAAGTTGTGCCACTGAATACACCAGATGCTCTAGAAAAACATCTTATGCCCATGAATTCCACAGATATCCAGGGCTATGGTATGCCATAGACACAATGAGCACAATAGTACCTTCTGGGATTAAAATCTTGCATAGGGAACAGCACTGAGTTAGGAGTTGTGTGGATGTGGTATGGCCCTGTGGGAAGTTCCAAAGGCAACACAGCTAGGTGAGACACAGTGCCTCCTGGAAGCATGACTGGTGTCACCCACTCCCAAACACATTCAATTAAACTGAACTACATCTCATTTACACATATTGAAATGAACACATGCTGTTATGGTAGGAGATCCAGGGATTACTGGAACTGAAAAGAATAGGCCCAGCTATGGGCCAGTTCTTAGTGTACACAGAAGTTCAGCTCATTAATACCATGAGCAAGTCTACTACTGGTATGGCTTCCTCACAAACAGCTGCCCCATCCTTAAAATGTATGCAGTGTTTCTTGATACAGAGGCTAACAGGATAGTCAGGAAAAGTCAAATAAGTAGTTTCCATAAAACTCTAGATGTAGAAAGTTTTACACACCTGTAAATATGCTGCCCACCCTCGGGGGGGGGGGGCGGCTCATTCAGGTCCCCAGTCCCTTGTGGAGTGAGACCGCCAAGTCTTTAGCCCCTTAGCAGGGCGAAAGTTTCAGTTTTGATTTCAGTCACTTGGGTGAGGGGAAAGTACCAGGCTGCCTCTCGGGGTTACGACCTGAGAGGTGGCATATGGCAGGGGTCAGAAAAACAAGGGCGTTGGGTTGCACAGATCCACTGTGTCCCAGCCAAGGTTCCCAACAGGGGCTGAGGCCTCCGGACAGGGGTTGGCGGGGTGCGAGCCACAACATGCCAACCCCGAGGGGGGCTCTATGGGGCCTGAGGCCTCTGTGCACGGGCCAACGGGGTCCGAGCCGCAACACGCTGCCCCTGAGATGTGACTCCCCATCGAGGGCTGAGACCCGCACTCCCCTGGGCTACCCCTGGCCTCGCGCTCCTGCCATACCTTGTCTGGTGGGTCTTCAGGGCAAGCCCCCAGGGGTAGATTATACAAGCCTTCCATCTCGTCAGGTGGCAGCAGGTCAGGGAGTCCATCAAGCTCCTCCGCAAGTGGCAACTCCTCCAGGTCAGATGAGGTGGGCAGAGGCTTGGGGCTCCCAGCAGCCAGGGGCAGCTCCTCCACGTTGCAGGAGGGCGGCAGCACTTCAGGGAGCCCCATAGGGTACAGCTCGGGAGCACCCACCTGCTTTGCTGGCAGCGACTCTCCCTGCAGGCCTGGAATGGACCCGAACCCAAGTGACAGCTCCCAGTTCCTGGCTGTGGGTGGGCCCCGCCAGACATGTGGGCCCGGGTCTGGTGGCCAGAGCCCAGCTTCCCCACAGGGCAGCCCAGGGTCAGGAGCGAGCCAAGGTGCATCCTTCCCCTTCAGCAGCTGGTGCTCAACTGAGCTGACTGCCTCCCTTTTTTTTACTTCCTGTTCCTGTCCCTCTGCTTCAGGCCTGATTGACAGGCCGGCTCTGGCTCCGCCCCCCTGCAGGCCAGAGGGTTCTGCCTGTCTATCTCTGAGGGGGGGCCGGGCCTTCCTGCTACAACACCACAAACATGCATGATCAGTTTCTTGTTACTCTTGGCGTACTTACGGCTATTGGTGGAACTCTATTGTGATAAATTGGATTTTTTGTTTGTTTTTCAAGGAGAAATACCACTTTATGAATTAGTGATTGGAAGACTGAAAATAAAACTGTCATCATCTTTATTTTGGAAACATTTAATAGATTATTGGAAACTCAGCTTGAACACATTTTTCCACGAAAATACTTGGCTAATATAGTTAGAAGGAAAGATAGCTGTGAGTCAGTCAACAGTAGCATTCCTCTAAAGCAAGAAGACCTGCGGTGTTCCCTCCCTTGTAGGCTCAGGGAGACCAAGTAATGCTCATGAGCCAGATCGCAGCTCCTATTTGGGCACCAAAATAAGATGATAGATTACAAGAATGGTCAAAACTATGGGTACTGAACTGTTTTGAAAATCTGGCCATAAAGTTCCAAAGGGGCAGCTGTGTTAGTCTAGTTAAAAAATCCCACTTCATCAGATGTTTCCCCATCTTCAAATGTCTGACAAAGTGTGATTTTTCTACCATGAAAGCTCATGAGGTAAATAAATTTGTTAGTCTTTGAAAGGGCCACAGGACTCCTTCTTTGTTTTGACCATAAAGTGCATCAGTGGGAGCTGCTAGGAAAATCTGATGGCTACAATGGTAACTGAAAGGCTAGTGGCAGACAGAGAGGTTTGTAGATCATCAGCATGGAGGCGGTGATTGAAATTCTGAGATTGTCCAGAGACAGACATAAAGTGAAAATGGCAAAGGACCAAGGACAGTGCCCTGGAGTGACCCTAAGTCTTTTGCAATTTACTCCAAGTGGCAGCACAAGCAAACACAGCAGATTCCTAATTCAGGTTTCACTGGCTTTAGGAACTTTAACATGTTTTTCTTCCCTGTCAGTTGGATTCATACTTTGTAGCCCAAACTCCAAAAATTTGGCAGTGAGGCCCGACCAATTTTCTGGTAAGGAAGTAAGCTCAGTGAAGTGTACATTTCAAATTCTGCCAAGCTTCGAAACAATCAAATGCAAGCATGTAAGCAAATAGGAAAATCTTACTACTGACAAATTATAAAGTGATAGCAATGAGAGAACAATTGCCTTGAACAATGCCTGTGGTGCCCAAATGAATGCCTGGGCTAACAGAAATAAGGAATCCCTCAGAAATTTTGCTTCTCAGAATTAATAGTTCGGCTCCTGCAGCATAACTTTGCCTAAAGAATCAGATGTCTTGTCCCTTCCTTCCAGAATCTTTGCAACTTTGCCCCTGCCCACATATCTGCTGTTTCTTATCACTCTCTGCAGCATGCCAGTCTCATGACTCTTCATCTCCCACTCTCATCTGTGCCTTTTTTCCAAGCTAGCCCTTATCTCTGGGGTAAACTCTACTGTATCCCACTGTGCAAACCTGCCAGCCTCAATTAACTTCCCTTCTGTGACTTCCACCAATACCAGTGCTCATCGAAGTAGCTTTGTGACTGCACAATTACATGTTTTAAATTATTCCTATGCTCCAAGGGAAGAATTTTCAAAAAAATGCTTATCTTTGGCCTAACTCTGGTCCTGTTAGCTTGATTGAAATTTTACCATTTACCTCAATAGGAGCAAAGATAGACCAATGCTGAGTATTTGTGAAAACCCTCTTTGAGTCTGCACATGCTTTTCATGTCAGTCTTAAATGGAAGTTTTGTCTGGAGTAGGCTGTCTGCCTCTGGTTTGTACAACAACCTACACTGGTTAGGCAAATTATGAGCTGTGACTTCTGTTTGCTCAGTTTTGTTTATTTTGTTTCCTCATCTTTCCACCCCTCCTCCTCAAATATACTGAGCAGAGGCCATCTTCATTGCAGTTCTGGGGTTCCTGGACATTACCTTAATACATACAAATAATGACAGCTGTCAGTGCATAATGAGGAATAATGAACTCTGTTTATGACAAGAAGAGTGTTTCCCACCTCGCCTCTCTTTTGTTTTAATTAGCATTTTTAAAAAGAAAATCTTATGGAAAATATTTTTAAAAGGATAAGAATATAACTGCTCTAGAATTGTGTTCTCCATCTTTGTTACTGTCACCCAGCCTTAGCTAAAAGGGGAAAAAACATTTACCACCTCATAGTTTAAGACAACAGAAAACTGAAAATCCTATACTTTGGAAAAATATAAGGAATATTTAAGGCCTTTGTTATACAAAGTGTCAAAAATGCAAATTTTATTTCCAAGAACACCTTTTGTGTTAACCATTCTGCTCAAGAAGATTAGAAATCACAGCAGCTAAAATAAAACCAGCCAAACATTTTAGAAAATCACAATGCCCAACAACTATAGACTGTGTCAGCATCTACCAGTCTTACCTTATCATGGGAAGAGTGAGGTTGATTCCTTGCTGTACAAAGTACAGTGGAACCCCATTTATCTGACCTTCCATTATTTGGCTTTCTGTAGGAACCAAACCACCTGAGTGCACAAATCTGGAAGTGAACAATCTCTCCCGTGGCTGCTAGATGGGGCAGCTGCCTCACCCTTTCCCCATCCTCAGATTATCTGAATTCCTGATTATCCATTCTAGTCCAGGTCCCAGTTAGATCAGATATATGGGATCTGCCACAGGTGAATTCAAGTTTGCAATGTAGGTAGCCAGAAACAAAAGTAATCTTCCACTGAGCTCCAAGATGGGAGCTCATGGTGTTGGGCTCATAGGCAAGGAGTAGGGGCCCTATTTTAGTGCAGACAGGGGTCATTGGATCCCTGAGAATGGTGACATGGGTCAAAATGTGGCATTCACAGGTGTAATGCAGCAGGAAGTCATTGAGGATAGTGAGGCAATAGTTGTGATAGCTAATGCAGTTCTCGGAGCCAAGGTGGAGCTTCCATTGGCCAGACCAACTTACTACTCTAAAGCTACACAGGCACCAAAAGGGAGGCAGGCAACAGAGGCAAGAGTCAGGAGATGCCTTGGTTTTACCCCAGGTCAGGACCTGACCAGCCACAGGCACCCTCCACCCATTGAAGCTCCGACCTGGTGCAAGCATCCAAGCTCTGATATCAGGGAACAGTGAGGAAGATGGCATCAAGAACCTCTGCAGAACTCTGAGCCAGCCATTAGGGGCACCTAAGTAGAAATGAGCACATGAGGCAAACAAAAAAGAGAGTCCTTCTGGTGTGTCCAATTCACTCAGCCTACTGCTCAGGGATGAGAAGTGGCTCCATAGTACAATTGGCCAATCTAAAGTGCCAGGGATGGTGCTAGAGCACAACATTTCAAGCTGCTAGAGGAGCAGGTACATAGTGCAGCAGTCTCTGGCCCAGCTATGTGTGTGTGTGTGGGGGGGGGCTGGAGTGTATCTAGTACAGATTTTTCCCTGAAGTGCTGGAGCACAGCCATTCTTGTACCTCCCCAGGTGCATGTCTACATGTCCCAAAATTTGAGAACCACTTAAATGCAACTATGGATCTACAAAATGTTGATACCAGAGATGGGATGCTGAAAGTTCTCCAAGCTAATTGTAGCACTTGATTCATGATGTACTATGGAGTTTGAATATCTGGCAAGATTTCTGTTTTCTGAGGGGTCTGCATGACTCCTAGCTCCTCTGGCAACTGGATGGCCTCACTCCCACACACCCAAAAAGGAACTGGTCAATTCCTCTCTGTGTTTTGAAGTGTATTGTTTAGATACTTAGTCACTTAGTCCATTCACCGTCTCTCAGAAACCTCTTTCTAGAGAGTTTTGCTCACTCTTAATTCAGCTACAATTCTATTAATACCACACTATGTGAAAACTTCTACCAATACAGTGGGAAGAGACATTAGAAGAAATGCATTCTTAGGGAAAGCAGAATATTTTAAAATGATTGCAGAATGGATATTATGAGAATTCATGTTTTGTCCTTAGATTCACTGGCTCTTAATCACGTGCCTGAAATATTTATTTCACTCAACCTTAGCTTGTATACTTTTAAGTTAACATTTTTAAAAAATTAGAACAGCCAGACAACCCAAAAATAATTTGCACCACAGGGTGGTGCAGCAGATGAGATTATAGGTAGCTTGTACCTGGACATGTTTCAGTGTGTTCACTCATGGACAAGAAACAATAAAGAATATCAGTGATGGCTTCTATGTTTTAGAGCCTTAAAAATAAGTTCCTTCCTGCTTCCTTTAGGGCCATTTATAAAAGTTCTAAGTTTGTAACAATAATACCCATTCCCTAATGACAATGTTTTACCTTTACTTACCAGTCAGTCTTTCATTGTTGTTACACTCCCAATAGCATAACTTTAAACTTCCAGCTATTTTCTGCAGGATGAAGAGCAGCCACATTTCACAGAGAGCTCTGGAAAATATTTTAGTTGTTTCAGCCTGAATTCCCAACCACTACTGAAAGACTTCATCTGAGACTCTTTTGAAATATTGATCCTTATTCCGATGTCTGATTTATGCATTAATCTACAACTCATTTTATATACAAGTCTAGACTTTGTTGTAAAACTATTGATCAGTCAGCTAGAAACAGTTCACACAAAATTATACCTGCCCCTCTTTGAGATTGTCAGCACAGTGACTGAATCCGTGCAACATTATCAAACTGGGAAAGAGCACAATAAACTCCTTTGCACTTACTCTTGACTACTGATGAAAGTATGTGAGTGAGTAGAGTAGTGTTATATACTGAATACTTAAAAATGGTTTAGTACCTAACTTCTTTATTTTGTTTTTCCCCAGCTGTAGTTTTATACCTTTCAGACACTTGTATGACAATTCCTTTACTACAGCTTAATTACTCTTGAGATTTTAGTCAAAATGATCAAAATATTGTAGATTTATAATTAAGTGAAAAGCTTCAGGGGTCTCCTGTGTGTTGCCTGTGTTTTTGTTTTTAATTTCAGAACAAAATTTGTTCAAAGTTCTATTTAAAGATCTCAAACTCTCTTTGAAAGAATTTGTCCATCAAAATGTGAACTGGACATTCTGTTGCATTCTGTTTCCTTAAACCTGTCCAAACTATTTAGCAGCTACTTACCGTGATTCTAAATTTTCTATTAATTCAAATCTATGTGACAATTATTAAATTTTATTTTAGGCTCAAGGATAAGAATCAATAGCACTGATCATAAGGCCTCAGATAATATGCTTAGTATGATACTAATTCCCTTCCCTAATGGCCTATACATTCACCCACCACCAGCCCTGGAAAATACATATGGAACAGTAAACTAAAGAAATGACAAGAGGAAAACTTCTGCTTCTTAACATTTAGGCAGAGTTAATTTTCCTTACCATTTGTCTTTTACTTTCAAAGAATATGATAGTTACAGGAACCACATTCCTCCTACATGGCTGCAAACACTAGCTTCCCTCTGTTCATCTGTCTATGACAATACATAGTAGCTGTGATAAAAGAACGTTGAAATGATATATCCTTTTAAATATATGACAGTATTGTAGAATAACAGACTTCAGCTTTTGTTGAAGGTTAATTGGGAGCTTTAATAATGTGGAGTAGACTTATTTATATAAAAGCAATGTTTGCCTCTGTTTTTTGCTGAAAATTTTTCATTAAAATTCATCTATGTAAAAACTGCAAGCTCACTGCACTTTTGCAACCCTTTTCATTCATTTTCAGAATTTGTGTTTGAAGTTTAAGTAGCTTCAATGAAGCTTCATTGTTTCAGCTATCCAGACTGATAAATCTAAAATCTGTATATTTACTTGCATTAGATAGAAAAGACAAACCTTCTTTCTGATTTTTTTTCCTTGAAGAGAAGAACAAGATTTGGCAAAGAGTTTCCAAGTATCTAGATAAGATTAGACCATTTACATTTTCTTTTGTTCTTACATAAGACTTTCTGATCAGTTGCTAAACAAAACAAGGCAGATATGAGCTGGATCATACAACACTATATTATAAAAATACTCTGGGTAATATTTTTTTTAAAAAACTATTTAAAATTTCTTGAGGCCTAATCTACAATTAGAGGTGCTTGAATTATTGAGGCTATCGGTCTAAGATGGGAGTATCAATAGCCTCTTGTTATGCAGTTAATAATATCTAAAATTAAATGCCTTAACCAGAAAGATAATAATATATTATCAAACTATTTAATTAATGTATTAATAATTCAAATTAATCTGGAAAAAAGTTGAGCAAATTGTATGTGTAGAATATTTAATGAAATATGGATCATTAAATAAGTAAATTACTTCAACAAGCCATACAGTTCTCTTTAAAAAAAAAACAAAAAAAAAAACAAAAAAACCCAACACCCCTCTATGTAATCACTTCTGTCTCCTAAACAAACAAAAAAATAATTTAATGGATTTTTCAGCTAAGGAATATGAAAAATAAACTCATGTGCTGAACCCATAAGTATTTTTAAATGACAATTATGTTTCTTTGTATTTTGAGGAGTTGCTGAGACATTGTCTATTTGGTGTATTCTAAAGGAAAGGAATAATGTTATTAAAAAAGCCCCACAATGCCATATATTATTAATCATTCATTCCAATATAGACTGTAGGCTGCAACAGTGTCAACATTTTGGACTGCTTCTGCTATCTCTGAAAGGAAAGCTTCATGCAGAAAACAAATTATCTTCTCTGATGGCAGAATTTCAACACCTGAATTCATTTATAATGATGCTATCACTAATTATTTTGTAGGGAGGGCATTAAAAAATAGAGCACTGATTTATTTCACTCTGTTATTTGTAATTTCATATTGTTGAAACAGGGTCATGTCCTCACAGCTGTTACACCAAAATTTTACTTGGTTATCCAAATTCATTCAGTGTTTCTCACAAGCATTCAGATAATGCAGGCCATAATTTTGCTAGTTTTGGTGCGATTAGTTTTCATTTTGTGCTTACTCGTATTTTCTGTCTCTAGAGGAGAGTTGGGTTTTAGGTGACAAAAAAAATTGGAATTGGATGACATATGGCTCTTCAGGCTAGGAAAAGTGGTTATGGTACACAGAAAAAAAATTCTCATCCATGTAAAAAGTATATTAAACTGTTATATAAATACCATCCTTAAAGTGCACAATCCTGCAATAAGTTTCTTGCAGTTTTAAAAGCTGATGCCAAACCCTGGTTAAGACTTAGAATAGTCTGAATTGTGATGTGAAGTGAACCTGGTGGCACTCCAAATTATGCACAAGTGTGATACTGGGGATTTGCATCCTTCTACATGTGCCTACTCTTCTGTGGGACCATACCTTGGGATTCTGGATGTTCACAAAGCTGTTCACAAGTTTTGAATGTTCACAAGGCAAGCTACTGTTGTCAGCTATGCCTTGATACAGGGAAGATGTCTGCCAGTAAGAGAGTCATTGATGAGACTTAAGATGGCTGAGGAGTCCAATTCATGCTCTACACATTTTTCCCACATATGTGACGTGTGTGTGTAGAGAGTACAACTTCTGACCAAGATGCTGTACACTTCACATCCTCTGCTGCTGTTTATAAGCCTCTGGAGCAACAAGATTTGGTTCAGAATGGGTTAAGACTTAATACATGATGTGATGCCAGTGCAGTTCATTGGTGGCTAGCTCTTCCCAATTCACCTGTCAATGCCTCCCTTCTTAAGATATACTGTCAAGGTGATCCTCCAACATTTCCTCTGTTCCACACACATCCTCTCACCATAACTAAGAGGAGAAAAGAGCACTTGCTTCAGAAGACAAGTATCAGCCATCCACACACAATGATGAGCCCAGCAAAGTTGATGTTTCATAATCTTTGCCTCAACACTGGTGACACTGGCTGCAGAGAGAATGCTGGCATTTGTGTTAAAGTCTCCCCATCAGATACAGAGAATCTTAAGGCAGCACTGTTGGTACCATGCCAGATGCATAACATGGCTTTGATATATCAACTATGTCCTGCATCCCTAAAGAAGAATGGGGTTGACTTCTGCATTGAAGATCAGGATCTTAAGGTGTGTCAACACTTACAGCTGAATTTGAATTGATTGTCCTCAATTCAAATTCAATTAAATGCATGGACATGGCTGCTTTCATCAATTCCAAAAGAGGACCTCCTCAGTTCAAACTGATGGAAGCTGACTTTGAATTGGTCAAACCTTGTTTGACATCGAAGTCAGAGTCAATTTGAACCCAGAGGATCGAATTGACCCAGTGTGGCCATGTCAGTTCGAACTCACTGAGTTTGAATTGACAAGGGCTGACCTTCCCCCCAGGGTGCCATGCACACTGGGAGGAAGACCAGTCCTTTGGCACCTGGGGCAGCAGCCTCAAAGGTGCCTTCACCCCCCCCCCACCTAGATCTGGCTGGGGGGGAATGGGGTTCCTGTCCCCTGGCTGGAGAGTGGGACCCCTGACAGGGTGGCATGGGGGAAAGCATCCCTGCATGCTGCTCATGTGGGGCTATCTGCAGCGGGGAGAAGAAACCCCCACGCAGCTTCTCCCCCGCAGGCATGCACACTCCATGAGTGGTTCCTGCGGGGCTGGCCGTGCAGGGGAGAAGCAAGCCCCTGCCTGGCTTCTGCCTTACAGCTGCATGTGGGGAAAGCATCCCCGTGCAGTAAGAGACCCCAGCAGGCGGCTTCTGCCCAGCTGGCTGCCCGCAGGCAAGGGACCCGGTGAACAGCTTCTCCAACGCTGGCTGCCTGCCAGGAACGCAACCCTGTAGTGCCCACGGAGCTGTGCTCCCGGTGGGCAGCCAGTGCTGGAGAAGCTGTCTGCCGGGTGCCTTGCCAGCAGGCAGCCAACCCAGCAGAAGCTGCCCACCGGTGTCTGTTCCCAGGGCGGCCAGAGTGGGACAAGCCACCCCAGGGGTCTCTTCCTGGTGGGCAGCCAGCCCTGGGGAGAAGCCTCCCCCGCTCCCCCTTGCAGGGGAAACTTCCTCCTGCTGGGCTCTGGCACTCTGAGCCTGGCATGGGGTAAAGCATCCCCTCCCCAGCTCTGGCTGTGCTCCGGCTGGAGCTGGGCAGGGGATGCTTTTCTCTGTGCCTGGTTCAGAGTGCCAGACCCTGGCTGGGGATTGGCTGTGGCAGTGGCCATTTTAGATAGCCATCTTGCCACACTTCCCATGATGCCCCCACACTATATTTTCCCTGGACATGCCAATTCAAATTGGAGTTTCTAGTGTGGCCATGTCAATTCGGATTGACTGAATTTGAATTAAATTCAAATTGGTCAAGTTGAATTCAGTAATTCGAATTCAGATGCTAAGTGTAGACATAGCCTTAGTTACCATCCAGGCACATGTGCTTTTGAAGACTTGAGTCACACTTCAGACAGTTATGAAATACAGGCAGGTGAGATTCAAATAGGGCTAAGGAGGCCACATGAAAGTTGTAAAATGTAGTGGTTTTATCTAAATTGAAGTTACATCTCTTGTTCCTTCCTAATAATTGTCATTGTCTGAAATAATGCAGAAAATCTTGCTTATGTGGGGTTCATTTAAACAAACCCTGAATTCTCCAGACGTCTGTCTAATCTATAATCCTTGTCCTCTGATTATTTCTCCTTGAAAGTTGTTCTGCCCCAACCTATTGTTTTATATCTGGCTTGATTTATTCTTTCTGGTGCATTATTATTCTTGGTATTACACTGATGTGTACAGGAACCAGTCAAGATCAGAACCCTGTGGTCAGAAGCACTGTACAAACAAATGGTAAAAAGGGCCCCTACCTCAAAAAGCCTACAGTCTAAATGGTCAAGGCTGACAAAAGGTGAAGAGAGAAACAAAACTACAGAAAAATTAAGTGACATCAGGCCAGTGGTAAAGCCTCAATTAGATGCCTAATGCCCAGTCCAATGCCCTGTCTATTGGACTCCACTGCCTCTCACACTGATGCTTTCCCTCATAAAGATTTTTTGTCCTTCTCAGGACTCATTCTTTGTAATATTAAAGCCTCTATGCATCCAATCTATCAAGCAGTGCAGAAAGCTCCTCCCCTTCACCCAAAGGTTAAAACACTTCATTTCTGGTGTAGCATTGTCTTGCCATGTTTATAATTTTTCAAATGTTTTCCCATTCTGTTTCTGTCTTTGCCTTCTTTGTGCAGCTGCTTTTGTACTGCTACCAGCTTGCCTGTGAAAGTGGGGTATTTGCTGCAGTTATCCTTTTGTTTAAAAATAAATAAATTATTGGCCCATTCTCTTGCATAAGAGTGAATGGTAGGAAACAACAATGGCCAATTCTGGCTTGAGTAGAGTCATGGCTCTTTGTCTAACTAGATAAGTTGAATCAGAGCAACTTCCTTGCATGGATACTTATTTTATAGTTTATTAGCTTACCTTGAATCAGTTTAGATCAATTTAAGCTACATCAATATAATGCTCTTGACTAGCCTTTAATTATCTCAATTTCAGAGGTGGCCTCAGGCAATTGGGGGGCCTAGGTGAAAGCCCACTGTGGGGCCCCAAAGGGCCCCTTATCAGCCCACACTACCACCTTCCCCATGACCCTAGTCCCGCCTGAAGCCCTAACCACCCCCCCCACCCCCAGGACTCCTTGGTTTTGTTTTTTTGTTTTTTTTTGTTGAACCAGACTAACATGACTATCATAGAATCATAGAATCATAGGGTTGGAAGGGACCCCACGAGGTCATCTAGTCCAACCCCCTGCCAAAAAAAGCAGGACCACTCCCATTAGATCATCCCAGTCAGTGTTTTGTCCAGCTGGGACTTGAACACCTCCAGAGATGGAGATTCCACCACCTCCCTAGGCAGCTTATTCCAATGCTTCACCACTCGCCTAGTAAGGAAGTTTTTCCTAATATCCAGCCTGGACCGCCCCAGCTGTAACTTGAAACCATTGCTTCTCGTTCTGCCCTCTGTTACTACCGAGAACAGTCGAGCTCCCTCCTCCTTGGAGCAACCCTTCAAGTAGTTGAAGGTTGCTATCAAATCCCCCCTCAGTCTTCTCTTCTGCAGGCTAAATAAGCCTAGTTCCTTCAGTCTTTCTTCATAGGGCTTGTGCTCCAGCCCTTTGATCATTTTGGTTGCCCTCCTCTGGACTCTCTCTAATTTGTCCATGTCCTTTTTGTAGTGGGGAGCCCAAAACTGGACACAGTATTCCAGATGTGGCCTCACTAGTGCAGAATAGAGGGGAATGATCACATCCCTCGATCTGCTGGTAACACTTCTTCTGATGCAGCCCAGTATGCCATTGGCCTTTTTGGCAGCAAGAGCACACTGCTGACTCATGTCCAGCTTCCCATCCCTCTGGAACTCATAAATTATTCTTGGGTATGAGCTTTTTAAAGATCTTTCCATCATGAGGCTTGTAAGTTGATCATCTTTCACTTCACATAAATGAGCGAATGCTGAACTACAAAGTTAAAATGCATTTTTAAAAGTAAGTGCATTAATTAATAAATAAAAAGTGACAAAATTAATGATGGCTCAAAAATAGCTAAAATACCACATTTAAAATTTTGGCAGTCAAATCTTACAAATTTTTCATAAAGGCTTGGGTTTATGTGCACTAGAAGTTTAATATAAATAATTATAATAAATAAAAATAAGTGAAAAGAAGGTTTCTAGTGTGTAGCTATAAATGAAAAACACCAAATTTCAATGAAATTCTCCGAAGTACTCAAGTTTAGAAGACACTGGCCCCCTCAAAAATATTAAATAAAAATCTAAAAAAATACTTACCAAAAGAAAGACATACAGCACAGACATCACATACAGCTGTAATGATTGCTTGAGGGCAGGACTATATTTACATGCAGCAGCCTATATGGAACTACCTGGTAACCTGAGCTAACCTAAGCCAAAGGAAAAATTGTCGCAAAGGCAAAGAAAAAGGCAAAAGAAGAAAAGATAACAAAAGAAAAGGAAAAGCAAAATTTCACAAGCAGGATTTTAAAAAATGGAAGACTAAATGGCCACAGTGAGGAACTGAAAGGTGAGACAATAAGAAAAATTCCTGCTGTTGTGCTTGCTTCTGCTTTTTTAGCACGTCAGTGTGAAGTCAATGGGCAGATAATGGTGAAATCTGCAATTCAGACAGAGCACAGATCCTAATGATAGTTTGTCTTGATGAGCCAAGAATGAGTACTTAGGCATCCAGCCCTAGTAGCTCTGCTAGATGGGAACAATTTCTATATTTTTATATATATAATATAGAAAAATATAGAAATATATATATATATTTTCATTTCTGTCCACCAAATTGAGGATGAGCCCTTATTGCTTGGGGCCCTAGGAGGCCACCCACTTCGCCTACTCTTAAAGCAGCCACTGCTTGATTAAATTAATTGGTACAACTTGTTTATATGGACCTAGAATCCTCTTTGCCTGATCCCTGATTGAGATCCATGCAACCAAGAGGGATGGGGTGTAGGCACAAAATGGGACTAGAAAACAGAATGGAGAGCTGAAAATTCATAGGGTTCCTGGCTCTTAAGCCGCTGGAGCTGGTCAGCTGCATGAAAAATACTCTCCTCCTAGTGCAGGCAGGAAGTTCTGGAAGACACAATTCCTTTCAGAGGCTGATCACCTACCAATACTCCCATACCCACTGAGGTGAGAGAGCCACACCACCCCTTAGAAGAGGCTGTGCTTTAAAGGCACAACCTAGTCCTCAAGATTATGATCAGGAAAGTCTGCCATATCAAGGTGCCACAGTCTTGACAACTTCCAATCTCCTTCTCTTCCTCTGTAGTTATAGGATACAAGCCCATTCTATTTTCTCTTTCGCAAGATGTTTCATGCTGAAACTGGTTCACAGTTTTCTAACTGCCTCAAAATATCAACTGTGTGTCTAGCTTTCTTCAAGTAGCAAGACTGATTTTTGCTTCTGCATTTCTTCCCCACGGAACAACCCTTTTTTCCTATGCTTTTAAAGTTATCTCTAGCTATGCAAGACAAACAGTGACAATTTCAGGCAATGTGGGGAAACCTTTGGGTGTGTTCTACTATTATGGTATCTGCAATTTAGAAAGCTGGCATACAATCACCACTCTTAAACGAATAGGGTATTGAGGACAGCAAGTGCTTCCATCTACAGTCTGACCTGCAGCTTGACAACAGGATTTAAATAGAAAAAGTTCTTTACAAATGTTCATGGGAAAAATATACTCCACTTTAAGACCAACTTTCTGCCCTATAAACTGACTGTCAAGATCTTCAGAACACTGTTGTGAGCAAACTCTTCTCTAAATGTCCCTTTTTGTGGAGTTTGCTCTATGTACAGGATGGCTCTTTAAACAAAGCCAGAACAGGAGCTCAGGAGAGGCTCTAACTTCCCAAGAAGATCAGTCCAGCAAATTGCCTTTGCTGCTGAGAGCTCAGAGCTACAGCAAGACTGAAAGAAAGTCAGGGGAAAGGATTTGGAATCATTACTGGTTTTTTTCAATTCTGCTAGAACAAGGACCATACTTCATGTATTAAGCAGAAGGAAAAGATATAGCTGCAACAACTGTTAATGGTCATATGCTGGTTGCTTACAAAGGATTTCTACGCATAAGCTTTCCAAGGGCCGGATAGTAGAAGGCTAGGATTGCAGTCTTGAACTACCCTAATCCCAATGCTGCTCAACCCCAGTGGAAGGAATACGGATTATGGAGAGGTAGTCATACTGTATCCCTCCTAAACCATGCTCCTCTGGAGCTCCTGACACAGGTGTGCACTTTAAACCTATGGTCATTAAGTGGGTACGTGCACCACCTACAGTATTAATGTGCTGTGGTGACAATTACAGATTGCTTGCCTAACACTAGCTAGTGTATACTATAGACATTTGTTCAAATGCAGAAAGATTTATTTCCTTTAAATGGGCAAGCCCATTCATGTGCCCTATGTAAGAAGGCCTGAGTTCTCTCCAGGGTTTTAATTAGAAACTCGCACACAGAGCTGTGTGAAATATGGCAGATAGCAAAGTAAAAACATTGTATACACCAACACTCTACAACATTTGTTTTTCTCAAGTAAATGAGAATGATGGCAAGTACTAGAAACAGGCAGATTGTCAGCATTCCCACCTTTGACTTGAACATCTCTATCTTAACTTGTGACATTATGATTTGATTTTCCTCAAGAAGATAGCCAAATGCAAACCTCACACACCTGAGTGATATGTAATAACATACAACTACTAACACACTCTTCTCTATATCCTAAGACATATCAGAACTTGTTAAAATAGTAAGAGGTCATAGAGGAACACACACCTTTCAATGCTGAGATGAGACCTGTGACCTAAACCAAGATTTTGATTGGAATTTAGAGCTGATCCCTATCTCTGTGTAAAGTGAGCTGAACCAAACTCCTGAAGTTTGAATAATTTGTAATGTGGATTTGAATTTTGCAACTCTAGACCATTTCTAGGGAAGGCATATGTTCTTAATGCTTGATTTCCTACCTGCTGTAGCAGAGTAAGACTGGATTGGTTCTGGAGAGTGCTAGAAGAGCAGTATATTACCCCCAGGCTCAGCAAGTCCATTTTCCCCTAGTAGCTGATGTTACTTCAGGTTAGTTAGCCAAACTAGGCCCCACCTAGGCATTGTTGAAAGCCTTCACTCCAGAGAAAGGGTGTGGCTGGAGTATGAGAATGAAGTGACATAGCAGAGAGGGTGTGAGCTGGCAAGATACTTTTAGAAGCCAGAAGGATTTAGGGGAAGCAGTAGAATACTGTACAGGGAGAACCCTGCAGGTACAAAGACTGGGAGGAGGAAAAAACCCTGCTTGAAAGGAGCAAAGGACCTTCTCCAGGCCTGAGGGAAAAAGACCCTACCAGAAGGGGAAGATTTAACTGGGCTACCTCCCCCTGTAGATATGTCAATGGCCAAGGGCCTCCATGAGCAAGGAGGCCGGGAAGGGCCCCTGTTTGAACAGAGTCTGGACATTAAGTCAAAGGGGCATGGGAAATTAACCAAGGGAATTTAGCTGGTTTTCAGCAGCACCAGAGTGAGACTGTGACTTGTAGTGTCCTTGGGTTGGGGCCCAGAGTTGAGGGTGGGACTGGGCCTCCACACCTAGTGGCCATTGACAGGAGGGCTCAAATCCCCAGTTAAGAGGCAAGGACTTGTGAGACCAAGAGACAGGGCTGGGAGCCAGCAGTGAGTGTCCATTTTAGAGAGGCTGTAATTACCTTCCCACACCATAAGAGGGTGAAAGAACACTATGGGTTGAAGCAATTCCTGACCTACCCCTGGAAGGAACAGCTGGACCCACAAGGCAGAGGAGTATTTTGTCACTCTGCATAGAACAGGAGTGTAACCTATGTTCCCTGGACATGCTGCAAATCTTTTTCCATCCCCATGACCTGAATGGTAATGAGAATCATTGCACTACATTACAAGAGCTGGCAAACTTGGTAGTGAGTTTCAACAAGCCTTGTTCTTAGCTAATTCAGAGGGGTTTCACACCTTTGCAATTTAATTGTGGGATTTGTTCAGAGTTGTTAGGTACAGGACAACAGTGCAAAATCAACGGGTTTTGTCAAGATCTGTTCAAAGCAGAAGAGCAGCCATTTTTGTGTCTTTTAGGGTGGTATTATAGTTCAGCAAGGGAGAAAGTGGTGTGTAAAGACCAAAAGTGAGACTTTTGACTTTTTAAAATCATTTTTACATTTTGTTTTTAAATGTGTGAGGAGGAGAGGGCCATGAGGCAGGGAGGAAGGTGCAAAACCAGCATTGGCTAGCTTCCCAGATTAATGGAAAGAGGATGGACTTTGGTCCTAATTTGTCAGCAAAATATTGACTAGTTCTATTAAGTGACCAAGCATGAATTTTATCAGTAGTCTGGCTCTCTGGTTGTTTGGTTTGGCCATAAACGATGGGAGGACAAATGGAACAGTGTAAGTGATTTCATTTCCCATCATAGGCCTGAGTCTCAGCTGACTTATAGTGGTGTTTCTTTATAAAGCTTTAAAATCCCACCTGTCTTTTAGGAAACAAGGAACTTGATGTTACACAGCAGAATTCACGCTACAAGGCATGCAGTATTTCAAAACTTCAGGGCCCCAATGAATACATCAACCAGTGGTTCTCAACCACTGTGTCTGGACACATTACTGTGTTGCCACACATTGAAAATGTGTCACAGAAATTTGGGGAGATGACTTGATTTGGCTTGAGGAGGGTGGGCTGCTGTGTCCTTGTAATGTCATGATATGCCACCAAGTGTGTCATGACCTGCAAAAGGTTGAGAACCACTGATGTAGACTATGAAATAAAAATAGAAAAGGGATTATAAATAAGGATTTAATATGGCATCTTTTATTCAGTCACACACAAAGCGATTAAGAAAAACAACTGAACAAACTATTGTCATCTTAAATTTGACTCAGAAAGGACCCAGTTTTAAAATAAAGTTTGCACTTTTTTTTCTAAAAGATATTCACTAGAAACTTTTAGTGGGGAAATTTGATGGTGTGTTGTACAGGAAGTTTTTTGCTGGACTAGACTAAGACGGCTGCCCCTTTGGAAATTGGCTAACAGTCCTTTCTGGTCTTAATCTTTAAACATATGAAACCATTCAAGCAACGCTTAAAAACTCCTAAGATTATACATGTTTTGTTTTCCCATAGCACCTAAGAGCCCTGTTTATCAGCTAGGTTCTCATTGTGCCCCAGCCCCCAAAGAATTTACAGTAAAACTGTGACAGATGCAATTCATGCTTCCAAAGTCTCCCATCAGTCATACTAGGAGAGACAACCAATAGATACAGGTGGAAAGACAGGAGATCACAAAGAAACAATGAGACAGCGCTAGTCAGAATGACAGGCATGGTCGCAGCACAGTAAGAGCCTAAGCATTGTTAGGAATTACTGATTTATTTATTGTTGATGCCATCATGGCAAAGAAGAGTTTTATGGAGGAGTCTGAAGATGGATAAGGAAGTGGCTTTGCAGATGTTTATGGGGAGCTTCTCCACTGTGTGAGGTGCAACTTCAGTGTAGCTCTTTCTCTTGTTAATGGTGGTGTGTAAGTTTGTGGCAGTTGTTCACACTGGACAGTTCTATTCCTTGATACAAAACCTTTGGCTACCTTAATCCTTTTGTTTCACTCCTACTGCTGCTTACTTACCTTTTCTGTTAGTATCCTAGCAACCATGTCTGATTTTCCTTTCTCCTGTACTATAAAGCCTGGAGGGGGAGGGTTGGACACTGAGGGATGCTGGTGTAAGAGATGAAACAAACTGACAGAGGAACGTTTCTTAAAGACACAGGTTTGCTTTAAGTGCATTCTGGCAATTCCTAGCAGAGCAAGTATGAGTAAGAAAAGTAAGGAAGACTCCTGAAATGATGTTTTACAAATTTGGAAAGCTATGAAATGTTTGACTGAATGAGGACAGAAGTTTCATAACCTAATACCTCACAACCAGAAAGCACTGCATGTTCTTTATCATTGCAAGGTTCTATGACAAGCCACGTACTGCTTATTTACAAGAAATTAAAAGCGAGCCAGTAGAATTCACTCCACTTTGCAAAAATATTTATAAACAAAAGATGGTAATATTAAAGCCTCAGTCGCTCTTGGTGTTGATTGTCATTGTGGTTCCAATAAGCCTTATATCAATAATCCAACATTTAGAGGCCTTAAGCACACAAGTCTATTCTTAAATCTCATTTCTGCTGTGCGGACACTCAGAGCTGTCAGACTAATTTAGACTTCACTTCACAGGCTGTCACCATCCCATCTAGCCTGAAGCAAAACACACAACAGAGCTACTAAAATTGCCTCAGCCTATCTGAATTAGGAGCACTTGCTTGTGACCTGCTGCCTGGGGTTAAAGTATAATTTGGCAGGCCCCGGAACCCTCCTAAATTTCTGCCCCCTCCACAGGTTCAGGCCCCCTTCCCACAGGTCCAGGACACCTTCACCAACCCCAGCTTCTACTCCCCAAACACCTGCTCCCCACCCCAGCTGCTGCCCCCACACACCTAACTCCCTCATGTCTACCTCCCACCCCAGCTACTTCTCCCCTACCCCAGCTACTGGCCCTGGCCCCTGTCTAGTCACTGATCCCCCAACCCTTCCCCAACCCCTTGTCATGCTGCACCGTCTTCCTCTGCTGCCCTGGGCCAAGCCCTTCCCCCACACCCTTTTCCAACTGGGCAGGCTCGCCTGTCCCCAAAACTTCCCCCCGGGACCCCTTGCCTGGTTGCCATGACAGCCGGCTGCCACATCCATTACCTGGCTAGAAGACAGAGTCTCCTGACCCGTAGGGAACTGCCCTTCCTCAGGTTCAGGCTCCTGCCTGGAGCCTGCTCTGACTGAGCATGCTTAGAGGCTCTGAGTATGTTCAGTGAAAGCAGGCTCCAGGTGGGAGATTTCAAATCTTCCGGGCTGAAACAGCTCCTTGCCCAGATGGAATGTGCTGGAACAGTGTTCCAGGGCCTGCTATTTTTAGGAGCTCAACATTCAGAGGGCCCCTACAAATAGAAAATGGAGCCGGCATGCTGTGTTCCAGGGCCCACTATTTTTAAATGGTGGGCCCTGGAATGCAGCGTTCTGGCTCCATTTTCTATTTTCAGGAGGTCCAGAATGCTGAGCCCCTAAAAATAGTGGGCCCTGGAATGCTGTTCAACCATGTTCTGGCTTATTTTAACCCCTGCAAGTCTCTGGTTCAAAAGCATCTTAATTAGATGCAGGATATATTTAGGCATTTACAACATCTTAACTCAGCACTTAAAGCAAAACTAAGTAGATTTAATCCAAAGGGGGCAGCAGTGTTAGTCTAGTTCAGTAAAACAAACAAACAAGGAGTCCTGTGGCACTTAAAGACTAACAAATATGTTTATTACATGAGCTTTCGCGGGAGAAAATAGACTTCATCAGACACCATCTGACGAAGTGGGATTTTCTTCCACAAAAGCTCATGCAATATATATATATTTGTTAGTCTTTAAGCACCATAGGACTCCTTGTTTGTCTGTAAGTAGACTTAGATACACAGGGAAAACCAAACATGTTTTGGTGCTTATTCAGACACACCCCCCCAATCAGAATTTTGCCTGAGGAAAAAAAAGCTGCAGAAATAATTTAGCCAGTTCTTGGGCAATTTGGTGTTAGATGCGCAAATCACTTTTTTTTTTAATGCATGCAGTCATCATGGTGAACTAGAATATCTGCTTAACTTTGCGGTATGATTGTGAACAGCCTTCATGCAGTGTTTATAATAGGCTTTTAAATCTCATTTACTAGGACATCTCCAAAACTCTGAATTGCAAAATGGAAATGGCTGGATGCTGACTTCTTACTCACTCTATGTGCAACTGAGATGGAATTAAAGTGCTAGTACTGTTTTGTAGGACTTGAAGTGGGAGACTGTACAGTTTCTCTCAGCCAGCATTGTAAAAGTTCTGTGTTTCAGTTTAAAACTAAAGGACTTGATGCATTTCTGCTGGTAAATTTCACTCCTGTAAATACAGGTACTATAAAGCATCTGATTGCTTTAGTCTTACTGCATCCCCCAAAATAAAAATAATGTATTATTCGATGTATGGGGGAAAACACAGTGCATATAAATAAGTTATTAAAGAAGCTGTCCAAAACCACTCACCGGTGCTGAATATGGCTAATTTGCTGTGTCTGTTCAACTCTGGTGTACACAGCTCAAGAATGATGCTGATATGTTGGGGAGAGATCAGGGAAGAGCCAAAAGAACGATGAAAGCATTAAATAATAAGATGTATGGAGCTCAGACTACTTTGAGTTACAAAGAGAAGGCAAAGGGACAACTCCATTGAAGTTTATATATAGCTACATAGGGAAAAATATTTGATAATAGGCTGGAAAATAAAGAATATCTTTTTAACACTGAAGGGTAAATAACTATAGGAACAATTCACCAAGAGGTGCAGTTAATTCTCCATCACTGGCAATGTTTAAATCAAGATGGGATGTTTTTTTCCCTCAAAGATCTGCTTTAAGAATTATTTAGGGGAAGTTCTGTGGCCTATGTTGTAAAGGAGGTCAGACTAGAGAAGATCACAATAATCCCTTCTGGCCTTGGAATCAACTAATCTTTCTGAAAACCAAAACCAGAATATTGGTAAATTAGCCAGCAGAGGGAGCCTTCATTGCTTATGCAGACTACAGGAATTTTGATACTGGTAAAAAGGTGAATTAACTATTTCACTGCTACTTAAGAGATTAGGGATTTTCAGGAAAAGTCTTTCTCCTGTGCAGCTTGGATGCTAGTTAGATTTCAGCACAAAAATATTTACAATGGTTTCTGCAGCATTTGGATTGTATATTTAGTAATGACTTCAAAGAAAGTGTGTACGTTAATTTTTAATCATAAACAGATTCTTACTATTGTCTACTTTTTCCATTAAAAGAACTCTTAGTTTTTATAGGAAGTGATGTATTTGATAGACAAAAACCAACTGTGCAAAAAGTTAATCATTCTTGCATACAATTAAAAATAAAAAGCCTTGTCTTAGTCAAAATGGTGCTGCAAAAATAATCTGAACTCACCTCTTTCTAGCTAGTGCATTATTTCATCTAGTAACCTACATCTTGTCTGATTTACAGCTAGGAATATTCACAACCATTGGGTAATATACTGAAAGAATGCGAGAAAGGCAAGAAAGACATAACCAAAATGTAAGCATATTACTTTTTATGTATGGTGAGTACTACAGCATTCAACCTCAGTTTAGTCTGTGCACCTAAAATCAAATCAGTGACCAAGGGACATTGCCAGCATACTCTGAAAAATGCAAACAACCTAATGATCCATTGGATTTACTCACACCTAAAAATATCAGAACAATCCTTCAAAGCAATGGTATGATATTTCATTGTATGAGACTTCAGGTACCCAGCAAGCTCACAGTCTGAATTGTCACCATTCTTATTATCAGGTCTGTGACAGGGTAAGCAAACACCACCCTAGAGAAGCCCTATATAGCCTAGGGGAGGCAGAAGTCCCACCCCTTAAGCCCTACTGCACATGCACAAACTGCTCCTCCAGTATGAAAGGAAATAGCTCAGCTCATTCAGAGCAGTGCAGGAGGAAGGACATTTGTGAGAGGTGCCTGAACAGATGATGATGCTTCAGCCCCAACTGATGAGCAGGAGCAACCCTGGAGACTTCTCTGCAGAGCAGATGCAGCTGGTGAAATACTCAGGGACAGATGCCCAGAAGCTCACAGCTGCTAAAGACTTGTGAGAGGACTGCCACAATGAGTTGGGTAGGAAATGCTCAGGGGGTCTGGAAGAGAGACCTGGGGGCAGTAAAAGAACTGAGCCAGTGTGTTGTGGCATGGATTCCTACTGCATATTGACACTTAGGTTGCACTGCCCTGATCTAAGGGCCATGTATTGACTTTTGGCTGCATTACCTGGGTGCTTTGAGCTAATAGGATTGTGGAGGTGAGCTTCTTGCTCATGCCCCTCATACATTCACCACCAGGGGATACTAGGGATGGCCTACCCCATGGCAAGGTCCTTTTTTGCTTTTATTGGAAAAGGCATGATGTGACCCAAGAATGCTAATGAAAAGAGTCAGCCTTTACCATATGTAGTGTTTATGCAATACAAAAACCTGTGCAAAGCACTGCCATAGCAAGAATTTTTCCTATATTGGTGCTGCACAGTTCTTCTGCAACTATGAAAGGTATTGCAATAATTCCTACTGTAATCTTTGCATTGTCAGACTAGAGGCACTGATTCAGCAAAACACTTCAGTACATTTAATTGTAACCATGTGAGTCGCCCCGTCGAAGTAATTTAGAATCAGTGGCTGATGTCATAACAAAATGCCACAATACATATTAAGTTTAGTCCTCTGAACTGGATTATAATTAAATTTGCAAGGATTAGATTTTAATGTCACTTTCACAATACACACACAAACCAGTGAAAAATATTTCTATCAATAGTCAAAATTTACAGACAGGCACAGAAAGAAAAATGCTGTTTGAGAACTTATTGGGGTTTGATTTAAGGATGTTTAGTGTATTTGCTTATTTCTATTACTTGCTGTAATTTAAAAAAAAGAAAAACCCTGAATTCTGTCTAACCTAACATTTGTGGTTTTACTTGTAGATAAATGATTTTAGGTCATCATGTACCCACTGAATTCAGTTGGAACAAAATTGGGCCCTTTATTCATGCCTGTAGTAACAGTGGTGTACATGGTTCCATTTTTTTTATATCTCTGTTTTCTCATAAGGTGTTTGATGTGCAGCTGTCTTGCTTAATGAGCCATTTGCAGGCTGAAGAAAGGCTTTAACAACAGAACCAGCATCTACCAATTGAAACATAGTAAGAAAAATTTTCAGCCCATAAATCACCATGTGAAACAAATAGCCTGTGAAAGAGGCTAATGCCATAGAACCTGAATACTCCTGCCCAGTAAGTAGCACATGGGCATCATTTTCAGAGATGTCTCCAGAGGGCTGCCCAAATATTTTTTTCAGGTTTTTATACCACAGTGCTTTCTATACTACCCTTTGAACAGCTAACTAGCTGGCTTCCAAATATAAGGTAGATTGTGGCTTGCCCTTGGATGGGTGTGCAAGTGTGGTGATTTGGGGTGGGGCATGCTGCGTAGGAGCCACCCACAATATCAGGCTTTCCTTAGTGTTCCTAACTCCCTGCTGGCATGGACAGAGCAAGCTTGGAAGGTAACACACAGCATCCCTGCATTCCAAGGCACTATCCCTGGTGGAGTTCCCTCTGCAACAGAACACTGCTGCAGAACCAGGACGGGCCTCTTCTCTGAAGGGCCTACCTAGAATGAATAAGAAACACAGGCTTCCTGAATCATAGCTTGTTAGGGAAATACTATGTGATATTGAGTTAAGGTTAACATAATCAAGGATTCTGCTGAGCACACCTCGCTAACTTGCAGTTCACACCTGACAGTGAAAAGGTTACCTCCTGATGAAGCAGCCATCCTTGCACACAACACAGGATTTCTGCGCCTCCTAGGACATGAGGTAGGAGACTCTCTGTAGATACCTGTAACTTAAATGAAAGAAAAATCTCTATGAATGACTGAGAGCTCCAGGAACACTCTTGCAGACAGAATGCAGTGGGCAGACTAGAGAGACTGAAAGGCTCCAGCAGCTGCCCCATGACAGTGCCCCAAAGATCTCCCTAAGCCACTGGACACAAAAGAAAAAGCTGTCTTGCTTTTAGTGACCAATCTTCCTCTTTTCAAGTGTGTTTTGATACAAATAAGTGCAGCTTTTAGTAACAACTGTGAACAAATCTTAGTTTCCGTAACAAACATGATAGATAAACCTCCCTATAAAAAGATGAGCAGGTCTACCTTCTCCTGCCCTCAGACATTGAACTCCCTAGTTCCAAACCAGCAAAGCAAGAAAGAGTAACCCTCAGGGTATGTTTATATTGATGGTGGCAAATTCACTGCCATCAGTTTTGGCTTCTGGGAGCAGATCATGGTGAGTGTGAACTCACTGCACTGCTCCCAGAAGCTGACCCTGGAAGTTCTGGGGGTCAGGGGGCATAGGGGAAAGCCTATTGTGAGCAATTTGCAGTTGGCTTTCCCCAATGTGTAACAGCAGCCTAGAAAGTCACCACTGTTTACACATCAAATTTTATGTTCCTTGTGTAAACAGCAGTTGACTGCTGCCAAAAAAGCCCTAAGTGTAGACTAGGGCTCAGATCAGTCTGGTCTTAGGCTGTATATTATGAGCAGCAGGAAGACAAGTTCCACACAAGTGTGAATTAAAGCAGCAGTTAAATTACCAAGCTGTGGGTGGAAGCACTGTTCCTCAGAAATGCTGTTATAGTTCTACCTTTGATTTGCTGGCCCAGGTGGTGAGAAACTGTAATCAAGGAACCTCCTGCTCCAGCAGGATGGAGAATGCTGTTACCAGCCTCTCACCAGGGAAATGCTTTCTCCTACTGGCCATGGAGTTCTTCAGTAAGTTGTTTTAGGGTCACCTTCTGCCTTGTTTCACTGAAGTAACCTCCCATCCCCAAGATTCTTGGAAGCCCAAATGTCTTCCCACTAATTAAAGCAAAAGTATTTTACTGAACTTTTTCCCTTTAAATCCTATTTTCTTCTAACTTCTCCATTTGCTTTGCCACCTCTGTTTCCCCCAAACTTCTTGTTGCCTTTCCGTAGCAGCATCTGTTGTAAGTGATGCCCTGCCTTTAACGAGCTGCCATGGGCAGCTGCAAACACAAAAGGCACATTCTAGGCAGTAACCCCACCTGGAATTAGAACAGGGATCTAGATGTAAACCCTGTCAATGCAGGACTCACACATGGGTCTTGCTGGGCAGTTGTCTAAAAAAGACACCAAACTGTCTAAACTACTATGCACCATAAAGGACAAAAAAAGCGACTCCATCAGCCTACCCAATAACATTGTTAATCTTTCATTCTACATGCTTACTCCAGCAGAGAAATCTGTGCTATCTTGGGGACTTTCCATCTGTCCCACAACTCCCACACGTAACATAAAATTCTTCAGTGACCTGGAGGACTATTTTCGCCATCTCAGACTCGAGGAATATTTCTACTATACCAGCAATCTATGTAGTATCATAGGGATACCTTCCTCCCAACACTGCAAGAAATATCCTTCATGGACTCCTCCTGACGATCAAAACAACAGACTAGAGTTGTACATTGATTGTTTCCACCAACATGCAAAGGCTGAAATGGTGGACAAACAACATCCCTTACACCATAACCTCAGCCTTTCAGAATGCAATGCCATCCAAATCCTCAGAAACAACTCTGACATTATTATTAAGGAGGCTGACAAAGGAGGTGCTGTCATCCTCATGAATAAATTGGATTATGAACAAGGCTTGTAAACAACTCTCCAACACAACATTCTACAAACCACTTTTCTCTGATCCCACTGAGGAATACCAAAAGGAACTACACCACCTACTCAAGAAACTACAAAAGGCAGCACAGGAACAAATAGACAGATGCTCTCTCAGAATGCTGACCTGAGATATCCTATCTACTACCTAAAATCCATAAAAAAGGAAACCCAGATGCCCCATCATCTCACGTGTTGCCATTTTTACAGCAGGCTTATCTGGCTATGTGGGCTCCCTCCTCAGACCCTATTCTATCAACACTCCTCGCTATCTTTGAGACACCACTGACTTCCTGAGGAAAATCCAAGCCATTGGTGACCTTCCAGAAAACACCATCCTGGCCACTATGGACATAGAAACTCTTTACATCAATATCCCACATAAGGATGGATTAGAAGAGCCATCCCAGATGATGCCATAGCTCACCTTTGTGGCTGAACTTTGACTTTGTACTCACCCACAATGATTTCAGATTTGAGGATAATTTATACCAGGGATCAGCAACTCCTGGTACCTGTGCCAAAAATGGCACAGGGGTCAAGCCTGAGCAGCGCACAGGGACAAAAACTGTGGTGCACAGGGCTCCTGCCCCCTCCTGGCCCTGCCCGTTGCTGGACAGGGCTGGAGGTGAGCAGGACAGGTTGGCCTGCCCAGTTCTGGCTCTGACCCCGGAGCTGGAGGCCACCTGCCGGCATGGGTGGGAGCCTGCTACGGATGGGAGCAAGCCCTGGCTCCAGCCCCGAACCAGAGGCCTGGCCCCATCCCCTTTTGTGTCGTCCCCCCCCCCCCCCCCGCACCACTGAGGCTGTGGTGGGCTGGGCTGGCACAGGGCCCCGAAAAGGTTGCTGACCCCATAGTTATACCTTCAAGTCAATGGCACTGCTATGGGTACCCGCATGGACCCACAATATGCCAACATCTGACAAAGTGGGATTTTCTCCCATGAAAGTTCATGCAACAAATAGTCTTTAAATGCCACAGGACTCCTTGTTTGTTTTATGGAACTGGTCTAGACTAACACAGCTGCCCCTTTGGAACTCAGTTTTCTAATGTGGCACCATAAGACTGAGGAATCAGGGTCCACATATGGCAGAATACTCTTCAAAAACTGCCCGTTTAAAATAACATGGTTTAACCAGGCCTAGCTTGGCTAGTCAACCCAGTATTAGAAAACTGCTAAAGGTCCGGGAGCAAGTAGCTCTATTGCAGTTACGCTGCTGAGAAGTGAATGCCTCATAAATTAGATCTAAAAATGTATGCTCACATACCTTCTATTACAATTCAGTGTGACCTCTTACTATTTATATTATTTTTAATTAATGTCTGGAGGAAACCAGTATCTTTAATTTTGAAAAAGGCTAAGTTGCTTTGTACATTGTGTTGCTATGCCACATGTTCAAGTTACGTGAAGCACAAATTTGGAGAGACCACAGCATATGATATAAAGCAAGCACTTGGTCTGCTAACATTATGGTACAGCAGTGCCTTTCCTTCCACACAGTGAACTTACAATTTGTCTGTTTTAAGAGTGATTCCTTTTGTAAACTCATTATTATTCAACACATATTCCAGTCTTGGCCAACAATGAGAAATTAGTGCTGCTTTGTATTCTGTTCAATAGGTAACAGGGTTACCATTGTAATTCTAAAGAAAATACAGGATCTTCATTTAAAGCTTGCTTTATTTACCTTTGGTTCATATTTTAAACTAAACAATGAAAAAAATAGTGGTTTGCTTTTCATTTCATTGATGAAATGGTAACCATAGCATTATTTAGCAGATGAGGCTAATTCCTCATTTTGATTGAGGGCAATGAACTGGTGGGTGTAAACACAGAAGCTGCAGTTAATTTATTTGCAATTTTCAAATGATAGTCTGTGTGCAGTTATGCAAAATACGAGAAAGACAGGACTAATGCATTACAACTGGTGCTTATGGGCAGAAACCTTTGTTCAGGAATGTTTCGTATATAAGAAAACATCTTCATAAATGTGTAATTCATCAAAACTAAACAAAAGTCCTGGTTTGAGTTGATTCACATCAGGTCATCCCTTAATAAAGCTATTAATCTGACTGTATGAGGTACCTTAAAATGGCATAATATAGAGTCTGCCCTGATCTTGTCACTTATAGTTCACTGGATTTATGTTTCCCTCTCATTCTGTAAGTTTTCCAATTTCATGCATCTGATGAAGTGGGATTTCTCCCATGAAAGCTCATGCGATAAACTTGTTAATCTTTAAAAGTGCCACAGGATTCCTTGTTCATGCTGAACTAGACTCATACGGCTACCTCTATAGAACTTAACCTTTATAAACTATTCATTCTAAATATATGATCTATAACTGGTTATTTGAATAACTTGTTTGAAATGTGTTTTGTTTGTGCTTTTTTCTTATTTTACTTGTGAAACCTCTTTCCCATAACTATGGTATCTAGTTAGTCCTAAACAAGCACTTACTGCATTCAGCTTTCTTTATTAAAAACAAAACAAAACAAAACAAAAAAACCCCACTAAATATTTAAAACTTCTAATTTTCTTTTATTTAAATAGAAAATACTTGATCCACAGATTGCTATGTTTTCAAAATCTAGCTGTTAGAACTGGGACAGGTTTTTAAGCTTAAAAGAAGAACAAGGCTGAGCATGGCACCATGCTGTTGAAAAGTAAGTTTTGGCAAAACAGAATATGACAAAAGTAAACAAACAACATTGCAGAGCTCAGCTGTAGTCACAAATAATCTACTGTAATGCATGTGGACAAATAAACAAATCGAATTCAATTCGAGACAGATCAAAGGATTTTTGACAGAAATAATCACTAATCATAAAGCCCTATGGAGAGTGGAACTCATTGCTGCTAGGGCTTGGGGACAGCTATGCTTATAAATCTGATCAAGTTATCCAGATATGCAGACATCTAGTACATAACAACAAGACATTAGCACAGGTTAAGTATAGATCTGGAAAGAAAACATTGGCCAAATCCTGTTCAGTATAAACATTAGCACTGTACTACTCCCAAAATACACAGTGTGGAAGAGTGGTTCCCAATCTGGTGTCTGCGGACATGCTGCAGGGGGTCCACGGAGCCTCTCCCTACTGGGGCTGGAATTCAACTGTAGCCCTGATGCTCCCAGCCAGGGCCGCCTCTCCCCACCTGTGGCCGGATCCCAGCAGGGGGATGGGGCTGCGTCGGCTCCTCAGGAGGCCAAGGGCAGGGGGCCATAGCTACCATGGCTTGGCTGCCTAGCGGTGCAGGCCGTGGTCATGGTGGCGCCACTCACTGGCTGCCCCAGCACCACTGCCAAAGTGGTGTGGGCCACACTCTGCCTGTGTGGGCCAGATTATATAATAAGCTGGGGGACTGCAAAGATTTTTTTTGTTAAAAAGGAGTCCCCAGACTGAAAAAGGTTGGGAACCATTGATGTAGAAGAACACAATACCTCCCCTCTCCTCTGATTGTTGACTGGCAAAAGGAAGCTAACTCTTTTATAAAAGAACCAGATAAATGACTTCATTATACACTAATTCTTGGCAATAATATCAGCTTTAACATATGGTGGTTGCTAGTGCCTTACCCCTTTGGTGCATACACACCCCTGTGATGATGCGAGTAGCAGGAGGGCTGCTTTCTAATACACAGAACTCCTTGTTTCTCTAATACTTGCCGCTTCTCACAGGACTGAAAAGGGTCAGCCTCTTGGCTGGTGGGGCTTAGCAGTCTCTGGGGTTTTCTCTGACTCCTGTGACTCCCTCATTCCTCTACTTCTGCTTTTCCAGCTCAGCCCTTTGTAGAGCAGTGGCCCTCATTTTGGTAACAGGGGGCTAAAGTTGCTTTTGCAGAAGTTGCTGCAGGCGGAAGCTGGTTTCATTACAGTATGACACAAGATTTCCACCCCTTTGCCCATGGACTGACATGCTTTTCAGTTTGCTGTAAGCACTGGGCTAGGAACAAGGTCCAATGCTTGATTGCTTGCTAGGGGTGCCATGGAGCCATGCTGGCATCAGGGCCTCAGTGTAGAGCTGCTAGGCTCCACCTACCCCAAATCCTCCATATACCTTTGCCTCTTCAACATTAGGCCTCTCACAGAAACTGCCCCAGCATTGGTGCTCCATTTTTCCTACTCCTCATGCCCCTTTGCATCTTCGCTATATCCCCATAGCTCCATGCTTTTCTCCTCCCCACAGTGTGCCCACTCACTGCCCTTCTAGCTTTCCAAGTTCTGCTTGATGTGCCAGGGAATCAAGGGAGGGGGCTGTGTGAGGAGAGCTAGAGGGGGCAGCGGACAAGAGTATGGGGGAATAAGTGAGGTGTGTGGGATTATAGGCAGAGGTGGCTTTTGGGGTAAGCAAAGCAGGCCTAGGTCCCCAAACAGTAAGGGGGTCCCGTAGTGGTCTCCTGCTTCATTCACCCTTGTGCTTGCGGGGTGGTGGGGAAGTGGGGGGCCCCAGATTGCCAAGGTCAGATGCTGCACTGCCTGTCCTACATCTCTGCAGTGGGGAGCAGCAGCACTCCCCATGTACATCCAGCCAGCCACACCGCCTCTGATTATAGGGCTATTATTAGAGATGTGCAGGAAAGCTGAGGTGAGTGTCCCAAAAGGTGCAGGAATGCCGATAATAGAAAAAAGTAAATTTAAAAACAGACAGAAGTCATTTAATAGGAATCATGGTTACAAAATGTTCCAAGACCTGTCATGTGCCAATGGTGGTTATCCCATGAGTCCAGTAGTTACTGTTAACACTGTCTCCTTTGGGTGATTTTAAATAAAATGCAAATAAAACAACTAAAAACAACAAATGTCAACTGTAAGCCTTCAAGATGCCCTGCCCTGCCCTTCAAACAGAAACATTGCCAAGAAGAGTGATATTTAAGAATGCCACTTTTCATACAGTTTATTGAGCATTAGTTTTGCTCGGTATTTCTGACCTAGCAAGTTTCTGGTTGATGGCAAAATATGTTTAGGCTGTTTTTCCCTTCTGACTGAAAGATTTTTTAACTAAAGATAAAATAGTGCCACCTAATTTACCTGCTAATCAGAAAATTGTTGGGTCAGATTTCTACCTTCTTGATAACAGAGCGCATAAAACCCTTATTTTTGTGAATACTGTTTCAGAAAGACTTTTGGTTCAATGAAATACACGCAAAACATTTGTCAGAGATGTATCAAAGCCCATCCTTGTATTTAGCTGGCAAACAATTACCACAGCTTGATGTCTGGTGGCTGAAGATACATATTTTAACAGAACCTTTGAAAAGCCTTTTTTCCCTCTTATGCCTGGTAAGTACGCTAATTGCATTGAGAGAGAAAATGTAGATAGAAGCAAAACAAGATTCCACTGAATTCCTGCTGGTGAAATCTCCTGAGCAATTTATAGAGGCCAGAGAGTATAAATTCTACCTTTTTAATTTCAATAACATACTAGGAGTGTGAGAAGGGGAGAGGAAAGTATTGGGGAACAGTTAAGGTAACAGTGATAATAATGTGCAAGTCGCTGGAGGTGCGTTGGAATGTTTAAGTTGAAAAACTGTGGCTCATGAGATGTTTGTAGAACCAGTACTCGTTGTGTGTATCATTCAAAAAATGTAGGAACAATATTAGACTTGGAATTCTCCTGTTTGTTCCCATATCCCTGCCCTAACATACTTCCATGTGCTCCTCTGTGCCTGAAAAATAAGAAGGGGGAATCTGTGTTCTGTTCCCGCTCTGTGTGGTGCAAGACCTGGGGGTTCAGAATAATTTTAAGCCACTTTTGCACTCAGTTACAACTGAGGGGCTACTGTAACTTACTTTCAGCTGTGAAAGTTTTATGGGCAGCTGAGAATAGCCAGAGTACAACCATGTCCCAATTACATCATTTCTCTTTCCTCAGCCATTTCTTTTGGGAACTGTGAGGAGTTTGAGGTTACTTGCAGCCATCCTGTTAGCTCGATATGATACAAGGAAATCCTCTTATGCTGTGGCACATTACCTAAGGGAAGGTTCTGCTTACTGTAGGCCCCTCCACAACAGTGGCATTGGGAGGGGAGTGATGAAAACCATTGAACAAAACTGGAAACCCTGTATATGATTATATGATGGAAATTACTTCTAGCCAGGTATAGCAAACTTAGTTCCAGCACCCCTGCTCTGCAAACTCCCCCCCCCCCCCCATGCAGAATAAATGACTAAAGTAGAATTCAGCCAATAGAGCCCTGGCCTTCGCTACTGGTAAGAGTTGGGCTGAGTTGCCAAATCTCTATCAGAACTTTGTCCAGTTGCTAGAGTGTTTTAATCTTAGGTTGTGGTGTGGGCTTATCCCTAAACTACATTTGGAATTAATGATTATTATTACTCACTATTGAAAAGTGCTGCATTTTCTGTAGCAAACACATATATACATCTTACTTGCCACAAAAGCACTAGATAATCCCCATTAGACTAATAATTCAGTCTCTCATCAAAGATGAGTTTGTATTGTACAAACTTCCTGCTTATGGAAAAACTTTTTTAGTTGAAGAATGCCCTCCTATTTTCAACTGACCTGTTTCTGGCTTATAAACAGCCTTTTAATTTTGGGTCTGATTATGCTGAAATAAACTAATTTTGATTCCCCCCCCCCCATTCACAAATTGTGGTGACATATTTTGGAAAGTAAAGTGATGCATATCTATTTGCATATATGGGGGTAGGGGTTAGGGGGATAATGAATCTGATCTCTCTTCCTAGGTATGGGGAGAACTTAGCAATGTATACTTATTGCCTTTAAAAATTTTCATCTGCTGTTAATCACTGCACAGTGGTGTCTGAAATTACAGTAGGTTTTTTTTTTTTCCTTTCTGAAAATTCAGCATAGGCAACATCCATAGTAACTGTGTTGTATCAGTTGGATTCTTTTTGAAAGGTTTTTACTCATTCTGAAATCAATGAATCTATTAACATGTTTTAAGCTAAGCACATGTATTTGGTATTCCAGGACAAGAGCCTGTAGGAAAAAGTAAAAGGTTAAAATAGGAAAGATAAGTAGTAGTGCCTAGTTGCTGGCCCAAGACCTAACAAAGTAATCTAAAACATGGGGCCTGAAGGGAATGTATAGTGAGCCGGAACTGAAGGTACCAACAAGGACAGGTTGCAAAAGTCCAGTCTTACTTAAATTGGCAAGAAACAAGCTGAAATTGCAATAATCAGTAGGAAAAGTGAGATTTACTTGGGGGAAGGTGGTGCTGGGTCAGTCTAATGCCAAACAGATAAGGAGGTATGTTTTGCATAGCTGGCCTGTGCAAAGGTAAGGTTGTGGTCAAACCATGACGGCTTAAGGGGCAAGCCAGTGTGGCACCGGCTTGGGGTGCCAAAACTTAGGGGTGCCAACACCAAAAATGGAAAGCTTGGTTGAGAAATGGATTGCCATGGAAACCACCAGAGTCTCACCTTGCAGCTCCCTGCACTCTCAGGGACAGTGTGACCAGGCCAGGCTGAGTCCTCTGCCACACGCTTATGTGACTTCCCCCACTGCCATGTGACCACCAGCCTGGCCCCATCCCTCCTGCCTCCGCAAGCACTCTCCAGGCACAAAGTCTGCAATGGGGGCACAAAAGAAAAAGTTGGCTTGGGGTACCACAACTTGTTGAGCAAGCCTTGATCACACCTTGATGGATGGAGACGCCCAGGGATGCATGGACCTATCAAACTGATGGGTGGCATCAAGAAAGAAGTGCATGGACCAATCAATGTAAATGCAGATAAGGATATAAAAGTGGGAGCCCTGAAGCTCAGACTTCATGCAGCTGAAGGAGGTGACAGCGACGCCTGGCATCAGCTGAGCTGTTCCACAGGGCCATAACTAAGGCAGGGCATCTGGGGCAAAGCCCCAGGTGCTGAACCTTAGAGGGCACTGCAGAGTCAGCAGCTGCAGCTCCTACCTGGTCCCTTCTTCACGCCCACCCTCTAAAATTCAGCACCTGGGCTTGCAGGTGGTCGGATCTGTCTCCAGCCACTGCTGGAAGGCAGCAGGGGGTGGATCTGGCTCGCTGTCGCCACTGGGAACGGCTCCTGGTCCCTGCTGCCTACTGGCAGTGGCTGGGGACGGATCAGGGCTGTCATGGGAGGGCCTGCTGTTCCATTGCATTGAGACCACCAATGCTGCCAAAAATCTGTTGGTATTGATTGTTTGCCATAGAGCTACTTTGCAATAAAGCCTAGCCTGGCACCTTCATTTCTACACGGACCTGTGGTTGTTTGGTTTCCTCAATTGTGAGTATTGCCTTAGTTTACCTCTTGCACACAGAGTACGCAGAGGGTCCAAATCACTGAGCTAACTGAGTTATCACTAGAGATTTGAGCCAAAGGTAACTCAAAGCCTTAACCAAAGGAACACCTCAGGCTTAGGATCACCAGGATAACTGAGTTACTGCTTAAGATCCAAACCAGGCTCTAGATCAGTGGTTTTCAAACTTAGGGTCAGGACCCAGTACTGGATCGTGGACCCTCAGGCACTGGGGGTCCTATTCTAACCAGTGCCTGAGGGTCCATGAACCAGTACTGGGTCACTGCACCTGCTGTGCCACCACTAAAAAGCTGGAATGCCTTGCTCAAAGGTGTAATTACTGGGTCACAGGCATAATGGGTTTTTTTTTTTTTCAACTGGGTCCTGAGAAAAAAAGTTAGACAACCACTGCTCTAGATCACTGATCTGAGTTCCCGCTTAGAGATCTGAGCCAGGGGTAATCCTGAAAACACACCTTCAGAGATTCACACATGCATTCACACACGCAGCCAAACTGATTATCAGTGCTGACACAGAACAACACTGATAAGGACACATCATGCCTGCTGCACCAGACCACGCTCTGCCCGGCGTACCACAGAGCTGAAATTAGCTGTACTATGGGGAGAGGTGACAACAGATGTGCAAAGGAGGGACAGAACCTGCCAGGGGGCATTGCTACATTGGGGCCAGCAGGGCATGGGCCCTGCATCTCTGGCCTTGGGCCCTGCATCTCTGGCCCCAGCTAGCCAAAAGTGGCCCAGCCTGGCTCCAGGCCACTTCTGGAAAGTGTGGATGGCTCCTGCCACGCATGAGGCCCAATCCGGCTTTGAGCCTTCTGAAGGGGGCTTGAAGCGAAGGAAGGTCCGTGCTGTTTGTGTGAAGCAGCAGAGACAGTCCCTGCATGGCAGATACTGTCCCTGCTGCTTGTAAAAAGCGCCATGGACCATCCCTGGCTTCAAACCCCATGCAGGAGGCTCAAGGCGGGAGGTGGTCGCTGCCACTTCCCACAAGGAGCAGGGACAGTCTCCACCACTCGGGGACTGTTCCTGCTGCTTCTCACAAGTGGCATGGACTGTCCTCGGCTTCAAGCCCCTTCAGGGGGTTCGAAGCTGGATGAGGCCCCATGTGCAGCCGGATCAGGCCCACTTGGGGGGAGGCACGTGCCCTGCATCCTGGGCCCCTCTAGAATTGCCCCTGGAGTCTGCACACAAAACATGGCCCCAGTGTTCATATTTTTTCCACTATGTGACAAAGCCAGAGATGGTGCCCATGAAAAAGCGCCTAGAAATCAAAGCAAGCATGCAATATGGATTTTTAAAAAATTTCACATGTATCTTTCTTTATATTGTAAAACTTGTATTAGATATGAAAAAGGTGTAACATGATGGTCTGATCATCAAGTGGTAGGAAGCCTGGTGCTATTTACTCTGGTTAATGAATCCATGGGTATGTTATTGCTTTTTAAAACAGCTGAGCACAAGCAGAATAATTTCTGTTTTCCAGTACCATTTAATTACTTGTAAAATATGGTAAACACTGAAGCAACCTATCAGCTTGAGAATACAGCAGGGTTAGGGATGTTTGAGCGAAGGGTACTGTGTGTACTGTAACTTAGTGGACAAAGCTTGTTTGAATAGCAGTGTACCTACTAGGAAAGTGTTTGGGAATGTTAATGACTTTTGGTCAGTTTTGTTGCTTGGATCTTACAGCTCCAGTCAGTTATGCTGCAGTGTGTTGGTTTCTATTTTTATAACTAATTCCCACTGGCCAGCTGATGTAGCAACATCTTAGGTGGTCCAGTTTTTTTGTTGAATTTGCATTGATACTTCTATCTTCCTAGCAAGTAGGAAAGGTCAAACAGTTAATGAATTTATTTTAGGGAATATCCAGTCCTATTCTAACCAGATACTTGGCTCTCACAGCATTAGATTGCTGAGCCAGGGGCCCATTTTGTTGCCATCGCTTTCCTGCTGAGAAACCCATTTTCCATTATAAAGCAAACATTCATGTATAGAAGGGGAGAAAAAGACTTTGCTATAAAAAGGCCTATCACAAGAACATTGTTAAATACCAGCATGTGGCTAGTCATTTCTACTGCAGTTACCATCATTTCACTCTAGCTCTTAGTATTTTCAAGGAAAACAGGAGGGATATGACCTGTTTTTACAGCTGTTAAGGAACAACTATGTTTAACATAATTTCTGCAAATAAAGCATTTCCAGACAAGTGGACTTTTCGAGGACTGTCAGGCTATGCCAAATATTATGGGGAAATTAAAAAAAAAAAAAAAAAAAGCATAAGGGGGATGGAATTTTAAACATCCAATCAAAGAGCAAAATCCTTTTTCAGAAGAGAGCACTTTTAAAACGGCTTTAAAATTAATTTGGAGAGAGGAAAGGTTGTTCTTCCCATCCCCACCATCCTATAAGTGAGAGATGGGAGCTAGGTTTTTCTGCTTTCATGATGCATAACCACATGGACACAGGCCCATCTTTGAAGGATCTGACGAAGTGGGATTTTCTCCCACAAAAGCTCATGCAAAAAATAAATCTGTTAGTCTTTAAGTGCCACGCGACTCCTTGGTGTTTTTTTTTTTTTTGCTGGACTAGACTAACACAGCTATCCCTTTGGAAATGGACAAGTTACTTACCAAGAACTGTCCTCCTTCAAGATGGGCTGCTCACATACATTCAGTTTTAGGCAGCACATGATTGGTCAGAAACCTTTAGCCTTAGCCTGTCAGAGCAGGGTCAGAGGCCAATGCCCCCTCTGGCTGCTCCTGCAGCTATATAGAGATGGCCCCGACCCTGATCCCCCTCAGTACCTTCTTATTGCTAACTCCAAATAGCAGGGACGTTGGGAGGGACCTGAATGTATGCAAGCAGCCCATCTCAAAGAAGGACGGTTACTGGTAGGTAACCCATCATTCTTCTTCGAGTGCTGCTCGTATTATTCAGTTTTAGGTGACAACTAACTTTACCTTGGATGGTGGGCGGAATAAATATTTTTCCCACCATCGGCACGGCTATACTCAAATGGCATCCCAACTGCAAGGCCAGACAGAGCGGTGGGTCATCAAGTGTATGCTTGATGACACACTACCGACCTACAGATTCTTCTGAGAGAAGACCTGCATCCGGGGTGACAAAGAGGTTATCTACCACTCCATTAGGAGATTGGTGTTCTGGAAAGAGGGTAATCTTGATCCAGTATAATGGCTCTTATGTCAGTAGGCGATAAGCAAAGGAAATTACTGTCCCCAGCAGCATTTCTCCATCTCATAAAGAAGCAAATGGGCGCTACATTCCTAACCAGAGGGGAGGGGAAACATTGGCTCTCCAACCTCAGTGGGATGCGTTTTGTCACCTTTACCTAACATGCATGGCCAAGATCATGGTAAGGCGCACCACAGGATGGGTGCCCCTCAAGAGTACAGAGGGAAAGTGTGGGGAAAACAATCATATAAAGGATGATAGAGGGGCTTAGTCCCCTGAACTGTCAGTATTGAAAAGGGGGAGAAAAGGATCCCTGGGTTGAGGCCCGACTGCTTAGGGGGTTTGGCCAGGAGGGTCCTTGGATCGCCAAAGAGACTCCATTAGATGTGGGTACGCGGAGGAGAATGGGTAGATGGGATGGGAAGCATCTCAGAGGGTCCTGCCCAGTGGAGGTGATCCTCCAACAAGTAATAGCAACAGGTTGGGGTTCCTGTTTTAGGGAACTCCCACTCTAAGCCTTGGGAGAAACCCCTCAGAACCCTTTATGGGAGGAAAAGGGGTAGAAGAGTAGAATGAGATATAATGAATGAACAGGGGAAAATGGCGGGGAAGTATAAAGACCCCACTTTAAGTCATCCCTAGGCCCATAGGGGGAACTGATGCATGACAAATGTGGAGATAGGCGAATCCCTACCGTAAGGTCCCAGCAGGAATTCACACAAACTGGATGGCTAAGTGTGTGCTTCCGTCACTCTCTACCTTCTCTGGTCTTTAGAACGCGAGCAAGGGAAGGAGAGAGTGAAAATATTATCCTGCAGCCTCTTCCAGGGAAGGCACATCTAACCCCAAAATGTGCCCACTGTCCTCAGCAGTGGAGTGCTCGGAAGGCATGTAACTCCTGTGTGATGACTATTTATTCTCTGTCCCAACCTGTATGTAGTAAGGCGGTCAACCACTCCTGAGTTTGGCAGGCTGTCTCATGTTGCGGCAGTGAACTACAGTTGTTGGTTCCTTGATGGTGAGGGGTCAATGGTGTGATGCCCATAACTGCCCCGTTGGGTATTGGAGGGTTAGCCAGGGATGCTTAGGAGCAGGTGTGTATCCCTTGTTCTACAGGAGGGAAAGGTTTACTACTGATGACCTGTACCATATAATTGAAGTAGGATGAAATTGGGGTTAATCCTGGACTGGGAGGAAAGAACCTCAGGGAAACAGACATGTAAGGTAATTCTCACAAAAAGAAAGGTGCAAGGGACCGTTCCCTTGCATCCCTTGGGGAATAGAGCAAGGAGTATTGGGGAAAACATTGCAGGCATGCTATCAGTAGTAACACTAGGCCCCTCTAGTTTGCTAGAGGTCATGTACCCCTCTCAGAGGCCGAAGGTTTCCTGAAAGGACTAACTATGTGCTTGAGTCCCAGGGTTCATAAAGTGACCCTGTTTAACTGTAGCTCCATGTCTAGATCCCATTGAGCGATGGGTCTCTGGGTTGTGAGTAGAGTCTTCTTATGCCCTTCCAGCACCTAGCGGAAGTAGGGTGAGGGGTCAGTGAGATCCCTTCGACTCTGTCAAGGGGGACTGGGATTGTTGGTAAGGGAACCTCGAGAGAAGGATTGATAAGCTTCTCTCCTTGAAGCCCGGAGTAGGGGATTAATGAAGTATGGAGTCAATGGGAACTGACTCCTTCTCTGTTTCCTTTTCTCTGCACCAGAGGGAGAAAACATCCCCACTTAGTGGTGTAGGTAGGCCCAGTGGAGGGTCTCCTACAACTTACCCATTCCTCTTGTAACCATCTCTGAGCTGGAGTGTAAAGGGTAGGGTTGAAACAGCAACTAGTTGGCTGTCAGAGATTTTGGCAGGAAAGGGATAACAAATCTACCTGCCTGGTTAATGAATGGCTGGGGACGACGTGTCCTCCAGGTCATGGGCTATTTTCAAGGTTTGCCTGTGGAGCAGCAGACTGATAGATGGGAAGGATGATCATCCCTGGAGAAAAAGGGAACAAAGAGGAGTATCTCCCTTCTGTGGGGCTCAGGGGGGCCCTGCTGAATGTCCAGGGGATTGTGAGGGCCCTGGAGAGCAGGTCAGTAAAGAGTAAAAGAGGGTGGGAGCTAACCATCTCACAGGGTACTTTAAAGGCAGACAGCACTGTCTTGCAGTTCTTCCTCCCGGAAGCTAAGGGTGTGGGGTGGAGGTAGCAACTCTTCCCTCGATCCCTTCATGAGTGATGGGTAAGGCTGCTCTCTTACCCATTGTGGTATAAGAGCGTCTGATCAGCACACTCGTGCTCAGGATCAATGCATAGAGGAGTATGTCTGGCCCAGCCCCTTGGTCTGGGGTGGCTCGGGGTTGAAGAAAGGGAATTGTCCTGTTTATTTTCCCTTGTGTGTCTCGGTCAGACTGTAACCCTGGAGTGGACCCTGGGCACACGAATTGTGAGTTAAGGAGCAGTAACAGGTGCCTCGTCCTCATATTCCCATTGCCTCAGCTCTCCGCTAGAGATCTTAAGTCCTATGCATCTACAGATCGATGCACATGTGGGGGTGGTTCTCAGTTGTCTTGCCCCTTGTTGGCCCTGTAACATTCTTGGGGTCATCTGACAAGGGTTAGCAGAAATGGATTGCTATCGGAGGGGAGAGGAAGAGATCCCGAGACTGACTAGGTGGGGGCAGTTTGAGTGAAAGCAATCCTTGGGCACCGTCCAGAGAGCCCAAAGCCTGCTGTGATAGGGTCAACAAGGAAATAGGAGGGATGAATCTAAGGGTGAAGGGAGGCAGTGACTGATCTGGAGAACGTTTGCCCACCTAGCAAGGGATCCTGGAGGGTGGAGGGGAACTAGAACCCCATGGGGCTTGCCCTTCGTCACTACCATGGGGGGAGGGACTGTGACAGGCCCCTTGCCCTGAGTGTTCTAGGGGCTGCTGAGGACTGGGTGGTTGTCTGGGCACCTGTGGCGTGTGCATGCCTAGAGCTCTGAGGGCCATTCTAGGGTTCCTGCTGCCATGCAGCAGAGAGTCAGTGGCCCTGGCAAAAAGTGACCGTCCCTCAAAGGGGAGGTCCTATACGGCCTGCTGTAGGTCTTGGGACAGGCCTTATTCTTGGAGCCAGGCTGTAAGGTGCATTACTGCAACTGAAATGATGCACCAGCTGGCTGTGTCCAAAGTATCCCAGGCCACCATGAGTACATCACGCGAAGCCAGGCCACCTTCCTTTAGGACTAGCCATAGTCCTCCAGGTGTTCCTGGGGAAGGTCTCGGAAGCACCTCATGGTCTTCCAAAGGTCTAGTGCAGGGGTCTCAAATGCAAATCCCCACAAGGGCCGTGTGAGGACTAGTACAGGGCTGCATGAGGACTATTAAATTAGCCTGAGGGCCATACCACTGAAATCTTTTCATACAAAGATATTGCAAATATTGGTAACAATAGTGCTATTGCAGGCTGCAGGAAACAGCTCTAGGGGCTGCATGTTTGAGACCCCTGGTCTAGTGTTTATCTACTAACCAGTGCTTGGTGGTTAGCGATTCTGAGTTGGAAGGCTGAAGTTGAATATGCCTTCCTTCTGAGGAGGTCAAGCCCCCTAGCCTCCCTAGAGCTTGGGAATGTGTCTGGATGGCCCTGCCCCTCCCATCTGTGGGCAGCTTCCATCAGCTGGGAACTCAGTACTGGGTGCTCCACTTAGAAGGGGAAATTCTCTGGGGGAGCCTGGTGCTTATGATTGGCCACCTCAGAGACTGGCGGGATGAAGGTGGGGGTCTGCCAGTGCACCTTGGAGAGGTCAAGCATGCTATTGTATAGGGGCACTGTAATCGCGGCTGGAGAAGCTGCAAACCCCAGGTCCAAAAGGGGGTGCCGGTCCCCCCGAGGGGCTCAACCCCCAAGCCCAAGTGCACCGCCATCTGGCGAAGGAGGTTGAAGTGTGTGCTGGGGTCCTCTCTGTATGACCCTGGCATGGGATTTATGGATTCATCTGGGGAAGAGGACAAACTTGGCCCCAGGGTGCTGCCCCTCAGCTCAGCGGTGCCGTGGGAAGGCTCCCCTTTGGAGATCCCTGACTAAGGGCGTCACTGGCGCCAGGCACAGAGGGCACGTGCCCCGAATCCTGGCACCAGTGCCCCAGGTTTGTTGGGGCCGCCTGTCCCAGTCTCCAGCCTGGGACCCAGCCACCCACGGCCACGGCAGCCCCGTTCCCAGTGTGGGATCCGGGGCTCAGCCGTGGCGACCACTCCTGGCCCCGTCCCCAGCCAGCGATCTGAGGCTCAGCCACTCACGGCTGCTCTCGGCCCCATCCCTGGCTGGGGGTGTGGCCAGCAGCAAGGGGGCGTGGCCTTGGCTGGTGCCCCGGTTGCTTCCCTGGGGCAGCGACACCCCTGCCCCTAATGAAGGGGATCGACTGCGAGGGCAGTACTGGACCGAGGTTCTGGCTGGTCAGTCCCGAGGTGCCAGTTCTCAGACACTTTCTTGGTGCCGGGACAGGGAAGTTGGTGCCGAGGTGGTTGGCACCAGTGTGGTGCTAAGGCACTGAGGGGAAGAGAAGCGCCTGTGAGGGCGCTTGAATCTATAGCCTGATTTGGTGCTGGGGAAGGTGGAGACCTCCGGGGAAGGAGAGGATCCTGGGACATCTTCAGACTGTGGTACAGCACGGCATGGGGAAGCTTGCGGCGCCAGGGTATGTGGCAACTGGCGCTGTTCTGAAGTGTCCCTCTTCCCCGAGAGAAGGCTGGTTCTCATCAGGGCTTTGGTGGTCTAGGTGGTGTGGGAGTGGGTGAGAAACAGGAGAGCCTTCATGGCTTCGAAGGCGTCCAGTGTGTTTGTCATCGGGATGTGTTCTGGGCCTTGTTCCTGCATGGGGGCCGGCCAAGGAGAGCCAGAGTGGTTTCGGGGATGAAGTGGAAGTCATGCATGTCTTCCTGTGCTCCTCTAGGGAGTGGTGCCAAAAGGGCCCTGGTGCCGACCTGACGTGGTGCTGGCTTTCTAGGAGACCCCGATGTACTGAGGGTAGGCTGCCACGCTTGCTCTGTGGCCAACACATGATGCCTCTGTTCTCTGTTTTTCGAAGTCTTTGGTCTGATGGACCAACAGATTGAGCATTGACTTGCCTAGGCGGTCTCACCAAGGCATTTTAGGCACTTCTCATGGGGGTCGTCCCTGAGAGGTCTTGCCGCAACTCATGCAGGGCTTGAACCCTGGTGTGGCAGGCAACAGTTGGGAGCGGTGTTCCAGCTCTGGTTGTGAAGACTTGGTAGAAGCACAGGGTCGTGGTGGAATGATGTTCACAAATAGGTCTTCTAACAAGAACTGGCAACTCATAAACTGATCGGAATAGACAGGCACTTGCAGCAGCTGCAAGGAACAGGCTGTTACATAACCATCGCTGAGGGAAGAAGAAGAAACTGAGGGGGATCAGGGTTGGGGCCATCTATATATAGCTGCGGGAGCAGCCAGAGTAAGTGTTGGCCACTGACGCGGCCCTGACAGGCTAGGGCTAAAAGTTTCCGGCCAATCGCGCACTGTGGCATATAGATATCTAAAACTGAATGATGCAAGCAGTGCTCAGAGAATCTCTGGAACATCATAAATAACATGACGTTCTTATCTGATAAATCTTACTTGTTTTTCAGTCACTCACTTCTGTTGTCTCAAAACAACAAAAGCTCCGTGGTTTGAAGAGATTTGCAAAAGTTATTGACCAGATCCTTTGGTACTTTGCAGCTGCTTTGTTTCACTCTGCGGGAGAACTGTGGTCACAGACATCACCTATTCTAATCTCATAGGCTATGTCTAAACATAGCCCGTTATTTCAAAATAATTTATTTTGAAATAAGTTATTTTGAAACAAAAATGTTATTTCGAAATAGCCGGAATCGAAATAACCAAAAACCAAGTCGAAATAAGGGAAAAGCTGAAATCAAAATAGCACATCCAAACCCAGGACTTGCGATTTCGCTTTAGGAGAGGGGCACCATGGGAGGTGTGGCAACATGGTCCCCTCCCTGGGCCATGTTGGCAGCCATGTTGGCAGCCAATCCTTTAAAAGCTGGCCCCAACCTCACTTTCCTGTCCATTCTGGCTAGCAGGACTCTGCAGCCGACAGACACGGACGCTGCCCGGCTGCCTAGCCTTCGCTGTGTGGCTACTAGACCTGCTGTGCGCCTGCAGAGTGTTTTCCTGTTAGGGGACACTCTGCTCGCAGACCCCGATGCTGCCCAGGCTGTGCCCCAGGCTGCCAGCACCCTGGGCCTCAGAGCTGCCCTAGTTCCCGTGCCCCTTTCTCTGCCTCGCCAGGTCCGGGCCCCGGAGACCAGCACAGACTGGTGGGAGTGGGTAGTGCTCCGAACCTGGGAGGACGACCAGTGGCAGAGGAATTTCTGGATGACCAGGGCCAGCTTTGACTACCTGGTAGCAGAACTCACCCTGCTGCTGCGCCAAAGGGACACCGCCATGCGTCTGGCCATCCCTGTCAACAAAAGAGTGGCCATAGCCCTGTGGAAGATGGCCACCCCAGAGTCCTACAGGTCCGTGGCGCACCTCTTTGGGGTTGGCAGGTCCACCATTGGGATCATCCTGATACAGGTCACCAGGGCCATCAACAGGATCCTGCTGTGGCACCTTGTCATGCAAGGGGAGCTGCAGGACACCATGGACGGCATGGCCACTCTGGGATTCCAGAATTGTGTGGGGATACTGGATGCGACGCACATCCCTGTGAGGGCCCCAGAGCACCGAGCAGCTGAATACTGCAATAGGAAGGGCTATGACTCAGTCATCATGCAGGCCTTTGTGGACCACCGGGGCATCTTCCAGAACTGTTACATGGGCTGGCCAGGGAGGGAGCATGATGCAAGAGTCCTCCGGAACTCTGTCCTGCACCGGGGCATGGAGACGGGCACCTTCCCCCCCGCCCCATAACATCAGTGTTGGGGCAGTAGAGGTGCCCGTCCTCATTGTTGCTGACGCGGCCTATCCCCTCTGCCCATGGCTCATGCGCCCCTACACAGGGCCCCTTGATCATTGCTGGCAGCTTTTCAATCGGCATCTGAACCGCTGCCACCAGGTGGTTGAGCGGGCCTTTGGATGGCTGAAGGCACGCTGGAGGTGCCTCCTTACCCGCCTCCACCTTGGGGAGGAGACGACGTCGGAGGTCATCAGCGTGTGCGTGGCCCTGCACAATTTCTGCGAGCTGCAGGGTGAGCCCATTGCTGCTGCCTGGGAGGCCGAGGCCCAGCTCGTTGGGGGCCAATAGAAGCAGCCCACACCTGTGCCCCCACGGGAGCAGGCATCAAGAAGGGCTGTCACAGTATGTGATGCACTCATAAACAGCTTTGCCACAGAGGAGGACCTCTGAGGGCCAGGCCTGCTCTGCCACACACCACCCTCTCCCCCCTTCTACCACAGCCAGCCCCACCCATCCACCCGCACTGTGAAGCACACCCAATAAAACATGATACACTCACTAATATCAATTGTGAACTATTTATTTTAACATAACAGGGGGGTTGGGGCAAGGACTGGCTGGAGAGGGTTAAGGGATGGGGAAATGTGCGGGGTCACTGGGGGGAGGGCCTTCAACTGGGAGATGGAATGAGGGTGGGGGTCACTGGGGGGAGGGCCTTCAACTGGGAGATGGGATTAGGGTGGGGGTCACTGGGGGGAGGGGAGTTCTTAAGGAAGGCCTCGGCGGGGGGTCCTAATGGGGGGGGGGGGTCTGCCATGGCCCTGCCTGTGGTCACCCTGGGTCCGGGACCGCCTTGAAGGAGCGCCCTGTGGCGGGGCTTCGCCAGCTGCTGGTGGGGCGGTGTTGTCTGCAATGCAGTGCAGACTGGCAGCTGCATCCCCCAGGGCTGTACTGAGGCAATCCATGGCGGTGGCCTGCCGCTCCATGGCCATGGCCTGCCTCTCAAACGCGGCCACCAGGTGGTCATCAGTGGTGGGCCCTTGGTGCAGCAGCTGGAGGGCGGCATCCTGGTGGGTGGCCTGCTGTCACCACCAGGCCTGGGCAGATGCCTCAGCACGTTCGCCTAAGTCCTCCAGGCTGGCCAGGACTTCCCCCCATGTCCGGGGGCCCCTCCTCCTCCTCCTCCTGGGTCTGGGGGTGCCGAGTGGGCTCCGTGGTGGATGGCTACCAATGGCACGCACTGCTGGAGGGAAGCATAAAACAGGGTTGGCGCCTGCTGCCTGCAGGCCTTGCCTGTGTGAAGCCTGTCTGCAGCACACAGCTCCGCCCTCACTGTCAGCAGGAATCTGGACCTGTGTCCTGTGGGACATTGCCCCAGAGGGACCCATGGCCTAGTGATGCCCACAATAGTGAGCTGGACTCACCCAGAAGAGTTGCTCTGGGGAGTCTCCCAAGGCCACTTGCTAGTGGTCTGGTCTGCATGCTGTGTACCCTGGCCAAGATGCAGCTGCATCTGTCACACCCATCCAGTGTTAACCAAACCCAGGCACGCAGGGGCCTGTCACCCTGGTGCCACATGTCTCTCAGGCACCCATGCCCATAGGAGGGCCTCTGCCCCCCACTGCCCGGGACCTGGGCAGACCTAGCCCTGCCTGCTTGTATGGGACAGGAGGACTCACCAACAGGGGCTCCAGATGTCCGCCAGGATGTTCCATCGTCTGTGTTGGACTCCCCCGGGGTCGGCACGTTGGGAGGCCAGTGCTCCTCCTCGGCGCTGGCGCTGTCCTCATGGGCGACGGGGAAGAGCTCCAGAGTCCCCAGTGCAGCCTCTGCTGGTGGTGGTGGCAGGACAGGAGGCTGCCCGACGTCGAGCGACACCTCCGAGCTGCTGTTTGCTCGGTCCGGGCCTGAAGAGGTGCTGGGGCGGTGGCCAGTATCAACCGCCCTGGCTGGCAGGCCACTGGGCTCTGCCCCCAGGAATGCATGCAGCTCCTCGTAGAAAGGGCAGGTAGCAGTGCTACCTGTCCCCTGGTGCGAGCATGGTCCTGCCTCAGGGCCTTGATCTTGGAGTGCACCTGCTCGGTGGTGTGCTCCTGGCCCTGGGCGGACAACTCTGCCGCGATGTGGGCGTATACATCCTGGTTCCAGTGGCTAGCCCGGAACCGGGAAAGGATGTCCTGCCTGCTCCAAATGGTGAGGAGCAGCTGGTCTTCCTCAGTGCTCCAGACAGGAGCACGCTGTCTCCCCTCAGACGCTCCAGAGCCATGTGCTGACGTGGCTCTAGAAGCCTCTCAGCACGCTGACAGGGGACAGCACTTCCTTCTTCCCGTGGGTGCTGTGCACCCACGGGAAGAAGGTCAAAATGTGTTATTTTGAAATAACACGTCCAAATGGTGCTATTGTGAAACAACCATTTTGAAATAACCGCCGTTTCGAAACTATCGGGATTTAGCCTGTTTCAAAATGACAGTTCTTATTTCGAAATGATGGAATCCGTCATTTTGAAATAAGAAAACGTCATTTGGACCAAATATCTTTTATTTCAAAATAACCAGTGTTATTTTGAAATAAAAGAGATGTGCAGACATACCCATAGAGGTGGCATTCATGGAAGGGACATGTGCATTACACATTTTCTGTCTAAGGGGACATGATCTGGAACTGGAAAGCTAACCATTATGCTAGTCTTAGCTTCCTCTGTGTGCTGTTTGGACACAACTTATTGAAGTGCATTAGATGATCAGGCGTTTCAAAACTTGGTTCCCCTGCCAATGGCAATTTTTGTTGATGGTGTAGTGGTGAGAAAAGCTGCCCTAAATGCCAGCACCAGCACTAGGGTTTTTGGTGCCGCCCTGCAGCGCAACAGATTGATTATGGCCGGGCAGATGAGTGACATCAGCAGTGCGGCACATTTTGGTGCCCCTCAAACGTTGGCGCCCCCCTGCAATGCTTATGATGTGTACCGTGTTGCACTGGCCCTGCTAAATGCCTTCCATGTTATGTTCACAGCATACAGACAGGGAAATTAGATAGAAACATCATTTCTGGAAGTTTGCAGTGCAAAACAACTTCATTTCTTAAAATTCAAAAACTTAACACACAAGAAGCAAAGATCAAAGTGAGAAAAAAACAGCCTGCTCCCTAAGCCCGAGGCACGCAATTCCCCCAATCCCCCAACTGACTGCTGTTAGTTAGACTCAGATCACTCTTTCTCTACAGAACCTCTAACCTGCAAATAGGACCAGAAAAACACCCCCAAATTTAAAGTGGTAGCTTAAAGTTTAACACAGATCTTTCAATATGCCACAGGCTGCAGAAGAGCTGACTACCTTCAAACATTCTTTGGTAAATTTTACTTTTTTGAGAATAAGAATTGTTGGTAGTTACTTTAGCAAACTAGGAAAACCTGCTTTGAATGCCTTCCAGCAGGGGGTTAAAGTATAATTTGGCAGGCTCCGGAACCCTCTTAAATTGGCAGGTCCCCCTCACACCAGTGTGGGTCCCCCTCACACTGATGCAGGCCCCCTTGACACACCCCAGCTATTGCTGCCCAAATGCTTGCCCCCACCCCAGCTACTGCCCCCCTGCCACAGCTACTGCTCCCCACACACCTACCTGCCAGCCCAGCTACTGCTCCCCACATGCATATCCCCACCCCAGCTACTGCCCCTGGCCCCCGTCTTGCCATTGGTCTCCCCTCACTTCCCCAACCCCCTGCCGTACCATGCAGTCTTCCCCCACTGCCCTGTGCTGACCCCCTTCCCCTGCACCGTTTCCTCGCTGGGCCAGCTTGCCTGTCCCTGAACCAGTGATTTCCCTATCACCCCCATGCACCCCCCCCCAATTTCTCAACACTCCCCCAGTTGTCAGCTAGTAATCGTGTTATACCAAATTAGTGAGCACTCCTCTACACTCCTCCTAAACCTCCTCATACACCCCCCGAATTTCAAATCCTGAGGAGAATACTGCCCCAACCCCCCTGGGCCACAGTGTCACTGGCCACCATGTCACTGGAGTGGCACTGGCCCAGGCTGAGGCTCCGGCCTGAGCCTGCTCAGACAGAGCAGGCTCAGGCTGGAGCCTCAGCCTGGGCCAGGGCAACTCCCTGCCTCCTGGAATGTGGTGGAATGCTGTTCCAGGGTCTGCTATTTTTAGAGACTTGGAGTCAGGGCCCCTAAAAATAGAAAATGGAGCTGGAAAGCTGCATTCATGGACCTACTATTTTTCAGTGGTGGGCCCCAGAACACAGCATTCTAGCTCCATTTTCTATTGTTAGGGGCCCCAGAATGCTGATCCCCTAAAAGTAGTGGGCCCCAGAATGGCACTCTGCTGCATTCCAGCCTACTTTAACCCTTGCCTTCAAGGAACTCAAGTGGCCCCATCAGGAGGTTTTGGCCTAATGTTGTAGAAGATCTACATCTTACTCATTATCACTGCCTTCAGTTCTGTGTTTCATCTTTGCTTTGCCTCTGAATGCGATACACTGTGCACAGCTGTGCATGTTTGCTGCATGAAGGCTATAGCACTCACCCCTGAAATCAGGGCCAACTAATGGTTTTATATGGGGAAAAACTGTGGTGAGCAAGTTAGTGACTTATAATGCCTACTGTTGGTAATGTTGACTGGGATTTCAAAACTGCCTGAGGGGGTTTTAGATGGCTAATTCCAATGTTTTTATGTGGCTTTGAACATCTTGCCCACTGATCTTTGAGATGAATTGAGAGGGTTTTTTTTCCTCTCCCCAGTTCTCAATAGGTATGTCTACACTGCATTTAAAAGCCCATGAGTAGACACTGGGCATATCCATGAATTCCAAAGACCTTCATAGATGTGCTGATGAGCTTTCTTTATGGAGTTCAGGACAAATATGGAAGGTAATGCTCTCTGTGGCTGTGTTCACACACAGGAGGTTATTTCGATACGGTTGTTTCGAAACAACTTGTATCGAAATAAGCTCTTATTTTGAAATAACAATTCGAATTAAGTTTGTTAATTCGAATTAAGGAAAAAAGCTCAAAGCGAAATAGCAGGTTCTGGCAACAGTTATTTCGAAACAAGTCACCGTTGTTTCGAAACAACATGTTCACATGGCGTTGTTTTGAAACAATCATTTTGAAACAACGTTGTTTCATCCCCGCATGGGGTTTAACTTGTTTCGAAACAACGGGTGCTGTTGTTTTGAAACAACCGTGCATCGTGTGAACAGGGTATTTCTTATTTCGAAACAACCTCTATTGTTTCGAAATAAGGGTGCTGTGTGAACACAGCCTGTGTCTTCTGTGGGGAGAATAGCTTCTTCTCCTACCACATGAATGATAGAAATTCTGCTAATTGCAACACGTCCTGATTTCTGACCCCTCTGAAGATTTTTTCCTTGGAAGAATTATTGGCGTTCAGTTTGCCTAATGACAGCTAGATTTGACTACCCAATGGAATTGGAAGACAGAGATTTCAGGGGAAGAATGCCATGCTCCCTGTTTATCTCCCTTCTTCCCTAAAGCATTGCATAATTGGCCTGGTTCACAAAGCAAGTTTTGGCTTCTGCTGAAGCCATCCAGCACTGGCCACTGCCAGGGTCATAATTTGGGATTTGATGGGCCAGTAATCTGATTTGCTATGGCAAATCCTGTATTCAATGTATTGTAAGAAAGGCATAAGCCTCCAGGGAAAAAAATGTAAAAGCCAGAATAGATTCACTCCTGGATGCTTTAATCTGTTTACTACAAGGTGTCGCTGCCTGTGCTTCAGTCTGTATGAGCATTCAATTCTAGATCTTTCCATTAAACTGTCAGTAATGGAACCAATTTTATTTTTTTTAAAGATGTTTCAATTTGGACACTATGGCTAAACTTTTAAGCCTGGACTGAATTTCTACCCTGAATGGGGATACTTTCCTGAACTGGCACTGAAAATGCACTACATTTTTTTTTTTTAAGGTCAGTAAACAGCCATTCGTAAGGGTAATGATTTTTGTTCAGACCAGTGATTTAAAAGTTGCAGCCCTCTAGCCAATGCATGTTTTTAATTATATAATATATGTAGACTATGTCTCACTCTAATTCTAGCTCTTTATTCTATGGCTAGAGATGGCTATGGTCATAAATCCTATCATTTAGATTATATTAAAGTTAGCAACTGTCATTCAAGTGAAGGTTGAAATTTGACTCTTTTTCATTGCAGTACTCTAACCATAATACCTCACTAATACAGAATAATGCTTAAACTTAGCAGTAGAATTGTGTGTGTGTGTATACATAGCAAATATTTGGGAAAGTCTTCCAATTTACAATACAGAAGTTCAAGAGTGTTTTCATATATGAATGAATATGGTGGTAGATTTCTGCAAATAATGGTTTGATTTATTGGCAATTTTGATTTTCTGGTAATTTAAAAAAATCATTTCAGGCTAGATCAAAAATGAAAAATTTCAAAATTTTGGGTGAAATGAAAAGAAGAAAAATTCATTTGGAATTGAATGAAATGGCTTGTTTTGTCAAAATCAAACTCTATAATTTCAATTTTGACTTTTAAAATATTTTGGATGCTTTATTTTTATTAAGATAAAGGGAAATATTGCAACTGAGTTTTCTTTAAATAAAAAGTGTTATTTTGAAAACATTGAAACAAAATGTTTAGATTTTTTTACTTCATTTTTGTTGTTTTCCACCAAAATAGTAAAGCAAAATTAACATGAATTTCTGAAAAGTTGCATTGTCCACAAATCTGCACTTTTCTTTTTCCCCCATCCAAAAATTCATATGAAAAATTTTGTCAAGCTTTATGTTGAAGACAGTTCCCAGTAGATGGCACTGTTGTGACTTAATCTTTTGTCTGGTAGTTCAATATGCAAATACATTTCATGGATCTGGAAATCTGGGAAATAATTTTTAGTACTATTAGTACAATCAGTATTTCATGAGACGTTGGCTGGAGCTAGGTGGGGTTTCAGATTCTTGGGTGCCCAAAGGGAGAATACAAAAATATAAATTTAATAACTCAAGTGTATTCAGGTGATTCAGTTTTGGGAACTGAAGGTGATGCAGGAGAATTAAAACATAAATAATGATGGGTAAACCTTAAAAATGTTAAGTGCTGATGCAGATGTACCCAAAATTCATAATTTGATTTGGTATTCTCTATTCACTTCCATGGACGGCTTCAAAAGTCCTTTAGACGAGCTTGCATAACAACACTTCTAAATAGCTGAGTTGGAACATTCTGTGTACTGTATTCTGTGCCGGCATGGTGCAGGAGGTCAGACTAGAACAGATGATCATATTGGTCCCTTCTGACCTTAAAGTCTGTGAGTATTGAACAATTAAATACTAATAGTTACCCTCTTTGTTCCAAAATTCCCATATCTAAGTCACTGGATCTCTCTATCTGCCTCTATCTTCAGCTCCAGAGAATGCTGGAGAAATGCTGCAGAGAAGAATAGTTGAAGCATTTTGACATGTGGATCACATATTTGTATCAGGCATGCTCTAGAGCTGCCATTACACAGTTCAGTTTGCCAATTAAAACCTTTGTTACCAAAAATATGATAGAAATCTCAGTTTCTAGTGCACATTTCTAGTAAAATGTGTAAGACAATTACAAGATGGTACATGACTCAGGACCACACATCTATTCTTTTGACTGTATAGAGACATTTTGGTAAGCTGAAAGATCCCAGGCAACTTCATGTCTTTTGAATTAGCTTGGTCTTAACCAGCCAATGAACAAACATCTAAACTCATGTAACAGATTTCCCCATATCCCAATGGGCTGCATTATCTGAGACATTTCAGAATGTGATGCACCAAGTGAATAAAGCATTTGCAGATTGTGCTTCTATATTTAAAAAAATTAAAATGTAAGGAATTGTCTTTTGGGTCTTTTAATGGGACTTGGATTGTGATGGATACTGATACACTGAGCAAGTGAATCAGGCCCAAATGTTGGATTTAGACTGCTCTGGGACCCTGTAGTAATATCTACTTTTGGCTATATATACGTATCTTTCAGGAAGTGATGCAAGCTGGGAAACAACTGGCTCTAAGATTTTGCCACAATGCAGAATTGTGGGGAGCTAGTTGTAGAATGAGGAGATGGGAAATAAAAAGATCAAAGCATCTATTTGTTTGATCATTTTCCATTTTTTGTTGTTTTTAAATTCTGTTTTCTCTGGTCCAATCACACAAATCAGGTTTCATGCCCTGTAATACCATGTCAATTTATTTAGTTGTTTTAAGTTTAATTCACCATTTCAGTGCATGAAAGAACAGAAACTGTCTAAGCAAATAATGGAAATTCACTAAATTTCAATGTACCTCAGTGAAAGGTAATTTTTTCTGTTCTTTTCTTTTCCAAAAAGTACGTGTAACACATAATAGACCTGGGAGTTCTATGGCCATTTTGATAATACCATTGATAGGGATTATACAGAAGCTCAGCAAGTCTTTTGCTGAGCTAGGCTTCACTAACATGATACTGCAACTTGAAGGGCTCTACTACAGTGTATATCTATATCTAATCCATTATGCCTTTTTTTAACTAAATCAACATAATTGCTATCAAAATAATTGTGGGTGTGAGTGTCCTGTTTTTAGATGATTTAAAACAGTTTGTGCCTAAAGAGCTTTTATGTTAAGAGATGGCCTATATTAGAGTTTTGATGTCTTTTTGCCACCTAGTAACCAAAGATACCAAGGCTGAACACCCTGAGTTTTATTTCTATGTAGTTTTTGTTTGAAAATCAAAACCAATAAATTAAGGAAATATGCAGCAATGGGAAAACTTGTTTTATTCAATCTAGAATCCATGCTGAAATTCTGGATTTCTGACTGACCTTGGAAGTCTGGAGATACAAGTCTCTTATCTCTTGTAGAACTTGAATAGGAAAGTTCTGGAGTGTTCTTGGTTATTTATTATTTTATTTCAGTGGTAGCTGTAGAAACAGAGGAAGAGCTAACTTTCAAACAAGAATCTTTTTCTTTATAGCATCAGCTTCCATACTATTTAAAAAGACATATTTGGCCAGATTTTCAGCAAAATAAGCCACTTTACAACAACTGAGGAAATGGTTCAGATTTAAAAAAAAATCAAATGTGCATTGTAAAATAGTGTTTTAAATTAAGGAAAAAATATTTAATTAAACTTAAAAGTCCTGTGTACCTCAAAACTTAAAAAAAAAAAAGTGCTAAGGTTTTCTACGCCCAAGTGTTCCTTTCTCTTGAAAGAGATACTTTATTTTTTTCCTTGAATGTTTGAGTCTTGTCTCTTATGTTAATATAAAATAATTTAAAAATACAAAAACTGTTATTTAAAACTGTGCTAGTTGGGAATCAAATAATGTAGTGTATGTTCAAGATAAAATTTGCTTCCTGACAGCTTCTGCTCTGAAGTTGTATACAGAGTTGATGCCATTCACTACAGTTTTTCATCTTCCACGGAGATTTCTGAATGCAACTCAGAAACTTCCTTTAGGCCCTTCATTCTAATGCAACCCAAACACTTCCTGAGCAGGCCATTAGGCAGCAGCCAAATTTTGTTTCAATCAAATGGACACACAGATGGGCTGTTTTTGTGTCTGGCCACATTCTGATTCACAAACAGAAAAGGATACTTAGAACTTCAGCATGCAGTTAGCAAAGTAGCAGTGAAGCAAAGGAGTGAGAAATAACATGCATAAAGAGCTACGTATACACAAGACCTACGTGAACTGCACAGCATCATGGGGAGCCAACCCAGAGTGGCCGACAGGTGTCTTGTTAAGGAAGTCACAGTAGTACCAATGGGTTCAGTTATTGCAACAAAATCACAGACAAGTCAGTTTTACAAACCCCATGTGACTGCCAGCGTATTGTAAAATTGTGTTGAGGGGACACCTTTGTTACAATTCAAAAACAAAGTTGCTTAATAACATGAAGGAGGACTGGCCTGCTTTGCTTGACCATTCATGGAGTAAGAGAATGTAGGAACGGTGATGCTGGGCCAGAGCAATGGTCCAGGTAGTCCAGTATCCTGTTTTCCAGCAGGGGCTGGTGCAAGGTACTTCAGAGGCAGTGAACTGAAAAGGGCAATTATGATATCCCCCACTGTTGTCCAGTCCCAGATTCTACCAGTTAAGGGCACCCAGAGCATGGGGTTGTGCTCCTGACCATCTTCCTTAATGCCAAAGGGACACCTGTGTTAGTCTAGTTCAGTAAACAACCAAGGAGTCCTGTGGAACTTAAAGACTAACAAATTTATTTATTGCACGAGCTTTCGTGGGAGAAAATCCCACTTCATCAGATGCTTTGAAAGTCTGACGAAGTGGGATTTTCTCCCATGAAAGCTCTTCCCTAACAGCTATTGATAGACCCATCCTCTGTGAAGTTACCTAATTCTTTTTTGAACCCAAGAATAATTTTGACTTTCACAACAAGCCCAGTAACAAGTTCTATAGGTTGACTGTCTGTTGCGTGATGCTATATAGACCTGAGGCAGGATATTTCTTTCACAGAGGAGGGGAACAATGCCCTATTTCTTACTGAAGGCTCCTGGCAAAGCCATGACTGAGCCCTAAATGCAATGTCTACATCTGAAATTTTAGTTTGGACTTTCTAGTCTGAACTAAAGAAGTCCGAGGTTAGTCTGAACTAACCTCAGGCTAGTTCGAACTAACCATGTCTTTTTAGTTTGAACCAGCCGAGTGTTCTAGTTTGAACTAAAATTTCAGTTCGAACTAGAACACACGGCTACTTCAAACTTTTTAAGTTCGAACTAACCATTACTTTGAGTCTTGCCCATGCTCAGTTTGAACTGAAGTTCAAACTAAGCATGGAAGTCTGAACTAACCACCAGGTCTTACTAGTTTGGACCAAGTTTTGCTAGTTCAAACTAAGAAACATCTTAGGGTATGTCCACACAACTCTTTTATTTCAAAAGAACACTGGTTGTTTCAAAATAAAAAACTGAATTTCCACACGACGTTTTCTTATTTCGAAATGACAGGCTCTGTCATTTTGAAATAAGAACCGTCATTTCAAAACAGCTTAAACCCCATTCATTTCGAAACGGCTGTTATTTTGAAATAACGCCATTTGGACATGTTGTTTTGAAACAACACCATTGTTTCGAAACAACTGTTTCGAAACATGTCCAAATGGCCTTATTTTGAAATAACCATTTTGAAATAACAGCTGTTTCGAAAGCAGGCTTTCCCGTAATTCGAATTAACACTTTCTTAATTCAAATTAACTTATTTCGAAATAAGGACTTTATTTTGAAATAATTCATTTCAAAATAACTTATTTTGAAATAATGATGCATGTGTGGACATAGCCTAAAGTTCGGACTAGGCAAAGCCTAGTGTAGCCAAGGGTTAAATTAGTCTGGACTACGCCTCCTTAGTTTAGACTAATTTGCCAATGTAGACATAGCCTAAGATCTTAATAGCATGCATCAGTGTTAAAAACAGAAATACACTTATAATTACAAATACATTTAAATCAAAATATCAGAAAGCATTTATACTTATTAATATAGTTACTGCTTTTCAGCATGAACAGCTGTTCAATGCCCTGGGGATGTTCCAGGTGGAAGCAGAAATTAAGGGAATATGGTACTTCCTTTGATATAGTCTTGCTTATTTACAAGTACTGTATCAAGTCCTGTATTTCTGAATGCAGAAGGAACCAAGAACAAAAAGAGTGATATCTGCTTTCAGCCCCTCTTCCTCTTAAACACCAATAGACACAAAAGCGCTCTCCTTAGGTTTTTACAGGGTGACACTCCTTACATGCTCCTGTTTGGCTTTCTTGCTTCTCCTCTGCTGCTCTATGTCCTCAGGTTTGCCTTCATTTTGCCTCCCCCCCCCATAGCTATTGGAATAATAGTCAGGTTGGGTGGGTTCACACACCTTTTTTGTCTTAGGTAAGGACTTGTGCCTACTATTACATTATTTGAAGATTGAGTTCACAACTATTAATCTCATTGGGGTTTTAACTCACCCCATAACAAGGTTTTAACTAGTTAAAACTTTCCCCTTGGGTTAAATCTAGTTCTCCTGATTGTCTTTGACCTTCAGTAATGTAGAATATATTTATAAACATGTCTAAGATAAGGCTGTCTTATTGTGGTGTTGAAGCAGGTAGAACTTAAAGCTTGGCAAGCTGATAGTCCAAGAATCTTGCATGCTTCTTTGAACGAGTGAAGGATGTAAGGTCTATCAAGAATATGTGTTAGATATGGCAGGCCTAGAGACCTATAGCTTTCAGAATACCACTGGATTTAAGATATTACAAGGAAACATTAGCTATGTACTTTTAGTATTTTATTTTTTAAAACAGAAACCTTAAATGTAAATGGCTTGTTTGATGAATATTGAGATACAGGAATCTTGTATTTATTATTCTCCTTCACAATATATTTTTTTTCCAATTCATGCTTCCCTTGTAAAATAGAAGCCTTAATATATTATTGTTCCAGTTAATAGATGCTCTACAGGCAATATGCACTAGTTAAATTGTCACATTTTTGGCAAAGCTTAACTTTTTGTTTTTTACTGACATTTGAGCATTTGTTTTTTCTACCTTGATGCTGCATTAATTGTAATTTATTTGCATTTCTTTTGCTGTGGAAAATTCAGATAAGTCATCTACATTTAGCAGCATTCATTATACCTAATACAAATAACTAAATTTTTAAAACATTACTGTATTGCATTACTATAAATTTCTAACTTTGAGATAGGTTGCAACATCCATTGAATCAAATTTCTTCTCTTATTTTTGATCATGCCCCATTTTACATTTGTGTAGATCTGAGGCTGATATGACTGGAATGTTAACTTTGGGGCTTTTTTTTCCCCCTTAACTGATGCATATTTTATATCCTGCTGTTCAGTGACTTTTGCAGAAAGTAAGAGATAAGAAGTCCTTTAACAGACCCAGGACATAATTTTTTTATGAATACCTGGAGACCCAGAGTTTAGAATCCTCTTGGCTGTCTATACTCTGGGATTAGCAACACTTGAGATTTTTGACACTACCTTGCAAATTAGGTAATGTTGAGAGAGTTCAGGCTGTGCCATCCTTGGATGCTTGGTTCCATAAACAGATAGAATTAATCCAGAAGATTCTTATTGTCATGTGTCTTGTTCTTCACTTGAGTCCTCAAAATATTGTCCCCTTCAGGGTTTCAATTTCATCCCCGGTGAGATGACAGTCAGTCTCCCAGGGCTAATCTGAAGGTGACTTTGAAACAGCATGTGTGCACCTCAGGTCCCCAAAGTACTTCTGTGCTAGGCTATAGGGCTGTGTTCACGCAGCACCCTTATTTTGAAACAACAACTGTGTTGTTTCGAAACAAGTTAAACCCCATTTGGGGACGAAACAAACTTGTTTCGAAACCCTTGTTTCGAAACAAGGCATGTGAACTTGTTGTTTCGGAACAAAGTATTCCAAAACAACATTGGATCCTCAGCACCCTGGCCAGAGAACCCTCAGGTCCTTGGCCAGGGTGCTGAGGGCAGTCCCTCAGCCCCAGAAAGGGGGTTGCAGCCCCAGAAAGGGGGCTGCAGCCTCCAGCAGGGTCGGGGGG
>ML681973.1:38851106-38903453 GCA_007922195.1 Podocnemis expansa | reverse complement strand
TGCAGCAGGTAACGAAATAGCATGTTCGCAGTGTGAACATGCTATTTCGTTTCCCGCGTTTTTCCTTATTTCGAATTAACATTTTGTTAATTCGAAATAAGGTATTTCAAAATAAGGTGTTATTTCGATAGAAGTTGTTTTGGAACAACTTTATCGAAATAACCCTCCGTGTGTGAACACAGCCTAGAAGCCTTAGCACACAGGAACATTTTCATTTTGGATGGAAAGACAAATGGAATGATTGATGGGGAACCATAGTAGTGTCTCCATAATTTATGTTGTAAGACAGTTCCCTTTCTCTGCCTGATTTTGAAGCCCCTTTAATCTTTGTTACGCTTTCCTTTGCACTGAAATTTTGCACCTTTGATTTTATGCCAAAAGAGATTAATCTGGGAAACAGTTGAGGTTAATCAGTGACCTTCCTCCTTCTGCTCTAATAATGGACTCAGTTTGTTCTGGGCTGCATCCCAAGGGCAAGTCAGTGTGTCCTTAAAAATGGTCTGATTTCGACCTGGTCATAGTTACGTTTCTGCAATGTACAAAGTCACAGTCTGTGCCTGAGGGGCTGGTCTCTGCTACCATGCAAGTCAATTTAACTTGCATCATTTAGGGGTATAAAAAAGACCCCTCCGTGAATGATGCAAGATAGTCACCTAAACTCTGTTCACACCAGTGCATCAGTAGGTGGTTCTATTCCATCAACAGAGTTTCTGCCTCTTGAGGAAAAGTGTAGAAATTATGCCGATAGGGAGAGCTCTCCAGTTCTGTTCACCAGACATGTCAAGGAAGCTGCACTTAGTGGCTGCTGTTAAGACTTAAAACTCTGGACTGACTGTGACAATAGCTGTAAACCCTATAATAGTCAGAGTGAAGCTTCTAAGTCACACAACACTTAATTCCAGGCTTTTCAGCTTCTAAACTCTGAGACATCTGTGGAATTACTGAACATCAGAAGAAGTGCTAGCGAGTTCTGTAACTCCAGACTAATCATTCTGGAGCCATTTCTCAATATTTTACTGTATTATAATATGTTTGCTGAAGAAACTGATGTGAAGTGTTGCACCTATTGAGATCCAAAGAAATAACTTTTGCCAGTGATTTCACCTGCTTTTCAGATGCTGAAGCTAAATGAAGATAAGTAGGCAGGTGTTCTTCAGGGACTGCTGAAGTCATTAATATTCATAGTTTTGTTTAGACCTTAAAAAATCCCTTGAAATTGTGCACACAGCTAGTCTGTGACCCACCTCTTCCTATCACTGTCTTCCCTCTCTTTTCTCTCCATCTTGTATTACGCTGGCTTTTTTGTGTTTTAGCCTAGACCCTGAGCTCCCCGGTGAAAGGACTGATTTTTACTGAGCCTTTCAGCATTGCCCAATGCAGTAGTGTCCTCCTCTGATTGACTTGTCTTGACAGTATGGCAATCAGCTTGATAAATAACTGCTAAGATAAATCAGTGAGAACAGCAGGTGCTAAACACCTGCAAATAGGCCCTGAAAACAGAAATAAGGATAACCTGCTACTTCCTCCAAAGGAGAACATTTGCTAATGAGAAGCAAATGCTTCTGGTAAAATTCTTAACAGTACTGAACTTGAGGGAATGTTTTTTCAAAGGCAATAGCGTCAATTAGATACCTAAAGTTCACTGAAAGTTAAAGGGACCTAGTCATCTAATTGCCATTTGCCTTTGAAAATCATCTCCTTATACACTTACGTTCTTGAGCCACTTAGGCTCCTAACATCCCCTGAAAAATTTACCCGTATGACCCCGTTTTGCAAACCTTACACTTATAGATCTCTAGTGAAGTCAGCAAAAGTGGTCTGTGTGCCGAGAAGCTCCAGGAGTGGCCCCAGCATGATGCACTATGTGAAAAAAGCAAGTATTTTTCTTTAGGGGGTCCTGTAATATACCAAAGAAACAGAGGTTATTGACTGATAATTCTGGCTGTCACCTCAGGTCAATTAATATGATCTATGTTTAACATCAGTAATTGAGGATGGTAATGAAAACTATTGATGCCATGGTTCAGTTACACTTCATGGCTTTGCTAGTTAAACATAGTTCTGATGGTGCACAAGTAGCTCTTCTATCTACACAGCATTCAAGGAATACTGGAATTAGAACTTCTGAAGGAGTCTTTTAAAAATTGATACCTGGAACATTGTATCTGGCATACCTCTTTATAATGACAGTTCTTTCCCCTAGTTAAACCATCCATCCATCCATCCATCCATCCAGGAGAATGGGCTAAATTCAGATGTAGGTTCACCTGAAGCCAGTGAAATTGCATCAGGGAGGAATATTAAACAATGTGCTTAAAGTATGACCTGGGGTATTGGCTAGCATATGTCTCTTGGATGACATTCCTAATCTTACACTTTCTATATGTTTACTTTCAGAGTCTACCTATTCCCTGACTTGTCTTTTCTCAGTGTCTCCTTAGATTTATTTATCCTTTACTCTGAAATGTTAATTTCTCTTGCAAAATAAAATAAATCACATTTGCCCAACATTGAATTGATGTTCTTTTAGCGTCACAGAAAATTTCGAGGGATGATTTGACCTCTAGGATGCCAAAAGTGTTAAGCCCAGATTTTAAAGGTATTTAGACGTTTCTGTGCTCACCACTGCAATGCCTAAGGCTCATTTTCAAAAGGGATTTAGTCATGTAGGAGCCCAAATCCCATCAACAGCAGCAACAATTCCAGCTTTGCTATGGAAACGGCCTTTTCCATATGGAAATGGTATACTGGACATATTTTACAATGATCTTATTGTTATTCCATTTGCATTATTGTAATACTGGGCTCAAACCCTGTCATTAACAGGAGATTCTGAGGTGCTCCCACCCACCCCCATAATATTTTGCTAGCAGATCTGTTCATTGTGACTAGTTTTCTTCTGCCCTGACAATCAAATAGATACCGCCATTGCTGGAAAGCTAGGGCAGCTTATTGGGCATGTTTGTATGTTTTCTTTTATCTTCTCACCACACTCATCAGTAGCAGTTTTTTTAAATTTCTGCCTGCAAAGTAGGAATCTGTTTCTGCTGCTTTTTGTTCTGTTGGCAGGTGAGAGATCTTTACAAACTGAAGAATATAGTTTGTAACTTGCTATGGAGAAAAATAGTTGTTCAGTTAACAACAAATTGCACATGTCTCTGGTGTTCCTAAAGGTAATTCATTTTAGTAATGTCGTTAGGGACTACTCAAAAATCATAGTTTTCAATCAGTAATCTGTGAGAACATAATGAACTCCTTAACTAGCAAAACAGACAGACAAGGAGTCCTGTAGCGCTTTTAAAAAGTAACAAATTTATCACATGAGCTTTTGTGGGTAGACTCTCACTTCATTAGATGCTTAAAATAAAAAACTTACAGCATGGAAGGGGGTTAATAGGTGCAGTGAAATGTAAGTCACAAGATCAGTTCAGATTATTTTAGCAAACCAAACAAATTGTTTTGAATTAAACTGTGTGGAACAAGAGATAAGAAAGTGGTGAGGTTGTTCCACACTGTTTGAATCAAAACAACTTGTTCGGTCTGCTGAACTAGACTAACCTGGCTAGCCCTCTCTGGACCTTGTCGTCAACTAGCATGTTGGATAGATAGCTATATTATGTTTTGCCCCCTCTAAAGGCAGTAGTTCTAGTATGCAGTCTCTGACACTCTAAATATTTGTTAAAGTATCAACCAGTGTGTAAGAAATCCTTGTGTTTAAAGCCAAACCTTTTTTGGTGAAAATCCTTCAGTTTTGGCCATGCTGGTTAAGAAGCATTTGATGGTGCAGTGGTAGTGGTAATATGAGCATGTTCAGAAATATCTAGTCCACCTTTAATGTGATTTATTTTTATTAGTGTAGGAGCCAGGTGCTAGTTCTAGTTAGAGTGATGAATGCTGCATTGGTACAGAATCCAGCAGGCCTGGATGTGGCTAAACAGACATTTTGATGCTGCATCAGCTTCCTTATATACATTACAGATGACAGCTCAGAACAAGTCTACAAATAGTCTTTGCTTCTATTGTCTGTTGGAGCATTGCTAATTAAGAATTAATTGCCTTCAACAAGATTCCAACAGACCAGGGAATGTAATATTGTGGATGCTTCTGCCAAATTTCTCTCCTGTATATTATTAGTGAAAAGTTTGGAAAAGGGTTTTTTGGGGTTTTTTTTTCTTTTTGTAATGGTGTTTACTAAATTTAACTCTATTTTTGATGTTTAGATTTTTTAAGTTTCTTTAGTCCTGGGTCACAAGCACCCTTTATTAAAATATTTTCACAACAGTTGACTCAGGTGTTGTAGAACACTTTCTCTAAATTTTCTTCTTTTTCTTTAAAGTGGAAATACGCCAAGATGCAGCCTGTCCCTGAGATCAATTACACTGCCATGCAAAATGAGGAGGCAGAATAGTCTACTCTAGAGACTCTGTGAGTTCCCTTTCCAGCAGTGCCAATCAGGGACGTCCCTAGGGGGGAGCGGGGCCAGGGCGAATCAGTTTGTGCAGGGCCCACCCATTTTAAACTTTGCAGGCAATGTTCCCTCTAAGCCAGTGGTTCCCAACCTGTGGTCCGGGGACCCCCAGAGGTCCACAGACACTTTGCAGGGGGTCTGCGGAGCCTCTCCCTACCCGGGGCCGGAATCCAGCTACAGCCCTGATGCTCCCTTCCAGGGCTGTCTTTCCCCGTCTGTGGCTGTATCCTGGCAGGGGGATGGAGCCACAGCAGCTCCCCGGCAGGGGACCACTGCTGCCGCGGCTCAGCTCCCTGGTGGCGCAGGCAATGGTGGTGGCAGCGCTGCTCACCAGCTTTCCCACTGGTGTGGGCCAGAGTCTGCCCATGCTGGCCAGACTACATAATCAGCTGGGGGGGGGGTGTACGCAAAGATTTTCTTTTTTTGTTACAAAGGGGTCCCCAGCCTGAAAAAGGTTGGGAACCACTGCTCTAAGCTGATGATGCAGCTGAGCAAGTTTCCCGCTGGTTCTCCAGGCCCCAACGGGCTTCTTCCCTACTGCCCGCTGGCTCCCCAAGTGCATCCATAACTTGTTCAGCTGCATCATCAGCTTAGAGGGAACACAGGGCAGTGTCAATTTTTCTTTAATAAAATCATAAATTTCTAGCCCTCAGACTAAAAAGTTGCAGAGAGAAGCAGAAAAACATGACCTGACTTTACCCTAAAGGCTCAAAACCCAGAAGTCAGAGAAAATAGCTCTCCCCCATTTATTATTTCTTTAAACATCTCTTTATTTTTAAGTGAGTTTTAATGATATATTTAAGCCAGACTTGTGACTATTTTTGATGTTTAGGGTAGGCAATACTGAATGTGTCATGGTGATGTTTCATCAACCTCACAGCCAAGTGGACAGGAGCATCTGGAGGTACTCTTCTTTGTGGTTCTGGTTTTCTGTTCAAGATGGTCACACAATTTTACAAGTTTATTAATTTCTTAGATCAAGTTTTTGTTAAATTAAAAATTCAGAGAGAGAGTTGCTATTTTTGGATGATATCAAGAAATAAATTCAGGTCCTCTCTCACCTTAAAGCACTGGATTCCAATTGTCTAATGTATGTTATTTCCTTTATGCTGCCTGACTCTCTCCTTTTCCATCTTATTTTAATATATGTATTCATACTTTCCTCATTGCTTTGCAGGTGATCTAAGTAATGAAACTCAGGTACTGTTTGAGGATGAGAGGGAGAAACAAGGGACCTTTGGCCTCCTCTCAGATACCCTGATGTAAAACAAACAAGGAGTCTTGTGGCACTTTTAAAAGCTAACAAATAAATAAATTTGTTAGTCTTTAAAAGTGCCACAGGATTCCTTGTTTGTTTCACTAAACTAGACCCACATGGACACAGCTGCTTTCCTCTTTGCCATGCTTTGGGACTGGTGGTCTGATTGCAATCAGTGACAATGGGGCTTATTTACAGTGCAGAAGGAAGGACAAAAAACTTCTTTAATGTGTTGATTGATGGCCATTAACCCTAAAAAACCAGTATTTCCATATGAGTGCTAGCCTGGGGTCTTCTCTCTCAGGTATAGTAGATCATTATCTGGACAGAGAAGTTTGCTCAAAAAGACATCCCTGAAGACTGAAAAGTCTTGTTAAATGTAGAAGGAAAAAAGTTCTTTAATATCTGAGAACACTTTCTGGAGATGCTGATGTAAATTCAAAGAGGAGGTCCTGTTTTGTAAAGGTTGGGGATGTGACATTCTCCTGGCTTTGTCCCCATTTGCTTGACTGAGGCTGGCTCCACAAGTTTTACCTCAACACTTGCCCTGTTTCTTCCCCTCAGGGAGCAGTTGTGGGAAGGTGGCTACTTAAGAGTTCCTGTAACCAAACCCCACCTGTCCCAATTCCCTTCCCCCTTCTCTGACCATCCGGAGCTGCTCCTTAGTCCCACAGCTTGAAAAAGCTCCCTGCTTCCTTACTCCAGCCGGCTGCGTGGGATCCCCCAAAAGTGCGAGGCCCCCCAAAGCGCAGGGCCTAGAGCGGTTGCCCCTCCTGCCCCCCCTTAAAGACGGCCCTGGTGCCAATGAGCTGCTCTATGATGTTAGGTATGTCTCCCTGCTTCTATTTGTCCTCTCGGTCTTTCGTTCCTTAGATTGTAAGTTTTTGGGGGCACCAGGGCAGCCCTATAGCAGGTACGTGTAGAGTTCCTAATCTAGTGGTTGAGGAATGCATATTACGACTCAGGCATGATCCTTTGTGTCTGGCCTGAGTGTGCTGGACAGGTAGTTGTTCTTAGCTCCTTGGGGTAGAAGAAGGGAGTTCCTCACATTGTTGTGTAGCAACATTTCTGGTTATCTCTATTGTGGAGATGTTAAGTGATGAAGAAGCTTCTGTCCAGCCCTCTTTTACTGGACTTGGTGCGTTGATCAGACTTGATATATTGGAAGATTTGTTGTCAGAAAATTTTATCTTGATGGACATTACACCTTTGATTCCAAATCATATGTAAACTAATATAGTACTGAGGGGACATATTACTGCCATTTTAATTAGGAGATGGTTAACTTTGATGCTATCCCTCCGCGGATCAGGAATTGGAATGAGAGACAGAAAAACTGGGTTCTGTTCAAAGCTTAGCCATTTACTTAACTGCCCTCTGCCTTGGGTTACTCACCTAGAAAATATAGAATGATACCTGCTGTAGCAGAGGGGAGCAGTTAGTCAGCCGCCAAGAGGCAGCTGAGCGCCCGCACTCCCCCTACTGGCCAGAGACGACCCAGCAGAGCGGCCGGGGCTGGAACCAAAGGGGAGGGCGCTGGGAGCAGGAGGACTATAAAAGGGAGCGGACCAAGCAGCCATGGAGGGAACCCAGAGGGGGGTGGCTGCCACTCCTGGCAGACCTCCCTCCACTGGGAGGAGGGGAGGCTGACAAGTGACCAGACTTCCCACCTGCGAAGGGTCAGAGCAAGGAACCTTGGGCAACTGTACCCCTGGAGAAGACTCCTCCCAGGGAGGACCTTGATGAGCTCCCCTCTGCAGAGAGCCTGAGCCCTGTGGACCAGCCTGATGCCGGGGAGGACCTGGAGGTGCTCCCTTCTGCTGAGGACAGAGAGCCTGCCTTTTCTGGACTCATGCGACCTGGAGGAGCTGCCGTGGGCCGAGTTTCCGGCCTTGCCTCCCGAAGATAGCGAGGGCCTGACAGGTATGCCCTGGGGGTCCTATCCGGAGGATCACGAGGACGGTGTGCCCCAGGTCTCGCTGGGCAAGGGAAGGAAGTAGCCCAGGGACAATTGTAAGTCGGTGTGTTTCGGCAGGAGCCCCACTGACACAGTGGCCCTTCGTGTGGCCACTGCTAGGGCCCTGGGCTGGAACGCAGTGGAGTGGGCGGGCCTGTGTTCCCCTTCCCTTCCCTGCTACCCGCCAGACTAACTATTTGTGTGCCTTACCCCAGCCGGGGTTGAAGGCCTGAACTCACTGGCTGTTGGTGTGCCTTACCCCAGCCGGGGTTGAAGGCCTGACAACACCTGCCCATTTGGTAAAACATTTTAAGATATATGCATGGACAATACTGTGTCAGGGCTAGCAATTGCTATTATGTATTGTATCGTGTAGTAAGACTGGTTATACTTCTTTTTTAAGTGTCTGAAGTGACACTTGAATTTTCTAAATTTTGGGCATAACTCTGATTTAAGTTCATTGATGCTTAGAAAAAATGGCTGTGTGTATCTTGCTACTTTTATATTTACTTTATTTCAGTATCATTAAGTAGTTCAGTCTGTAAACCAGACAAAGATTTTTTTTTTTTTAAACTGCCACTATTACAAACTCAACTTGCTATGTGAAAATCAAGTTATGCACCATCCGTGGCACAAAGACTGAGTAAATGGGCTTTGCACAGGGCACTATCCTCCCGTCAACAGCTGAGAGTAGGCATGTGGAATTTACGCAGTGCATTGTGACCAATGGGCTGCTGAAGATACTGATGCTCATCATGACCACTCCCCCCATTTTGAGGTAGTGGATTAGTCCACTCCCAGGCTCTAACACTCTGCCCATACAGATTCAAAACCTATGGTGCACAAAGAATTTCTGCTTCCCTGATACTTTCTATACTGTAGAAAAGCCACATTGTGCTAGGATTTGGGACTTTCTATTCCTAGGGAGAGCAGCCACTGCATTCTGGCCTTCTTGCAGCATCATCACCATTAAAAATTCTGAATTCCACAGTCGGCTGAGAATATCTGCAGAGGATCTGAACTGCAGCTTTTCTCAAAGATGTGTCCTTTCCTCCAGGTTTTCCAACTCTCCTGTAGAACCTTGTAGCAAACATGGGATCAGCATGTGGCCAGTACATGACTCTCTCTCTGCCTGCATGGACACTGCAAATTCAGCCTTTGCGCTGGAGGTAAGCTTGAACAAGATTGCCAGTGGATGCATGGGAGCTACTTTATCCTTAACTAAACCTGGGGAAACGGGAAACTTGCTGTCAGGGAAAACCCTTTGTCATGAGGATGCTACCTCTTCATTTGTTTCCTCATGCGCCAAAGGGATTCGTTAGACAGTACAAAGTCAGAAAGGACTTGAGGCTCTTCTCTGAAGTTCATCTTTCCTACCAAAAGCTCCCTAGGCTGGATGTGGTTCAATAGTGTTTCTTTCTTTCTCCAGTTGCACCAGGCTGCACTCTTATTTGGGACATCAAAACCGCACAGCAGCAACATTCCCCCTGGTGAGCACAGTGCTGGATGACCTTGGACTACTGGATTTCTTTGTTAATCTTTTGGAGGGTGGTCTTTTAAGTAAATGTGTCTCAGTGCTTTTCAGATTGTTTTATTGTGATGTACAGGGCTTCAAGGCCTAAAGGAGGGGGCCTGGTGATGCTTTATAAATAGAATTGTTCTTGCTTGTTGGTCTAGCTGCTATTACTGACTGAAGTGCTAACAGACGTAAAAATGTGGTTTTGGTAGCCAAGTAAGCAGATATGACTCTGACAACGGGCCCAGTTCTGTCCAGGACAGGTGGCTACTACTCCCATGGAAATCCTGTACCCTTCAGAACCCATGTCAAAGAGGGTCCTGAACCATGGAAGGGAAATACCACATGCTTTGTTTGGTAGAGGTTTTGGTCTTCTCCTCTCCACACTAGGATTGCCAAAATAATTTAAGAGACATGGGAGTGTTTCCTAAGCTTCCCCTTCACACCCTGGGGAGTATCTGGTACCCACAGGGGCCAAGTGCAGGGTGCCCGGTACCACAGGAAGTGAGGGGTGCTAACTATCTGCCACTTCTCCGTGCAGCAGTCGGGCAGTCTTGGCTGCCAGGTTCCAGTTCTGGGAGAGAGCAGGCCAGCATTGTTGGGCCAGGATTAGGAGGGGAGTGGAAAGATGCACTCATGAGTACTGGCTCCCTGCTGGACGGGACCTCCTGCTGGGTCCAGCCCCATCTCTTTTCCCTGTGCCGGCTCTGCGGGGCAGTGCAAGTAGATGCGGCTGTGTGCCCTGGAGCTGTTCGGAAAGGCTAGGGTGGGGAAGGGGGTTTGTCTGGCATGGGGGGTCAGTACTTGGGTACAGCCCTGCACAGATACAAAAATTTGGATTCACGTACACCATGATCAGTGTATATCCAATCTGCAATCCATTTGCCTTGTCTTATGTGTAACCACATCCATGCTGCAGCTGTACATCCTCACACAGCGCCTCCCTGGAGGAGCATCTGGGTGTGCTTGTTGGTGTACTGTATAAGAAAGCTATATGGCTCAGGTGCATTGCATCTGGTCCCATGGACTTGTGGATGTCGTGTTGTTTTTTGTTTTTGTTTTGTTTTTGTTTTTTGTTTTTTTAAATCCTGTTCTTTCACCATTGCTAGCTGCTCACCTCCTTCCCATACTGTTCTGATGGCCACCAGATCCCAGACCCCTGAACAGCCCTCTGCCGTTGGGCCACAAGGCCCCTGCACATCAGCAGTTTGGCAGTCAGTTGGTGGGTAGGGGTCGCCCCCAGTCAGTTGGCTGCCAATCATCTGATCATCTACTGGCAGTGTGGGCGCTGGCTGCCCACCAGCAGCTTGGTCCTTGGCAGCTGAGTGGGGCCCAGCTAATGGGGGGCTGGCAGCCAATCAGTTGATCAGCAGTGTGGTGTGGGGACTGGTAGCTGATGAACATCTGATGATGGGGATCAGAGGAGCAGATACAAAAATTTGTATCCTTGCCCAATCTAGTGAAATGGGTCTGTGGATATGAATCAGTTATCTGTGGATTTGCACTGCTCTACTTCCAGGGTGTAGCTTTTCATTGTCCACTTGCAGAGTCTCTGCCAGTATACTCAGCAGAGGAGCAGCTGCACAGTGGACAGTTGCTGCTGCAATGGTGGAGCGAGGTGGACAGCGACCCTGATCATGATAGCTGAGACCACCTGCACAGAGCCCAGCCTACTTCCCTTGCTGGACAGAACCCCCTCCAGCCTTTCAGCATAGCCCCATCAGGTTTTCATGGCCCCCGATAACCTTATTGCACCCCCCCCCCTTGAGGGGCCATGCCCTATTGTCTGCTCTAGGTACACTGGTTCAGTAAATGATAGGACCAGTTCTGCATTACACATTGTCTAATTTTACCAACTTTGTATCTTTGGAAGGTAAAATAATAATAAAACTGGCTTTGCAACATGGGACTGTTGGCAGCCCGCTGCACTCTTGCCCAGTCTGCAGAAAAACAATGGACAAGGCTCTCACTTATGGTTGTTTAAAAAAAAAAAAAAAAAAAGGCAAGGAGTCCTGTGGCACTTTTAAAGACTAACAAATTTATTTATTGCATGAACTTCTGTGGGAGAAAAACCCACTTCATCTGACTCTTGAAGATGGGGAACTTACAGAATGGAAGCAAGACAAATGCAGAAGAACGCAAGTCATAGGATCAGGTCAGACTGTCACAGCACATCAAAGCAGCTGTTTGGATTCAAACAGTGGAGTACAGCAATTAGCAGGGAGATGGGGGAGGAAGGAAGGCAAAATTACTGGTTGTAATGGGAAAAGAACCCATAGTCTATGTAAGGCAGCAGATGGAAGTATGAAGGACCCTATGGGTACGCCTACACTGAAAAGTTTTTTTGAGATAAAGGAGGCTTATCTCAAAAAAACTCTTCCGTGTCCAGGCAGGCATTTGCTTTTTTGAAAAAAAGCAGGTGTGTATTTTGAAAAAACTAAGCGCTTTTTTGAAATCGGTAAACCTGCTTTAATTTTGAAAGAGCAAATCTTTCGAAATAGTTATTTTGAAAAAAGCCATTCCAAGACGTGGAATTGGCTTTTTTAAAACAATTACAAAGAGATTCCCCCTGTAGGGCTGTATTTTGCCCGGGATCGCTCCCCGGGCAGGGCAGGGCAGGATTCCTTGCCTGAGGACAGATGCCCCCCCGAGGCTTTGTTTCCCTGACAGAGTCCCCCAGTGGGGCAGCCACGGAACCCTGGCAGGGCTGCACTCCCAGTGGGGGGCAACCAGGAACCTCGATGGGGTTGCAGTCCCGGCGGAGGGCAGCCAGAAACCCTGGCGGAGCTGTGCTCCCCGCCAGGGAACCCTGGTGGGGCTATGCTCCCCACCAGGGAATCCCGGTGGGCTGCGCTTCCTGCTGTGCAGCCAGGGAACTGGGGATCCTGCTTCCCCTCCTGCCTGCTGATCTGCCCCCCAGCTTCCCTGTTCAGAAGGGGGGGGGTCTACACGGGGCTAGGAGCTGGATCAGGCTTGGAGTTGCTTGTGGTGCCCGGCAAGCAGCTCCCAGCCTGGTCTATTTCAAATTTATTATTTTGCATCAATAATGGAAAAGTTATTTTGAAATAGCTATTTCAAAAATAACTTTGCCAATGTAGACATAGCCATTGTGTGTCTGGGGAAAAGTGGAGGGCCTATGGTTTATTAACGTTACTTAAATGAATTCCAATAAATGTTAGTATTTTTAAAATTGGGGAAATGTGCCTGCTTTGTAGTTCAAGATGGTGCTGAGCTGCTGGACACATAGGAATCAGGGCTAACCCCAGGAGAGAGGTTGCTACGGAAGCAGCACTGTTGGAAATGTGGCTCAGCTGAGGTACCTTTGGCCAGTGAAGGTGCCATGTTGACATGCTAATAATGAAGTTATATCTAGTCTGTTCAGGTGATGTGATGGTGAAAATGAGGCAGGGCCCTGTAGGTGGAGCATCTGAGGTAGGAGGAAAAGCAGGATCTTTCAGGCTGTTGCAAGGACACAGATGAGCCCCCAGAAAACAGCCTAAGATTATCCTGACTTTTTAGACCTCTAGATTCTCTGCCATTGTGACGAATGGGTTAGAGATGGAAGATACCTATCTACAATAGCTGTTAAGCCTCTGGAAATAGAGCTTTGACAGCCAATTGGTGCTTAATTTAAAATGGCTCTTATCCACGACAGTGAATAAATCCTCTTATTTTTCATTGTGCAAATCTGCTTGGACACAAGTCAGGCAGGCAGGTTATTGCTGTTTGTCTTAAATATAGTCTGTGAAGAGCTTGCCAAAAAAGCTGTATCACCTTGTAACACATGCTCTTAAATTGCTAGACTTTTGCTCCCACACGTGTCATATAGATATCATTAATGCCCTTCCTCTTCTGCTTGTCCTTATCATTGAGTAGCCATTACACACTAAGAGCCTGACCCTGCAAGGTCTTCGCACTGGGTATTCTGACTACGTTGCTTATACAAACTCTAAAATGAATCTTAGAATTGGCTACATTTTTCTTTGTTATATGGTGATCTGGGATTCCACATACTCTAGTCACTAGAGCCAAAAGGGTTGCACTGGTGTAATAAAGAGCAGAATTTGTCCCAGATAGGCTGTCCTTTCAGTTCTAAAATTGTATGACATGACCACTGAATAAATACATTTTGTTAGTCTTTAGAAGTGCTACATGACCATTAATCTGTCTCATGGAAATCTCCTCTTTTCATTCCAGGACTATTTATAATGAGACTATACCTTTGCACAAGGATAGATTGTCTCATCTCCTATATCCTCTCTAGTAGAAGTGGGGGGGGGAAAGGCTTGCAGGTATTGGAGTGTTCAGTGCAGACGTCTCTACTCTGTTTCCTAGGAGAGTAGTGCTGTGCTAGTGATGTAGGCATGGCTTAAAAACAAGGGACTTGAGCTCAGGTTGAAAGAAGCTGCACTGCCTCTCCCTCTCCCCATCAACTGCTGCAAAATGTGTGTATCTACAGTGCACAAGGGAAGCAAAATGTACAGCTACCTTGGGCAATTTTAAAATGTGCCTTCTTGTGTGATGTAGGGCCAGTGCACTGAGTTGAGAGAGATTGACTCCGGGTTTGAATGAAGTGTGCACATCTAGGAGGGGAGCAGGTAATAGTATTTTCTGTCACGCACAACTGGAAAGACAGAATGAGAGTTTCAGCTGTCACTGGTCAGACTAGGTGTGGCATGCTCTGCTCCCCTCTGCAGCTGGACAGTGCTGTATGTTTCAACTCCATGGCAGGACTCTGTGTTCTCTGTGGCTTTTTCCAAGCATGCACAGGATATGTTTTACCTACACTGTTGTCTGTGTGCATGTCATTTTAAAATCTATAGCATTTAGGACCCCACACCCCATCTGTCTGGGCATGGGAAGAATCTGTTCATTCCTACTTTCTCCATGTATGGCTGTTGGTGTGGTTTCCTTAATAATGGTAAGGTGGAATTTGAATTCCTATTTTGATGCATCAGTTTAAACAAGGGCCACAGGTGAATCCACATTTTCCCAGGAGAGAGGAGGTTGGAAGTAACAATACATATGAAGGCTTGTACAGCCTTGTTGCTCAACTAGCCACTACGGAGCAGAGGGGGCAGGAGGAATCCTCCACCACCAGCCCTCCCGAGGCTTACAGCCAAGCTATTGGAGGGGGTGGGGGTGTTGAGCCCAGCGTCTGCCATGGCATGAAAAACAGGTTAAATAACGGTTCAGTTTAGATGATCATCTTGCTAGGAACAAAGAAGATTCTAAGATAAACCAAACCTTGAAATACTGTCTCTTGTCTTTGTTGCAAGACTTGCTGTCTTCCAGTCAGTGCGTTTAGCTGTGATTGCTTGTCACGTGCAAAGCTCCTGATGGACCTAGGCATGAATTCATGATGAGAAGAGCGAGTTGTAATTCTGGATCAGCAGAGGAAGTGAGCTGCAACTTACATTCCAGAGAGATTTCCTCCCCCAACTCACATGAAGCTTTCAAAAAAGAGCAGAGAGTAAAAAAATCAGTTTAAAAATGTGGGAAGCTTTGCATTGCAAATATAGTACTGTGCTTGTCCTATAGTATTCACCCAGGCTGGCTGTTCTCTCTCTTTCAACACTGAAAATGATGGGGGATGAAAGGGCTCAGTATGGTGCATAGTGCTTACCACTGTGTGGACACCTGCTCAAATCCTGATCATTTTGGCAGTGAGCAAACACTCCCAGCACCTCAGTCTTGCTGTTGCTTTCAGTAAGCCCTCGTTCAAGTCCCTGATGCTGATTAACCTGTCCTACTTAGTGGAAAGCTGGCCATGTCACAGTGGATCTGATCCTAACTGGAACTCTTCTTGGCAATGCCAACAGAGAGCCCAAGGTGTGACTGAAGACTACTGCTGCCTTTGTATCCCTAAAGCTGGTCCCTCCATGTTAGGCCTGTTGGCTTGACAGCATGGAAGAACTTACAGGAGCATCTGATCTATGCATAAGTGGAAGGCAGAGCTGTAACTATGGGGGGCGAGTGGGGCTTTGCTCCAGGTGTGTTGGAGTGGCTCCATTGAGCCGCTCTGTTAAAGGGTGTGCTCTGCACCACTCGCCCAAGGCACGGCTATTGTAAGAGGCATATTCTGATCATAACGCGCCCTGAGCTTGGAAGTCTTTAGTTACGGCTTTGGTGGAAGGCCTCCTTCTCTGAAGCGGCAGGTGTGGTGCTTTTTAAGGGCACTGAATTCAGCAGGCCCTGCAGTGTGGTGGCAAGAGCAAATGAGGACAGGCCCAAAGGAAAGGGAACAGAACTCATCAGTAGAGCCCTGCATGGATACAAGTACGTGGATCTGTATCCGATCTGCATCTGCAAATGGTCCGTGGATATCCATGTTGTATCTGTGGATACAGATATAATGCGGATATCCACATAATTGCAGGGCTCTAGTTCTGTGAAGATTAAAAATATGTTGACCTGCATCCAATCTGCACCCACAAGAAATAGTCTGTGGATATCTGTGTTGTATCTGCGGATGTGGATATCTGCATATTTGCAGGGCTCTACTCATCGGCTGTTGACCTCTGTTAGGTTTGGATGTGGTCTGGCAGTTTGTGTTACTTTGGGCTCTTCTGTGCATGCTCAGATCTGCTGAGCATGCTCATAAAGTTCCCTGTTGCTTTTCTGGTGACGTTGCCTATCCTCCTGCCCTTACTTGCTGTCAGTTTTTGCTCCCACTTGTTACAGGGGTTCAAAGTGGGGCAAAAGGGGTGAATTGCATGCAGTGGCTGGGCAGAGTGTGAGCAGGGGGCTGAATGTCACTGGCCTGGGGGGGTTGGGCACTAGGGGCAGGGGCAGGAGAGGTGTGAGGAGCCAAATCAGGTGTGTGGGGGGGGGTGGGTAGAACCCAGTGTCCAGCCAAGGGCTGAGAGCTGCCAGCCCTTAGAATAGGGGCCCAATCTCCCCACAGAGGAGCAGCGAGTACAACAGTGACTGAAAGGTAAGAGTGTGTTTTGCTGAGTTATGTTGTGCGCTCCATTATTATTAATCTACATTATTTCCTCAACCCTCAATGTATTATTTGGCACACTATCCTGTTTCAGGGCATGGACAAGTTTGTTAGAAACAGAACAGGGTATTTCTGCAGGTCACAGGTTCTGATGTTAGCATTATAGATGGCAGAAATGGTGAGCATGGCAGTTCCTGCAGATCAGTGGTTCCCAAACAGGGGTCTGGGGCCCCCAGGGGTCCATAGACATGTTGCAGGGGGTCCGCGGAGCCTCTCCCTACTGGAGCTGGAATCCAGCTACAGCCCCGATGCTCCCCGCCAGGGCTGCCTCTCCCTGCTCATGGCTGGATCCTGGCAGGGGGACGGGTAGAGCCCTGCATGGATACAAATACGTGGATCCGTATCTGACCTGCATGCACAACAAATGGCTTGCAGATATCTGTGTTGTATCCGTGGATGTGGATATAATGCGCATGTCTGTGGATATCTGCATATTTGCAGGGTTCTAGCTCTGTGCAGATAAAAACGTGTGGATCCGTATCCAATCTGCATCCCCAAGAAACGGTTTGTGGATATCCGTGTTGTATCCGCGGATGTGGATATAATATGGATATCTGCATATTTGCAGGGCTCTAGCTCTGTGCAGATAAAAACGTGTGGATCCATATCCAATCTGCATCCCCAAGAAACGGTTTGTGGATATCCGTGTTGTATCCGTGGATGTGGATATCTGGATTTGCAGGGCTGTAGGGACAGGGCTGCGGCAGGGGCCATGGTCGCGGCAGTGGCTCCCCGGCGACGGGGGCCATGGTGGTGGCGGTGCGGCTTGCTGGCCGTCGAGGGGCACCGCCAGAGCGGTGGGGGCCAGATTACATGATCGGGGGGGGGGGGCAAAGATTTTACGTCAAAAGAGGGGTCCCAGCCTGCCAGAGACCGGCAACCACTGCTGCCGATCCCACCTCCCACGCGCCCGTAGCACCTGAGGTGCCGGAGGGGGCGGCTCCCCGCACGGCTCCGGCTGAGGGGCTGAGGCCCGGCCGCCGCCTTTGTGCCCGCGGCTCCCCGCCCCTGGCTGGCGCGGGCCCGGCGCGCGGCCGGCGGAGGCGGGGGGAGGCGCGGGTGGTTTATACCCTCCCGCCGCCAGGGGCTGAGCCTCGCACACCCGCCCGCGCCGCCCGGCCAGCAGGCAGCGTCCCGCCCCGGCCCGCGCCCGCGCCCAGCTCCAGCCGCTCCCGCCGCCACAGCCCGAGCCCGAGCCCGGGTGAGTAGCCGCCGGCCCCGGCCCCTCCATCTCCATCAGCTCGCTCGGCGGGCGGCCGCGAGGCGCTGCGGGAGGGTTTCCGAAAGGTCCCAGTGTCCCCGGTTTCCCGTCCCTTGCCGCCTCTCTGCGGGAATAACTTGTCCGGGCCGGCAAAGTTGGCGTCTCCCGCCGGCCGGCCCGGGGCAGCGCAGGCAGCTGCAGGTGGCCGCTCGCTGCCCGCTGACAGCCGTCTGATCCTTCTTCTCCCCACCTCCTCCCGCAGGCTGGACAGTCATGACGGCTGAAAAGACTATTCCCATCATTAATGGAAAGCCAGAAGATGCTCTGGACGCTGAAGCCTCCAGTACCAACCTGGTCCACAGCAACGATAAGAAAGTGCACGAAAGAGGCCACTGGAACAATAAGGTGGAATTTGTGCTTTCTGTGGCAGGGGAGATTATTGGGTTGGGAAATGTGTGGCGATTCCCGTATCTTTGCTACAAGAACGGAGGAGGTAAGATGGCATCACATGGAGCTTGACAGCTCAACCATAAACACATGGTAAATAAACAGTAAACAAATGCCTCGTAGCCGCTTCTTGCGCCGGTAGTAAAAAAGGGGGCGTTCGGGGCTCAGGAGGAGCGAAGCGTTTTGTGGCTGTGCGAAATTATGGAACGTTCTAACTTTTGGGGTTCTTTTTACGTTTTGTGCTAAAGGAGTCGTAGTTTCCTTTCATGAGGTTTTTTGCATCTGTGAAATGTCGTCATGATTTTTGGGAAGACGGTAATGCGTTTACAGAAATTTGCCAAATAAAGTGAGAACCACATGACTTAGAAAAGGCCAAGGTGACATGAAACTATTTTCACCCAAATGACCCCATTTTAACACAAACGTCCCATGAAAAAGAGACTAGGACTGTATAAAATGGGACTCTATTGTATGTTTTTAAAGCATGTAAACATATACTCATGCATATGCTCTCTCTCACACACACACAGGGAATGAAATTTTAGGATTGTTCTCTTGTCATAATTATCTCATAAGTTTAGTTTCTGTCAAATCATAGTCTCTTTACTCCTAACTATGTTGATTTTTTTCCACAGAATGAGTAGGAATAGAGGTTGAATTTATTGGTAGAAGAAAGCATAGTGGTCACTTTACTGAATATTAGAAGTAACTTCAGATACATGAAACTGTGGAACACAATAAAAGAATGTTACTTAAGGGATTAAAGGGCAAATTCAGGTTATGCAACAACATAGCATATTTTAGGTATTATTCATAGCTGGTATGAAACACAGGGTAAAAGACAGCTATGAATAAGCACTTAAGCCATGGTATTGCTAGTGGTAGAAAAATGATAAGTCAAAATAAAGAGTAGTTTTGGGATATGGTCTGCTGAATACAGACATTCTTTCAATTAAGGCCTAACTAGTGGTAAAAACAGATCACTTAGAAATAAGCAATGTGCTTAGTAGGTGAGATGACCACATGCATAAAAATAACCTATTCATTTGTGAGTTTTCTCTGCCAACAATGTCAAATTTATCTCCATTGTCACTCCACTGAGTGACACTAGGGATAGTTCTAACCCATTTGGTTTGTTGCGTTTCTAAAGATTACTGCACAGTAGGTGTGTTGGCTTTGTAAATTGGCTGTAGTCCATTTTACTGGTGCACATTCTCAAAAATGAGATAAAAGGAACTTTGCCATCTCATATTGCTTTTCTTATATAAAGATGTAATCTGAACATGAAATGAAGAACAGATTTGTTGCTAAATTCCAGAAGGGTAGCCGTGTCAGTCTAGCTCAGCAAAACGAACAAGATCTCTTGTGGCACAAGACTCCTTTTGTATATTTGATGCTAGTTTGTAAGAACTGTCCCAAGGATTTTCCTGGTAAGGTAGAAGAGAAATAACTTTTTAGACACACAGAGACACATTCTAGTTCCAGTGGTACCTTTCAAACATTCATTAGTTAAGTTTGTTATGTGTTCTAACAAGTGAAAATGAAACTTCCTTTTTTTATCAATCTTAACTTGAGATAGAAAGTACTTCAGTCAGTCATGTTTGCTCTGTTGGATGAAAAGCACGCCAAATTAAGTAAGAAACTCCAGTATCCTTAAGATAGAATGGAAAAAATGGATAAAATCCTGGCACCATGGATGCAATATTTTGTTACCTTCAGTGACAGCAGGATTTCACTCATCATTATCCGCTCTTAGCGCCCTTCTGAGTCTAGGAGTGATGCTGGAAGTGAGATCAGAACTGGGCTTGTTTTATACAGTTTCTGCATCTATATGTAAAATGCAGGTCAGGGTTCATGAAGAGCAGGTTTAATTATCTGTTTATTTATGAGCATAGGCAGGGTCTTATTGGTGAGAGTCGATGATTGTCCAGTAAGATAAATTCCTCTTATTATTTTAGGTCAGTTATTGTTTAGATATCTGATTGATTGATTGGAGAGTAGGAAGCTTGGGTCTTCTCTCTGTTACACTAGTGTAAATCTGTTGAATGAAGTAAGTGCAATGAGAGAGTCAAATCTCACACACCAGACTTAAACAGATGCTTATACAAATGTCATATTCAGGACTATGCACATGAATAGGTCAACCATGATTTGACTTAGAAAACTGTGGTCTTTGGAGATTTTGGACAGTCTGCCAAATTAACTGTTCAGAGAAACCCTGCGTTAAAGAGATTGGGAGAGGAGGTGGTCACTGAGGAGAGTGACTCCTAAGGAGTTTGCAGACTGAAATTGCAGGTGTGCATGATGCTGTGCTGTTCTTTTGAAAAACAGGCGTATATTGTTTTCTCTCCAGTTCTAGATCCAAATGACTAGAATGCAATCCAAACTTGCAATTTCTTCTGGTTTTTTTTTAAATTATTATTAAAAACAAAGAAACCCTGGTTATTAATGCAACTACAATGTTGTTTTCAAAGACAGTTCAGAAACATTTGGTTTGCTGTGAAGATCCAGACAGTAAACAGACATTATTGCAGAAAGAGTTATAAAAAGGCTGACCCATAAAGATATTTGTGTTTTCAGAGAGCTGATTGAGGGGGATGCCATTAACACTACACCTCTCCCATGAATGGGAGACGTGAAGTAGTTTGTGCTGTGGATGGCGTTATTTTAAAATACACACTGAAGACAAGAAGGGAATGCTTCTGTGCATTTAACCTTCTCTCTGTGAAATGGTCCACATGTCCATTTAATTGTTTAATGTAGTAGACAGTCTTAAATGAGGCTCAGATTTAAGTACCCCAGGGTTGCATGCTCATGAGCAACAGGCATACACTGAGACCTGGATTCTGCCATACTAACTTATAGTGAGTAGTGCCTTCTGCCAGTAGCCCTTCTGGAGTCAATGGAACTCTTCACAAGTACTATATGGTGTGAGTAAAGCTGGCAGAATCAGGTCCTTGATGATTACTAGTTTACCTCATTGGACTATGAATCATCTGATCCATCCATCCATGTTTATTAGATGTCTTTGGTATCTCTTTCTCCTCCTCCTGATTTATTTTCATCTTCCCTTCCTGAGTCTAAATCTGCCACCTTTCTGTGCTTAAAACTCACCTCTGGGCTCATTAGCAGAGTAGCATGCTGGATGGAGCTTGTTTTTTCTGTGTCTTCTCTTTTTACACTTACTCTCTTTGCAGTGAAAGGCTTAATCTTTTTCTTAGCTACATGCATTCTACTGTTAAAGTCATCCATGGAAATTATACCAGATGCAGTTCAGATCCAAATTTGACTTAACACATCCTCAAGTTTCTGTTTAATGTATAACCCATTCACAAAATATTTATCTTGCTGATTTGGAAGGGGTTGTATGTAAATATTTTACAATATGATTAAACATTAAAGGAATGTTTGTTCTCAAACTTTAAATTACAGTAGTACTATTAATGTAATATTTATACTACACGTTAGTCAATAAAGGAGGGAACGGCATTTGCTACTGTGCAAATCTTGGACTATATTTATACTCAATATAATCTTTCCTGTGGGAACTTAAGAAACAACATGGATGCTTTGTTATTTTCCTAGTGTGTGCAGCTAACATGCTCAGTTTCTGGTGTGTATCTTCCCTTGATCAAAGGTTAAATCTTCCAGATAGTCACATTGGTTCTGCGTCTATGCATTCCTCATCACCCTAGTACCCAAGTGCCTCACAATTCTAATGGATTTTGTCTTTGTAACACTACTGTGAGGTTGGGAAGTATTATTCCCATTGTACAGATGAAGAACTGAGGGATAAGATGGATAAGTAATTTGCCCATGATAATACAAGAAGCGTGGGGTTGGGCTGGGAATTGGATGCAGATGTTTTGTCTGCTGGACAACACTTCCCTTTTCTGTAGCAGTAAAATGAATAGGACTTGACCCACAAGAGATTGATTTTCAGTGTTTGAGGCGAGATGCTTTCTTCATTGGATTCAGTGTTAGTATTTGAAGAAGTTAGCATGTGAAGGATGCTTCCTTTGTGAAGGAAAGTAAATTTCTCACTTTTCTTTCAAGGATCTTTGTTTTCTTTAATCAGCTCCATACTGATGTTTGTTTTTAGGTGCTTTCCTCATTCCTTATGTGGTTTTCTTTATTTGCTGTGGAATACCTGTTTTTTTCCTGGAGACTGCCCTGGGACAGTTTACTAGTGAAGGAGGCATTACATGTTGGAGAAAAGTGTGCCCACTATTTGAAGGTAACAATCAGTTCTTCTTCTTTTAATTTATATGTTTCAGCAAAAACAATGTTAAGATTTGCAGAACATAGTATAGTCTTGGTTTGAAAAGCAAGAGGTTTCTGTAATTATTTTTTTCCTCTTCTTTTTTTTCTCGAGGTATTGGATATGCTACTCAAGTTATTGAAGCACATTTAAACGTTTATTACATCATCATTTTAGCATGGGCTATCTTCTATCTATTTAACTGCTTTACCACAGAGCTCCCTTGGGCCACTTGTGGACATGAATGGAATACAGGTATGGTCCCAGTGAACTTAATACATATAGAAATACTTAAAAGTAATTTATTGTGAAATTGAACTGTAGGAGCCGAATTCACTGCTGGTAGAAATTGCTTGAGTTTCAGTGAAGTCAGTGGATATGTGACAATCGCTTCAGCAGAGAATTTGGCACACAGTATTTGCCATGGTTTATGAATGTTATAGAACCTTACTCATGCATTTATGGGGTGACATTTTTGTTGTTGTTCTATAGACACTTGTTTTTGTCAAATATGACACTGAAAAGGATCAGAAGCCCTAGGCTTTTGAAGTGCATCTTAATTCTGTAAGATACTATGGCTAAATCCTGAGATCCCCACTCAGGGTCATATTGTACTTTCACTTTTTAACAGTCAGGATGTTCATCTTAGAAACTGATGGCACAATATGGCTTTCAGTTTTTCATTAGTCCTTATTAAGACAGATGCTGTGAAACCAGTGGGCATCTTACCTGCTTAAATACTGAGTGAAAAACTGAGTAAGGATCTTTGTGTTCGAACTTTCTATGCAGAGATCTATAATTGTATTGTATTGTATTTTTCTGACTGTACCTTGGCCCACTCCTGCAAAACTGGTGGCCCAAATCATCCTGATTCACTTGAGTAGTAGCTATTTGTGTGACTGACTGCTTGAGTGAGTGAGGGTTTGTAGGAGAGGGCGCTATGTTTGACAGGTTTGTCCTAACATGGCTATTACTTTATCGTTCAGAATGTTGGAAATACTGCATTTCACCTGAAAGGAAGATTCTCATGATCTGTTGAACTGAGTGCCCACATAGACTTCCGTGCTTTAGTCCAGTGATTGGATGTGGTTTTCACGCTCTTGATTTCCCCCCGCACCCACTTTTTACATTACTGTCTACTCTCACTCCATCCTCTTACCATATTTTGGCTTTTTGGCTTTGACTCATATCCATTAGGTCCAGTCCTGCAGTCTGTGCATGTACAAAACACACTCTGAAGTCCATTTGGATGTGTCAAGAATCCCAGATCAGGCCCACTGGAGATGGGAGACTTCAGTGTCCTTTTTGTATCCATGCAAGAAACCCTAGTCACTATTGATCATTCTTCAAAAATTAGGCGTCAGCTCAACAATGCTGAACTGCTCTGATCTCTTTTCATTTTTTTTCCCCACACCAGAAATAACAGCACACCAAAGAGTAACTTTCTTGCTTGCCATATTAAAGCCAATGGATGCTAAGCCAACAGTTAGCATTGAGAGCCAGCTGGAGCAGGCTGTGTGCTTTAACTCCCTAGTGATCACACCAATTCAAAGTGTCTTTCCTCTGTCTCAGATGCTGCATTGGTTCTTGTGATTGTAGTCCTGCGTTGGAAAAGTACTGTAGGACAATGTGTCATGCTGCACAGGAATATCTTCCTGCCAGTTCCCGCCATGTGTCTCTGAGACTTGATGAGTGAAGAACACAGTAATAGAACTGAGGATTCTGTACTGTTTTCAAATGCCTGGAAAGGCTTTGTTTGCTAAGGGTCAGTTAAATTAGACAGGAGGCATTACTAGATGAGTGTACTGTATTGTAAATATCATAGCAAACTTTTTTTGTTCCTTTTTAGAAAACTGTGTGGAATTTCAAAAACTTAACATGAGCAACTGCAGTCAACTCTCTTTACAAAATGCTACGTCCCCAGTCATGGAATTCTGGGAGTAAGTGTACATAAACTTTTCTTTCAATTAAAATATTGATTATGTTCCAATATTTTTGATCATCCACATCTAATGCTGACGCCAGCGGCACTTAGTGATGTTAAGAGTTTAACTGGACCTATTTCCACATACGGCGAGAAGGCCAGAGTAAGAGTTGAACCTGTTGCAGGATAATGGAATGGAGACTTTCTATTTTGTAAATAACATTTTCTGTTTCCTGTGGAGACATTTTATTTTTTGACATATGGCTCAATCCTGCACCACTGTAGTGCATAGCAGTTTTGCCACTGATTTTAGAGAGAGTAGTATCAAACCCATACTTTCTAGAAGATAGGAGGGAGACAGGAGAGCAATGGTGATTTAAAATATTTATTATCTAGTTCTTCAGTGCATCTTTTTCTTGAAAGAGCTGCCCATTTTACATTCTTTGACACAACTGATACAAGCTTTTCATAAAACAAAAGTTACAATAAAATATTAACACACCACATCATAAGTTACTTGTTCAGGATTGGTTAATATTCTAAGAACCTGGCTACAAATTCTGGCTTGCCAGCTATGGAGCCCTACTCCTTTCAGTATGTTAGGGAGGAGGCTTGAATTTCTAAATACATATCCTCTTTTTGTTGCTTCTCTTGTGTAAGTACTTGGCATGAAAGCTTGTCCAATACAATGGCACCCCTGTTTTAGTATACCACAGTTTCACAGAAAGAGTCCTCACATTTTTCCAGGAGTGTGCAATGCAGAGTCTCATTGCAGACAAAAAAAAGAAAAAATTCTTGCTCGGTTAAAAATGTGGGTCTTTTACTGGAGCATTAAGCAGGTGCATCAGGGGATCTCTCAGAAGCTGGCATGGCAAGTGGTGTTATAGCTACTGTCTTTCATTATTTTACAATGAAGTGTCTTAAGGTTATTTACTCAACCTTAATAGGAACGGCTTGACTGTCTTGTGTCTCCATGATTCTGATTTATTGGCTAACACGGTAGTAGTGAGTGTCTGTTGAAAGCTAATTGTAGTGAGTTTTATTTACTTTAGGTTGCGATTGAACTGATTATTTTTCAGTGATGGTCAAGGTGCATGTATATAACCATACATTTTTTTCTGTGGAAGATACAGTGTCCATTAGAACATGCAGAGCTTGAGAGTACTGTTTTAAAAATCATGTCATTATTTTTAACATTGCTGAGTATTTTAATGGCAAAAATCAAATCACAGTAATCTGCAGATAGGGCCTTATTCTGAAGCTTTTCAATGTGTGGAGTCTTAATCGCAGCATCTAGACATGCATTAGGCTCTGTATTAGAACCATCTCCCACTGGAGAGCTCTGCGCTGAAATAATTTACTTGGATGTCAGCTGGTGCCATTGTCCTTAATTTGGGCTCAATTAGTCACACCATGGTGGAGAATTATCCAAACTTGCAGTGACAAAGGCTATATGGTACTGGTGGTATTTCCGTGTTCATTTCAGTTTCAAGACATGAGCATGCACCTGTCCCCTACTTCATTCTACAGGCAGGTGGAATGTGAAAATGAGAAGATTGAAGGGAGATGTGTGGAGGGTACAGAGAAGAGGTTAAGGAAAGAGGCTAGTCAGTAGGTGATTGGCACAGCTGTCCTTAGGGGCAGAGAGGGCCCAGGGTGAATTTCCCCATGCAGCCTTCCCCCCCCCCCCACAAATGCTTCTGAAGGTAGCATGGGGTCCACAGGGAGGAGGGTGAAGCATGGGGTCCATCGAATCATGGGATCTGGGGTGCTTCCCCACCTTGCCCTCCCATGTCCAAGGATGGCCTTAGTGGTTGGGCAAATAATACCAACCAAAATGTGAAAGCACTGTTCATCTAATGGATGCCCTGACCAGGGATGCAGTGACAGTCCGTCAAAACTATCATTTGATAATTAGGGCTCATTGCTACAATATTTGAGTAATTCTTCATGCTTGCAAGGGTATATTTAAGAAAAGATTACTAGTCTTTTATGCTAGAATCTCACTTGTCCACCCACTTTGTACTTAAATCAAAATATAGCCACCTCCCAACTTCTCAGGAGAAATGACATAGTACAGCAATGGGGTTTAGTCTCCCATTATTATGACTTCATTGTTTTTACAAACTTTATTATAGCAGGCCCTGACAAATCTGCTGCACACGTAGGGGCCAGAACAGAAACTGAGGTGCTTAGGTGTGTGGCAGTGAAGGTCCCTGAAAGACTGCTGCCACTGTCATTTCTTCTGATGGCACTGTGGAGTGCACAGGGCCTCCTATCACTGAAAAACCACCCTGGCTACCAACACTTTCAGTGGCAGCAGTGTAGAGCATGAAAGATGCCCCTGCTGCTGGAAAAAGCCACTGCCAGAGGCACTTTCAGCAGTGGGGAAGAGAGGAAGAGATGGTACATGCAAACTCTTTTTTAAGGTGCTGGGGATGTTCGTCTCTCTGGCTATCACTGTTTTTCTAAGTGTCAGGGGCAAAATCCTGGGCACCATGGTGACCTAGTGCCCAGCATTTCTTGAGCCCTGTATTATAGTACGTTTACTAGTGATGTTAGCTAATTGAAAGTAAGCTGTTGTACAGTTGTCACAGTAAATGAATAAAGTATGTTTTGAGGTGTATTGGTCTTGTTTTTCCATTGTGCTTATTTGCTTGCTCATTAATTTGAAAAATTCAGCAATTCACAGTTGGCCACTTAATTGTCAGTGCATGCTGACAAGTTTCTGTTGTCTTAGTACAAAAGGCCTTAAAACAGATTTATAGCTTATATCCCCCTGGTTACATTTTGTTAGCAAGTGCCCTGATTCGGAATTGCCCTAAAACAGTGCTCACATGCTTAAATGACAGAAATGCAGGCACTGTTGTTCTGTTTTTTGCCTCGTAAACACAATAAGTTAGTTAATACAGCTAAATATGGACCTCACTCACAATGGATTTGGACTAATCTGAAGTTTGGAAAGATTTGTATGAGCGGTTTTGGGTGAGATTTGAAGACCTATTATGAAACTTGAAGGGGTGCACACTCAGAAGTTTTTACAGCAACAAAACACACTAGATAAATATTATTTTAGAAGAGGGTTCCTAATGATCTGGTGTCCCTCAAGCAGTAATCCGATACTTGATTTGTGATGTCAGATAAACAGTTTCAAAGTAATGTCCATGCTTTATGTGAGCATACCACATCTGTTAAGAATCCACAGTGCAGTAACCTTTTATTACTTCTCTAGACCTGCTTTTCCACTGCTGTGCATAGGCAAGTTGTTGATAATACTAACAGTTTATTAGCCAAAAGAGCCTACTACAATTAAACTGTTATCTGTTTTCGCTGTCCAAGAAAAACTAATATTGCATAGTTTTCCCCATAGAATCTGAGTCAGCTATAATCCTGCTGAAGAAAATATTTGTCCAGTTAAAGTTTAAGTAGGTGAGGAGTTGCATGTTTTCAGAACTTATCAGAGACAAGATCAGGAACTTGGTCAGAATAAACAAACCAACCAACAAATTTTGGCATATATGTTATAAAAACATGCCAAAAATTGTGGTTATTTTATAGTGAACGGGCTAAATGAGTAGAATAGAATGACCAGATGATTACAGTTCAGTGATGTGCTTTGTCTCTCTGGCATTTAATTAAGAGTATGGAATGACCTAGTGGTCTATATGTGCAAAATTGTAGTGAAGTTTGCAAAGACAGTACTTAATAAGTAGTAAATCCATAACCAGGCTAGTGTAGTTATCTAGTTAGATGTCTGCTGACTCATACAGGAAATGTAATTGGATTTAACCAGAGGTCTTATTTACACAGTACTGATTTGCTTTGTAAATATTAGACAATCTAGTGCATGTGAAAGGCATTGTACGTTGCTCAAGTAGCTGTAGTCCCACTCTGAACAGCTATAGAATGGGTAAATCTCTGCACTAGCTGTTCATTCTGTGTTTGTACACTACCTATCACAACAGTCCATGTCTGGAGCTCCTTGTACAGTCACAATACGAACACAGCACAATACAACGGTCCATGTCTGGAGCACCTCGTGCAGTTACAATACAAACGCAACACAAGACAATGGTCCATGTCTGGAGCACTTCATGCAGTAACAATATAAATAATGATCACACTTTGGGGCCAGTTCAGGCTACCAGATACAACGTTGGAAAGTAAGTTCTGTTCAATATTTTCATTAATGATCTGGATGATGGGATTGATTGCACACTCAGTAAGTTTGCGGATGACACCAAGCTTGGGGGAACGGTAGACACGCTGGATGGCAGGGAGAAGATTCAGGAAGACCTTGACAAATTGGAGCAGTGGGCCAATAGAAATCTCATGAGGTTCAACAAGGACAAGTGCAAAGTCCTGCACTTGGGATGGAAAAACCCCATGCACTGCTACAGGTTGGGGAGCGATCGGCTAAGTAGCAGCACCGTAGAAAGGGACCTGGGGATCCTGGTGGATGGGAAGCTGGATATGAGTCAGCAGTGTGCTCTGGCTAACAAAAAGGCCAATGGCATACTGGGCTGCATCAGAAGAAGCGTTGCCAGCAGACTGAGGGATGTGATCATTCCTCTCTATTTGGCACTGGTGAGGCCGCAGCTGGAATACTGTGTCCAGTTTTGGGCTCCCCACTACAAAAAGGACATGGACAAATTAGAAAGAGTCCAGCGGAGGGCAACAGAAATGATCAAAGGGCTGAAGCACAAGCCCTATGAAGAAAGACTGAAGGAACTACGCTTATTTAGCCTGCAGAAGAGAAGACTGAAGGGGAATTTGATAGCAACCTTCAGCTACCTGAAGGGATGCTCCAAGGAGGATGGAGCTCAGCTGTTCTCAGTAGTAACAGAGGATGGAACAAGGAGCAATGGTTTCAAGTTGCAGCTGGGGAGGTCGAGGCTGAATGTTAGGAAAAACTTTCTTACTAGCAGGGTGGTAAAGCATTGGAATGGGCTACCTAGGGAGGTGGTGGAATCTCCATCTTTGGAAATGTTTAAAGCCCAACTGGATAAAACTCTAGCTGGAATAATTTAGTGGGAGTGGTCCTGCTTTTTTTGGCAGGGGGTTGGACTAGATGACCTCATGAGGTCCCTTCCAACCCTATGATTCTATGATTTATCCACATGCATCATCTCCTGAAATGAAGGTTGTGCAGTCTGTACTCATCTGGTCCTCATACAGACTGGCTATGTTGACACATACATCATTATTTCGAAATAAGTTAATTCGAATTAAGAAAATGTTAATTTGAATTAAGGGAAAGCCTACTTTCGAAACAGCTGTTATTTCGAATTAATGCTGTTTGGACATGTTGTTTCAAAACAGTTGTTTCGAAACAATGGTGTTGTTTCGAAACAACATGTCCAAATGGTGTTATTTCGAAATAACCATTTCAAAATAACAGCTGTTTCGAAATGAATTGGGTTTAAGCTGTTTTGAAATGGTTCTTATTTTGAAATGACACAGCCTGTCATTTCGAAATAAGAAAACGTTGTGTGGACATTCAGTTTTTTATTTAGAAACAACCAGTGTTGTTTCGAAATAAAAGACCCGTGTGGACATACCCACTGTCAATAAGGGTGTTAGTTAATAAGGTGTCTGCTTTACCGCTCATGAAGAATAGATATCAGCTGGGAACTTGGGTCCATGCTAGCTCAGGCTGGATTCAGAGAAGCACTCTGAAGACAGTGATTTTGTATCCAGATCCTGTGTCCTAAACAGTCCAGTCTTGTCTTTCTAAATCATTAGTAAGATGCAGGACTCTTTTTCATAAGAAGGTGTTGAGCATGTTTTCTGTGGGTTTTTTTCCCCCCTCCTCCTCCTCTGGAGTTTGATCCTGTGCTGATTAAATTCCATGGGAGAACTCTCATTAACTTTAAAGGTGAAGGATCAAACTTCATGCCAAGCGGTGTTCAGCACATTTGATTTTCCAAGAGAAGGAATTACTAGTAGGGTGTTGTGTGTTCTTGGAGCAGTGTGCAGGGGATCATAGACAAGTGTATTAATATGGGAGGGAAAGAAAACAGAGAGAAGTTCAATGTTCAGTTCTCAGGCAGCTAATCCTTAAAACCAATCCTTGATCAGCCGATCCCCTTACCACAGTTTTTTGTGTTATTGCCAATACTTACAGGGGTTTATACAAGAAAAAATGAGCAGGCTTGAAAAGGCTACAACAGTTACAGACACTTGTATTTTCATAACTCTATAAGGGTCTCAAGTTACTGCTCTAGGTCTAAGATATGTAAACTAACAATATTTCAGCTAATATTTGTAAAGGATGCACAAGTTGTTAACCAGTATATTAAAGAGAAGAACATAGCTCCATCAAATTTCAGTGGATGTTAACGGGGGCACAAGTTGGGCTTGGGTTTGAGTAGATGTAACAAGTGGATCATGTGCACAGGAATCCCAGGGAGCAATTTTTTTTTTCTCACCAGGGTTCGCTTGGAAATGCTGAGGATATACCACCCCCCTCCAGAGAATGACAGGCTAACAACCAGGCCTTCCTTGGTTCAGGTCTGACTTGTGGTGTTGGATGCTTATGCTGGTAGAGGTTCAAGTGGTAACAGAGGTGAGGATCTCTTCAGTCATATCAGGAAAGGCCCATGGGAGACACTGGATTAGCTTGGGATGGTGGAGCGGGTGAGAGTTGGGAACTGAGGAGGGATTCCATTTGCTCACTCAGTCCCAGCAGGCAAGGAAATGTTGTCCTCAAAACAGAGGAGAGTCAAGAGAGCTTACAGATACCATTTCCACTGCTCCAATTTGTTACCGTGGTCTGAAACTAGAACTTGGTAGGCCCTGGAAAGAGAGCTATGCAGACAGAAATCCCATGGTACTAAGGTTGATTCTACTTCAGTAGTTTCCTTTATTAGCTGAGTAACAAGTCAGACCTGAGCCAAGGAAGGCCTGGTTGTTAGCCTGTCATTCTCTGGAGGGGGTGGTATATCCTCAGCATTTCCAAGTGAACCCTGGTGAGAAAAAAAAATCTTTTTGTTAGGGGGAAAGAAAGGAGCTGCTCTCAGTGAAAGGGAAAAAGCAAAAAATTCCTCAAAGTCAAAAAATGTTTTTTCTTGTTTCTTTTAGGGAGCAAATAGTGGCAGGAGTTGCATTGTTACTAATCCCCACAATCCTATGAAAAGTCATTAGCAAGTTGGGGTCTGATCCTGTGGTGCTGAGTACCCTGTGGGCATTCAGTGCCTCTCAGTACTAGGTCTTTTGTGCAGGAGGTCATTATGCTGTGCCAGACTTACTGGTTCCAGTCCAGTTCACAGGAGGCCATGTGAAAACGATCTTTTGTTTTGATTCTCATGAGCTCTTCATCTGGCTTTGCCTTGAAATCACAAGCTCTGCCTAGTTTCATTTGAGAGCAAAAAACAGAGAATAGGTTTCCTCAAAAGGCTAAGCTAGCTTCTCAGTGATAGTGAGCTGAGTTTTTGATTGTGATGAGACCTTAAATCAGGCAGGTGAATTTCCTGTGTTTTTTGGGTTTGTCAATATTTTGCCCAGCTGTATTTATTGTTACATACAAAATAACTACATTAAAAGAATATTGGTAAGGTTGCAAAATCAAGCACTCAAAAGTTAGGAAAGGGCAGGACTAAGGTTGCCCGAGCAACCTTAACTGGGCTCCTTGTGTGTATGATTATGACATAGTGGCATCATATTGATTCCATTGTGGTTCATCAGCGGGGTGGAACTTTTATAACCACACACACAGGTCTCTGTTTCTTGAACTAATGGAGTATCTGACAGTAGATTGACTTCTTTTTGACGACCAGCAATAAAGAGGGATGGGACACTTTGCCAGTAGGTTTCACCAATATTTGCTGATAACACAGGAGTGGTGAGGTTCTGGATTCTTGAGTTCCACTCTAGGCTTGGCTGGGGAGTGTTCTGTAGTGGGCCCAGTCTTTTATCACCCCCACACTTTTTAATCCCTTTTGCCCTGTCCCATCCAGCTTGCCACAGTCCTTTCTCTTACCTAACTCTGACTTTCACACCATTTGCTTTATGCTTGGTAACACAGTTCCAGTCTCCTCCTCAGGGTTCCATTTCTGAGTTTGTCATTTTTACTACCACTCCCAACCTCCTTGTCTAGTCAGTGCCCGTGCTTCCCTCTTTGCTCCACATCTGATCAGTCTCTCCCTTCCTCTCTGGTCTTTCCGTCTGGTTGTTCCTTCTCCCTTTCTCTCTCTCTTCCCACCCTTGCTGGCTTTAAGACCCAGGTTCTATTATTCAGTCTTAGTTGTCTTCCTCCCTGCTTCCTCTCCCAGGATTGCCCTTCCCTGGTTCTTTGTCACAGTCTCTTTGCCCAGCCAAGCCCAGTTCTTCTCCTCATCAGACCTCTGTCTCTCTCCCTCTCCCCTCCCATCTTTGTTTCCTGTTCCCAATCACTTCGTCCACCTAGTCCCAGCCTCCACTTCAATAGATCTATTGACTACCAGTCTTCTTGCCTAGCAGAGTCTGTTTCTCCACCCCATCTCCTGACTCCCAAGTCCCCAACTCACAGTCTAGTTTCTATCTTTTTCCTTCAGCTTCAGTCTCACCAAGTTTCCTGTCCCAAGCTACAACTTGCATTTACCCCCCGCCCCATCAAGTAAGACCTGTAATGGGATGAAGCATGCTCAGTAAAGACAGAATCTTCAGCAATTTTAGCTATTAAATGCTAAAAAGTCTCCACTGAGCATGAGTGAGCTGCAGTTTTTCAACAGTTTATAATTTGTCTAAATTTATGTGAATTTTCATGAAGATGGCAAAAAGCACATTTCTGACACAAAGGTTTGTATTTTGTGAGATTTCACCTGTCTGCTCCAAAGTGTGGAGTCTTCTTAAAGAAAAGGCTACCACATTATTTTTTTCACATTGCAAAACAACTCCATTTTCATAACCTCTTTCTCCGAAATGTTTTGACTGAAACATTTCAGAAAATCTTAGCCTGAGTCAGACACTGAGCATGGAAAATTTCAGTCCAAATGGTTAAAGTTTGGCAAAAGTATAGGTAATTCAAAATAGGATCTTATAATGGGAAGTTTTGTGCAATGTTAATAAATGGTGCTACCAGATCTGCCTGTAATACATAGAAATGCTTTTTCAAGGCATTTTAGTACCTTGCATTCTTAGCAAAAGTTGGGCAGTCTATTGATAGTTAACACGTAAGCAAATTTAGCCTCTCTTTCTGATTGTGAATGATTGACAGACTTTGAGCTGTACTCATTTCTTAATTATTCAGAACTATGTCACAAATACTTCATGCAATAACATTTCATCCCAGATACAGTTCATGGAATAGTCACTTTGACTATTACTGAGTATTATTTATAAGGCTAAGATTTTGTCACAGGTATTTTTAGTAAAATTCAAGGGCAGTATACAGGCAATAAACAATAAATAACAGACACTGGAGTCTCTCTGCCTGGACCCCAGAGGTTTGACAGCTGGAGCTCCACCACTCAGGGCTGAAGGTGTGGAGATCATGTAAAATCACAGAATGCATGGCCTCCATGATTGACTCATGGCTTTATTGCGATTCGTATTGGAATTTCAAGTGTCTGGATGGCTTCCATGGCAAAGTATGGAGAAACTTGTACTTTTGTTGTTGGCAAAAAATGCAGGTTTTGAGCAAAAAAGTAAAAAGTGATGATTCCCTATTTTAATAGAATTGTTTTATTTTCAGTAGGAAATGTGGTAAAGTGCTTGTGATCATATAGTTACTCAGTAATGATTCAATCCCATGTAGACAGAGCAGAACAAAATAGTGATAAAACTGAGAATTTTAGAAAAAACTGTGGGTGGGTTTTTTTTTTTTTTTTTTTGCTGTTTTAATAAAGTATGAGAGACATATCTAAATTGTATGGCTTTCCACCTAGCTCTTAATACTATTATTGCATGTAAGTTACTGTTGTGTACTGAGCATAGTAAGACTGCATATATCTCCTATCTTCTCTGAACAGATCTTTGGATAGACTGAGAAAAGGAATGCTCTTCAGAAGCACTGTTTTGTTTGCAGACAGGGAATTTTAAAACAATTCCTGAAAGATTCGGGAATCTCAAACCTTCTCACTTGCCACAACAAGATTTGACTGATTAGTAGTTCAGTGAGATCTTGACTCAACTGACAGTTAAGTCAAGGGGAGTGTTTCCATTGTCATGAGTGGGTGCTGAATCAGTTTCATATAGTTTTAGTGTTATTTATATTAAAGTAATACCTAGAGACCTCAGCTAAGATGGGTGTGTGTTGCTGCAAAACATGTATGAAAAGACAGCCCATACTCTCATTTTGCATTCTGATCGTGTTCTCTCAAATGTCTCCATCTAATCAAAGTGCTAAATCCTCTAAACCTGCTGCGCTATTCTGTACGTTGTTTCTAAGACCTTAAGAACTGTATGTATTCTGCAAGGTGTGAGGCCTTTGATTAAGTGCTGCCTGAAGCCTCCTCTTCTACTTTTAGTAGATCACTAAAGGCCTTCTTAGCAAACAATGGAACATGCCTTTTTGCGTAGGGCAAGCTGAAAAGCAACATATAGTAGTTTGCTAGGTTGTTCATCTCTTGTAAATGTTTTTCTCCATTAGTTTCACATGTGAGTGTGTAGCTGTATGGTGCATGTGACAAGAATCACCTGTAAAATGGGTTTTAAATAACTTTGGAATGCCTTAAATATGTGCATGGTGTTGCATGTCATAAAAGTTGATACTTACAATTAGACAGAAAAGGTGTCGGGGCATCAACTAAAGTTTTCTCATTTTCTCAAAATTAACAGACTCAGGAATGATGTGCTCAGGTAGGAATAATTCTAAAAGTGTCCCCACTAGCTTTGTAATACATATTAAGCATCACAGTCACATTCAAAACACACCAGTCTTTAGCATAATTGGTTTCATTGCATAAAATAAAAAGTCTTATGTAATTAAATCATCTTGATATCAGCTTTGTATCTCTTGAAAAAGTGCAACCAAGAACAGGAGTCAAAACTGATCAGCTGTGGTGATGAGACAGATATTTTTATAAAGTGTATTTCTGAAGCATAATTTCTGTGTTGGTTGATCCAGGAAATTAATTGGAATAATTGCCAGGGTGTCATCCTTGCTGAGTCTGAGCAGCTCAGCATGGGGTTCTTGTAATACAGAAGATGTAATAAACAAATGCTGCACAGTTCTTTCTTTTTCAGCAGCTGTTTTATAACATTTGGAAAGCTTGATCCAGCTTGATTTATGTGTTGTCTTTACCAGATGTTTGTCACAATCAGCTTTCCTGCTAAACAAACAAGAAGTCCTTTGGCACTTAAAGACTAGTAAATTTATTTATCGCATGAGCTTTTGTGGGAGAAAATCCCACTTTGTCAGACACTTTGAAGAAGTGGGATTTTGTCCCATGAAAGCTCATGCGATAAATAAATTTCTTAGTCTTTAAATGCCACAGGACTCCTTGTTTGTTTTGCTGAACTAGACTAAAACGGATACCCCTTTGGAGCTTTCCTGCTGTAAGCTACAGGAATGTTGGAAGCAGAGCAGAAGAGCTCTCTATCAGCTCATTCCTGGAGAACTCTCTGTACTGTGCTATTGTCACCTCTGAAGTTCTGCTGCCTGGGGAAAAAAAATGATGTGTATCCTTCAATGTGGAATGAAAAAAAGTTTTAACTTTTACATTTTAACAAGCTCCTTTAAATATTTCAGTGAATGCTGTACTTTTTATATTTCAGTATGATGACAGCAAGTGCCATTTGATTTGGAAACAGAGCTGTAATATTAATTTATAGCTTTCATGCTTCAGTCTTAGCCCTATAGCTTACGAGTTACAAAGACAAATTAATATGTGGAGAGCCAACCCCCTTTGGAGATACCTAAAGCACTAACATAAATAACAAAACCACAACATGAATTCTAATTATCTTCTTGCTTACACCTGTTTTATTGGTGTACCCCCTTTGGCTTAACTGATTTACACCGGTGTGAGCCTAAACAAAATCAGTCTCATTCTTTCCTGCCAACTCTCTCAGCTCCTTTACTAGCTATTTCCCTCCTTAATCTATTACTCACGGTTCCTTCTATCAAATCCCTTACTGGCTGCTTCTGGATGCTTGCCACTGGTCATACCTGAACATGTTCAGGTTAGAGTGACTTGATCCAAGTTCATGGAGACAAAGGGAAAATACTTTTGGTCAATGGGAGTGTATACTGTTGCTCCCCATCACAGTCCGTAACTTTCTCTTCTCTAGCAGTGCTGTGTTGGCTGAGTGGTGTGATCTGAGAGACGGACTGAGTCTCAATGACAATCCTCCATTGAGCTTCCAGACTACAAGAGGACTGTGCAGACTGACCCTTTCTGAGGTCAGGTTCCAAGGTGGTACAATAATGCTAATGACACTAACCTACATACTTGTGGACATACCAGCTGTAAATTTTTAGATTTCACCTACATTCAATATTGTACACAGTTTACAAAGAGACTACTGAGGCAGAAGGGTTATGTGATATTTGTGTAGTGCACAGTGGTGTAAAAGGTGAGCAAAGTGTTACAGATATACAATATTTCATTAAAGCCAGTCAGTGGCAGAAGTGGGGAGAGAATTCAAGATTTCTTGGCTGCCAGGTCTATGATTTTTCCTCAAGAATAAGGACAAAATGTCCAGTTTTCTTTTTTCTCTACTTGCCTGTCAGTTCTTCATTCTTGCCTCTGGCCATACCTCTTAAGTGCCCTGCATTGTGAGAAACATCCTGCAGCTGGCCACGGATTTTACACATGTCTAACATTGCCTTGCCAAAGTCCCACTGTGCTACCTGCACACAGCCACTGGCTGCAGTGGTGGATATCTTCTACTCTCCTGCTACATGCAACAGTCTACCCTGCTTTTTTCTGGGGCAGTGAAAGCACACCAATGATGCTAGGAGGCTAGGCTAGGCTAGGCTGCAGGAGTGAGTAGTTTGGACTGGGTCCGTGGGGGAGGGGAGGCAGATGTGTGTAGGAAAAGGAGACTGAGGTTCCTGACATAAAAAACAGCAACAAGGAACATCACAGTAAATGGACTTTTTATTTTATTGTAAATAGGGACTTTCTCTATAAAATGTGCTTGCAGTACACAGAATTGTTGTTGAGTTTCTTTGAGTGGTTCCAAGCCATTTATATGCTTGTAGATAAATGTTTTGTGCCCTCGTTTCCTTTACTTTGAAGGTCACTAGTCTCTCCTCTCAGATTCCAGGGATTATGAAGAGTGCTAGTCCCCCAGTGCTAAAGTTAGACCCATCATTTCCTCTCTGTAATTTATTTGTCTGGCTCTTCCTTTGTTGTTAGAACTCCCTGTAGTGCATGCAGGACCTTGCTGGTGTGATAGATGTGCATGCAGAAAGAGAAATTCTTGGCCAGTCACAGCACTTTTTCACATTGGTGCGCTATGCCGAAGAAAGATGAAAAGCTGTCAGTAAGGTGTCGGTATTGTATGAGGCTGCAGCACACTGCTCAAGAGCTGCCTAGGAAGCATTGTTGTAGAAAGTTACAGACTATGTCATAGGCCTACTTCCGAGGTTTTTACTCTGGTCCATGTTCCCCTCTGTGTGGAATCCTTCCTGAGAAGAGGGACACCAGCGGTAAGATTGTGCACCTCAAAGGCACAGCACACAATTGACAGCCTGGTAGAGAGAGGGTTCAGGCTGCTTTGTCACCTTTGTGCTCTCCCAATTCCAGGCTGTCCCAGACATGATCCTGGGTTAACTAGGATCATCCAGAGAAAAGATGTAGAGAAACAAGAGGAGGGGATTTAAACACTGAGAGACTCCTTCAGAGATGGGCAAGGGGAAGAAGAGGAGCTGCTAACCAAAATGTTCAGAGCCATAGGAAACACTAGTAGAGAACCAAGAGGCCACAGGGTGTGATGAGTGGAGATGCAGCAGCAACATCATATGCTGCAGAGAAATAAAGGAGATTGAAGCTTGGAGCCTTGGCCAGGAAAAAGTTACTGTGATCTTGGTGAGAACAGTTTACCTAGGAAGGTGGTAGCCAGACAGGAGCAAACTTGTGGCTGCTAAAGCTTCAGTCATATGCATATGCACCCATGAACACTTCTGCTTTCATTTCCAACATCTTTCTCTTAGGCTTTCTTTGTTGTTCCCAGCCTTTTTTCCTAGTTCCTCTGTTTGCTCCTTCATGCCAGCCCAGCACTTGAAGCAGCTCTCTGATTCTCATGCACAAACACCCTCCTGCTTCTTTTGCAAAGCCGTCTCCATACCCATTTCTCTGTGTAGCTTTCAGCATTGATCTCCAGACCGGTCACGTCTCCTCCCCATTTTGTCTGGACTGCTGTATATGTATCTGTCTGTATAAGAGCTCAGGCTTCCCTGAGTAGATTTGGGTTTTGTTTTTCACATCCTTCCCCCAAGCCCAAGGACAGGTTGAGAATAAAGACTAGTACTAACCTACTGGCAATACATACTGTTAAAGCAAGTCTATTGAACCCATGTAGAATGGCATCCAAGTAAACGAAATGCTTATTTCAATGAGAGTTGGATTTGCACAAGAAAACTCGGCATTTCAGCAAGTGCCATGAATCTTCAGTCAGATGCACTGGAGTGATTGTTAATCTTATCTGTAAGGTTTTAATCCTGTAAAATGGAATATACAAACAGGAATATGTAGAGCTTTATCGTAGCAGGGCTGCAGAAGGAAAGAAAGATGTGCTGATTGATAGCAAGGGCATCTTGGTTTCAAGTATTTCATTATGTTCGGCTTATGTGTAAGTCACAAAATATCCATTAAGAGGTAAATTTTTTCAGAGCTGGGCACGTTGCTGTTACTGTAGCCACATGACTTCTTCCCATGACCACCACCCCTGAGAATTTTACAGCCCATGCTCTGTCTACTGCTGTGGAAAGAAATGTACAACTTGCTGTCTTTCCAAAAGAGAATTTCATACCTTTTGGGATTTTATTAGCCACTCCTTATCCATTTCAAATATTTACAATACGCTGGCCCATTTAGTGGTCATGGAGTATTGACATTTGGAGGGTACTAGTGGCTGTCCATTGATAACTGACATAGAGCATGTGGGAGTGCTCTTGTAATCTTTCAAATGTGAGATGGTTACTGTTTTTGCATTTGAATGGAACTTGAAGAAGTAAAGGAAGTGAGAGTTCCGGAGGAGAAATGTACAGGTAGTAGATTTCAGGTCCTTCACCTATCCATTTTCCAAAGAACCAAAGGACTCTTCTCAGCCCTTAGCTGTTCAGGTTCCTTTGTATGTTGGTGGGAATTTGGCACATGCCTTCCTTAAGTGCTTTTGAAAGTCCGCTATTCATACCAGGCATGGGTACTAGGGGCCTGATCCTGCTTCCTTTGAAGTCAGTGGAAGCTTTGCCATAGACTTTTGTCAGGAGAGGAGTAGGCTGTTGGTGGTATCCACTTTTCCAGGAGATAGGTTGTTTCAGGGCTTGCTGAGTCTTCACTGCATCATGAGAATGTTAAATAATGTTTGTATTTAATTGCCCATTTTACTTTATACCATTTTGACTGTATTATTACTATAAAGACAGTGGGAAAAGATTAGAGAGGGGAATTTGGAAAGGATTCTATCCTTTCTGGTTCATGCTTGTTGACAACCATCTAAAATAAATCTCTCCCCCCTTCCTTAGTGGTAAAGTTATTGATGTGCTTATTCATCTCTTATTTTATTTTTACACCACTACCTCTTTGGGTGGGGTTTTGCAGATTAATACATGCATAGAAGGTCCCATAGAGAGTTCACACTCGCTTCTCCATTCTTGCAAAGGAAAGCGTGAATCTGAGACTGACACCAGTAGGATTTTACGTAGACATAGACTGAAAAATGATAGTATATATGTATGCAGTGGACAGAAAAAGAAGAGGGAATGTGTGAGGTATTTGAATTGTTGGGGTTTGGCAGACCTTTAGTTTCATTAGGATATCGTTATTTTGAGTTTAGTTTGCTATGTAATAGTAACCCATAGTTTAGAGATTAGAGTTGTAAGAATTTTTCTATTTAAAAGTACATATATAAAGTTTGTGTATAGCAGAAGAGTTCCATTCCCAAAGTTGTGTGCTATGTAGCTGTTTTTTAACATGAATTTCTCTTATTCTGGAGCCACTGAGTTATTAAATCAAAACAGAAGAGCACTTGGTTAGAGTGAACCATCATTCACTTGATTCAACACATTAACAGCTGCTCTTTTGTATATATTACATGTAAGGTGCAGAACCAGATGGAAAATATAATTTGACTTATCTATATTCTTTTAAAAAAGAAAACCATCTCTTAGACTCCATATCAGAAAAAAAAATTATAATAATCACAACCTTTGGTGCCTAGCCCAATATTGTACTTACTGTACTATCTATTTTCATTTAGCAAGTAGTTTTGAGACCCGACATGGAAAAGAAAAATGTCCTCAGAGTAAAGAAGTTACAGAAGGTGACAGGAATACAATTATAAACTGGAAAATATAGACAGCTGAGGAAATAATAAGTTCATACTAGTTTCACTGATAAGGATGCATTTTTATTTACCCTGTTCTGGGAAATAACCACTTCATTGCTGCTGAATATATCAGACATATAGTGTTTAAAGCCCATCCAAAAGTTGTTTCTTAGTCTATCGCCTTAAAAATTTAGGGCCTGATTCTCAGTTATTCTAAGGACACATTAGATCAAGGCACTTAGCCCTAGTCTACACTGATGGTGCTTTTTGGTGGCAGTTGACCGGTATTTATGCAAGGCGCAGTAAATGCCAGCGACTTCCCAAGTTTTAGGGACACACTTGGGAAACGCAAATGCCTTGTGCCAGCTTTCCCCTACATATCCTAGGGGCCAGGACTTCCAGCATTGACTTCAGGGAATGAAGCAGCAAGTTCATATTTGCTGCTAATTGCATGTGAAACATCGTGCAGACAGCAGAAATTTTGCTGCCATCATCATAGACATACCCTTATAGCAGGTAGAAATTTACAACAACCCTCTGGCTACTGGAAGGCCCCTTTACACCTCACAAGCAGTAAAAAGGACCTTAGTAATGTGAATCAAGCCCCTTATTTTCTTCCACAAAAACTCATGAAATAAATACATTTGTTAGTCTTCTAAGTGCCATCCGACTCCTTGTTGGTCAAGCCCCTAATGTTAGCAGTTCAAAGAAAGTTACTACATTTTATCAGTGTAGAGAGACTAAAGCAGAAACCAGAGGAAAAAAGGTTTACTTTTCATTATTCAGGATACTTAGGTTTCTATTTATTAAAAACAAACACATTAGTTAATTTGGGGCTCACAAATAGGAGAAAAATGAATGACACTGACTGGAACTATGAATAACATGGACAGATTTGGTGAAAATGTCTTTTTTTTACATCTGTGCTAAACAATCTCAGTCCTGATCTGCAGGTTCCTTTGCTTATTCATCCTTCGAGTACAGATGGCGATAGCCACACTGAATTGTTCCATGCTGCAGACCTGCATCTGCAAATCTTGCCAAGATGGACTGGCTGCAAGATCTGGCCAGAAAATGGGCAATGCTGGGAAAATGGCTATAAGCCCCCTTTTTTGTGGAGGGGGAGTGCTCCTTTCACTGTGGAGCTGTTGGTGGGCCAAAGTGACCCACTGCATCAATTGGAGCAGCCTAAAAGCTGCTCAGTTGCACTGCCACTGCCAACAAAAGTCTTTTAGGGGCTGCTGTGCTAGCCAAGGATTTTTACAATGCATTGTGATCTGGCACCATTCCCTTCAGCCCCACAGCACACCCCTTTCCACCTCTGATATGACCATGTGCCCAAATAGAGGCTAGGCTGGCTTTACACCACAGTTCCCTTTTTAGAGCAGCTTTCCACCTCTTTTGTGGCATTCAGCCACAAAGGGGATGAACCCGGCAAGTTGTTTGAGTTGTTTTATTATATTTATTACTTCTTTTTAACGTCCTGATGACTACCTAGCACATGTGCCATTTCCCACTTAAGAGATACAAATCCTGGAATCTGACAGTTACCATCTTCATCCCTGTGTTCCTCTCAGGGTGTTCTGAACCAGATGTCTGTAACTCAGGGTGCTGGGGGTATGGCAGTGACTTGAAGTGGTTTCCTTCACATATACTGTTTCCAGTTTTGTTCAGTGGCTTTCAGCAGCCCCATGATACACATTTATTCCAATACCAATGGTCTGAACTGTTTTGTTTGGTTCAGTTTAACTGACTCAAGTAATGAAAATTCCACAGCCTCCTGAGATCTCACTCACTATGTTTTCTAACAGACCAGATGGCAAGGAAGATTATTTTGGGTATACAGCCTCCATTTCCCTTTGCTCATTTCCATCCTGTAACTCATAGCAATCAGCTTTTGGGTCATCCTAAACCATTCCTTTCTCTCCCTGTTATTTCACCCTTCAAATACATTGAGTTACATTTTCCCTTTAGTTTATGTTGAGCTTGGAAGAGAGGCTGCTGTTACTTGCTGCTCCAATGCAGGCATGCTCGAATGCTATGTGGTGTTCTGATAGGACCAGTGGAGCAGTACAAGAGCTGAGAGAGAGTCTGATGCTGCTTCCAGCCCATAAAAAGAGTTGCCTCAAAAAGATAATAGAAACACGAGCAGGGATTGTTCACAGCGGCAGTGCCATGAGGATAGAGAGGAGAGGCAATGCCAAGTGGGTCTCTGCTTTTGATTTTTTACATTCTTTTTGTGACAAGGTAGGAAAGCGAAAATGAAGGCAAAATAGTCTGACTGTGTATGTTGTTTATAAACCGTGTCTGTGCTTGTGGAGGAAGCTGAACCATCTCTGTAAATAATGTGTCATGAGCAGCCTGTGTGAGATAAACTTCCCCTTGGGAGCTGTGTAATACAATCATTGTCATTTTACTCATCTGTGTGTTGCTTGGAGATGTTTCACTTGGACTTTCAGTGTGTCTAGAGTTACTGGAATCATCTGCGCCTCTTTCTGATGGGACCTTCCAGCCAACACTGAGGTTTGCTGTCACAGTAGGAAGCTGAATGAGAGATTAAAGCCATTTGTGTGATGTCTGAAGTTAGGGATTTGTCAGGTTGGCTGCAATGAGAAACGTATATGTACCCATGTACCAGAAATGAATTTTTATATACTGTTGTACGTAAAGTAATAGGTGTGATATAAATAAACAATAACAAATTACTTAGGCTCTGGAGAAAAAGAGCGAGAGAGATGGAATTAGCAAAGGGTATATTATCAGGGAGAAAAATCCTGCATAGGTACTGGTATTATTGAGCTGAACTCAGGAGGTAATGAACATTGTCAGTAGAAGCTAACACCAAACTCCAGTGGAGCTTTCTGTGTGCTACTCTTTCTCAGTAAGGTTAGGGACAAGGTGGGCAAAGCCTGGGGCCACTCTTGCTCCATGGTCTTGTTACAAAGTGACTGGCCCTTTAAAGGGAAGAAGGACCAGCTCTACCTGTCCTTGCAGGGGTTCAATTTGTTAGACTTGGCAATCCACATCACCAACACCACTCCATGTAGAGAGGGGGAAGGGGATGCATCTCCCAAGAGGAAACTAAATCAGGGTCACCTCAAGCCAAGAGGTATGCCCAAGAAGCAACAGCCCTGTTACAGACCTAGTGGGTAGATTTACTTCAGCTTTGACCTCCTCAGCAACGTGTTGGATTGGTAGCCACCCAATCTTAAACAGATACTCACCAGCAACTACAGATCTAACAACAGAAGCATTGAAGGAGGCACACACCCCTGCAACAAACCATGCTGCCAAGTCTGCCCACATATCTGCACGACAGATACCATCATAGGTCCTAATCAAGCCTGCTACTCCATCAAAGGCTCATTTACCTGCTCATCTACTAATGTGGTCTATGCCATCATGTGCAAGAAATGCCCCAACACCTTATATATTGGACAAACAGGACGATTGCTGCGTAAAAAGATGAATGAACACAGAGCTGATATCAGAAATCAAAGAACAAAGAAACCAGTTGCTGAGCACTTCCATCTTTCTAATCACTCGATGAATGATTTGTTAATGACTGTCGTCAGAGGTGTGGCTGGGACTTCAAGACTTCAAAGAGAAACAGCTGAACTCAAATTAATATGTGAAAGCAGGACTTAATTGAGACTATGGGTTCTTTTTCCATTACAAAGGGTAATTTGACTTCAGGCTTCCCATGATTTGAACCTAACAACTGCTCTGATTTGCTGTTACTGTATGACCTGATCCTATGTTTTACACCCCTTGCATTTATTTTCATTCCTTTCTGTAAGTTCACCCATCTTCGAAGCATCTGAGGAAGTGGGATTTTCTCCCAAGAAAGCTCAGGCAAAAAATAAATCTGTTAGACTTAAAGGGCCACACAACTCCTGGTTGTTTTATTTGCTGGACTAGACTAACACGGCTATCCCTTTGGAAATTGGACTGGCCTGACTCTGGAGAATTTGGTTGTGAAGGAATGTAAAGTTCTTGCTATGTCCCTGGCTGAGGAAATACAGATAAGGAAGTCACCTCAACAGCCCTTCTGCCCCATTACATGTAAAGGAAAAGCATCCTGTGATCTGCTCAAAAGTAGAGTAAACCCTGAGGGATATTCACAGATAGATTGAGTCTGTTCTTCAGCTTCTCCTAACCATGAAATTATGCATTAACTAGCACAGGACATTCCTTTTGAGCAATGTGTTGGCAGCAGTTAGAGATCCCTTGCTATTTGAAAGTGTGCTTCAACCATGCACATTTGAAATCTTTACTAAAGAAGCCCTTTCCCAGAAAATGCAGTCCCTTGGAAATATAGTGCCCTGAAAAAGTCCACTTGTGGAAGATAAAGTAAACACATTATCAAGTCTTTCAAAATCACAGTCCTTGAGTTGGGATGAGGTTAGCAGAGGTTAGCACCTAATCACTGATACTCTCCTCCTGAGCAGTTCCAGCACTGGAGGAACACAATTGTTCTCTCTGATTTTCTTTGCTGAATTACTAAATTTAAGGTGTATTAGCATGCACACACAAACAAAAGACTTTTAATTTGCTCCTCCTCCTCCAGGCATTTTATCTTCCCAGGCTTTGCTATTGCATATGTTAAGCACATGATAACTGTAGAGGTAGAAGGAGAAAACCAGTTGTCACTGGGAGTTCACAGAATTTAGAGAGGGAAAAGTTACACTGGACTATTTATGTTCCCTTTCCAACACAAGAATGATCTTTCTGGGACGTTTTTGTGTGCTTTCAAATGTGCTCTTGTTGCTGACAACCCCATCTTCTCTCCCCCATTGCCCATCTCATCACTTCTTTTTCCCACAGGTTACATCCTGAGAAGCTAGAACAGTCCTGCCTCTTTGGGGCAGTCACAGTCTTACTGTACGTTTACGCAGTGCTTAGCACAATGTTGCCTGGATGGACCATTTTTGTGTTAGTGCAATGCAAATAGTGATGGTAATTTGCCTAGCCTAGTTTTAAATATCCCAGGGACAGGACAGCCAGCATTTCTCTTGGGATGTTAACCTGCAGCATAAGAGATTTCACTATTTATTCTAATATTCATTCTACATTTACCTCATTTTTATGTAATCTCATTACTTCTAGTTATGCACCTAGTCAATTCCTCGCCATGTTTGGGGCTTGCACCTTGCAAACCGTACAAAGAAAGCAAAGTCTTCCTTCCCCCTTTAGTGTAGTTTAGCCAGACTATCTACATCTGACTTGAGGTGGTCAAAAGGCAAAATCAAACACCTTCATATTTCTGGGTTTGTGTGTTTGGGTGCAAATCACAGAAGCGAAGTCCACTCTGCTTGATTTGATTCTGAGACAAATCCTAATAAGCAGAGGCCTACTGAATTTACCAATTCCAATTAAAATGTCCAGAGTCACACCCTTAAGTTTTAACCATTGAATTCCAAAGCCATATCATTGAATTCCAAACCCATACCACTGAATTCCAGACCCATCCTTATTTCTGATTTGCATTCAGTCCTCAACACCAAAATCCAAGGAAACTTTCCTTGACACTTCTTCAGTCATTTGATATTTCCTTTAATGTGTTCAAATGTCAGTGTCCCCCAGCTTCTCTCTCAGTCCATGGATGGTTTGTGCAATTGAGATGGTCTGTATGTGAAAATTATTTCCAAATCCCAATCAATTTCTATTTTAGAGGGGAGGGACTATTAAACTAAGTGTAGTTAATGTGTGGACCTGTGTTTCAGTTATTGAAAGCCAGATCTGTTTTACACCAAGTATTAAACTTTAGTAGCAGAATATTTCAAGGCATCTCTCTCTAGAAATGTCTTGTTATAACCACAGTTCTTAATAACAATTTTTTCTGTGTTTCTAGTATGCTTGGGTTTTTTTCCCACCTAGATTTCTTTTATTTTTGCTGGCAGTTTAGTTTCTTTAATCGATCATTATTTAATCTCCCTGAACTCAACGTCCCTCATGCCTGCCACCCAAAAAAAGCTTATGAGAACAGATAGGCATTGCAGCATTATCTGAAGATCATCATGTGTGATCTGTCAGATTAATGAAGGAAGTGGATTCCAAAGATTAGTATTCAAGGTGCATCACTAGAAATACTTGTTACCATCCTATCCCTTTCTGAACCTGATAGAGGTTATATTATGTGGTGCACAGAGGGAAAGATGTGGTCTTTGAAGCAACCAGGACTCAAACCACATAATGCTTAAATGGTCTAAGCAAGCAGCTTGAATTGCACCTGGACTCTCTGGGGAGTGCTATGGAGCATAGATTTACGATGTTCCCTTTGGGAAAGTTTGCATGAATGGAGGAGTGCAAATGGTGATTGTTTCAAGATTAATCCTTGTTTTCAGCTAAAAAAAATAAGTGGTAAGACCCTTTTCTCAGAAGCTCACACAATTATTTATTTGGAGAAGTGAGCATGATTAAGTTATCATTCAGGGAACATTAAGTTTCAATGTATAATGGAAAGGAAGGCTAAACTTCAACTGGTGTAAATCTCTGCACATCCAACAGGAGGAAAACAGATGAGCCCCACCACATTACTACAGGTAACTTACAATCTGAGATCCTTTTGGCTCACTATGACACATGGGATGGGATATTCAGATGTGCACAGTGTTCAGTCTAACTGTGCCCATTGGAGTAAATGATAAAACTCCCATTGACATCATTCAGAGCAGAGTTTGGCCAGTGCTGAGTACTCTTAACATCCCCATCCCTTCCAAGGGTCCTGGAATACTGTTTTCTGTAGAGTTAGGATTTTCTCCCAGTGTCTTTGACTGAACATTTTCTCTCAAACTACTGTTGTGCTAGTGGGCAGCTTCTCTCCACTGTGTGGATATCTGCTTTACACTGGTTCTGTGTGCATGTACTTTGTGAAGTGCTTTGGGATCCCTTAGGATGAATACGTGCTAAGGGAACACTTATTGTTATTAGGACTATTATTTCCTTATGCAAGCACCCCAAAGCACCTTGTAGTCAGGCAAAGCTTTCAGTAGGTAACACAATTAGAAGGACAATTAAATCTTAATTCAATTCATGGCCATGTGATGTGGACTTGAATTATGACTGATCAGTCTTGTGATTTGCAATGTTTTACTTTGAGAGACAGCTCTTTAGCTTGAGGCAAGTAGAGCAGCTTCACAGAAGTAAATTGAGCACTGATGATTTCCACCGGCTGAGAATCTGGTACTGTGGGTTGTGTGCCAGTTGTTTGAATTGTGTCTGTATAAAATTGAATAAGATTGTACAGTTGCTGTCCAATGGGACTGTCATAAAAGTGTGTTTCTCACCTTGCACTGGTCCCTAGCAGAAGGCAGGATCCTGGGGTAGGTGGATCATTGGTCCATTCTTACGTTATGAAGTGGGTCTCTTACAGATATCTCCTTATCTTACTTATTTTGCAATGTCACACATGATGGTAAACATCAAAGGAAAGAAAGTATATGGAGAATAATAGCAAAGAGGGTTAGATAGGAATTTCAGGAAGTTCATAACTATACTTCATCACCATGTGCAATTTGCCAGCATTTCTTGTTGCTCCATTACTTTGCAAAGAACAAGCACAATGCATTGAAACAGGCTGTAGTGCTTTACCATGTGTTACTGTATAGACAACTTGCAAATGGATAACATTGTATCACTATATCCTCTGCCCTTGTAGTTTCTAACCTTGGCTACAAAGGGTTTGCATGCTAGAATCAAAACCCAGCCCTCTGTAGTGGTGTTTGTACATTGTAATCACAGGCAGAGCTCTGGTTTTCTTGATAGAAGTAGATGGAGAGTTTTTTGGCTTTTTAATGAGAACTGGTCTGGGCATGCCTTGCTACGGACCTGTAAAGCTCTAATGGAGTCTGCAAGCAATGGAGACTGTGTTTGTTTAGGGATAATATGCTGGATGGAACCCAAGCTGAGTTTAGATAGGGCTGTAGATGATTCTGTCCCTATTTGTGCTGGGTCTTTGTGTATAAAACCTCCATGTTTCTGAATCAGTCTTAAATCCTTACACTGAGTAGCATATTATGCTACAGATAGAATGAACTATTTGAAAACTTACATACTTAAATGTGGCTAAGTCATGGCAGATTTACACCTTGAGTGTGTTGATATTATGAGGCAAAATGAATGTCTTCTTAAAGTACCAGAATCCATCAAAGAGTCCATGATATTATTCTACAGCATTTACTGTCTGGATTTTCTGGCCTGCCAACTTCACTTTGTGCATAGTATGTGCATGGTGCCAATAGCATGTAAATTAGTATTCAGCTCTTACTTACATGAAGCAAAATGATTTTAAAGGCTATGCCTACACTAGGCAAATAGTCTGTGTCTACACTAGGCTTTGCCTAGTTTGAACTCAGAAATTTCTTAGTTCGAACTAAGCAAAGCTTAGTCCAAACTAACAAGCTTGAGTGGTTAGTCTGGACTGAGTACTTAGTTTGAACTTCAAGTTCGAACTAGCGCAATATGGCCATGGACTAATGGTTAGTTTGAACTAAAAAAGTTTGAACTAAACCATTAGCTGGAACTAAAAGGTTTGAATTAGGACACATGGCTACATCGAACTAAAAAGCCATGGTTACTAGCAAGTTCAAACTAAAAAAGCCAATGTAGACATAGCCAAAGTGGCTAGCGAAATCCCTCTGTTTAGGGGGAGGAAGCTTTTCCAGTGCAATGTTGGCTCTGTCAACCTACTGTCTTATTTTCTGCTGCAGAATCACCCTGGCACTCAACTAAGAGGCAGCATGTCAGGGAGGAAGGAGGAGTAGTGGGGGGCATGTTGGAGAAGACAAATGGATATGGAAGAGTTAGGCCCTATTGTGTCTGATTCTCTGCTGACTGCGTAAGCTCCCACAGGTTATGAAGGATCACTCTCTACAGCTTTAACTTGCACTGGCACTGGTAACTTTGCGCAGAACCTTCTTTCTGTTCTGTCTGACATGTCCAGCACAATGGGATCCTGACCCATGACTTGGGCTCCTTGGTGTTGTGGTAATAGAGGTGATTAATAATAACAATCAAGAAACTGTGATCAGCTCCTTTGTCAGCCCTTCATCCATTTTATAAACACTGCTCAATTGCAGTAGAAAATCAAGCCAGTGCATAAGTTTAGTGGATTTAAAATACTTCCTCTTTCTTGTCAGTGTAAACTGCAAAATACAAGGATATGAACAGATAAAGACAAAGGTGACACCTAGTCTGAATAGAAGTTTTACAAGGAGTTTTCAGTCCAGAATGCATCCTTCATTTGAAAACTGGCTCTGCTGACATCGTTTAAGCCAGAGTCTCAGCAGGAGAGCTAAGTATCTGAAACTAGGGGAACCTGTGTTGTGCCTGGAGAGTGAAATCACTGGTAGACCTTGTGCGACGCTTTCTCTGTATCTTTCTCACATGTATTCTTGCATGCATTGTACTTCATGGCTTAATTATAAGTTCAGTGCTTGAGGCTCGTGGCTTCCTAAAGGAGGAAAAAGCTCTTTGTTTTGCTTTAACAAAGAAAATCCAAAATAAAGATTTTGATGTGCTGGGAGCGATTTGAATACTCATTTACATGCTAATAACTCAGATTGATTGGCATCACGTGTCTTTAAAATGGGAACAGTGTGGCTAATCACACTGGTCCCTTAAATTTGCTGCTTGCTATCCATACTCTTCTTTCCAAATGGCCAATGCCAAGATTTTAAGAACTGATTAAGTGCTTTTTAGATGCCTCAGTTTTCAGATGCTCAAATTGAGGTGCCTTTAAAGGACCTGATATTCAGTGAGTGCTGAGCACCTGCCCTCTAACAAACACCACTTTAAAGTGTGTCAGCTTGAGGACCCAAAACTACCTACTTTCGAAATGAAACAGTCATTTCACCATCGTGATTCTAGTGGTAAGTAAAGTAAGCAATCCCTTGGGGTCCCAAGCAGTGGAAGGGGTTCCTGGTTCATTATTACCCCATGAATACTGTTAACCTGATTTAATGTGGGCTTTTTAATGAGGGTATTAGTATGTATTTGGTTGGCATATCATTTAGTTCTTCTTCAAATAGTGTCCCTGAGTGCTCCACTCTAAGTGCATGGGGCGCACCCCATATCTGCCATTGGAAACTGGCAATAATGCAATTAGTAGTTTTAGGGGGGTGAGTGGGGGATAAAGAGGAGGACCCAAAGAATTCCTGGTTAGTGCCCCCAGTTCACTCTGCCTTTCATGACCTGGAATTTTTTTTGCTGTAAAAAATCACCTTCCAGTGTGTGAATGCTGGGCCATGAAAATATAGAACAGGTATCATTAGTATCATTTATTTAAAAAGCTCCTAAAAAATCTGAAATTAGCTAAAGAGCTGTTTAATTTTGAAGTATCACTTTGGTTTGTTGTTCAATTGATTAATTTGAGATCTGGATTTTTATTTGAGAAAAAACAAAACAAGCAAAATTTGCAGGCCTATGCTAACACCATGAGGACAAATGCAGACTTAGACCATGTCTACATCTACAAGGTTATAGTGGCACAGCTGTATCGATACAGCTGAACTGTTGTAAAACAGCTTGTGTGGCCATGTTATACCAACTGGGAAGAGCTATCCCATCAACCTAATAAAAACAGCTGAAGGAGTAGTGGCACCTATGTCAGTGGGATAGCATTTACCACCATCACAGGGCTGTACACATGATTGCTATGCTGGGAAAGCATATGTTGCTGGGCGGGGTGTTATTTCACATCCCTGAGTGACAAAAACATTATTTACATAAGTGCTAGTATAGACAAAGCCTAAGTGTAATAGATAGTGACTCCAGTAGTTCCAGTGGTTTCTCTCACATCAATTCTGAAATTTGTCCACAGGGCTCCAGTTAACAATAGTGAGCATAGACACTTGCGACCATAGCAAGATCAAGACCATGTCATTGAGTCCTTACAAGTTTATTTTTCAGTAAGAGTTTTACTAAATTTGGAAAAGCTGTGAGAAATGAAAGTTCGAGATCACGCAGCTTGAAATTCCTTTTGTTACATGTTTGTACCAATGCCTAAGACAGTTGAGTCCTGGTCTATAACTGAAGCACTGGTATTTAGGTTACACCACAATATATAATGATACGTAATAAGAATTGAGATCGATGGAGGATGAATAAATAGCAGTAGCATGATGACACAGGTGATGCTTTGTGTCTGGATCAAGCAAATCTGGAGCTCGCAGCAAAACAACTTAGGCTATGTTTCTACAAGTCCAAAGATTCAGTATGTATCTTTCTTTTCCCACCATCAAACTGTTCTGCCTTGTCATCTGCAGAAAAGCAGTGGAGTGACTTGCATAAGAATAGGAAATGCATTCAGAGCTGATGTGTGTTTACGGAAGGGAGTCAGAAAAAGAGAAAATGGAGGTTGCCTGATAAACCAAAGGAGGGAACTTGGTCAGGGATGTGATAAGGAAAAAAGACGACATCATCTTTCCACTGGGGATAGGTGTGATGTCATCACTCCAATGATCTCAGTTAGCACATAGTGGCTTATGCTCACGTTGTTCAATAGTGGAGCATGAACTGAACACACCATGCCAGGATTCCAACCAATTTCTGGTGGGATGGAGGTCTCCAGAACCTGAAGCATCCTGTGGACATAGGTTTGGAAGAACTGTTGTAACCTGCCTGTGTATCATTGAACTCACAGTTGAAATTGTTGAAAGCAGCCATATTAAAAGATGGAATAGGAGAAGCCACACCTCTATGGCTGTGTTCACACACAAACTATTATTTTGAAATAAGTTTATTTCAAAATAAAATCCTTATTTTGAAATAACTTAAATCGAAATAAGAAAATGTTAATTTGAAATAAGGGAAACCCTCAAAGGGTATGTTCACACACACTTCTTATTTCGAAACAACAGAGGTTGTTTCGAAATAAGAACTGCCATGG